>OX451739.1:547251218-548501218 GCA_948472305.1 Vicia faba | reverse complement strand
TTCCATAATGACAAGGCTATCATCCATTAGAGTGGAAAAAATCTCGACAATAGACTACCTTCCATAATGACTAGGCTACCATCCATTGGAGTAATGAAAATATAAACAAGAGACTACCTTCTATAATGACAAGGCTTCCATAAATTGTAATAACAAAAATCTCGCCAACAGACTAACTTCCATAATGACAAGGCTACCATCCGTTGGAGTGACAAAAATCTCGACAATAGACTATCTTCCATAATGACAAGGCTACCATCCATTGGAGTAACAAAAATCTCGCCAATAGACAACCTTCCATAATGACAAGGCTATCATCCTTTAGAGTGACAAAAATATCGACAATAGACTACCTTCCATAATGACTAGGCTACCATCCATTGGAGTAATGAAAATATCAACAAGAGACTACATTCTATAATGACAAGGCTACCATACATTGTAATAACAAAAATCTCGACAACAAACTACCTTTCACAATGACAAGGCTACCATACATTATAGTAACATATATCTCGACAATAGTCTACTTTCCATAATGACAATGCTACCATCCATTGGAGTTACAAAAATCTCGACAAAAGACAACCTTCCATAATGACAAGGCTACCATCCATTGGAGTAACTAAAATCTCGACAATAGACTACCTTCCATAATGACTAGGCTACCATCCATTGGAGTAATGAAAATATCAACAAGAGACTACCTTCCATAATGACAAGGCTACCATGCATTGGAGTAATGAAAATATCAATAATAGACTACCTTCCATAATGACAAGGCTACCATCCATTAGAGTAACAAAAATATCAACAACAGACTACCTTCCATAATGACAAGGCTACCATCCTGTGGAGTAACAAAAATCTCGCCAACAGACTAACTTCCATAATGACAAGGCTACCATCCGTTGGAGTGACAAAAATCACGACAATAGACTACCTTCCATAATGACAAGGCTACCATCCATTGGAGTAAAAAAAATATCGACAACAGACTACCTTCCATAATGACAAGGCTACAATCCTTTGGAGTGACAAAAATCTCGACAATAGACTACCTTCCATAATGACAAGGCTACCATCCATTGGAGTAACAAAATCTCGACAACAGACTACCTTCCATAATGACAAGGCTACTATCCATTGGAGTTATAAAAATCTCGACAACAAACTACCTTCCATAATGACAAGGCTACCATCCATTGGAGTAACGAAAATATCAAAAAGAGACTACCTTCCATAATGACAAGGCTACCATCCATTGGAGTAACAAAAATCTCGGCAATAGACAACCTTCCATAATGACAAGGCTATCATCCATTAGAGTGTCAAAAATATCGACGATAGACTACCTTCCATAATGACTAGGCTACCATCCATTAGAGTAATGAAAATATTAACAAGAGACTACCTTCTATAATGACAAGGCTACCATACATTGTAATAACAAAAATCTCGACAAAAAACTACCTTCTATAATGACAAGGCTACCATCCTGTGGAGTAACAAAAATCTCGCCAACTGACTAACTTCCATAATGACAAGGCTACCATCCGTTGGAGTGACAAAAATCACGACAATAGACTACCTTCCATAATGACAAGGCTACCATCCATTGGAGTAAAAAAAATATCGACAACAGACTACCTTCCATAGTGACAAGGCTACTATCCATTGGAGTTATAAAAATCTAGACAACAAACTACCTTCCATAATGACAAGGCTACCATCCATTGGAGTAACGAAAATATCAAAAAGAGACTACCTTCCATAATGACAAGGCTACCATCCATTAGAGTAACAAAAATCTCCGCAATAGACAACCTTCCATAATGACAAGGCTATCATCCATTAGATTGACAAAAATATCGACGATAGACTACCTTCCATAATGACTAGGCTACCATCCATTGGAGTAATGAAAATATTAACAAGAGACTACCTTCTATAATGACAAGGCTACCATACATTGTAATAACAAAAATCTCGACAAAAAACTACCTTCTATAATGACAAGGCTACCATCCATTGGAGTAACAAAAATCTCGCCAACAGACAACCTTCCTTAATGAAAAGGCTACCATCCTTTGGAGTGACAAAAATCTCGACAATAGACTACCTTCCATAATGACAAGGCTACCATCCATTGGAGTAACAAAATCTCTACAACAGACTAACTTCCATAATGACAAGGCTACCATCCATTGGAATAACAAAATTCTCGAAAATAGACTACCTTCCATAATGACAAAGCTACCATCCATTGGAGTAACAAAAATCTCGCCAACAGACATCCTTCCATAATGACAAGGCTATCATCCATTAGAGTCGAAAAAATCTCGACAATAGACTACCTTCCATAATGACTAGGCTACCATCCATTGGAGTAATGAAAATATAAACAAGAGACTACCTTCTATAATGACAAGGCTTCCATAAATTGTAATAACAAAAATCTCAACAACTAACTACCTTTCACAATGACAAGGCTACCATACATTGTAGTAACAAAAATCTCGACAACAGTCTACTTTCCATAATGACAAGGCTACCATCCATTTGAGTAACAAAAATCTCGACAATAGACTACCTTCCATAATGACAACGCTACCATCCATTGGAGTGCCAAAAATCTCGACAATAGACTACCTTCCATAATGACAAGGCTACCATCCATTAAAGTAACAAAATCTTGACAACAGACTACCTTCCATAATGACAAGGCTACTATCCATTGGAGTAACAAAAATCTCAACAACAAACTACCATCCATAATGACTAGGATACCATACAATAGAGTAACAAAGATTTCGAAAACACACAACCTTCCACAATGATAATGCTACCATCCGTTGGAGTAACAAAAATCTTGACAACAGACTACCTTCCATAATGACAAGGATACCATCCATTAGAGTAACAAAAATCTCAACAACAGTCTACCTTCAATGATGACAAGGCTACCATCCATTGGAGTAACAAAAATCTCGACAACAAACTACCTTCCATAATGACAAGGCTACCATCCTGTGGAGTAACAAAAATCTCGCCAACAGACTAACTTCCATAATGACAAGGCTACCATCCGTTGGAGTGACAAAAATCTCGACAATAGACTATATTCCATAATGACAAGGCTACCATCCATTGGAGTAACAAAAATCTCGCCAATAGACAACCTTCCATAATGACAAGGCTATCATCCTTTAGAGTGACAAAAATATCGACAATAGACTACCTTCCATAATGACTAGGCTACCATCCATTGGAGTAATGAAAATATCAACAAGAGACTACATTCTATAATGACAAGGCTACCATACATTGTAATAACAAAAATCTCGACAACAAACTACCTTTCACAATGACAAGGCTACCATACATTATAGTAACATATATCTCGACAATAGTCTACTTTCCATAATGACAATGCTACCATCCATTGGAGTTACAAAAATCTCGACAAAAGACAACCTTCCATAATGACAAGGCTACCATCCATTGGAGTAACTAAAATCTCGACAATAGACTACCTTCCATAATGACTAGGCTACCATCCATTGGAGTAATGAAAATATCAACAAGAGACTACCTTCCATAATGACAAGGCTACCATGCATTGGAGTAATGAAAATATAAATAATAGACTACCTTCCATAATGACAAGGCTACCATCCATTAGAGTAACAAAAATATCAACAACAGACTACCTTCCATAATGACAAGGCTACCATCCTGTGGAGTAACAAAAATCTCGCCAACAGACTAACTTCCATAATGACAAGGCTACCATCCGTTGGAGTGACAAAAATCACGACAATAGACTACCTTCCATAATGACAAGGCTACCATCCATTGGAGTAAAAAAAATATCGACAACAGACTACCTTCCATAATGACAAGGCTACAATCCTTTGGAGTGACAAAAATCTCGACAATAGACTACCTTCCATAATGACAAGGCTACCATCCATTGGAGTAACAAAATCTCGACAACAGACTACCTTCCATAATGACAAGGCTACTATCCATTGGAGTTATAAAAATCTCGACAACAAACTACCTTCCATAATGACAAGGCTACCATCCATTGGAGTAACGAAAATATCAAAAAGAGACTACCTTCCATAATGACAAGGCTACCATCCATTGGAGTAACAAAAATCTCGGCAATAGACAACCTTCCATAATGACAAGGCTATCATCCATTAGAGTGTCAAAAATATCGACGATAGACTACCTTCCATAATGACTAGGCTACCATCCATTAGAGTAATGAAAATATTAACAAGAGACTACCTTCTATAATGACAAGGCTACCATACATTGTAATAACAAAAATCTCGACAAAAAACTACCTTCTATAATGACAAGGCTACCATCCATTGGAGTAACAAAAATCTCGCCAACAGACAACCTTCCTTAATGAAAAGGCTACCATCCTTTGGAGTGACAAAAATCTCGACAATAGACTACCTTCCATAATGACAAGGCTACCATCCATTGGAGTAACAAAATATCGACAACAGACTAACTTCCATAATGACAAGGCTACCATCCATTGGAATAACATTTTCTCGAAAATAGACTACCTTCCATAATGACAAAGCTACCATCCATTGGAGTAACAAAAATCTCGCCAACAGACATCCTTCCATAATGACAAGGCTATCATCCATTAGAGTGGAAAAAATCTCGACAATAGACTACCTTCCATAATGACTAGGCTACCATCCATTGGAGTAATGAAAATATAAACAAGAGACTACCTTCAATAATGACAAGGCTACCATCCATTGGAGTAACACAAATCTCGCCAACAGACTAACTTCCATAATGACAAGGCTACCATTCGTTGGAGTGACAAAAATATCGACAATAGACTACCTTCCATAATGACAAGGCTACCATCCATTGGAGTAACAAAACTATCGACAACAGACTACCTTCCATAATGACAAGGCTACCATCCTTTGGAATGACAAAAATCTCGACAATAGACTACCTTCCATAATGACAAGGCTACCATCCATTGGAGTAAAAAATCTGGACAACAGACTACCTTCCATAATGACAAGGCTACTATCCATTGGAGTTATGAAAATCTCGACAACAAACTACCTTCCTTAATGACAAGGCTACCATCCATTGGAGTAACAAAAATATGAACAAGAGACTACCTTCCATAATGACAAGGCTACCATCCATTGGAGTAACAAAAATCTCGCCAATAGACAACCTTCCATAATGACAAGGCTATCATCCTTTAGAGTGACAAAAATATCGACAATAGACTACCTTCCATAATGACTAGGCTACCATCCATTGGAGTAATGAAATTATCAACAAGAGACTACATTCTATAATGACAAGGCTACCATACATTGTAATAACAAAAATCTCGACAACAAACTACCTTTCACAATGACAAGGCTACCATACATTATAGTAACATATATCTCGACAATACTCTACTTTCCATAATGACAACGCTACCATCCATTGGAGTAACACAAATCTCGCCAACAGACTAACTTCCATAATGACAAGGCTACCATTCGTTGGAGTGACAAAAATCTCGACAATAGACTACCTTCCATAATGACAAGGCTACCATCCATTGGAGTAACAAAACTATCGACAACAGACTACCTTCCATAATGACAAGGCTACCATCCTTTGGAGTGACAAAAATCTCGACAATAGACTACCTTCCATAATGACAAGGCTACCATCCATTGGAGTAACAAATCTGGACAACAGAATACCTTCCATAATGACAAGGCTACTATCCATTGGAGTTATGAAAATCTCGACAACAAACTACCTTCCTTAATGACAAGGCTACCATCCATTGGAGTAACAAAAATATGAACAAGAGACTACCTTCCATAATGACAAGGCTACCATCCATTGGAGTAACAAAAATCTCGCCAATAGACAACCTTCCATAATGACAAGGCTATCATCCTTTAGAGTGACAAAAATATCGACAATAGACTACCTTCCATAATGACTAGGCTACCATCCATTGGAGTAATGAAATTATCAACAAGAGACTACATTCTATAATGACAAGGCTACCATACATTGTAATAACAAAAATCTCGACAACAAACTACCTTTCACAATGACAAGGCTACCATACATTATAGTAACATATATCTCGACAATAGTCTACTTTCCATAATGACAACGCTACCATCCATTGGAGTAACAAAAATCTCGAAAAAAGACAACCTTCCATAATGACAAGGCTACCATCCATTGGAGTAACTAAAATCTCGACAATAGACTACCTTCCATAATGACTAGGCTACCATCCATTAGAGTAATGAAAATATCAACAAGAGACTACCTTCCATAATGACAAGGCTACCATGCATTGGAGTAATGAAAATATCAACAATAGACTACCTTCCATAATGACAAGGCTACCATCCATTAGAGTAACAAAAATATCAACAACAGACTACCTTCCATAATGACAAGGCTACCATCCTGTGGAGTAACAAAAATCTCGCCAACAGACTAACTTCCATAATGACAAGGCTACCATCCGTTGGAGTGACAAAAATCACGACAATAGACTACCTTCCATAATGACAAGGCTACCATCCATTGGAGTAAAAAAAATATCGACAACAGACTACCTTCCATAGTGACAAGGCTACTATCCATTGGAGTTATAAAAATCTCGACAACAAACTACCTTCCATAATGACAAGGCTACCATCCATTGGAGTAACGAAAATATCAAAAAGAGACTACCTTCCATAATGACAAGGCTACCATCCATTAGAGTAACAAAAATCTCCGCAATAGACAACCTTCCATAATGACAAGGCTATCATCCATTAGAGTGACAAAAATATCGACGATAGACTACCTTCCATAATGACTAGGCTACCATCCATTGGAGTAATGAAAATATTAACAAGAGACTACCTTCTATAATGACAAGGCTACCATACATTGTAATAACAAAAATCTCGACAAAAAACTACCTTCTATAATGACAAGGCTACCATCCATTGGAGTAACAAAAATCTCGCCAACAGACAACCTTCCTTAATGAAAAGGCTACCATCCTTTGGAGTGACAAAAATCTCGACAATAGACTACCTTCCATAATGACAAGGCTACCATCCATTGGAGTAACAAAACTATCGACAACAGACTACCTTCCATAATGACAAGGCTACCATCCTTTGGAGTGACAAAAATCTCGACAATAGACTACCTTCCATAATGACAAGGCTACCATCCATTGGAGTAACAAATCTGGACAACAGAATACCTTCCATAATGACAAGGCTACTATCCATTGGAGTTATGAAAATCTCGACAACAAACTACCTTCCTTAATGACAAGGCTACCATCCATTGGAGTAACAAAAATATGAACAAGAGACTACCTTCCATAATGACAAGGCTACCATCCATTGGAGTAACAAAAATCTCGCCAATAGACAACCTTCCATAATGACAAGGCTATCATCCTTTAGAGTGACAAAAATATCGACAATAGACTACCTTCCATAATGACTAGGCTACCATCCATTGGAGTAATGAAATTATCAACAAGAGACTACATTCTATAATGACAAGGCTACCATACATTGTAATAACAAAAATCTCGACAACAAACTACCTTTCACAATGACAAGGCTACCATACATTATAGTAACATATATCTCGACAATAGTCTACTTTCCATAATGACAACGCTACCATCCATTGGAGTAACAAAAATCTCGACAAAAGACAACCTTCCATAATGACAAGGCTACCATCCATTGGAGTAACTAAAATCTCGACAATAGACTACCTTCCATAATGACTAGGCTACCATCCATTAGAGTAATGAAAATATCAACAAGAGACTACCTTCCATAATGACAAGGCTACCATGCATTGGAGTAATGAAAATATCAACAATAGACTACCTTCCATAATGACAAGGCTACCATCCATTAGAGTAACAAAAATATCAACAACAGACTACCTTCCATAATGACAAGGCTACCATCCTGTGGAGTAACAAAAATCTCGCCAACAGACTAACTTCCATAATGACAAGGCTACCATCCGTTGGAGTGACAAAAATCACGACAATAGACTACCTTCCATAATGACAAGGCTACCATCCATTGGAGTAAAAAAAATATCGACAACAGACTACCTTCCATAGTGACAAGGCTACTATCCATTGGAGTTATAAAAATCTCGACAACAAACTACCTTCCATAATGACAAGGCTACCATCCATTGGAGTAACGAAAATATCAAAAAGAGACTACCTTCCATAATGACAAGGCTACCATCCATTAGAGTAACAAAAATCTCCGCAATAGACAACCTTCCATAATGACAAGGCTATCATCCATTAGAGTGACAAAAATATCGACGATAGACTACCTTCCATAATGACTAGGCTACCATCCATTGGAGTAATGAAAATATTAACAAGAGACTACCTTCTATAATGACAAGGCTACCATACATTGTAATAACAAAAATCTCGACAAAAAACTACCTTCTATAATGACAAGGCTACCATCCATTGGAGTAACAAAAATCTCGCCAACAGACAACCTTCCTTAATGAAAAGGCTACCATCCTTTGGAGTGACAAAAATCTCGACAATAGACTACCTTCCATAATGACAAGGCTACCATCCATTGGAGTAACAAAATATCGACAACAGACTAACTTCCATAATGACAAGGCTACCATCCATTGGAATAACATTTTCTCGAAAATAGACTACCTTCCATAATGACAAAGCTACCATCCATTGGAGTAACAAAAATCTCGCCAACAGACATCCTTCCATAATGACAAGGCTATCATCCATTAGAGTGGAAAAAATCTCGACAATAGACTACCTTCCATAATGACTAGGCTACCATCCATTGGAGTAATGAAAATATAAACAAGAGACTACCTTCAATAATGACAAGGCTACCATCCATTGGAGTAACACAAATCTCGCCAACAGACTAACTTCCATAATGACAAGGCTACCATTCGTTGGAGTGACAAAAATATCGACAATAGACTACCTTCCATAATGACAAGGCTACCATCCATTGGAGTAACAAAACTATCGACAACAGACTACCTTCCATAATGACAAGGCTACCATCCTTTGGAGTGACAAAAATCTCGACAATAGACTACCTTCCATAATGACAAGGCTACCATCCATTGGAGTAAAAAATCTGGACAACAGACTACCTTCCATAATGACAAGGCTACTATCCATTGGAGTTATGAAAATCTCGACAACAAACTACCTTCCTTAATGACAAGGCTACCATCCATTGGAGTAACAAAAATATGAACAAGAGACTACCTTCCATAATGACAAGGCTACCATCCATTGGAGTAACAAAAATCTCGCCAATAGACAACCTTCCATAATGACAAGGCTATCATCCTTTAGAGTGACAAAAATATCGACAATAGACTACCTTCCATAATGACTAGGCTACCATCCATTGGAGTAATGAAATTATCAACAAGAGACTACATTCTATAATGACAAGGCTACCATACATTGTAATAACAAAAATCTCGACAACAAACTACCTTTCACAATGACAAGGCTACCATACATTATAGTAACATATATCTCGACAATACTCTACTTTCCATAATGACAACGCTACCATCCATTGGAGTAACACAAATCTCGCCAACAGACTAACTTCCATAATGACAAGGCTACCATTCGTTGGAGTGACAAAAATCTCGACAATAGACTACCTTCCATAATGACAAGGCTACCATCCATTGGAGTAACAAAACTATCGACAACAGACTACCTTCCATAATGACAAGGCTACCATCCTTTGGAAAGACAAAAATCTCGACAATAGACTACCTTCCATAATGACAAGGCTACCATCCATTGGAGTAACAAATCTGGACAACAGAATACCTTCCATAATGACAAGGCTACTATCCATTGGAGTTATGAAAATCTCGACAACAAACTACCTTCCTTAATGACAAGGCTACCATCCATTGGAGTAACAAAAATATGAACAAGAGACTACCTTCCATAATGACAAGGCTACCATCCATTGGAGTAACAAAAATCTCGCCAATAGACAACCTTCCATAATGACAAGGCTATCATCCTTTAGAGTGACAAAAATATCGACAATAGACTACCTTCCATAATGACTAGGCTACCATCCATTGGAGTAATGAAATTATCAACAAGAGACTACATTCTATAATGACAAGGCTACCATACATTGTAATAACAAAAATCTCGACAACAAACTACCTTTCACAATGACAAGGCTACCATACATTATAGTAACATATATCTCGACAATAGTCTACTTTCCATAATGACAACGCTACCATCCATTGGAGTAACAAAAATCTCGACAAAAGACAACCTTCCATAATGACAAGGCTACCATCCATTGGAGTAACTAAAATCTCGACAATAGACTACCTTCCATAATGACTAGGCTACCATCCATTAGAGTAATGAAAATATCAACAAGAGACTACCTTCCATAATGACAAGGCTACCATGCATTGGAGTAATGAAAATATCAACAATAGACTACCTTCCATAATGACAAGGCTACCATCCATTAGAGTAACAAAAATATCAACAACAGACTACCTTCCATAATGACAAGGCTACCATCCTGTGGAGTAACAAAAATCTCGCCAACAGACTAACTTCCATAATGACAAGGCTACCATCCGTTGGAGTGACAAAAATCACGACAATAGACTACCTTCCATAATGACAAGGCTACCATCCATTGGAGTAAAAAAAATATCGACAACAGACTACCTTCCATAGTGACAAGGCTACTATCCATTGGAGTTATAAAAATCTCGACAACAAACTACCTTCCATAATGACAAGGCTACCATCCATTGGAGTAACGAAAATATCAAAAAGAGACTACCTTCCATAATGACAAGGCTACCATCCATTAGAGTAACAAAAATCTCCGCAATAGACAACCTTCCATAATGACAAGGCTATCATCCATTAGAGTGACAAAAATATCGATGATAGACTACCTTCCATAATGACTAGGCTACCATCCATTGGAGTAATGAAAATATTAACAAGAGACTACCTTCTATAATGACAAGGCTACCATACATTGTAATAACAAAAATCTCGACAAAAAACTACCTTCTATAATGACAAGGCTACCATCCATTGGAGTAACAAAAATCTCGCCAACAGACAACCTTCCTTAATGAAAAGGCTACCATCCTTTGGAGTGACAAAAATCTCGACAATAGACTACCTTCCATAATGACAAGGCTACCATCCATTGGAGTAACAAAATCTCTACAACAGACTAACTTCCATAATGACAAGGCTACCATCCATTGGAATAACAAAATTCTCGAAAATAGACTACCTTCCATAATGACAAAGCTACCATCCATTGGAGTAACAAAAATCTCGCCAACAGACATCCTTCCATAATGACAAGGCTATCATCCATTAGAGTCGAAAAAATCTCGACAATAGACTACCTTCCATAATGACTAGGCTACCATCCATTGGAGTAATGAAAATATAAACAAGAGACTACCTTCTATAATGACAAGGCTTCCATAAATTGTAATAACAAAAATCTCAACAACTAACTACCTTTCACAATGACAAGGCTACCATACATTGTAGTAACAAAAATCTCGACAACAGTCTACTTTCCATAATGACAAGGCTACCATCCATTTGAGTAACAAAAATCTCGACAATAGACTACCTTCCATAATGACAACGCTACCATCCATTGGAGTGCCAAAAATCTCGACAATAGACTACCTTCCATAATGACAAGGCTACCATCCATTAAAGTAACAAAATCTCGACAACAGACTACCTTCCATAATGACAAGGCTACTATCCATTGGAGTAACAAAAATCTCAACAACAAACTACCATCCATAATGACTAGGATACCATACAATAGAGTAACAAAGATTTCGAAAACACACAACCTTCCACAATGATAATGCTACCATCCGTTGGAGTAACAAAAATCTTGACAACAGACTACCTTCCATAATGACAAGGATACCATCCATTAGAGTAACAAAAATCTCAACAACAGTCTACCTTCAATGATGACAAGGCTACCATCCATTGGAGTAACAAAAATCTCGACAACAAACTACCTTCCATAATGACAAGGCTACCATCCTGTGGAGTAACAAAAATCTCGCCAACAGACTAACTTCCATAATGACAAGGCTACCATCCGTTGGAGTGACAAAAATCTCGACAATAGACTATCTTCCATAATGACAAGGCTACCATCCATTGGAGTAACAAAAATCTCGCCAATAGACAACCTTCCATAATGACAAGGCTATCATCCTTTAGAGTGACAAAAATATCGACAATAGACTACCTTCCATAATGACTAGGCTACCATCCATTGGAGTAATGAAAATATCAACAAGAGACTACATTCTATAATGACAAGGCTACCATACATTGTAATAACAAAAATCTCGACAACAAACTACCTTTCACAATGACAAGGCTACCATACATTATAGTAACATATATCTCGACAATAGTCTACTTTCCATAATGACAATGCTACCATCCATTGGAGTTACAAAAATCTCGACAAAAGACAACCTTCCATAATGACAAGGCTACCATCCATTGGAGTAACTAAAATCTCGACAATAGACTACCTTCCATAATGACTAGGCTACCATCCATTGGAGTAATGAAAATATCAACAAGAGACTACCTTCCATAATGACAAGGCTACCATGCATTGGAGTAATGAAAATATCAATAATAGACTACCTTCCATAATGACAAGGCTACCATCCATTAGAGTAACAAAAATATCAACAACAGACTACCTTCCATAATGACAAGGCTACCATCCTGTGGAGTAACAAAAATCTCGCCAACAGACTAACTTCCATAATGACAAGGCTACCATCCGTTGGAGTGACAAAAATCACGACAATAGACTACCTTCCATAATGACAAGGCTACCATCCATTGGAGTAAAAAAAATATCGACAACAGACTACCTTCCATAATGACAAGGCTACAATCCTTTGGAGTGACAAAAATCTCGACAATAGACTACCTTCCATAATGACAAGGCTACCATCCATTGGAGTAACAAAATCTCGACAACAGACTACCTTCCATAATGACAAGGCTACTATCCATTGGAGTTATAAAAATCTCGACAACAAACTACCTTCCATAATGACAAGGCTACCATCCATTGGAGTAACGAAAATATCAAAAAGAGACTACCTTCCATAATGACAAGGCTACCATCCATTGGAGTAACAAAAATCTCGGCAATAGACAACCTTCCATAATGACAAGGCTATCATCCATTAGAGTGTCAAAAATATCGACGATAGACTACCTTCCATAATGACTAGGCTACCATCCATTAGAGTAATGAAAATATTAACAAGAGACTACCTTCTATAATGACAAGGCTACCATACATTGTAATAACAAAAATCTCGACAAAAAACTACCTTCTATAATGACAAGGCTACCATCCATTGGAGTAACAAAAATCTCGCCAACAGACAACCTTCCTTAATGAAAAGGCTACCATCCTTTGGAGTGACAAAAATCTCGACAATAGACTACCTTCCATAATGACAAGGCTACCATCCATTGGAGTAACAAAATATCGACAACAGACTAACTTCCATAATGACAAGGCTACCATCCATTGGAATAACATTTTCTCGAAAATAGACTACCTTCCATAATGACAAAGCTACCATCCATTGGAGTAACAAAAATCTCGCCAACAGACATCCTTCCATAATGACAAGGCTATCATCCATTAGAGTGGAAAAAATCTCGACAATAGACTACCTTCCATAATGACTAGGCTACCATCCATTGGAGTAATGAAAATATAAACAAGAGACTACCTTCTATAATGACAAGGCTTCCATAAATTGTAATAACAAAAATCTCAACAACTAACTACCTTTCACAATGACAAGGCTACCATACATTGTAGTAACAAAAATCTCGACAACAGTCTACTTTCCATAATGACAAGGCTACCATCCATTTGAGTAACAAAAATCTCGACAATAGACTACCTTCCATAATGACAATGCTACCATCCATTGGAGTGCCAAAAATCTCGACAATAGACTACCTTCCATAATGACAAGGCTACCATCCATTGGAGTAACAAAATCTCGACAACAGACTACCTTCCATAATGACAAGGCTACTATCCATTGGAGTAACAAAAATCTCAACAACAAACTACCATCCATAATGACTAGGATACCATCCATTAGAGTAACAAAGATTTCGAAAACACACAACCTTCCATAATGATAATGCTACCATCCGTTGGAGTAACAAAAATCATGACAACAGACTACCTTCCATAATGACAAGGATACCATCCATTAGAGTAACAAAAATCTCAACAAAAGTCTACCTTCAATAATGACAAGGATACCATCCATTGGAGTAACAAAAATCTCGACAACAAACTACCTTCCATAATGACAAGGCTACCATCCTGTGGAGTAACAATAATCTCGCCAACAGACTAACTTCCATAATGACAAGGCTACCATCCGTTGGAGTGACAAAAATCTTGACAATACACTATCTTCCATAATGACAAGGCTACCATCCATTGGAGTAACAAAAATATCGACAATGGACTACCTTCCATAATGACAAGGCTACCATCCTTTGGAGTGACAAAAATCTCGACAATAGACTACCTTCCATAATGACAAGGCTACCATCATTTAGAGTAACAAAAATCTCGACAATAGACAACCTTCCATAATGACTAGGCTACCATCCATTGGAGTAATAAAAATATCAACAAGAGACTACCTTCTATAATGACAAGGCTACCATCCTTTGGAGTGACAAAAATCTCGATAATAGACTACCTTCCATAATGACAAGGCTACTATCCATTGGAGTAATGAAAATATCAACAAGAGACTACCTTCCATAATGACAAGGATACCATGCATTGGAGTAATGAAAATATCAACAAGAGACTACCTTCCATAATGACAAGGCTACCATCCATTGGAGTAACAAAAATCTGGAAAACAGAGTACCTTCCATAATGACAAGGCTACCATCCATTGGAGTGCCAAAAATCTCAACAATAGAATACCTTCCATAATGACAAGGCTACCATCCATTGGAGTAACAAAATCTCGACAACAGACTACCTTCCATAATGACAAGGCTACTATCCATTGGAGTAACAAAAATCTCAACAACAAACTACCATCCATAATGAGTAGGATACCATCCATTGGAGTAACAAAGATTTCGAAAACACACAACCTTCCATAATGATAATGCTACCATCCGTTGGAGTAACAAAAATCTTGACAACAGACTACCTTCCATAATGACAAGGATACCATCCATTAGAGTAACAAAAATCTCGACAACAGTCTACCTTTAATAATGACAAGGCTACCATCCATTGGAGTAACAAAAATCTCGACAACAAACTACCTTCCATAATGACAAGGCTACCATCCTGTGGAGTAACAAAAATCTCGCCAACAGACTAACTTCCATAATGAAAAGGCTACCATTCGTTGGAGTGACAAAAATATCAACAACAGACTACCTTCCATAATGACAAGGCTACCATCCATTGGAGTAACAAAAATATCAACAACAGACTACCTTCCATAATGAGAAGGCTACCATCCTTTGGAGTGACAAAAATCTCGACAATAGACTACCTTCCATAATGACAAGGCTACCATCCATTGGAGTAACAAATCTGGACAACAGACTACCTTCCATAATGACAAGGCTACTATCCATTGGAGTTATGAAAATCTCGACAACAAACTACCTTCCATAATGACAAGGGTACCATCCATTGGAGTAACGAAAATATGAACAACAGACTACCTTCCATAATGACAAGGCTATCATCCATTGGAGTAACAAAAATCTCGCCAATAGACAACCTTCCATAATGACAAGGTTATCATCCTTTAGAGTTACAAAAATATCGACAATAGACTACCTTCCATAATGACTAGGCTACCATCCATTGGAGTAATGAAAATATCAAAAAGAGACTACATTCTATAATGACAAGGCTACCATACATTGTAATAACAAAAATCTCGACAACAAACTACCTTTCACAATGACAAGGCTACCATACATTATAGTAACATATATCTCGACAATAGTCTACTTTCCATAATGACAACGCTACCATCCATTGGAGTAACAAAAATCTCGACAACAGACAACCTTCCATAATGACAAGGCTACCATCCATTGGAGTAACTAAAATCTCGACAATAGACTACCTTCCATAATGACTAGGCTACCATCCATTGGAGTAATGAAAATATCAACAAGAGACTACCTTCCATAATGACAAGGCTACCATGCATTGGAGTAATGAAAATATCAACAATAGACTACCTTCCATAATGACAAGGCTACCATCCATTAGAGTAACAAAAATATCAACAACAGACTACCTTCCATAATGACAAGGCTACCATCCTGTGGAGAAACAAAAATCTCGCCAACAGACTAACTTCCATAATGACAAGGCTACCATCCGTTGGAGTGACAAAAATCACGACAATAGACTACCTTCCATAATGACAAGGCTACCATCCATTGGAGTAAAAAAAATATCGACAACAGACTACCTTCCATAATGACAAGGCTACCATCCTTTTGAGTGACAAAAATCTCGACAATAGACTACCTTCCATAATGACAAGGCTACCATCCATTGGAGTAACAAAATCTCGACAACAGACTACCTTCCATAATGACAAGGCTACTATCCATTGGAGTTATAAAAATCTCGACAACAAACTACCTTCCATAATGACAAGGCTACCATCCATTGGAGTAACGAAAATATCAAAAAGAGACTACCTTCCATAATGACAAGGCTACCATCCATTGGAGTAACAAAAATCTCGGCAATAGACAACCTTCCATAATGACAAGGCTATCATCCATTAGAGTGACAAAAATATCGATGTTAGACTACCTTCCATAATGACTAGGCTACCATCCATTAGAGTAATGAAAATATTAACAAGAGACTACCTTCTATAATGACAAGGCTACCATACATTGTAATAACAAAAATCTCGACAACAAACTACCTTCTATAATGACAAGGCTACCATCCATTGGAGTAACAAAAATCTCGCCAATAGACAACCTTCCATAATGAAAAGGCTACCATCCTTTGGAGTGACAAAAATCTCGACAATAGACTACCTTCCATAATGACAAGGCTACCATCCATTGGAGTAACAAAATCTCGACAACAGAATAACTTCCATAATGACAAGGCTACCATCCATTGGAATAACAAAATTCTCGAAAATAGACTACCTTCCATAATGACAAAGCTACCATCCATTGGAGTAACAAAAATCTCGCCAACAGACATCCTTCCATAATGACAAGGCTATCATCTATTAGAGTGGAAAAAATCTCGACAATAGACTACCTTTCATAATGACTAGGCTACCATCCATTGGAGTAATGAAAATATAATCAAGAGACTACCTTCTTTAATGACAAGGCTTCCATAAATTGTAATAACAAAAATCTCGACAACAAACTACCTTTCACAATGACAAGGCTACCAGACATTGTAGTAACAAAAATCTCGACAACAGTCTACTTTCCATAATGACAAGGCTACCATCCATTGGAGTAAGAAAAATCTCGACAATAGACTACCTTCCATAATGACAAGGCTACCATCCATTGGAGTAACAAAATCTCGACAACAAACTACCTTCCATAATGACAAGGCTACTATCCATTGGAGTAAGAAAAATCTCAACAATAAACTACCATCCATAATGACTAGGATACCATCCAATGGAGTAACAAAGATTTCGAAAACACACAACCTTCCATAATGATAATGCTACCTGTTGTACCCCAAATTTTGACCTAAGATACCATCTCGCCATCTGCATCATTACATTGCAAGCGTTTTGATCTATTGATTTTTAAAATTCATAACTTTTTCGAGTCGATAGCTGTTTATTTTTTAACGCTAAATTTATTAATCGATCAATGCTAAAGCAATGTTTATTAAATATTTATTATCTTAAATTTAAATAATTGGAATTTATTTTCAATTATTATATAATTTAAAGATTTATAAATAATAAAATAAATATTTGAAAAGAGATTTATTAATCGATCAATGCTAAAGCAATGTTTATTAATTATTTATTATCCTAAATTTAAATAATTGAAATTTGTTTTCAGTTATTATATAATTTAAAGATTTATGAATAATGAAATAAATATTTGAAAAGAGGTTTATTAATTGATCAAGCAATGTTTATTTAATTATTTATTGTTCTAAGTTTAAATAGTTGAAATTTTATTTTCAGTTATTATAATTTAGAAGAATTAAAAATAATGAAGTAAATAATTAAAGTTATTAATTGATCAATGATGTTTATTTATTCGTTTATTATTCTGAATTTAAGTAATTGAAATTGATCTTCAGTTACTATATAATTTAAAGAATTATAAACGATAAATAAATAATTGGAAAAAAGAAAGAATTAATTGGTAAAATATTGGAATTTTATTTACTTTATTCTAATTATTACAATTGTTATTTAAATATTGTATTATTTACAAAATATTTACAATAACAATTATATAAAATGCTTAAAGTAAAATAAAAACTATTCTATTTTTTCCTAAATTCTAAATCTCCATCTTCTATCCAATGCTTCTTTGTCTGCTCATTTAATTTTACCTGCAAAACAATTAAAAGAAAAAAGTCAGAAATAAATAAATAATTAAAAGCAGAAAAAATTATTTTAGTGTTCATCATTAAAAGCAAACGGTTGGAATCAGTTTTACCCTTTTTGCAAATCACGGGATTTCTCCCGGTTCACAAAAAGGGATGAATTTTTTATTTTCAAAAATGAATGCACAATTTAAAAATATGCACAAATTCATTTCTTTTGTCAAAATTGCATTTTAATTGTAAACTGCATTTTTTAAATCAATTGCACATTTTCAAATCCCATGCATATTTATAAAGCATAATACAAGCAGCATATGCATTTGCAACACAAAGAGATTCCAACATAAACATGCAACAATATAGGAAGAAGTCAAAACACAAGGCTCCATGCAGTAGACAAAGAAGATATGCATTTTAAAACCAATTTGCAAGCAAAGCATATTTTCCATTTACATCATTTTCCAACACTATTGCTTTTTCAGAACAAATACATAACATATCATTTTTATGTCAATTTTTATTGAGGAGAGAGAAGAGAGATAGAAGTGTGGTTTTACAGGTTTTGGTTTAGGCAGAAAGAGTTACAAAACAAATCAGCAGTATTGCAGTAAGAGAAAAGAAAGCATGAAAGAAGAATAGAAACAAAAACTGATAAAACAGTATGGTAGAGTGCAGAGGTCAAAAGCAATAAAATAGTTTAAAAATTCAAAACCTGTAGCATAAACAAAAGAGGCCGAACCAACTGATATAACATGATCAATCCCTTCAAAAAAGAGACATCACAACCTATCTTCAGGCCTTCCACACTCAAAACTGTAAAACAAAAAAGCCATTCTCTCAAGCTCTAAAGCCTAAGCCTTAGTAACACCAACCATATCAAAACCAATAAACTTGTTTCAATAACCTGTCACATAACCATGGCCTAAACCAAAACCAATACAACCTGTAATGGCCTAAACCACCAAACACCAACCATATCAAAACCAATAAACCTGTTTCAATAACCTATAACATAACCATGGCCTAAACCACGAACCTGTTACAAACCTGTTTCCATTCCTAAAACATCAAACCTCAAACCATATCAAAACCAATAAACCTGTTTCAATAACCTGTCACATAACCATGGCCTAAACCAAAACCAGTACAACCTGTAATGGCCTAAACCATCAAACCTCAAACCATATCAAAACCAATAAACCTGCAAAACCAGTACAACCTGTAATGGCCTAAACCATCAAACCTCAAAACCTACTGTATCACGACCAAAACTAGTGCAACCTGTAATAGCCTAAAACCATAACCCCTTGTCCATCCAACCAAAGCAAAACCCAGGACAATGCAAGCTTTTTATCAAACCAATGTCAAAACAGTAACATGTCCAAACACGAAGGCCTCAGATATGTTCATCATTGGCCATTAAAAAAGCATACAGTAGCAAGGCGAGAAGAAGAAGAAAAGAAGCTAGTCAAAATAAACATTTCAACGGTAGCATTCAAGAATTCAGAGGCATCATAAGCAAGCAACGAGGCAACCAAGAGTATACGAAGCAAAGCAAAGGAAGAAGAAGAAGATATCATAAAGGGTTTTCAACTGTCATCATCAAACCACTAAAAGAGAATCAGAAACGCAAACCAGGAAGCAGAAGCTTCATCACCGCTGTCACCTTGCCGTCAAAGCCCTCCTACGCACTCAACCCTCCTCCTCCATCTCCAGGTAACGATAATCTTTCTTTTCTTTCAATACCTCAAATAATCATGTGAAAAAACAAATAAGAATCAGAATAGGCGAAAACCACAACATGTAGTATTTGAAACCTAACGAAACGAAAACGAACTTACCGTAAATCCGTCGCCCCCCTAATGCTTTGCTGGAGGGAAGAGGAAAGTGAAGAGCACCGGTGGCCTTAGGCTGAGGAAAACGCAGAATCGGGCGTGAGAAAGACGAAAGAAGACGAAGTGAGGATGAACAAGCGCCGTTCCTATGCAACCCTAAGCCTTTTTTCCCTAAACCAAATTACGCTTACCCTAAAACAAAATTGAAAGATGTTTGGACTTAACCCTGTTTACCTCTCCTAAGCCCAACGAAACTGCTTATACACCCCCCTTCCCTGTCTCTTTGTCTTGGGCCCCTCAGAACCCTTTTGGCCCATATAAATTGCTCATCTAGCTTTTTTTTCTAATACACCTTTTTCCTATTTATTCTTTTTTTAGTTTTTAGAACTATTACTCATTTAGTTTAATTAATTAGTAATTTAATCAAATAGGATAATTTAATTAAACATTTTTAATAAGGTGACCAATTTTATTAACTTTAGGATTAATTTGGTAATTTTGGTATTCCCCTTTTTTATTAGACTTAATTAATAATTTTAAAGTTTTAATTTAGTTTAACTATTTAATAATTCTTAAAGCAATATCTTATATTAATACTAAAAAAAACATAAAAAATAGAAACATATAAAAGCCTTAAAAAATATAATATTTCCATTAATTAATTCTCTCGTTTTGCATATATTAAACAAAAATATAAAAAATACATGTTCACACACTTAGCCTTTTATTTAATTATTATATATCATTATCTGCATAATTTTCCTGTTCTTTACTTGTTTATTTCGTTTACGTTTAAATCCAAGGGAAAAACGATTAAATTTGTTGACTTCATGTCCTCAAATCCAATCACGCGAACGTTCACATCTCATTAAAACTTAAGACAATTTTGTCTCAAATATTCAATCTTTTCAAAACTCATACCTTTTAAGAAAAAACTTCGACATTAGGTCGTCGTATCTTCAAAAACCCGTCCGTACCTCTTTTCGGCCAAAACAATTTATTTCTTAATCAAACGGTAAATTTTAATAAAACAGATATTTCAAAAGGTTCCTATAGAGTACTATAGATACATTGGGTGCTAATACCTTCCCACTGTATAACCAACCCCCGAACCGTAGATCTCTTTTTAAAAACGCCTTGTATTTTTATTACTTTTAAAAAGTATTATTTTACATTGCATATTTAGGGTTTTATTTCGCTCTTTCCCCTTTTCCCTTGGAAATAATAAAGCGCGGTGGCGACTCTTGTTTTTGTGAGACGAATTAATCAATAATTCGATCTCCGATTTACCCCGCTACATTTTTTATCGCTACACTACCATCCGTTGGAGTAACAAAAATCTTGACAACAGACTACCTTCCATAATGACAAGGATACCATCCATTAGAGTAAAAAAAATCTCGACAACAGTCTACCTTCCATAATGACAAGGCTACCATCCATTGGAGTAACAAAAATCTCGACAACAAACTACCTTCCAGAATGACAAGGCTACCATCCTGTGGAGTAACAAAAATCTCGCCAACAGACTAACTTCCATAATGACAAGGCTACCATCCGTTGGAGTGACAAAAATATCGACAACAGACTACCTTCCATAATGACAAGGCTACCATCCTGTGGAGTAACAAAATTCTCGCCAACAGACTAACTTCCATAATGACAAGGCTACCATCCGTTGGAGTGACAAAAATCACGACAATAGACTACCTTCCATAATGACAAGGCTACCATCCATTGGAGTAACAAAAATATCGACAATAGACTACCTTCCATAATGATAAGGCTACCATCCTTTGGAGTAACAAAAATCTCGACAATAGACTACCTTCCATAATGACAAGGCTACCATCCATTGGAGTAATAAAATCTCGACAATAGACTACCTTCCATAATGACAAGGCTACCATCCATTGGAGTTATAAAAGTCTCGACAACAAACTACCTTCCATAATGACAAGGCTACCATCCATTGGATTTATAAAAATTTCGACAACAAACTACCATCCATAATGACTAGGCTACCATCCATTGGAGTAAAAAAGATTTTGACAACACACTACCTTCCATAATGATAATACTACCATCCGTTGGAGTAACCAAAAATCTCGACAACAAACTACCTTCCATAATGACAAGGCTAGCATCCATTGGAGTAACCAAAATCTCGCCAACACACAACTTTCCATAATGACAAGGCTATCATCCATTAGAGTGACAAAAATATCGACAATAGACTACCTTCCATAATGACTAGGCTACCATCCATTGGAGTAATGAAAATATCAACAAGAGACTAGCTTCTATATTGACAAGGCTACCATACATTGCAGTAACAAAAATCTCGCAAACAGACAACCTTCCATAATGACAAGGCTATCATCCATTAGAGTGACAAAAATCTCGACAATAGACTACCTTCCATAATGACTAGGCTACAATCCATTGGAGTAATGAAAATATCAACAAAAGACTACCTCCTATAATGACAACCATCCATTGGAGTAACAAAAATCTCGCCAACAGACAACCTTCCATAATGAAAAGGCTACCATCCTTTGGAGTCAAAAAAATCTCGACAATAGACTACCTTCCATAATGACAAGGCTACCATCCATTGGAGTAATGAAAATATAAACAAGAGACTAACTTCTATAATGACAAGGCTTCCATAAATTGTAATAACAAAAATCTCGACAACAAACTACCTTTCACAATGACAAGGCTACCATACATTGTAGTAACAAAAATCTCGACAACAGTCTACTTTCCATAATGACAAGGCTACCATCCATTTGAGTAACAAAAATCTCGACAATAGACTACCTTCCATAATGACAAGGGTACCATCCATTGGAGTAACAAAAATCTTGACAACATACTACCTTCCATAATGACAAGGCTACCATCCATTGGAGTAATAAAAATATCAACAAGAGACTACCTTCCATAATGACAAGACTACCATGCATTGGAGTAAGAAAAATATCAACAAGAGACTACGTTCCATAATGACAAGGCTGCCATCCATTGGAGTAACAAAAATCTCACCAACAGACTACCTTCCATAATGACAAGGCTACCATCCATTAGAGTGCCAAAAAAATCGACAATAGACTACCATCCATAATGACTATGCACCATCAATTGGAGTATCAAAGATTTCGACAACACACTACCTTCCATAATGATAATCCTACCATCCGTTGGAGTAACAAAAATTTTGAAAACAAACTACCTTCCATAATGACAAGGCTACCATCCATTGGAGTAACAAAAATCTTGCCAACACACAACCTTCCATAATGACAAGGCTATCATCCATTAGAGTGACAAAAATCTCGACAATAGACTACCTTCCATAATGACTAGGCTACCTTCCATTGGAGTAATGAAAATATCAACAAGATATTACCTTCTATAATGACAAGGCTACCATACATTGGAGTAACACAAATCTCGCCAATAGACAACCTTCCATAATGACAAGGCTATCATCAATTAGAGTGACAAAAATCTCGACAATAGACTACCTTCTATAATGACTAGGCTACCATCCATTGGAGTAATGAAAATATCAACAAGAGACTACCTTCTATAATGACAAGGCTACCATCCATTGGAGTAACAAAAATCTCGCTAACAGACAACCTTCCATAATGAAAAGGCTACCATCCTTTGGAGTGACAAAAATCTCGATAATAGACTACATTCCATAATGACAAGGCTACCATCGATTGGAGTAACAAAAATCTCACCAACAGACTACCTTCCATAATGACAAGGCTACCATCCATTGGAGTGCCAAAAATCTCGAAAATAGACTACCATCCATAATGACTAGGCACCATCAATTGGAGTAACAAAGATTTCGACAACACACTACCTTCCATAATGATAATCCTACCATCCGTTGGAGTAACTAAAATTTCGAAAACAAACTACCTTCCATAATGACAAGGCTACCATCCATTGGAGTAACAAAAATCTCGCCAACACACAACCTTCCATAATGACAAGGCTATCATCCATTAGAGTGACAAAAATCTCGACAATAGACGACCTTCCATAATGACTAGGCTACCATCCATTGGAGTAATGAAAATATCAACAAGAGATTACCTTCTATAATGACAAGGCTACCATACATTGGAGTAACAAAAATCTCGCCAACAGACAACCTTCCATAATGACAAGGCTATCATCCATTAGAGTGACAAAAATCTCTACAATAGATTACCTTCCATAATGACTAGGCTACCATCCATTGGAGTAATGAAAATATCAACAAGAGACTACCTTCTATAATGACAAGGCTAGCATCCATTGGAGTAACAAAAATCTCGCTAACAGACAACCTTCCATAATGAAAAGGCTACCATCCTTTGGAGTGACAAAAATCTCGATAATAGACTACATTCCATAATGACAAGGCTACCATCCATTGGAGTAACACAAATATCAACAAGAGACTGCCTTCCATAATGACAAGGCTACCATCCATTGGAGTAACAAAAATCTCGCCAACAGACAACCTTCCATAATTTACAAGGCTATCATTCATTAGAGTGACAAAAATCTCGACAATAGACTACCTTACATAATGACTAGGCTACCATCCATTGGAGTAATGAAAATATAAACAAGAGACTACCTTCTATAATGACAAGGCTTCCATAAATTGTAATAACAAAAATCTCGACAACAAACTACCTTTCACAATGAAAAGGCTACACTACATTGTAGTAACAAAAATCTTAACAACAGTCTACTTTCCATAATGACAAGGCTACCATCCATTTGAGTAACAAAAATCTCGACAATAGACTACCTTCCATAATGACAAGGCTACCATCCATTGGAGTAACAAAAATCTTGACAATAGACTACCTTCCATGATGACAAGGCTACCATCCATTAGAGTAATGAAAATATCAACAAGAGACTACCTTCCATAATGACAAGGCTACCATGCATTGGAGTAAGGAAAATATCAACAAGAGACTACCTTCCATAATGACAAGGCTACCATCCATTGGAGTAACAAAAATCTCACCAACAGACTACCTTCCATAATGACAAGGCTACCATCCATTGGAGTGCCAAAAATCTCGACAATAGACTACCATCCATAATGACTAGGCTACCATCCATTGGAGTAACAAAGATTTCGACAACACACTACCTTACATAATGATAATGCTACCATCCATTGGAGTAACAAAAATTTCGAAAACAAACTACCTTCCATAATTACAAGGCTACCATCCATTGGAGTAACAAAAATCTCGCCAACACACAACCTTCCATAATGACAAGGCTATCATCCATTAGAGTGATAAAAATCTCGACAATAGACTACCTTCCATAATGACTAGGCTACCATCCATTAGAGTAATGAAAATATCAACAAGAGATTACCTTCTATAATGACAAGGCTACCATACATTGGAGTAACAAAAATCTCGCCAATAGACAACCTTCCATAATGACAAGGCTATCATCCATTAGAGTGACAAAAATCTCGACAATAGACTACCTTCTATAATGACTAGGCTACCATCCATTGGAGTAATGAAAATATCAACAAGAGACTACCTTCTATAATGACAAGGCTACCATCCATTGGAGTAACAAAAATCTCGCCAACAGACAACCTTCCATAATGAAAAGGCTACCATCCTTTGGAGTGACAAAAATCTCGACAATAGACTACCTTCCATAATGACAAGGCTACCATCCATTGGAGTAACAAAATATCGACAACAGAATACCTTCCATAATGACAAGGCTACCATCCATTGGAGTAACGAAAATAACAAAAAGAGACTGCCTTCCATAATGACAAGGCTACCATCCATTGGAGTAACAAAAATCTCGCCAACAAACAACCTTCCATAATGACAAGGCTATCATCCATTAGAGTGACGAAATTCTCGACAATAGACTACCTTCCATAATGACTAGGCTACCATCCATTGGAGTAATGAAAATATAAACAAGAGACTACCTTCTATAATGACAAGGCTTCCATAAATTGTAATAACAAAAATCTCGACAACAAACTACCTTTCACAATGACAAGGCTACCATACATAGTAGTAACAAAAATCTCGACAACAGTCTACTTTCCATAATGACAAGGCTACCATCCATTTGAGTAACAAAAATCTCGACAATAGACTACCTTCCATAATGACAAGGCTACCATCCATTGGAGTAACAAAAATCTTGACAACAGACTACCATCCATAATGACAAGGCTACCATCTATTGGAGTAATGAAAATATCCACAACAGACTACCTTCCATAATGACAAGGCTACCATGCATTGGAGTAAGGAAAATATCAACAAGAGACTACCTTCCATAATGACAAGGCTACCATCCATTGGAGTAACAAAAATCTCTCCAACAGACTACCTTCCATAATGACAAGGCTACCATCCATTGGAGTGCCAAAATTTTTGACAATAGACTACCATCCATAATGACTACGCTACCATCCATTGGAGTAATAAAGATTCGACAACACACTACCTTCCATAATGATAATGCTACCATCCGTTGGAGTAACAAAAATTTTGAAAACAAACTACCTTCCATAATGACAAGGCTACCATCCATTGGAGTAACAAAAATATCGACAACAGACTACCTTCCTAAATGAAAAGCCTACCATCATTTGGAGTAACAAAAATCTCGACAACAAACTACCTTCCATAATGACAAGTCTACCATCCATTGGAGTAACAAAAATCTCGCCAACACATAACCTTCCATAATGACAAGGCTATCATCCATTAGAGTGACAAAAATCTCGACAATAGACTACCTTCAATAATGACTAGGCTACCATCCATTGGAGTAATGAAAATATCAACAAGAGACTAGCTTCTATAATGACAAGGCTACCATACATTGGAGTAACAAAAATCTCGCCAACAGACAACCTTCCATAATGACAAGGCTATCATCCATTAGAGTGACAAAAATCTCGACAATAGACTACCTTCCATAATGACTAGGCTACAATCCATTGGAGTAATGAAAATATCAACAAGAGACTACCTTCTATAATGACAAGGCTAACATCCATTGGAGTAACAAAAATCTCGGCAACAGACAACCTTCCATAATGAAAAGGCTACCATCCTTTGGAGTCACAAAAATTTCGACAATAGACTACCTTCCATAATGACAAGGCTACCATCCATTGGAGTAACGAAAATATCAACAAGAGACTACCTTCCATAATGACAAGGCTACCATCCATTGAAGTAACAAAAATCACGCCAACAGACAACCTTCCATAATGACAAGGCTATCATCCATTAGAGTGACAAAAATCTCGACAATAGACTACCTTCCATAATGACTAGGCTAACATCCATTGGATTAATGAAAATATAAACAAGAGACTACCTTCTATAATGACAAGGCTTCCATACAATGTAATAACAAAAATCTCGACAACAAACTACCTTTCACAATGATAAGGCTACCAAACATTGTAGTAACAAAAATCTCGACAACAGTCTACTTTCCATAATGACAAGGCTACCATCCATTTGAGTAACAAAAATCTCGACAATAGACTACCTTCCATAATGAGAAGGATACCATCCATTGGAGTAACAAAAATCTTGACAACAGACTACCTTCCATAATGACAAGGCTACCATCTATTGGAGTAATGAAAATATCAACAAGAGACTACCTTCCATAATGACAATGCTACCATGCATTGGAGTAAGGAAAATATCAACAAGAGACTACCTTCCATAATGACAAGGCTACCATCCATTGGAGTAACCAAAATCTCGCCAATAGACTACCTTCCATAATGACAAGGCTACCATCCATTGGAGTGCCAAAAATCTCAACATAGACTACCATCCATAATGACTAGGCTACCATCCATTGGAGTAACAAAGATATCGACAACACACTACCTTCCATAATTATAATGCTACCATCCATTGGAGTAACATAAATTTCGAAAACAAACTACCTTCCATAATGACAAGGCTACCATCCATTGGAGTAACAAAAATATCGACAACAGACTACCTTCCTTAATGAAAAACCTGCCATCCATTGGAGTAACAAAAATCTTGACAACAAACTACCATCCATAATGACTAGGCTACCATCCATTGGAGTAAAAAAGATTTCGACAACACACTACCTTCCATAATGATAATACTACCATCCGTTGGAGTAACAAAAATCTCGACAACAAACTACCTTCCATAATGACAAGGCTACCATCCATTAGAGTAACAAAAATCTCGCCAACATACATCCTTCCATAATGACAAGGCTATCATCCATTAGAGTGACAAAAATCTCGACAATTGACTACCTTCCATAATGACTAGGCTACCATCCATTCGAGTAATGAAAATATCAACAAGAGACTACCTTCTATAATGACAAGGCTACCATACATTGGAGTAACAAAAATCTAGCCAACATAATAACTTCCATAATGACAAGGCTACCATCTATTGGAGTGACAAAAATCTCGACAATAGACTACCTTCCATAATGACAAGGCTACCATCCATTGGAGTAACAAAAATATCGACAACAGACTACCTTCCATAATGACAAGGCTACAATCCATTGGAGTGACAAAAATCTCGCCAACAGACAACCTTCCATAATGAAAAGGCTACCATCCTTTGGAGTCACAAAAATCTCGACAATAGACTACCTTCCATAATGACAAGGCTACCATCCATTGGAGTAACGAAAATATCAACAAGAGACTACCTTCCATAATGACAAGGCTACCATCCATTGGAGTAACAAAAATCTCGCCAACAGATAACCTTCCATAATGACAAGGCTATCATCCATTAGAGTGACAAAAATCACGACAATAGACTACCTTCCATAATGACAAGGCTATGATCCATTGGATTAATGAAAATATCAACAAGAGACTACCTTCCATAATGACAAGGCTACCATGCATTGCAGTAAGGGAAATATAAACAAGAGACTACCTTCCATAATGACAAGGCTACCATCCATTGGAGTAACAAAAATCTCGCCAACAGACTACCTTCCATAGTGACAAGGCTACCATCCATTGGAGTGCCAAAAATTTCGACAATAGACTACCATCCATAATTACTAGGATACCATCCATTGGAGTAACAAAGATTTCGATAACACACTACCTTCCATAATGATAATGCTACCATCCGTTGGAGTAAAAAAAATTTCGAAAACAAACTACCTTCCATAATGACAAGGCTACCATCCATTGGAGTAACAAAAATATCGACAATAGACTACCTTGCTTAATGAAAAGCCTACCATCCATTAGAGTAACAAAAATCTTGACAACAAACTACCATCCATAATGACTAGGCTACCATCCATTGGAGTAAAAAAGATTTCGACAACACACTACCTTCCATAATGATAATACTACCATCCGTTGGAGTAACAAAAATTTCGACAACAAACTACCTTCCATAATGACAAGGCTACCATCCATTGGAGTAACAAAAATCTCGCCAACACACAACCTTCCATAATGACAAGGCTATCATCCGTTAGAGTGACAAAAATCTCGACAATAGACTACCTTCCATAATGACTAGGCTACCATCCATTGGAGTAATGAAAATATCAACAAGAGACTACCTTCCATAATGACAAGGCTACCATCCATTGAAGTAACAAAAATCTCGCCAACAGACAACCTTCCATAATGACAAGGCTACCATCCATTGGAGTAACAAAAATATCGACAACAGACTACCTTCCTTAATGAAAAACCTACCATCCATTGGAGTAACAAAAATCTTGACAACAAACTACCATCCATAATGACTAGGCTACCATCCATTGGAGTAAAAAAGATTTCGACAACACACTACCTTCCATAATGATAATACTACCATCCGTTGGAGTAACAAAAATCTCGACAACAAACTACCTTCCATAATGACAAGGCTACCATCCATTAGAGTAACAAAAATCTCGCCAACATACATCCTTCCATAATGACAAGGCTATCATCCATTAGAGTGACAAAAATCTCGACAATTGACTACCTTCCATAATGACTAGGCTACCATCCATTCGAGTAATGAAAATATCAACAAGAGACTACCTTCTATAATGACAAGGCTACCATACATTGGAGTAACAAAAATCTAGCCAACATACTAACTTCCATAATGACAAGGCTACCATCTGTTGGAGTGACAAAAATCTCGACAATAGACTACCTTCCATAATGACAAGGCTACCATCCATTGGAGTAACAAAAATATCGACAACAGACTACCTTCCATAATGACAAGGCTACAATCCATTGGAGTGACAAAAATCTCGCCAACAGACAACCTTCCATAATGAAAAGGCTACCATCCTTTGGAGTCACAAAAATCTCGACAATAGACTACCTTCCATAATGACAAGGCTACCATCCATTGGAGTAACGAAAATATCAACAAGAGACTACCTTCCATAATGACAAGGCTACCATCCATTGGAGTAACAAAAATCTCGCCAACAGATAACCTTCCATAATGACAAGGCTATCAACCATTAGAGTGACAAAAATCACGACAATAGACTACCTTCCATAATGACAAGGCTATGATCCATTGGATTAATGAAAATATCAACAAGAGACTACCTTCCATAATGACAAGGCTACCATGCATTGCAGTAAGGGAAATATAAACAAGAGACTACCTTCCATAATGACAAGGCTACCATCCATTGGAGTAACAAAAATCTCGCCAACACACTACCTTCCATAGTGACAAGGCTACCATCCATTGGAGTGCCAAAAATTTCGACAATAGACTACCATCCATAATTACTAGGATACCATCCATTGGAGTAACAAAGATTTCGATAACACACTACCTTCCATAATGATAATGCTACCATCCGTTGGAGTAAAAAAAATTTCGAAAACAAACTACCTTCCATAATGACAAGGCTACCATCCATTGGAGTAACAAAAATATCGACAATAGACTACCTTGCTTAATGAAAAGCCTACCATCCATTAGAGTAACAAAAATCTTGACAACAAACTACCATCCATAATGACTAGGCTACCATCCATTGGAGTAAAAAAGATTTCGACAACACACTACCTTCCATAATGATAATACTACCATCCGTTGGAGTAACAAAAATTTCGACAACAAACTACCTTCCATAATGACAAGGCTACCATCCATTGGAGTAACAAAAATCTCGCCAACACACAACCTTCCATAATGACAAGGCTATCATCCGTTAGAGTGACAAAAATCTCGACAATAGACTACCTTCCATAATGACTAGGCTACCATCCATTGGAGTAATGAAAATATCAACAAGAGACTACCTTCCATAATGACAAGGCTACCATCCATTGAAGTAACAAAAATCTCGCCAACAGACAACCTTCCATAATGACAAGGCTATCATCCATTAGAGTGACAAAAATCTCGACAATAGACTACCTTCCATAATGACTAGGCTAACATCCATTGGATTAATGAAAATATAAACAAGAGACTACCTTCTATAATGACAAGGCTTCCATACAATGTAATAACAAAAATCTCGATAACAAACTACCTTTCACAATGATAAGGCTACCAAACATTGTAGTAACAAAAATCTCGACAACAGTCTACTTTCCATAATGACAAGGCTACCATCCATTTGAGTAACAAAAATCTCGACAATAGACTACCTTCCATAATGACAAGGATACCATCCATTGGAGTAACAAAAATCTTGACAACAGACTACCTTCCATAATGACAAGGCTACCATCCATTGGAGTAATGAAAATATCAACAAGAGACTACCTTCCATAATGACAATGCTACCATGCATTGGAGTAAGGAAAATATCAACAAGAGACTACCTTCCATAATGACAAGGCTACCATCCATTAGAGTAACAAAAATCTCGCCAACATACATCCTTCCATAATGACAAGGCTATCATCCATTAGAGTGACAAAAATCTCGACAATTGACTACCTTCCATAATGACTAGGCTACCATCCATTCGAGTAATGAAAATATCAACAAGAGACTACCTTCTATAATGACAAGGCTACCATACATTGGAGTAACAAAAATCTAGCCAACAGACTAACTTCCATAATGACAAGGCTACCATCTGTTGGAGTGACAAAAATCTCGACAATAGACTACCTTCCATAATGACAAGGCTACCATCCATTGGAGTAACAAAAATATCGACAACAGACTACCTTCCATAATGACAAGGCTACAATCCATTGGAGTGACAAAAATCTCGCCAACAGACAACCTTCCATAATGAAAAGGCTACCATCCTTTGGAGTCACAAAAATCTCGACAATAGACTACCTTCCATAATGACAAGGCTACCATCCATTGGAGTGCCAAAAATCTCGCCAACATACATCCTTCCATAATGACAAGGCTATCATCCATTAGAGTGACAAAAATCTCGACAATTGACTACCTTCCATAATGACTAGGCTACCATCCATTCGAGTAATGAAAATATCAACAAGAGACTACCTTCTATAATGACAAGGCTACCATACATTGGAGTAAAAAAAATCTAGCCAACAGACTAACTTCCATAATGACAAGGCTACCATCTGTTGGAGTGACAAAAATCTCGACAATAGACTACCTTCCATAATGACAAGGCTACCATCCATTGGAATAACAAAAATATCGACAACAGACTACCTTCCATAATGACAAGGCTACAATCCATTGGAGTGACAAAAATCTCGCCAACAGACAACCTTCCATAATGAAAAGGCTACCATCCTTTGGAGTCACAAAAATCTCGACAATAGACTACCTTCCATAATGACAAGGCTACCATCCATTGGAGTAACGAAAATATCAACAAGAGACTACCTTCCATAATGACAAGGCTACCATCCATTGGAGTAACAAAAATCTCGCCAACAGATAACCTTCCATAATGACAAGGCTATCATCCATTAGAGTGACAAAAATCACGACAATAGACTACCTTCCATAATGACAAGGCTATGATCCATTGGATTAATGAAAATATCAACAAGAGACTACCTTCCATAATGACAAGGCTACCATGCATTGGAGTAAGGGAAATATAAACAAGAGACTACCTTCCATAATGACAAGGCTACCATCCATTGGAGTAACAAAAATCTCGCCAACAGACTACCTTCCATAATGACAAGGCTACCATCCATTGGAGTGCCAAAAATCTCGACAATAGACTACCATCCATAATTACTAGGCTACCATCCATTGGAGTAACAAAGATTTCGATAACACACTACCTTCCATAATGATAATGCTACCATCCGTTGGAGTAAAAAAAATTTCGAAAACAAACTACCTTCCATAATGACAAGGCTACCATCCATTGGAGTAACAAAAATATCGACAATAGACTACCTTCCTTAATGAAAAGCCTACCATCCATTAGAGTAACAAAAATCTTGACAACAAACTACCATCCATAATGACTAGGCTACCATCCATTGGAGTAAAAAAGATTTCGACAACACACTACCTTCCATAATGATAATACTACCATCCGTTGGAGTAACAAAAATTTCGACAACAAACTACCTTCCATAATGACAAGGCTACCATCCATTGGAGTAACAAAAATCTCGCCAACACACAACCTTCCATAATGACAAGGCTATCATCCGTTAGAGTGACAAAAATCTCGACAATAGACTACCTTCCATAATGACTAGGCTACCATCCATTGGAGTAATGAAAATATCAACAAGAGACTACCTTCCATAATGACAAGGCTACCATCCATTGAAGTAACAAAAATCTCGCCAACAGACAACCTTCCATAATGACAAGGCTATCATCCATTAGAGTGACAAAAATCTCGACAATAGACTACCTTCCATAATGACTAGGCTAACATCCATTGGATTAATGAAAATATAAACAAGAGACTACCTTCTATAATGACAAGGCTTCCATACAATGTAATAACAAAAATCTCGATAACAAACTACCTTTCACAATGATAAGGCTACCAAACATTGTAGTAACAAAAATCTCGACAACAGTCTACTTTCCATAATGACAAGGCTACCATCCATTTGAGTAACAAAAATCTCGACAATAGACTACCTTCCATAATGACAAGGATACCATCCATTGGAGTAACAAAAATCTTGACAACAGACTACCTTCCATAATGACAAGGCTACCATCCATTGGAGTAATGAAAATATCAACAAGAGACTACCTTCCATAATGACAATGCTACCATGCATTGGAGTAAGGAAAATATCAACAAGAGACTACCTTCCATAATGACAAGGCTACCATCCATTAGAGTAACAAAAATCTCGCCAACATACATCCTTCCATAATGACAAGGCTATCATCCATTAGAGTGACAAAAATCTCGACAATTGACTACCTTCCATAATGACTAGGCTACCATCCATTCGAGTAATGAAAATATCAACAAGAGACTACCTTCTATAATGACAAGGCTACCATACATTGGAGTAACAAAAATCTAGCCAACAGACTAACTTCCATAATGACAAGGCTACCATCTGTTGGAGTGACAAAAATCTCGACAATAGACTACCTTCCATAATGACAAGGCTACCATCCATTGGAGTAACAAAAATATCGACAACAGACTACCTTCCATAATGACAAGGCTACAATCCATTGGAGTGACAAAAATCTCGCCAACAGACAACCTTCCATAATGAAAAGGCTACCATCCTTTGGAGTCACAAAAATCTCGACAATAGACTACCTTCCATAATGACAAGGCTACCATCCATTGGAGTGCCAAAAATCTCGCCAACATACATCCTTCCATAATGACAAGGCTATCATCCATTAGAGTGACAAAAATCTCGACAATTGACTACCTTCCATAATGACTAGGCTACCATCCATTCGAGTAATGAAAATATCAACAAGAGACTACCTTCTATAATGACAAGGCTACCATACATTGGAGTAAAAAAAATCTAGCCAACAGACTAACTTCCATAATGACAAGGCTACCATCTGTTGGAGTGACAAAAATCTCGACAATAGACTACCTTCCATAATGACAAGGCTACCATCCATTGGAATAACAAAAATATCGACAACAGACTACCTTCCATAATGACAAGGCTACAATCCATTGGAGTGACAAAAATCTCGCCAACAGACAACCTTCCATAATGAAAAGGCTACCATCCTTTGGAGTCACAAAAATCTCGACAATAGACTACCTTCCATAATGACAAGGCTACCATCCATTGGAGTAACGAAAATATCAACAAGAGACTACCTTCCATAATGACAAGGCTACCATCCATTGGAGTAACAAAAATCTCGCCAACAGATAACCTTCCATAATGACAAGGCTATCATCCATTAGAGTGACAAAAATCACGACAATAGACTACCTTCCATAATGACAAGGCTATGATCCATTGGATTAATGAAAATATCAACAAGAGACTACCTTCCATAATGACAAGGCTACCATGCATTGGAGTAAGGGAAATATAAACAAGAGACTACCTTCCATAATGACAAGGCTACCATCCATTGGAGTAACAAAAATCTCGCCAACAGACTACCTTCCATAATGACAAGGCTACCATCCATTGGAGTGCCAAAAATCTCGACAATAGACTACCATCCATAATTACTAGGCTACCATCCATTGGAGTAACAAAGATTTCGATAACACACTACCTTCCATAATGATAATGCTACCATCCGTTGGAGTAAAAAAAATTTCGAAAACAAACTACCTTCCATAATGACAAGGCTACCATCCATTGGAGTAACAAAAATATCGACAATAGACTACCTTCCTTAATGAAAAGCCTACCATCCATTAGAGTAACAAAAATCTTGACAACAAACTACCATCCATAATGACTAGGCTACCATCCATTGGAGTAAAAAAGATTTCGACAACACACTACCTTCCATAATGATAATACTACCATCCGTTGGAGTAACAAAAATTTCGACAACAAACTACCTTCCATAATGACAAGGCTACCATCCATTGGAGTAACAAAAATCTCGCCAACACACAACCTTCCATAATGACAAGGCTATCATCCGTTAGAGTGTTTAAAATCTCGACAATAGACTACCTTCCATAATGACTAGGCTACCATCCATTGGAGTAATGAAAATATCAACAAGAGACTACCTTCTATAATGACAAGGCTACCATACATTGGAGTAACAAAAATCTCACCAACAGACTAACTTCCATAATGACAAGGCTAACATCTGTTGGAGTGACAAAAATCTCGACAATAGACTACCTTCCATAATGACAAGGCTACCATCCATTAGAGTAACAAAAAATCTCGCCAACAGACAACCTTCCATAATGACAAGGCTATCATCCATTAGAGTGACAAAAATATCGACAATAGACTACCTTCCATAATGACTAGGCTACCATCCATTAGAGTAACAAAAATCTTGACAACAAACTACCATCCATAATGACTAGGCTACCATCCATTGGAGTAAAAAAGATTTCGACAACACACTACCTTCCATAATGATAATACAACCATCCGTTGGAGTAATAAAAATCTCGACAACAAACTACCTTCCATAATGACAAGGCTACCATCCATTGGAGTAACAAAAATCTCGCCAACACACAACCTTCCATAATGACAAGGCTATCATCCGTTAGAGTGACAAAAATCTCGACAATAGACTTTCTTCCATAATGACTAGGCTACCATCCATTGGAGTAATGAAAATATCAACAAGAGACTACCTTCAAAATGACAAGGCTACCATACATTGTAGTAACAAAAATCTCACCAACATACTAACTTCCATAATGACAAGGCTACCATACATTGGAGTAACAAAAATCTCGCCAACAGATAACCTTCCATAATGACAAGGCTATCATCCATTAGAGTGACAAAAATCTCGACAATAGACTACCTTACATAATGACAAGGCTACGATCCATTGGATTAATGAAAAAATCAACAAGAGACTACCTTCCATAATGACAAGGCTACCATGCATTGGAGTAAGGGAAATATAAACAAGAGACTACCTTCCATAATGACAAGGCTACCATCCATTGGAATAACAAAAATCTCGCCAACAGACTACCTTCCATAATGACAAGGCTACCATCCATTGGAGTGCCAAAAATCTCGACAATAGACTACCATCCATAATTACTAGGCTACCATCCATTGGAGTAACAAAGATTTCGATAACACACTACCTTCCATAATGATAATGCTACCATCCGAAGGAGTAACAAAAATTTCGAAAACAAACTACCTTCCATAATGACAAGGCTACCATCCATTGGAGTAACAAAAATATCGACTATAGACTACCTTCCTTAATGAAAAGCCTACCATCCATTAGAGTAACAAAAATCTTGACAACAAACTACCATCCATAATGACTAGGCTACCATCCATTGGAGTAAAAAAGATTTCGAAAACACACTACCTTCCATAATGATAATACTACCACCTGTTGGAGTAACAAAAATCTCGACAACAAACTACCTTCCATAATGACAAGGCTACCATCCATTGGAGTAACAAAAATCTCGCCAACACACAACCTTCCATAATGACAAGGCTATCATCCGTTAGAGTGACAAAAATCTCGACAATAGACAACCTTCCATAATGACTAGGCTACCATCCATTGGAGTAATGAAAATATCAACAAGAGACTACCTTCTATAATGACAAGGCTACCATACATTGGACTAACAAAAATCTCACCAACAGACTAACTTCCATAATGACAAGGTTACCATCTGTTGGAGTGACAAAAATCTCGACAATAGACTACCTTCCATAATGACAAGGCTACAATCCATTAGAGTAACAAAAATCTCGCAAACAGACAACCTTCCATAATGACAAGGCTATCATCCATTAGAGTTACAAAAATATCGATAATAGACTACCTTCCGTAATGACTAGGCTCCCATCCATTGGAGTAATGAAAATATAAACAAGAGTATACCTTCTATAATGACAAGGCTTCCATACATTGTAATAACAAAAATCTCGACAACAAACTACCTTTCATAATGACAAGGCTACCATAAATTGTAGTAACAAAAATCTTGACAACAGTCTACTTTCCATAATGACAAGGATACCATCCATTTGAGTAACAAAAATCTCGACAATAGACTACCTCCCATAATGACAAGGCTACCATCCATTGGAGTAACAAAAATCTTGACAACAGACTACCTTCCATAATGACAAGGCTACCATCCATTGGAGTAATGAAAATAACAACAAGAGACTACCTTCCATAATGAAAATGCTACCATGCATTGGAGTAAGGAAAATATCAACAAGAGACTACCTTCCATAATGACAAGGCTACCATCCATTGGAGTAACAAAAATCTCGCCAACAGACTACCTTCCATAATGACAAGGCTACCATCCATTGGAGTGCCAAAAATCTCGACAATAGACTACCATCCATATTGACTAGGCTACCATCCATTGGAGTAACAAAGATTTCGACAACACACTACATTCCATAATGATAATGCTACAATCCGTTGGAGTAACAAAAATTTCGAAAACAAACTACCTTCCATAATGACAAGGCTACCATCCATTGGAGTAACTAAAATCTTGACAACAAACTACAATCCATAATGACTAGGCTACCATCCATTGGAGTAAAAAAGATTTCGACAACACACTACCTTCCATAATGATAATACTACCATCCGTTGGAGTAACAAAAATCTCGACAACAAACTACCTTCCATAATGACAAGGCTACCATCCATTGGAGTAACAAAAATCTCGCCAACATACATCCTTCCATAATGACAAGGCTATCATCCATTGGAGTAATGAAAATATCAACAAGAGACTACCTTCTATAATGACAAGGCTACCATACATTGGAGTAACAAAAATCTCCCCAACAGACTAACTTCAATAATGACAAGGCTACCATCCATTGGAGTAACAAAAATATCGACAACAGACTACCTTCCATAATGACAAGGCTACAATCCATTAGAGTGACAAAAATCTCGCCAACAGACAACCTTCCATAATGAAAAGGCTACCATCCTTTGGAGTCACAAAAATCTCGAAAATAGACTACCTTCCATAATGACAAGGCTACCATCCATTGGAGTAACGAAAATATCAACAAGAGACTACCTTCCATAATGACAAGGCTACCATCCATTGGAGTAACAAAAATCTCGCCAACAGATAACCTTCCATAATGACAAGGCTATCATCCATTAGAGTGACAAAAATCACGACAATAGACTACCTTCCATAATGACAAGGCTATGATCCATTGGATTAATGAAAATATCAACAAGAGACTACCTTCCATAATGACAAGGCTACCATGCATTGGAGTAAGGGAAATATAAACAAGAGACTACCTTCCATAATGACAAGACTACCATCCATTGGAGTAACAAAAATCTCGCCAACAGACTACCTTCCATAATGACAAGGCTACCATCCATTGGAGTGCCAAAAATCTCGACAATAGACTACCATCCATAATTACTAGGCTACCATCCATTGGAGTAACAAAGATTTCGATAACACACTACCTTCCATAATGATAATGCTACCATCCGTTGGAGTAAAAAAAATTTCAAAAACAAACTACCTTCCATAATGACAAGGCTACCATCCATTGGAGTAACAAAAATATCGACAATAGACTACCTTCCTTAATGAAAAGCATACCATCCATTAGAGTAACAAAAATCTTAACAACAAACTACCATCCATAATGACTAGGCTACCATCCATTGGAGTAAAAAAGATTTCGACAACACACTACCTTCCATAATGATAATACTACCATCCGTTGGAGTAACAAAAATTTCCACAACAAACTACCTTCCATAATGACAAGGCTACCATCAATTGGAGTAACAAAAATCTCGCCAACACTCAACCTTCCATAATGACAAGGCTATCATCCGTTAGAGTGATAAAAATCTCGACAATAGACTACCTTCCATAATGACTAGGCTACCATCCATTGGAGTAATGAAAATATCAACAAGAGACTACCTTCTATAATGACAAGGCTACCATACATTGGAGTAACAAAAATCTCACCAACAGACTAACTTCCATAATGACAAGGCTAACATCTGTTGGAGTGACAAAAATCTCGACAATAGACTACCTTCCATAATGACAAGGCTACCATCCATTAGAGTAACAAAAATCTCGCCAACAGACAACCTTCCATAATGACAAGGCTATCATCCATTAGAGTGACAAAAATATCGACAATAGACTACCTTCCATTATGACTAGGCTACCATCCATTAGAGTAACAAAAATCTTGACAACAAACTACCATCCATAATGACTAGGCTACCATCCATTGGAGTAAAAAAGATTTCGACAACACACTACCTTCCATAATGATAATACTACCATCCGTTGGAGTAACAAAAATCTCGACAACAAACTATCTTCCATAATGACAAGGCTACCATCCATTGGAGTAACAAAAATCTCGCCAACATACATCCTTCCATAATGACAAGGCTATCATCCATTGGAGTAATGAAAATATCAACAAGAGACTACCTTTTATAATGACAAGGCTACCATACATTGGAGTAACAAAAATCTCCCCAACAGACTAACTTCAATAATGACAAGGCTACCATCCATTGGAGCAACAAAAATATCGACAACAGACTACCTTCCATAATGACAAGGCTACAATCCATTAGAGTGACAAAAATCTCGCCAACAGACAACCTTCCATAATGAAAAGGCTACCATCCTTTGGAGTCACAAAAATCTCGAAAATAGACTACCTTCCATAATGACAAGGCTACCATCCATTGGAGTAACGAAAATATCAACAAGAGACTACCTTCCATAATGACAAGGCTACCATCCATTGGAGTAACAAAAATCTCGCCAACAGATAACCTTCCATAATGACAAGGCTATCATCCATTAGAGTGACAAAAATCACGACAATAGACTACCTTCCATAATGACAAGGCTATGATCCATTGGATTAATGAAAATATCAACAAGAGACTACCTTCCATAATGACAAGGCTACCATGCATTCGAGTAAGGGAAATATAAACAAGAGACTACCTTCCATAATGACAAGACTACCAACCATTGGAGTAACAAAAATCTCGCCAACAGACTACCTTCCATAATGACAAGGCTACCATCCATTGGAGTGCCAAAAATCTCGACAATAGACTACCATCCATAATTACTAGGCTACCATCCATTGGAGTAACAAAGATTTCGATAACACACTACCTTCCATAATGATAATGCTACCATCCGTTGGAGTAAAAAAAATTTCAAAAACAAACTACCTTCCATAATGACAAGGCTACCATCCATTGGAGTAACAAAAATATCGACAATAGACTACCTTCCTTAATGAAAAGCATACCATCCATTAGAGTAACAAAAATCTTAACAACAAACTACCATCCATAATGACTAGGCTACCATCCATTGGAGTAAAAAAGATTTCAACAACACACTACCTTCCATAATGATAATACTACCATCCGTTGGAGTAACAAAAATTTCCACAACAAACTACCTTCCATAATGACAAGGCTACCATCCATTGGAGTAACAAAAATCTCGCCAACACACAACCTTCCATAATGACAAGGCTATCATCCGTTAGAGTGACAAAAATCTCGACAATAGAGTACCTTCCATAATGATTAGGCTACCATCCATTGGAGTAATGAAAATATCAACAAGAGACTACCTTCTATAATGACAAGGCTACCATACATTGGAGTAACAAAAATCTCACCAACAGACTAACTTCCATAATGACAAGGCTAACATCTGTTGGAGTGACAAAAATCTCGACAATAGACTACCTTCCATAATTACAAGGCTACCATCCATTAGAGTAACAAAAATCTCGCCAACAGACAACCTTCCATAATGACAAGGCTATCATCCATTAGAGTGACAAAAATATCGACAATAGACTACCTTCAATTATGACTAGGCTACCATCCATTAGAGTAACAAAAATCTTGACAACAAACTACCATCCATAATGACTAGGCTACCATCCATTGGAGTAAAAAAGATTTCGATAACACACTACCTTCCATAATGATAATACTACCATCCGTTGGAGTAATAAAAATCTCGACAACAAACTACCTTCCATAATGACAAGGCTACCATCCATTGGAGTAACAAAAATCTCGCCAACACACAACCTTCCATAATGACAAGGCTATCATCCGTTAGAGTGACAAAAATCTCGACAATAGACTTTCTTCCATAATGACTAGGCTACCATCCATTGGAGTAATGAAAATATCAACAAGAGACTACCTTCAAAATGACAAGGCTACCATACATTGTAGTAACAAAAATCTCACCAACATACTAACTTCCATAATGACAAGGCTACCATACATTGGAGTAACAAAAATCTCGCCAACAGATAACCTTCCATAATGACAAGGCTATCATCCATTAGAGTGACAAAAATCTCGACAATAGACTACCTTCCATAATGACAAGGCTATGATCCATTGGATTAATGAAAAAATCAACAAGAGACTGCCTTCCATAATGACAAGGCTACCATGCATTGGAGTAAGGGAAATATAAACAAGAGACTACCTTCCATAATGACAAGGCTACCATCCATTGGAATAACAAAAATCTCGCCAACAGACTACCTTCCATAATGACAAGGCTACCATCCATTGGAGTTCCAAAAATCTCGACAATAGACTACCATCCATAATTACTAGGCTACCATCCATTGGAGTAACAAAGATTTCGATAACACACTACCTTCCATAATGATAATGCTACCATCCGAAGGAGTAACAAAAATTTCGAAAACAAACTACCTTCCATAATGACAAGGCTACCATCCATTGGAGTAACAAAAATATCGACAATAGACTACCTTCCTTAATGAAAAGCCTACCATCCATTAGAGTAACAAAAATCTTGACAACAAACTACCATCCATAATGACTAGGCTACCATCCATTGGAGTAAAAAAGATTTCGACAACACACTACCTTCCATAATGATAATACTACCATCCGTTGGAGTAACAAAAATCTCGAAAACAAACTACCTTCCATAATGACAAGGCTACCATCCATTGGAGTAACAAAAATCTCGCCAACACACAACCTTCCATAATGACAAGGCTATCATACGTTAGAGTGACAAAAATCTCGACAATAGACAACCTTCCATAATGACTAGGCTACCATCCATTGGAGTAATGAAAATATCAACAAGAGACTACCTTCTATAATGACAAGGCTACCATACATTGGAGTAACAAAAATCTCACCAACAGACTAACTTCCATAATGACAAGGCTACCATCTGTTGGAGTGACAAAAATCTCGACAATAGACTACCTTCCATAATGACAAGGCTACAATCCATTAGAGTAACAAAAATCTCGCCAACAGACAACCTTCCATAATGACAAGGCTATCATCCATTAGAGTGAAAAAAATATCGACAATAGACTACCTTCCATAATGACTAGGCTCCCATCCATTGGAGTAATGAAAATATAAACAAGAGTATACCTTCTATAATGACAAGGCTTCCATACATTGTAATAACAAAAATCTCGACAACAAACTACCTTTCATAATGACAAGGCTACCATAAATTGTAGTAACAAAAATCTCGACAACAGTCTACGTTCCATAATAACAAGGATACCATCCATTTGAGTAACAAAAATCTCGACAATAGACTACCTCCCATAATGACAAGGCTACCATCCATTGGAGTAACAAAAATCTTGACAACAGACTACCTTCCATAATGACAAGGCTACCATCCATTGGAGTAATGAAAATAACAACAAGAGACTACCTTCCATAATGAAAATGCTACCATGCATTGGAGTAAGGAAAATATCAACAAGAGACTACCTTCCATAATGACAAGGCTACCATCCATTGGAGTAACAAAAATCTCGCCAACAGACTACCTTCCATAATGACAAGGCTACCATCCATTGGAGTGCCAAAAATCTCGACAATAGACTACCATCCATAATGACTAGTGTACCATCCATTGGAGTAACAAAGATTTCGACAACACACTACCTTCCATAATGATAATGCTACCATCCGTTGGAGTAACAAAAATTTCGAAAACAAACTACCTTCCATAATGACAAGGCTACCATCCATTGGAGTAATAAAAATATTGACAACAGACTACCTTCCTTAATGAAAAACCTACCATCCATTGGAGTAACTAAAATCTTGACAACAAACTACCATCCATAATGACTAGGCTACCATCCATTGGAGTAAAAAAGATTTCGACAACACACTACCTTCCTTAATGATAATACTACCATCCGTTGGAGTAACAAAAATCTCGCCAACATAAATCCTTCCATAATGACAAGGCTATCATCCATTAGAGTGACAAAAATCTCGACAATAGACTACCTTCCATAATGACTAGGCTACCATCCATTGGAGTAATGAAAATATCAACAAGAGACTACCTTCTATAATGACAAGGCTACCATACATTGGAGTAACAAAAATCTCGCCAACAGACTAACTTCCATAATGACAAGGCTACCATCTGTTGGAGTGACAAAAATCTCGACAATAGACTACCTTCCATAATGACAAGACTACCATCCATTGGAGTAACAAAAATATCGACAACAGACTACCTTCAATAATGACAAGGCTACAATCCTTTGGAGTAACAAAAATCTCGACAATCGACTACCTTCCATAATGACAAGGCTACCATCCATTGGAGTAACAAAATCTAGACAACAGACTACCTTCCATAATGACAAGGCTACTATCCACTGGAGTTATAAAAATCTCGACAACAAACTACTTTCCATAATGACAAGGTTACCATCCATTGGAGTGACGCAAATATCAACAAGAGACTACCTTCCATAATGACAAGGCTACCATCCATTGGAGTAACAAAAATCTCGCCAACAAACTACCTTCCATAATGACTAGGCTACCATCCATTGGAGTAATGAAAATATAAACAAGAGTCTACCTTCTATAATGACAAGGCTTCCATACATTGTAATAACAAAAATTTCGACAACAAACTACCTTTCACAATGACAAGGCTACCATACATTGTAGTAAAATAAATCTCGACAACAGTATACTTTCCATAATGACAAGGCTACCATCCATTTGAGTAACAAAAATATCGATAATAGACTACCTTCTATAATTTCAAGGCTACCATTCATTGGAGTAACAAAATCTAGACAACAGACTACCTTCCATAATGACAAGGCTACCATCCATTGGAGTAACGAAAATATCAACAAGAGACTTCCTTCCATAATGACAAGGCTACCATCCATTGGAGTAACAAATATCTCGCCAACAGACAACCTTCCATAATGACAAGGCTATCATCCATTAGAGTGACAAAAATATCGATAATAGACTACCTTCCATAATGACTAGGATACCATCCATTGGAGTAATGAAAATATAAACAAGAGATTACCTTCTATAATGACAAGGCTACGATCCATTGAAGTAACAAAAATATCGACAACAGACTACCTTCCATAATGACAAAGCTATAATCCTTTGGAGTGACAAAAATCTCGACAATAGACTACCTTCCATAATGACAAGGCTACCATCCATTGTAGTAACAAAATCTCGACAATAGACTACCTTCCATAATGACAAGGCTACTATCCATTGGAGTTATAAAAATCTCGACAACAAACTACTTTCCATAATGACAAGGCTACCATCCATTGGAGTAACGGAAATATCAACAAGAGACTACCTTTCATAATGACAAGGCTACCATCCATTGGAGTAACAAAAATCTCGCCAACAGACTACCTTCCATAATGACTAGGCTACCATCCATTGGAGTAATGAAAATATAAACAAGAGTCTACCTTCTATAATGACAAGGCTTCCATAAACTGTAATAACAAAAATCTCGACAACAAACTACCTTTCACAATGACAAGGCTACCATACATTGTAGTAACAAAAATCTCGACAACAGTCTAATTTCCATAATGACAAGGCTACCATCCATTTGAGTAACAAAAATTTCGACAATAGACTACCTTCCATAATGAAAAGGCTACCATCCATTGGAGTAACAAAATCTCGACAACAGACTACCTTCCATAATGACAAGGCTACCATCCATTGGAGTAACGAAAATATCAACAAGAGACTACCTTCCATAATGACAAGGCTACATTCCATTGGAGTAACAAATATCTCGCCAACAGACAACCTTCCATAATGACAAGGCTATCATCGATTAGAGTGACAAAAATATTGATAATATACTACCTTCCATAATGACTAGGCTACCATCCATTGGAGTAATGAAAATATAAACAAGAGATTACCTTCTATAATGACAAGGCTTCCATACATTGTAATAACAAAAATCTCGACAACAAACTACCTTTCACAATGACAAGGCTACCATACAATGTAGTAACAAAAATCTCGACAACAGTCTACTTTCCATAATGACAAGGCTACCATCCATTTGAGTAACAAAAATCTCGACAATAGACTACCTTCCATAATGAAAAGGCTACCATCCATTGGAGTAACAAAATCTCGACAACAGACTACCTTCCATAATGACAAGGCTACCATCCATTGGAGTAACGAAAATATCAACAAGAGACTACCTTCCATAATGACAAGGCTACATTCCATTGGAGTAACAAATATCTCGCCAACAGACAACCTTCCTTAATGACAAGGCTATCATCCATTAGAGTGACAAAAATATTGATAATATACTACCTTCCATAATGACTAGGCTACCATCCATTGGAGTAATGAAAATATAAACAAGAGATTACCTTCTATAATGACAAGGCTTCCATACATTGTAATAACAAAAATCTCGACAACAAACTACCTTTCACAATGTCAAGGCTACCATACATTGTAGTAACAAAAATATCGACAATAGTCTACTTTCCATAATGACAAGGCTATCATCAATTTGAGTAACAAAAATCTCGACAATAGACTACCTTCTGTAATGACAAGGCTACTATCCATTGGAGTAACGAAAATCTTGACAACAGACTACCTTCCATAATGAAAACGCTACCATCCATTGGAGTAATGAAAATATCAACAAGAGACTACCTTCCATAATGACAAGGCTACCATGCATTGGAGTAAGGAAAATATCAACAATAGACTACCTTCCATAATTACAAGGCTACCATCCATTGGAGTAACAAAAATCTCGCCAACAGACTACCTTCCATAATGACAAGGCTACCATCCATTGGATTGCCAAAAATTTCGATAATAGACTACCATCCATAATGACTAGGCTACCATCCATTGGAGTAACAAAGATTTCGACAAAACACAACCTTCCATAATGATAATGCTACCATCCGTTGGAGTAACAAAAATTTCGAAAACAAACTACCTTCCATAATGACAAGGCTACCATCCATTAGAGTAACAAAAATATCGACAACAGACTACCTTCCTTAATGATAATACTACAATCCGTTGGAGTAACCAAAATCTCCACAACAAACTACCTTCAATAATGACAAGGCTACCATCCATTGGAGTAACAAAAATCTCACCAAAACACAACCTTCCATAATGATAAGGCTATCATCCGTTAGAGTGACAAAAATCTTGACAATAGACTACCTTCCATAATGACTAGGCTACCATGCATTGGAGTAATGAAAATATCAACAAGAGACTAACTTCTATAATGACAAGGCTACCATACATTGGAGCACCAAAAATCTCGCCAACAGACAACCTTCCATAATGACAAGGCTATCATCCATTAGCGTGAGAAAAATCTCGACAATAGACTACCTTCCATAATGACTCGGCTACTGTCCATTCGAGTAATGAAAATATCAACAAGAGACTACCTTCTTTAATGACAAGGCTACCATCCATTGGAGTAACAAAAATCTCGCCAACAGACTACCTTTCACAATGACAATGCTACCATACATTATAGTAACAAAAATCTGGAAAACAAACTACCTTCCATAATGACTAGGCTACCATCCATTGGATTAATGAAAATATCAACAAGAGACTACCTTCTATAATGACAAGGCTACCATACATTGGAGTAACAAAAATCTCGCCAACAAACATCCTTCCATAATGACAAGGCTACCATCCTTTGGAGTGACAAAAATCTCGACAATAGACTACCTTCCATAATGACAAGGCTACCATCCATTGGAGTAACAAAATCTCGACAACAGAATACCTTCCATAATGACAAGGCTACTATCCATTGGAGTAACAAAAATATCGACAACAAACTACCATCCATAATGACTAGGCTACCATCCATTGGAGTAACAAATATTTCGAAAACACACTACCTTCCATAATGATAATGCTACCATCCGTTGGAGTAACAAAAATCTTGACAAGAGACTACCTTCCATAATGACAAGGATACTATCCATTGGAGTTACAAAAATCTAGACAACAAACTACCTTCCATAATGACAAGGCTTCCATCCATTGGAGTAACGAAAATATCAACAAGAGACTACCTTCCATAATGACAAGGCTACCATCCATTGGAGTAACGAAAATCTCGCCAATAGACAACATTCCATAATGACAAGGCTACCATACATTGGAGTAACAAAAATCTCGCCAACAGACTAACTTCCATAATGACAAGGCTACCATCTGTTGGAGTGACAAAAATCTCGACAATAGACTACCTTCCATAATGACAAGACTACCATCCATTGGAGTAACAAAAATATCGACAACAGACTACCTTCAATAATGACAAGGCTACAATCCTTTGGAGTAACAAAAATCTCGACAATCGACTACCTTCCATAATGACAAGGCTACCATCCATTGGAGTAACAAAATCTAGACAACAGACTACCTTCCATAATGACAAGGCTACTATCCACTGGAGTTATAAAAATCTCGACAACAAACTACTTTCCATAATGACAAGGCTACCATCCATTGGAGTGACGCAAATATCAACAAGAGACTACCTTCCATAATGACAAGGCTACCATCCATTGGAGTAACAAAAATCTCGCCAACAAACTACCTTCCATAATGACTAGGCTACCATCCATTGGAGTAATGAAAATATAAACAAGAGTCTACCTTCTATAATGACAAGGCTTCCATACATTGTAATAACAAAAATTTCGACAACAAACTACCTTTCACAATGACAAGGCTACCATACATTGTAGTAAAAAAAATCTCGACAACAATATACTTTCCATAATGACAAGGCTACCATCCATTTGAGTAACAAAAATATCGATAATAGACTACCTTCTATAATTTCAAGGCTACCATTCATTGGAGTAACAAAATCTAGACAAGAGACTACCTTCCATAATGACAAGGCTACCATCCATTGGAGTAACGAAAATATCAACAAGAGACTTCCTTCCATAATGACAAGGCTACCATCCATTGGAGTAACAAATATCTCGCCAACAGACAACCTTCCATAATGACAAGGCTATCATCCATTAGAGTGACAAAAATATCGATAATAGACTACCTTCCATAATGACTAGGATACCATCCATTGGAGTAATGAAAATATAAACAAGAGATTACCTTCTATAATGACAAGGCTACGATCCATTGAAGTAACAAAAATATCGACAACAGACTACCTTCCATAATGACAAAGCTATAATCCTTTGGAGTGACAAAAATCTCGACAATAGACTACCTTCCATAATGACAAGGCTACCATCCATTGTAGTAACAAAATCTCGACAATAGACTACCTTCCATAATGACAAGGCTACTATCCATTGGAGTTATAAAAATCTCGACAACAAACTACTTTCCATAATGACAAGGCTACCATCCATTGGAGTAACGGAAATATCAACAAGAGACTACCTTTCATAATGACAAGGCTACCATCCATTGGAGTAACAAAAATCTCGCCAACAGACTACCTTCCATAATGACTAGGCTACCATCCATTGGAGTAATGAAAATATAAACAAGAGTCTACCTTCTATAATGACAAGGCTTCCATAAACTGTAACAACAAAAATCTCGACAACAAACTACCTTTCACAATGACAAGGCTACCATACATTGTAGTAACAAAAATCTCGACAACAGTCTAATTTCCATAATGACAAGGCTACCATCCATTTGAGTAACAAAAATTTCGACAATAGACTACCTTCCATAATGAAAAGGCTACCATCCATGGGAGTAACAAAATCTCGACAACAGACTACCTTCCATAATGACAAGGCTACCATCCATTGGAGTAACGAAAATATCAACAAGAGACTACCTTCCATAATGACAAGGCTACATTCCATTGGAGTAACAAATATCTCGCCAACAGACAACCTTCCATAATGACAAGGCTATCATCGATTAGAGTGACAAAAATATTGATAATATACTACCTTCCATAATGACTAGGCTACCATCCATTGGAGTAATGAAAATATAAACAAGAGATTACCTTCTATAATGACAAGGCTTCCATACATTGTAATAACAAAAATCTCGACAACAAACTACCTTTCACAATGACAAGGCTACCATACAATGTAGTAACAAAAATCTCGACAACAGTCTACTTTCCATAATGACAAGGCTACCATCCATTTGAGTAACAAAAATCTCGACAATAGACTACCTTCCATAATGAAAAGGCTACCATCCATTGGAGTAACAAAATCTCGACAACAGACTACCTTCCATAATGACAAGGCTACCATCCATTGGAGTAACGAAAATATCAACAAGAGACTACCTTCCATAATGACAAGGCTACATTCCATTGGAGTAACAAATATCTCGCCAACAGACAACCTTCCTTAATGACAAGGCTATCATCCATTAGAGTGACAAAAATATTGATAATATACTACCTTCCATAATGACTAGGCTACCATCCATTGGAGTAATGAAAATATAAACAAGAGATTACCTTCTATAATGACAAGGCTTCCATACATTGTAATAACAAAAATCTCGACAACAAACTACCTTTCACAATGTCAAGGCTACCATACATTGTAGTAACAAAAATATCGACAATAGTCTACTTTCCATAATGACAAGGCTATCATCAATTTGAGTAACAAAAATCTCGACAATAGACTACCTTCTGTAATGACAAGGCTACTATCCATTGGAGTAACGAAAATCTTGACAACAGACTACCTTCCATAATGAAAACGCTACCATCCATTGGAGTAATGAAAATATCAACAAGAGACTACCTTCCATAATGACAAGGCTACCATGCATTGGAGTAAGGAAAATATCAACAATAGACTACCTTCCATAATTACAAGGCTACCATCCATTGGAGTAACAAAAATCTCGCCAACAGACTACCTTCCATAATGACAAGGCTACCATCCATTGGATTGCCAAAAATTTCGATAATAGACTACCATCCATAATGACTAGGCTACCATCCATTGGAGTAACAAAGATTTCGACAAAACACAACCTTCCATAATGATAATGCTACCATCCGTTGGAGTAACAAAAATTTCGAAAACAAACTACCTTCCATAATGACAAGGCTACCATCCATTAGAGTAACAAAAATATCGACAACAGACTACCTTCCTTAATGATAATACTACAATCCGTTGGAGTAACCAAAATCTCCACAACAAACTACCTTCAATAATGACAAGGCTACCATCCATTGGAGTAACAAAAATCTCACCAAAACACAACCTTCCATAATGATAAGGCTATCATCCGTTAGAGTGACAAAAATCTTGACAATAGACTACCTTCCATAATGACTAGGCTACCATGCATTGGAGTAATGAAAATATCAACAAGAGACTAACTTCTATAATGACAAGGCTACCATACATTGGAGCACCAAAAATCTCGCCAACAGACAACCTTCCATAATGACAAGGCTATCATCCATTAGCGTGAGAAAAATCTCGACAATAGACTACCTTCCATAATGACTCGGCTACTGTCCATTCGAGTAATGAAAATATCAACAAGAGACTACCTTCTTTAATGACAAGGCTACCATCCATTGGAGTAACAAAAATCTCGCCAACAGACTACCTTTCACAATGACAATGCTACCATACATTATAGTAACAAAAATCTGGAAAACAAACTACCTTCCATAATGACTAGGCTACCATCCATTGGATTAATGAAAATATCAACAAGAGACTACCTTCTATAATGACAAGGCTACCATACATTGGAGTAACAAAAATCTCGCCAACAGACATCCTTCCATAATGACAAGGCTACCATCCTTTGGAGTGACAAAAATCTCGACAATAGACTACCTTCCATAATGACAAGGCTACCATCCATTGGAGTAACAAAATCTCGACAACAGAATACCTTCCATAATGACAAGGCTACTATCCATTGGAGTAACAAAAATATCGACAACAAACTACCATCCATAATGACTAGGCTACCATCCATTGGAGTAACAAATATTTCGAAAACACACTACCTTCCATAATGATAATGCTACCATCCGTTGGAGTAACAAAAATCTTGACAATAGACTACCTTCCATAATGACAAGGATACCATCCATTAGAGTATCAAAAATCTAGACAACAGTCTACCTTCAATAATGACAAGACTACCATCCATTGGAGTAACGAAAATATCAACAAGAGACTACCTTCCATAATGACAAGGCTACCATCCATTGGAGTAACAAAAATCTCGCCAACAGACTAACTTCCATAATGACAAGGCTACCATACATTGGAGTGACACAAATCTCGACAATAGACTACCTTCCATAATGAAAAGGCTACCATCCATTGGAGTAACAAAAATATCGACAACATACTACCTTCCATAATGACAAGGCTACCATCCATTGGAGAGACAAAAATCTCGACAATAGACTACCTTCCAAAATGGCAAGGCTACCATCCATTGGAATAACAAAATCTCGACAACAGACTACCTTCCATAATGACAAGGCTACCATCCATTGGAGTAACGAAAATATCAACAAGAGATTACCTTCCATAATGACAAGGCTACCATCCATTTGAGTAACAAAAATCTCGCCAATAGACAACCTTCCATAATGACAAGGCTATCATCCATTAGAGTGACAAAAATCTCGACAATAGACTACCTTCCATAATGACTAGGCTACCATCCATTGGAGTAATGAAAATATCAACAAGAGACTACCTTCTATAATGACAAGGCTACCATCCATTGGAGTAACAAAAATCTCACTAACAGACAACCTTCCATAATGAGAAGGCTACCATCCTTTGGAGTTACAAAAATCTCGACAACAAACTACCTTCCATAATGACAAGGCTACCATCCATTGGAGTAACGAAAATATCAACAAGAGACTACCTTCCATAATGTCAAGGCTACCATCCATTTGAGTAACAAAAATATCGCCTATAGACAACCTTCCATAATGACAAGGCTATCATCCATTAGAGTGACAAAAATCTCGAGAATAGACTACCTTCCATAATGACTAGGCTACCATCCATTGGAGTAATGAAAATATCAACAAAAGATTACCTTCTATAATGACAACGCTACCATACATTGGAGTAACAAAAATCTCGCCAACAGACAACCTTCCATAATGACAAGGCTACCATCTGTTGGAGTGACAAAATTCTCGACAATAGACTGCCTTCCATAATGACAAGGCTACCATCCATTAGAGTAACAAAAATATCAACAACAGACTACCTTCCATAATGACAAGGCTACCATCCTTTGGAGTGACAAAAATCTCGATAACAGACTACCTTCCATAATGACAAGGCTACTATCCATTGGAGTTACAAAAATCTCGACAACAAACTACCTTCCATAATGACAAGGCTACCATCCATTGGAGTAACGAAAATATCAACAAGAGACTACCTTCCATAATGACAAGGCTACGATCCTTTTGAGTAACAAAAATCTCGCTAATAGACAACCTTCCATAATGACAAGGCTATCATCCATTAGAGTGACAAAAATCTCGACCATAGACTACCTTCCATAATGACTAGGCTACCATCCATTGGAGTAAGGAAAATATCAACAAGAGACTACCTTCTATAATGACAAGGCTACCATCCATTGGAGTAACAAAAATCTCTCTAACAGACAACCTTCCATAATGAGAAGGCTACCATCCTTTGGAGTGACAAAAATCTCGACAATAGACTACCTTCCATAATGACAAGGCTACCATCCATTGGAATAACAAAATCTCGACAACCGACTACCTTCCATAATGACAAGTATATTATCCATTGGAGTAACAAAAATCTCGACAACAAACTACCTTCATAATTACAAGGCTACCATCCATTGGAGTAACAAAAGTCTCGCCAATAGACAACCTTCCATAATTACAAGGCTATCAACCATTAGAGTGACAAAAATCTCGACAATAGACTACCTTCCATAATGACTAGGCTACCATCCATTGGAGTAATGAAAATATTAACAAGAGACTACCTTCTATAATGTAAAGGCTACCATACATTGTAATAACAAAAATCTCGATAACAAACTACCTTCCATAATGACAAGGCTACCATACATTATAGTAACAAAAATCACGACAACATTCTACCTTCCATAATGACAACGCTACCATCCATTGGAGTAACAAAAATCCTGACAACAGACAACCTTCCATAATGACAAGGCTACCATCCATTGGAGTAACAACAATCTCGACAATATACTACCTTCCATAATGACTAGGCTACCATCCATTGGAGTAATGAAAATATCAACAAGAGACTACCTTCCATAATGACAAGGCTACCATGCATTGGAGTAATGAAAATATCAACAAGAGACTACCTTCCATAATGACAAGGCTACCATCCATTGGAGTAACAAAAATCTGGCAAACGGAGTACCTTCCATAATGACAAGGCTACCATCCATTGGAGTGCCAAAAATCTCGACAATAGACTACCTTCCATAATGACAAGGCTACCATCCATTGGAGTAACAAAATCTCGACAACAGACTACCTTCCATAATGACAAGGCTACTATCCATTAGAGTAACAAAAATCTCGACAACAAACTACCATCCGTAATGACTAGGCCTCCATCCATTGGAGTAACAAAGATTTCGAAAACACACTACCTTCCATAATGATAATGCTACCATCCGTTGGAGTAACAAAAATATCAACAACAGACTACCTTCCATAATGACAAGGCTACCATCCTTTGGAGTTACAAAAATCTCGACAATAGACTACCTTCCATAATGACAAGGCTACCATCCATTGGAGTAACAAAATCTCGACAACAAACTACCTTCCATAATGACAAGGCTACTATCCATTGGAGTTACAAAAATATCGACAACAAACTACCTTCCATAATGACAAGGCTACCATCCATTGGAGTAACGAAAATATCAACCAGAGACTACCTTCTATAATGACAAGGCTACCATCTGTTGGAGTGACAAAAATCTCGACAATAGATTGCCTTCCATAATGACAAGGCTACCATCCATTGGAGTAACAAAAATATCAACAACAGACTACCTTCCATAAAGGCAAGTCTACCATCCTTTGGAGTGAAAAAAATATCGACAATAGACTACCTTCCATAATGACAAGGCTACGATCCATTAGAGTAACAAAATGTCGACAAGAGACTACCTTCCATAATGACAAGGATACTATCCATTGGAGTTACAAAAATCTCGACAAAAAACTACCTTCCATAATGACAAGGCTACCATCCATTGGAGTAACGAAAATATCAACAAGAGACTACCTTCCATAATGACAAGGCTACCATCCATTGGAGTAACAAAAATCTCGCCAATAGACCACCTTCCATAATGACAAGGCTATCATCCATTAGAGTGACAAAAATCTCGACAATAGACTACCTTCCATAATGACTAGGCTACCATCCATTGGAGTATTGAAAATATCAACAAGAGACTACCATCCATAATGACTAGGCTACCATCCATTGGAGTAACAAAGATTTCGAAAACACACTACCTTCCATAAAGATAATGATACCATCCGTTAGAGTAACAAAAATCTTGACAACAGACTACCTTCCATAAAGACAAGGATACCATCCATTAGACTAACAAAAATCTCGACAACAGTCTACCTTCAATAATGACAAGGCTACCATCCATTGGAGTAACAAAAATCTCGACAACAAACTACCTTCCATAATGACGAGGCTACCATCCTGTGGAGTAACAAAAATCTCGCCAACAGACTAACTTCCATAATGACAAGGCTACCATCTGTTGGAGTGACAAAAATCTCGACAATAAACTGCCTCCCATAATGACAAGGCTAATATCCATTGGAGTAACAAAAATATCACCAACAGACTACCTTCCATAATGACAAGGCTACCATCCTTTGGAGTGACAAAAATCACGACAATAGACTACCTTCCATAATGACAAGGCTACCATCCATTGGAGTAACAAAATCTTGACAATGTACTACCTTCCATAATGACAAGGCTACTATCCATTGGAGTCACAAAAATCTCGACAACAAACTACCTTCCATAATGACAAGGCTACCATCTATTGGAGTAATGAAAATATCAACAATAGACTACCTTCCATAAAGACACGGCTACCATCCATTGGAGTAACAAAAATCTCGCCAACAGACAACCTTCCATAATGAAAAGGCTACCATCCTTTGGAGTGAGAAAACTCTCGACAATAGACTACCTTCCATAATGAAAAGGCTACCATCCATTGGAGTAACAAAATCTCGACAACAGACTACCTTCCAAAATGACAAGGCTACTATCCATTGGAGTTACAAAAATCTCGACAACAAACTACCTTCCATAATGACAAGGCTTCCATCCATTTGAGTAACGAAAATATCAACAAGAGACTACCTTCCATAATTACAAGGCTACCATCCACTGGAGTAACAAAAATATCGCCAATAGACCACCTTCCATAATGACAAGGCTATCATCCATTAGAGTGACAAAAATCTCAACAATAGACTACCTTCCATAATGACTAGGCTACCATCCATTAGAGTATTGAAAATATCAACAAGAGACTACCTTTTATAATGACAAGGCTACCATACATTGCAATAACAAAAATCTCGACAACAAACTACCTTTCCCAATGACAAGGCTACCATACATTATAGTAACAAATATCTCGACAATAGTCTACTTTCCATAATGACAACGCTACTATCCATTGGAGTAACAAAAGTCTCGACACTAGACAACCTTCCATAATGACAAGGCTACCATCCATTGGAGCAACAAAAATCTCGACAATAGACTACCTTCCATAATGACTAGGCTACCATCCATTGGAGTAATAAAAATATCAACAAGAGACTACCTTCCATAAGGACAAGGCTACCATGCATTGGAGTAATGAAAATATCAACAAGAGACTACCTTCCATAATGACAAGGCTACCATCCATTGGAGTAACAAAAATCTCGCCAACAGACACCCTTCCATAATGACAAGGCTACCATCCTTTAGAGTGACAAAGATCTCGACAATAGACTACCTTCCATAATGACAAGGCTACCATCCATTGGAGTAACAAAATCTCGACAACAGACTACCTTCCATAATGGCAAGGCTACTATCCATTGGAGTTACAAAAATCTCGACAACAAACTACCTTCCATAATGACAAGGCTTCCATCCATTGGAGTGACGAAAATATCAACAAGAGACTACCTTCCATAATGACAAGGCTACCATCCATTGGAGTAACAAAAATCTCGCCAATAGACAACATTCCATAATGACAAGGCTATCATCCATTAGAGTGACAAAAATCTCGACAATAGACTACCTTTCATAATGACTAGGCTACCATCCATTGGAGTATTGAAAATATCAACAAGAGACTACCTTCTATAATGACAAGGCTACCATACATTGTAATAACAAAAATCTCGACAACAAACTACCTTTCCCAATGACAAGGCTACCATACATTATAGTAACAAGTATCTCGACAATAGTCTACTTTCCATAATGACAACGCTATGATCCATTGGAGTAACAAAAATCTTAACAACAGACAACCTTTCATAATGACAAGGCTATCATCCATTGGAGTAAGAAAAATCTCGACAATAGACTACCTTCCATATTGACTAGGCTACCATCCATTGGAGTAATGAAAATATCAACAAGAGACTACCTTCCATAATGACAAGGCTACCATGCATTGGAGTAATGAAAATATCAACAAGAGACTACCTTCCATAATGACAAGGCTACCATCCATTGGAGTAACAAAAATCTGGCAAACGGAGTACCTTCCATAATGACAAGGCTACCATCCATTGGAGTGCCAAAAATCTCGACAATAGACTACCTTCCATAATTACAAGGCTACCATCCAATGGAGTAACAAAATCTCTACAACAGACTACCTTCCATAATGACAAGGCTACTATCCATTGGAGTAACAAAAATCTCGACAACAAACTACCATCCATAATGACTAGGGTACCATCCATTGGAGTAACAAAGATTTCGAAAACACACTACCTTCAATAATGATAATGCTACCATCCGTTGGAGTAACAAAAATCTTGACAACAGACTACCTTCCATAATGACAAGGATACCATCCATTAAAGTAACAAAAATCTCGACAATAGTCTACCTTCAATAATGACAAGGCTACCATCTATTGGAGTAACAAAAATCTCTACAACAAACTACCTTCCATAATGACAAGGCTACCATCCTGTGGAGTAACAAAAATCTCGCCAACAGACTTACTTCCATAATGATAAGGCTACCATCTGTTGGAGTGACAAAAATCTCGACAATAGACTGCCTTCCATAATGACAAGGCACCCATCCATTGGAGTAACAAAAATATCAACAACAGACTACCTTCCATAATGACAAGACTACCATCCTTTGGAGTGAAAAAAATCTCTACAACAGACTACCTTCCATAATGACAAGGCTACCATCCATTGGAGTAACAAAATCTTGACAACAGACTACCTTCCATAATGACAAGGCTACTATCCATTGGAGTCACAAAAGTCTCGACAACAAACTACCTTCCATAATGACAAGGCTACCATCCATTGGAGTAATGAAAATATCAACAAGAGACTACCTTCCATAAAGACAAGGCTACCATCCATTGGAGTAACAAAAATCTCGCCAACAGACACCCTTCCATAATGACAAGGCTACCATCCTTTGGAGTGACAAAGATCTCGATAATAGACTACCTTCCATAATGACAAGGCTACCATCCATTGGAGTAACAAAATCTCGACAACAGACTACCTTCCATAATGGCAAGGCTACTATCCATTGGAGTAACAAAAATCTCGACAACAAACTACCATCCATAATGACTAGGCTACCATCCATTGGAGTAACAAAGATTTCGAAAACACACTACCTTCAATAATGATAATGCTACCATCCGTTGGAGTAACAAAAATCTTGACAACAGACTACCTTCCATAATGACAAGGATACCATCCATTAAAGTAACAAAAATCTCGACAACAGTCTACCTTCAATAATGACAAGGCTACCATCTATTGGAGTAACAAAAATCGCTACAACAAACTACCTTCCATAATGACAAGGCTACCATCCTGTGGAGTAACAAAAATCTCGCCAACAGACTTACTTCCATAATGATAAGGCTACCATCTGTTGGAGTGACAAAAATCTCGACAATAGACTGCCTTCCATAATGACTAGGCACCCATCCATTGGAGTAACAAAAATATCAACAACAGACTACCTTCCATAATGACAAGACTACCATCCTTTGGAGTGAAAAAAAATCTCTACAACAGACTACCTTCCATAATGACAAGGCTTCCATCCATTGGAGTAACAAAATCTTGACAACAGACTACCTTCCATAATGACAAGGCTACTATCCATTGGAGTCACAAAAGTCTCGACAACAAACTACCTTCCATAATGACAAGGCTACCATCCATTGGAGTAATGAAAATATCAACAAGAGACTACCTTCCATAAAGACAAGGCTACCATCCATTGGAGTAACAAAAATCTCGCCAACAGACACCCTTCCATAATGACAAGGCTACCATCCATTGGAGTAACAAAATCTCGACAACAGACTACCTTCCATAATGGCAAGGCTACTATCCATTGGAGTTACAAAAATCTCGACAACAAACTACCTTCCATAATGACAAGGCTTCCATCCACTGGAGTAACGAAAATATCAATAAGAGACTACCTTCCATAATGACAAGGCTACCATCCATTGGAGTAACAAAAATCTTGCCAATAGACAACATTCCATAATGACAAGGCTATCATCCATTAGAGTGACAAAAATCTCGATAATAGACTACCTTCCATAATGACTAGGCTACCATCCATTGGAGTATTGAAAATATCAACAAGAGACTACCTTCTATAATGACAAGGCTACCATACATTGTAATAACAAAAATCTTGACAACAAACTACCTTTCACAATGACAAGGCTACCATACATTATAGTAACAAATATCTCGACAACAGACTACCTTCCATAATGACAAGGCTACCATCCATTAGAGTAACAAAAATCTCGACAATAGGTTACCTTCAATAATGACAAGGCTACCATCCATTGGAGTAACAAAAATATAAACAACAAACTACCTTCTATAATGACAAGGCTAGCCTCCATTGGAGTAACCAAAATCTCGACAATAGACTACCTTCCATAATGACAAGGCTACCATCCATTGGAGTAACAAAAATATTGACAACAAACTACCTTCCATAATGACAAGGCTACCATCCATTAGAGTAATGAAAATATCTACAAGAGACTACCTTCCATAATGACAAGGCTACCATGCACTGGAGTAATGAAAATATCAACAAGAGACTACCTTCCATAATGACAAGGCTACCATCCATTGGAGTAACAAAAATCTCGCAAACAGACTACCTTCCATAATGACAAGGCTACCATCCATTGGAGTGCCAAAAATCTCGACAATAGACTACCTTCCATAATGACAAGGCTACCATCCATTGGAGTAACAAAATCTCGACAACAGACTACCCTCCAAAATAACAAGGCTACTATCCATTGGAGTAACAAAAATCTCGACAATAAACTACCATCCATAATGACTAGGCTACCATCCATTGGAGTAACAAAGATTTCGACAACACACTACCTTCCATAATGATAATGCTACCATTCGTTTGAGTAACAAAAATCTTGACAACAAGCTACCTTCCACAATGACAAGGCTACCATCCATTGGAGTAACAAAAATCTTGACAACAAACTACCTTCCATAATGACAAGGCTACCATCCATTGGAGTAATGAAAATATCAACAAGAGACTACCTTCCATAATGACAAGGCTACCATGCATTGGAGTAATGAAAATATCAACAAGAGACTACCTTCCATAATGACATGTCTACCATCCATTGGAGTAACAAAAATCTCGCAAACAGACTACCTTCCATAATGATAAGGCTACCATCAATTGGAGTAACAAAATTATCGACAATAGACTACCTTCCATAATGAAAAGCCTACTATCCATTGGAGTAACAAAAATCTCGACAACAAACTGCCATCCATAATGACTAGGCTACCATCCATTGGAGTAACAAAGATTTCGACAACACACTACCTTCCATAATGATAATGCTACCATCCGTTGGAGTAACAAAAATCTTGAGAACAAACTACCTTCCATAATGACAAGGCTACCATCCATTAGAGTAACAAAAATCTCGACAATAGGTTACCTTCAATAATGACAAGGCTACCATCCATTGGAGTAACAAAAATATAAACAACAAACTACCTTCTATAATGACAAGGCTACCATCCATTGGAGTAACCAAAATCACGACAATAGACTACCTTCCATAATGACAAGGCTACCATCCATTGGAGTAACAAAAATATTGACAACAAACTACCTTCCATAATGACAAGGCTACCATCCATTAGAGTAATGAAAATATCTACAAGAGACTACCTTCCATAATGACAAGGCTACCATGCACTGGAGTAATGAAAATATCAACAAGAGACTACCTTCCATAATGACAAGGCTACCATCCATTGGAGTAACAAGAATCTCGCAAACAGACTACCTTCCATAATGACAAGGCTACCATCCATTGGAGTGCCAAAAATCTCGATAATAGACTACCTTCCATAATGACAAGGCTACCATCCATTGGAGTAACAAAATCTCGACAACAGACTACCTTCCATAATAACAAGGCTACTATCCATTGGAGTAACAAAAATCTCGACAATAAACTACCATCCATAATGACTAGGCTACCATCCATTGGAGTAACAAAGATTTCGACAACACACTACCTTCCATAATGATAATGCTACCATTCGTTTGAGTAACAAAAATCTTGACAACAAGCTACCTTCCACAATGACAAGGCTACCATCCATTGGAGTAACAAAAATCTTGACAACAAACTACCTTCCATAATGACAAGGCTACCATCCATTGGAGTAATGAAAATATCAACAAGAGACTACCTTCCATAATGACAAGGCTACCATGCATTGGAGTAATGAAAATATCAACAAGAGACTACCTTCCATAATGACAAGTCTACCATCCATTGGAGTAACAAAAATCTCGCAAACAGACTACCTTCCATAATGATAAGGCTACCATCAATTGGAGTAACAAAATTATCGACAATAGACTACCTTCCATAGTGAAAAGCCTACTATCCATTGGAGTAACAAAAATCTCGACAAGAAACTGCCATCCATAATGACTAGGCTACCATCCATTGGAGTGACAAAAATCTCGACAATAGACTACCTTCTATAATGACAAGGCTACTATCCATTGGAGTATCAAAAATATCGACAACAAACTACCATCCATAATGACTAGGCTACCATCCGTTGGAGTAACAAAAATCTTGACAATAGACTACCTTCCATAATGACAAGGATACCATCCATTATAGTAACAAAAATCTCGACAATAGTCTACCTTCAATAATTACAAGGCTACCATCCATTGGAATAACAAAAATCTCGACAATAAACTACCTTCCATAATGACAAGGCTACCATCCTGTGGAGTAACAAAAATCTCGCCAACATACTAACTTCCATAATGACAAGGCTACCATCCATTGGAGTAACAAAATCTCGACAACAGACTACCTTCCATAATAACAAGGCTACTATCCATTGGAGTAACAAAAATCTCGACAATAAACTACCATCCATAATGACTAGGCTACCATCCATTGGAGTAACAAAGATTTCGACAACACACTACCTTCCATAATGATAATGCTACCATCCGTTTGAGTAACAAAAATCTTGACAACAAGCTACCTTCCATAATGACAAGGCTACCATCCATTGGAGTAACAAAAATCTTGACAACAAACTACCTTCCATAATGACAAGGCTACCATCCATTAGACTAATGAAAATATCAACAAGAGACTACCTTCCATAATGACAAGGCTACCATGCATTGGAGTAATGAAAATATAAACAAGAGACTACCTTCCATAATGACAAAGCTACCATCCATTGGAGTAACAAAAATCTCGCAAACAGACTACCTTCCATAATGATAAGGCTACCATCCATTGGAGTAACAAAAATATCGACAATAGACTACCTTCCATAATGAAAAGCCTACTATCCATTGGAGTAACAAAAATCTCGACAACAAACTGCCATCCATAATGACTAGGCTACCATCCATTGGAGTAACAAAGATTTCGACAACAGACTACCTTCCATAATGATAATGCTACCATCCGTTGGAGTAACAAAAATCTTGAGAACAAACTACCTTCCATAATGACAAGGCTACCATCCATTAGAGTAACAAAAATCTCGACAATAGTTTACCTTCAATAATGACAAGGTTACCATCCATTGGAGTAACAAAAATATAAACAACAAACTACCTTCTATAATGACAAGGCTACCATCCATTGGAGTAACCAAAATCTCGACAATAGACTACCTTCCATAATGACAAGGCTACCATCCATTGGAGTAACAAAAATCTTGACAACAAACTACCTTCCATAATGACAAGGCTACCATCCATTGGATTAATGAAAATATCAACAAGAGACTACCTTCCATAATGACAAGGCTACCATGCATTGGAGTAATGAAAATATCAACAAGAGACTACCTTCCATAATGACAAGGCTACCATCCATTGGAGTAACAAAAATCTCGCAAACAGACTACCTTCCATAATGACAAGGCTACCATCCATTGGAGTGCCAAAAATCTCGACAATAGACTAGCTTCCATAATGACAAGGCTACCATCCATTCGAGTAATAAAATATCGACAACAGACTACCTTTTATAATGACAAGGCTACCATACATTGTAATAACAAAAATCTCGACAACAAACTACCTTCCACAATGACAAGGCTACCATACATTGTAGTAACAAAAATCTCGACAACAGTCTACTTTCCATAATGACAATGCTACCATCCATTGGAGTAACCAAAATCTCGACAATAGACTACCTTCCATAATGACAAGGCTACCATCCATTGGAGTAACAAAAATCTTGACAACAAACCACCTTCCATAATGACAAGGCTACCATTCATTGGAGTAATGAAAATATCAACAAGAGACTACCTTCCATAATGACAAGGCTACCATGCATTGGAAAAATGAAAATATCAACAAGAGACTACCTTCCATAATGATAAGGCTACCATCCATTGGAGTATCAAAAATCTCGCAAACAGACTACCTTCCATAATTACAAGGCTACCATCCATTGGAGTGCCAAAAATCTTGACAATAGACTAGCTTCCATAATTACAAGGCTACCATCCATTCGAGTAACAAAATCTCGACAACAGACTACCTTCTATAATGAAAAGGCTACCATACATTGTAATAACAAAAATATCGACAACAAACTACCTTCCACAATGACAAGGCTACCATACATTGTAGTAACAAAAATCTGGACAACAGTCTACTTTCAATAATGACAACGCTACCATCCATTGGAGTAACAAAAATCTCGACAATAGACTACCTTCCATAATGACAAGGATTCCATTCATTGGAGTAACAAAAATTTTGACAACCAACTACCTTCCATAATGACAAGGCTACCATCCATTGGAGTAATGAAAATATCTACAAGAGACTACCTACAATAATGACAAGGCTACCATGCATTGGAGTAATGAAAATATCAATAAGAGAGTACCTTCCATAATGACAAGGCTACCATCCATTGGACTAACAAAAATCTCGCAATCAGACTACCTTCCATAATGACAAGGCTACCATCCATTGGAGTGCCAAAAATCTCAACAATAGACTAGCTTCCATAATGACAAGGCTACCATCCATTCGAGTAACAAAATCTCGACAACAGACTACCTTCTATAATAACAAGGCTACCATACATTGTAATAACAAAAATCCCAACAACAAACTACCTTCCACAATGACAAGGCTACCATACATTGTAGTAACAAAAATCTCGACAACAGTCTACTTTCCATAATGACAATGCTACCATCCATTAGAGTAACCAAAATCTCGACAATAGACTACCTTCCATAATGACAAGGCCACCATCCATTGGAGTAACAAAAATCTTGACAACAAACTACCTTCCATAATGACAAGGCTACCATCCATTGGAGTAATGAAAATATCAATAAGAGACTACCTTCCATAATGACAAGGCTACCATGCATTGGAGTAATGAAAATAACAACAAGAGACTACCTTCCATAATGACAAGGCTACCATCCATTGGAGTAACAAAAATCTCGCAAACCTACTACCTTCCATAATGACAAGGCTACCATCCATTGGAGTGCCAAAAATCTCGACAATAGACTACCTTCCATAATGACAAGGCTACCATCCATTGGAGTAACAAAATCTCGACAACAGACTACCTTCCATAATAACAAGGCTACTATCCATTGGAGTAAAATAAAATCTCGACAACAAACTACCATCCATAATGACTAGGCTACCATCCTTTGGAGTAACAAAGATTTCGACAACACACTACCATCCATAATGATAATGCTACCATATGTTTGAGTAACAAAAATCTTGACAACAAACTACCTTCCTCAATGACAAGGCTACCATACATTGTAGTAACAAAAATCTCGTCAACAGTCTACTTTCCATAATGACAACGCTACCATCCTTTGGAGTAACAAAAATCTCGACAATAGACTACCTTCCATAATCACAAAGATACCATTTATTGGAGTAACAAAAATCTTGACAACCAACTACCTTCCATAATGACAAGGCTACCATCCATTGGAGTAATGAAAATATCTACAAGAGACTACCTACCATAATGACAAGGATACCATGCATTGGAGTAATGAAAATATCAACAAGAGACTACCTTGCATAATGACAAGGCTACCATCCATTGGAGTAACTAAAATCACGCAAACAGACTACCTTACATAATGACAAGGCTACCATCCATTGGACTGCCAAAAATCTCGACAATAGACTACCTTCCATAATGACAAGGCTACCATCCATTAGAGTAACAAAATCTCGACAATAGACTACCTTCCATAATGACAAGGCTACTATCCATTGGAGTAACAAAAATCTCGACAACAAACTACCATCCATAATGAATAGGCTACCATCCATTGGAGTAACAATGATTTCTAAAACACACTACATTCCATAATGATAATGCTACCATCCGTTGGAGTAACAAAAATCTTGACAACAGACTACCTTCCATAATGACAAGGCTACCATCCATTAGAGTAACAAAAATCTCGACAACAGTCTACCTTCAATAATGACAAGGCTACCATTCATTGGAGTAACAAAAATCTCGACAACAAACTACCTTCCATAATGACAAGGCTACCATCCTGTGGAGTAACAAAAATCTCGCCAACAGACTAACTGCCATAATGACAAGGCTACCATCTGTTGGAGTGACAAAAATCTCGACAATAGACTACCTTCCATAATGACAAGGCTACCATCCATTGGAGTAACAAAAATATCGACAACAGACTAACTTCCATAATGAAAAGGCTACCATCCTTTGGAGTGACAAAAATCTCGACAATAGACTACCTTCTATAATGACAAGTCTACTATCCATTGGAGTATCAAAAATATCGACAACAAACTACCATCCATAATGACTAGGCTACCATCCGTTGGAGTAACAAAAATCTTGACAATAGACTACCTTCCATAATGACAAGGATACCATCCATTATAGTAACAAAAATCTCGACAATAGTCTACCTTCAATAATTACAAGGCTACCATCCATTGGAATAACAAAAATCTCGACAATAAACTACCTTCCATAATGACAAGGCTACCATGCTGTGGAGTAACAAAAATCTCGCCAACATACTAACTTCCATAATGACAAGGCTACCATCCATTGGAGTAACAAAATCTCGACAACAGACTACCTTCCATAATAACAAGGCTACTATCCATTGGAGTAACAAAAATCTCGACAATAAACTACCATCCATAATGACTAGGCTACCATCCATTGGAGTAACAAAGATTTCGACAACACACTACCTTACATAATGATAATGCTACCATCCGTTTGAGTAACAAAAATCTTGACAACAAGCTAACTTCCATAATGACAAGGCTACCATCCATTGGAGTAACACAAATCTTGACAACAAACTACCTTCCATTATGACAAGGCTACCATCCATTGGAGTAATGAAAATATCAACAAGAGACTACCTTCCATAATGACAAGGCTACCATGCATTGGAGTAATGAAAATATCAACAAGAGACTACCTTCCATAATGACAAGGCTACCATCCATTGGAGTAACAAAAATCTCGCAAACAGACTACCTTCCATAATGATAAGGCTACCATCCATTGGAGTAACAAAAATATCGACAATAGACTACCTTCCATAATGAAAAGCCTACTATCCATTGGAGTAACAAAAATCTCGACAACAAACTGCCATCCATAATGACTAGGCTACCATCCATTGGAGTAACAAAGATTTCGACAACAAACTACCTTCCATAATGATAATGCTACCATCCTTTGGAGTAACAAAAATCTTGAGAACAAACTACCTTCCATAATGACAAGGCTACCATCCATTAGAGTAACAAAAATCTCGACAATAGTTTACCTTCAATAATGACAAGGCTACCATCCATTGGAGTAACAAAAATATAAACAACAAACTACCTTCTATAATGACAAGGCTACCATCCGTTGGAGTAACCAAAATCTCGACAATAGACTACCTTCCATAATGACAAGGCTACCATCCATTGGAGTAACAAAAATCTTGACAACAAACTACCTTCCATAATGACAAGGCTACCATCCATTGGATTAATGAAAATATCAACAAGAGACTACCTTCCATAATGACAAGGCTACCATGCATTGGGGTAATGAAAATATCAACAAGAGACTACCTTCCATAATGTCAAGGCTACCATCCATTGGAGTAACAAAAATCTCGCAAACAGACTACCTTCCATAATGACAAGGCTACCATCCATTGGAGTGCCAAAAATCTCGACAATAGACTAGCTTCCATAATGACAAGGATACCATCCATTCGATTAATAAAATATCGACAACAGACTACCTTTTATAATGACAAGGCTACCATACATTGTAATAACAAAAATCTCGACAACAAACTACCTTCCACAATGACAAGGCTACCATACATTGTAGTAACAAAAATCTCGACAACAGTCTACTTTCCATAATGACAATGCTACCATCCATTGGAGTAACCAAAATCTCGACAATAGACTACCTTCCATAGTGACAAGGCTACCATCCATTGGAGTAACAAAAATCTTGACAACAAACCACCTTCCATAATGACAAGGCTACCATCCATTGGAGTAATGAAAATATCAACAAGAGACTACCTTCCATAATGACAAGGCTACCATGCATTGGAAAAATGCAAATATCAACAAGAGACTACCTTCCATAATGACAAGGCTACCATCCATTGGAGTATCAAAAATCTCGCAAACAGACTACCTTCCATTATTACAAGGCTACCATCCATTGGAGTGCCAAAAATCTCGACAATAGACTAGCTTCCATAATGACAAGGCTACCATCCATTCGAGTAACAAAATCTCGACAACAGACTACCTTCTATAATGAAAAGGCTACCATACATTGTAATAACAAAAATCTCGACAACAAACTACCTTCCACAATGACAAGGCAACCATACATTGTAGTAACAAAAATCTCGACAACAGTCTACTTTCCATAATGACAATGCTACCATCCATTGGAGTAACAAAAATCTCGACAATAGACTACCTTCCATAATGACAAGGATTCCATTCATTGGAGTAACAAAAATTTTGACAACCAACTACCTTCCATAATGACAAGGCTACCATCCATTGGAGTAATGAAAATATCTACAAGAGACTACCTACAATAATGACAAGGCTACCATGCATTGGAGTAATGAAAATATCAACAAGAGAGTACCTTCCATAATGACAAGGCTACCATCCATTGGAGTAACAAAAATCTCGCAATCAGACTACCTTCCATAATGTCAAGGCTACCATCCATTGGAGTGCCAAAAATCTCGACAATAGACTGGCTTCCATAATGACAAGGCTACCATCCATTCGAGTAACAAAATCTCGACAACAGACTACCTTCTATAATGACAAGGCTACCATACATTGTAATAACAAAAATCCCAACAACAAACTACCTTCCACAATGACAAGGCTACCATACATTGTAGTAACAAAAATCTCGACAACAGTCTACTTTCCATAATGACAACACTACCATCCATTAGAGTAACCAAAATCTCGACAATAGACTACCTTCCATAATGACAAGGCCACCATCCATTGGAGTAACAAAAATCTTGACAACAAACTACCTTCCATAATGACAAGGCTACCATCCATTGGAGTAATGAAAATATCAATAAGAGACTACCTTCCATAATGACAAGGCTACCATGCATTGGAGTAATGAAAATATCAACAAGAGACTACCTTCCATAATGACAAGGCTACCATCCATTGGAGTAACAAAAATCTCGCAAACATACTACCTTCCATAATGACAAGGCTACCATCCATTGGAGTGCCAAAAATCTCGACAATAGACTACCTTCCATAATGACAAGGCTACCATCCATTGGAGTAACAAAATCTCAACAACAGACTACCTTCCATAATAACAAGGCTACTATCCATTGGAGTAAAAAAAATCTCGACAACAAATTACCATCCATAATAACTAGGCTACCATCCTTTGGAGTAACAAAGATTTCGACAACACACTACCATCCATAATGATAATGCTACCATATGTTTGAGTAACAAAAATCTTGACAACAAACTACCTTCCACAATGACAAGGCTACCATACATTGTAGTAACAAAAATCTCGTCAACAATCTACTTTCCATAATGACAACGCTACCATCCATTGGAGTAACAAAAATCTCGACAATAGACTACCTTCCATAATGACAAGGATACCATTTATTGGAGTAACAAGAATCTTGACAACCAACTACCTTCCATAATGACAAGGCTACCATCCATTGGAGTAATGAAAATATCTACAAGAGACTACCTACCATAATGACAAGGATACCATGCATTGGAGTAATGAAAATATCAACAAGAGACTACCTTGCATAATGACAAGGCTACCATCCATTGGAGTAACAAGAATCACGCAAACAGACTACCTTCCATAATGACAAGGCTACCATCCATTGGAGTGCCAAAAATCTCGACAATAGACTACCTTCGATAATGACAAGGCTACCATCCATTAGAGTAACAAAATCTCGACAATAGACTACCTTCCATAATGACAAGGCTACTATCCATTGGAGTAACAAAAATCTCGACAACAAACTACCATCCATAATGAATAGGCTACCATCCATTGGAGTAACAATGATTTCTAAAACACACTACCTTCCATAATGATAATGCTACCATCTGTTGGAGTAACAAAAATCTTGACAACAGACTACCTTCCATAATGACAAGGCTACCATCCATTAGAGTAACAAAAATCTCGACAACAGTCTACCTTCAATAATGACAAGGCTACCATCCATTGGAGTAACAAAAATCTCGACAACAAACTAACTTCCATAATGACAAGGCTACCATCCTGTGGAGTAACAAAAATCTCGCCAACAGACTAACTGCCATAATGACAAGGCTACCATCTGTTGGAGTGACAAAAATCTCGACAATAGACTACCTTCCATAATGACAAGGCTACCATCCATTGGAGTAACAAAAATATCGACAACAGACTAACTTCCATAATGAAAAGGCTACCATCCTTTGGAGTGACAAAAATCTAGACAATAGACTACCTTCTATAATGACAAGGCTACTATCCATTGGAGTATCAAAAATATCGACAACAAACTACCATCCATAATGACTAGGCTACCATCCGTTGGAGTAACAAAAATCTTGACAATAGACTACCTTCCATAATGACAAGGATACCATCCATTATAGTAACAAAAATCTCGACAATAGTCTACCTTCAATAATTACAAGGCTACCATCCATTGGAATAACAAAAATCTCGACAATAAACTACCTTCCATAATGACAAGGCTACCATCCTGTGGAGTAACAAAAATCTCGGGAACATACTAACTTCCATAATGACAAGGCTACCATCCGTTGGAGTGACAAAAATCTCGCCAACAGACTACCTTCCATAATGAAAAGCCTACTATCCATTGGAGTAACAAAAATATCGACAACAAACTACCTTTCACAATGACAAGGCTACCATACATTGTAGTAACAAAAATTTCGAAAATAGTCTACCTTCCATAATGATAATGCTACCATCCGTTGGAGTAACAAAGATCTTGACAACAGACTACCTTCCATAATGACAAGGCTACCATCCATTAGAGTAACAAAAATCTCGACAATAATCTACCTTCAATAATGACAAGGCTACCATCCATTGGAGTAACAAAAATCTCAACAACAAACTACCTTCCATAATGACAAGGCTACCATCCATTGGAGTAACGAAAATATCAACAAGAGACTACCTTCCATAATGACAAGGCTACCATCCATTGGACTAACAAAAATCTCTCCAACAGACTACCTTCCATAATGACAAGGCTACCATCCATTGGAGTGCCAAAAATCTCGACAATAGACTACCTTCCATAATGACAAGGCTACCATCCATTGGAGTAACAAAATCTCGACAACAGACTACCTTCCATAATGACAAGGCTACTATCCATTGGAGTAACAAAAATCTCGACAACAAACTACCATCCATAATTACTAGGCTACCATTCATTGGAGTATCAAAGATTCCGACAACACACTACCTTCCATAATGATAATGCTACCATTCGTTGGAGTAACAAAAATCTGGAGAACAGACTACCTTCCATAATGACAAGGCTACCATCCATTAGAGTAACAAAATTTAGACAACACACTACCTTCCATAATGATAATGCTACGATCCGTTGGAGTAACAAAAATCTTGACAACAAACTACCTTCCACAATGATAAGGCTACCATACATTGTAGTAACAAAAATCTCGACAACATTCTACCTTCCATAATGACAACGCTACCATCCATTGGAGTAACAAAAATCTCGACAATAGACTACCTTCCATAATGACAAGGCTACCATCCATTGGAGTAACAAAAATCTTGACAACAAACTACCTTCCATAATGACAAGGCTACCATCCATTGGAGTAATGAAAATATCAATAAGAGACTACCTTCCATAATGACAAGGCTACCATGCATTGTAGTAATGAAAATATCAACAAGAGATTACCTTCCATAATGACAAGGCTACCATCCATTGGAGTAACAAAAATCTCGCAAACATACTACCTTCCATAATGACAAGGCTACCATCCATTGGAGTGCCAAAAATCTCGACAATAGACTACCTTCCATAATGACAAGGCTACCATCCATTGGAGTAACAAAATCTCGACAACAAACTACCTTCCATAATAACAAGGCTACTATCCATTGGAGTAAAAAAAATCTCGACAACAAACTACCATCCATAATGACTAGGCTACCATCCTTTGGAGTAACAAAGATTTCGACAACACACTACCATCCATAATGATAATGCTACCATATGTTTGAGTAACAAAAATCTTGACAACAAACTACCTTCCACAATGACAAGGCTACCATACATTGTAGTAACAAAAATCTCGTCAACAGTCTACTTTCCATAATGACAACGCTACCATCCATTGGAGTAACAAAAATCTCGACAATAGACTACCTTCCATAATGACAAGGATACCATTTATTGGAGTAACAAAAATCTTGACAACCAGCTACCTTCCATAATGACAAGGCTACCATCCATTGGAGTAATGAAAATATCTACAAGAGACTACCTACCATAATGACAAGGATACCATGCATTGGAGTAATGAAAATATCAACAATAGACTACCTTGCATAAAGACAAGGCTACCATCCATTGGAGTAACAAAAATCACGCAAACAGACTACCTTCCATAATGACAAGGCTACCATCCATTGGCGTGCCAAAAAACTCGACAATAGACTACCTTCCATAATGACAAGGCTACCATCCATTAGAGTAACAAAATCTCGACAATAGACTACCTTCCATAATGACAAGGCTACTATCCATTGGAGTAACAAAAATCTCGACAACAAACTACCATCCATAATGAATAGGCTACCATCCATTGGAGTAACAATGATTTCTAGAACACACTACCTTCCATAATGATAATGCTACCATCCGTTGGAGTAACAAAAATCTTGACAACAGACTACCTTCCATAATGACAAGGCTACCATCCATTAGAGTAACAAAAATCTCGACAACAGTCTACCATCAATAATGACAAGGCTACCATCCATTGGAGTAACAAAAATCTCGACAACAAACTACCTTCCATAATGACAAGGCTACCATCCTGTGGAGTAACAAAAATCTCGCCAACAGACTAACTGCCATAATGACATGGCTACCATCTGTTGGAGTGACAAAAATCTCGACAATAGACTACCTTCCATAATGACAAGGCTACCATCCATTGGAGTAACAAAAATATCGACAACAGACTAACTTCCATAATGAAAAGGCTACCATCCTTTGGAGTGACAAAAATCTAGACAATAGACTACCTTCTATAATGACAAGGCTACTATCCATTGGAGTATCAAAAATATCGACAACAAACTACCATCCATAATGACTAGGCTACCATCCGTTGGAGTAACAAAAATCTTGACAATAGACTACCTTCCATAATGACAAGGATACCATCCATTATAGTAACAAAAATCTCGACAATAGTCTACCTTCAATAATTACAAGGCTACCATCCATTGGAATAACAAAAATCTCGACAATAAACTACCTTCCATAATGACAAGGCTACCATCCTGTGGAGTAACAAAAATCTCGCCAACATACTAACTTCCATAATTACAAGGCTACCATCCGTTGGAGTGACAAAAATCTCGCCAACAGACTACCTTCCATAATGAAAAGCCTACTATCCATTGGAGTAACAAAAATATCGACAACAAACTACCTTTCACAATGACAAGGCTACCATACATTGTAGTAACAAAAATTTCGAAAATAGTCTACCTTCCATAATGATAATGCTTCCATCCGTTGGAGTAACAAAGATCTTGACAACAGACTACCTTCCATAATGACAAGGCTACCATCCATTAGAGTAACAAAAATCTCGACAATCATCTACCTTCAATAATGACAAGGCTACCATCCATTGGAGTAACAAAAATCTCAACAACAAACTACCTTCCATAATGACAAGGCTACCATCCATTGGAGTAACCAAAATATCAACAAGAGACTACCTTCCATAATGACAAGGCTACCATCCATTGGAGTAACAAAAATCTCTCCAAAAGACTACCTTCCATAATGACAAGGCTACCATCCATTGGAGTGCCAAAAATCTCGACAATAGACTACCTTCCATAATGACAAGGCTACCATCCATTGGAGTAACAAAATCTCGACAACAGACTACCTTCCATAATGACAAGGCTACTATCCATTGGAGTAACAAAAATCTCGACAACAAACTACCATCCATAATTACTAGGCTACCATTCATTGGAGTATCAAAGATTTCGACAACACACTACCTTCCATAATGATAATGCTACCATTCGTTGGAGTAACAAAAATCTGGAGAACAGACTACCTTCCATAATGACAAGGTTACCATCCATTAGAGTAACAAAATTTAGACAACACACTACCTTCCATAATGATAATGCTACGATCCGTTGGAGTAACAAAAATCTTGACAACAAACTACCTTCCACAATGATAAGGCTACCATACATTGTAGTAACAAAAATCTCGACAACATTCTACCTTCCATAATGACAACGCTACCATCCATTGGAGTAACAAAAATCTCGACAATAGACTACCTTCCATAATGACAAGGCTACCATCCATTGGAGTAACAAAAATCTTGACAACAAACTACCTTCCATAATGACAAGGCTACCATCCATTGGAGTAATGAAAATATCAACAAGAGACTACCTTCCATAATGACAAGGCTACCATGCATTGGAGTAATGAAAATATCAACAAGAGACTACCTTCCATAATGACAGGGCTACCATCCATTGGAGAACAAAAATCTCGCAAACAGACTTCCTTCCATAATGACAAGACTACCTTCCATAATGACAAGGCTACCATCCATTGGAGTATCAAAAATCTCGCAAACAGACTACCTTCCATAATTACAAGGCTACCATCCATTGTAGTGCCAAAAATCTCGACAACAAACTACCTTCCACAATGACAAGGCTACCATACATTGTAGTAACAAAAATCTCGACAAAAATCTACTTTCCATAATGACAACGCTACCATGCATTGGAGTAACAAAAATCTCGACAATAGACTACCTTCCATAATGACAAGGATTCCATTCATTGGAGTAACAAAAATTTTGACAACCAACTACCTTCCATAATGACAAGGCTACCATCCATTGGAGTAATGAAAATATCTACAAGAGACTACCTACAATAATGACAAGGCTACCATGCATTGGAGTAATGAAAATATCAACAAGAGAGTACCTTCCATAATGACAAGGCTACCATCCATTGGAGTAACAAAAATCTCAAAATCAGACTACCTTCCATAATGACAAGGCTACCATCCATTGGAGTGCCAAAAATCTCGACAATAGACTAGCTTCCATAATGACAAGGCTACCATCCATTCGAGTAACAAAATCTCGACAACAGACTACCTTCTATAATGACAAGGCTACCATACATTGTAATAACAAAAATCCCAACAACAAACTACCTTCCACAATAACAAGGCTACCATACATTGTAGTAACAAAAATCTCGACAACAGTCTACTTTCCATAATGACAACGCTACCATCCATTAGAGTAACCAAAATCTCACCAATAGACTACCTTCCATAATGACAAGGCCACCATCCATTGGATTTACAAAAATCTTGACAACAAACTACCTTCCATAATGACAAGGCTACCATCCATTGGAGTAATGAAAATATCAATAAGAGACTACCTTCCATAATGACAAGGCTACCATGCATTGTAGTAATAAAAATATCAACAAGAGACTACCTTTCATAATGACAAGGCTACCATCAATTGGAGTAACAAAATTCTCGCAAACATACTACCTTCCATAATGACAAGGCTACCATCCATTGGAGTGCCAAAAATCTCGACAATAGACTACCTTCCATAATGACAAGGCTACCATCCATTGGAGTAACAAAATCTCGACAACAGACTACCTTCCATAATAACAAGGCTACTATCCATTGGAGTAAAAAAAATCTCGACAACAAACTACCATCCATAATGACTAGGATACCATCCTTTGGAGTAACAAAGATTTCGACAACACACTACCATCCATAATGATAATGCTACCATATGTTTGAGTAACAAAAATATTGACAACAAACTACCTTCCACAATGACAAGGCTACCATACATTGTAGTAACAAAAATCTCGTCAGCAGTCTACTTTCCATAATGACAACGCTACCATCCATTGGAGTAACAAAAATCTCGACAATAGACTACCTTCCATAATGACAAGGATACCATTTATTGGAGTAACAAAAATCTTGACAACCAACTACCTTCCATAATGACAAGGCTACCATCCATTGGAGTAATGAAAATATCTACAAGAGACTACCTACCATAATGACAAGGATACCATGCATTGGAGTAATGAAAATATCAACAAGAGACTACCTTGCATAATGACAAGGCTACCATCCATTGGAGTAACAAAAATCACGCAAACAGACTACCTTCCATAATGACAAGGCTACCATCCATTGGAGTGCCAAAAATCTCGACAATAGACTACCTTCCATAATGACAAGGCTACCATCCATTAGAGTAACAAAATCTCGACAATAGACTACCTTCCATAATGACAAGGCTACTATCCATTGGAGTAACAAAAATCTCGACAACAAACTACCATCCATAATGAATAGGCTACCATCCATTGGAGTAACAATGATTTCTAAAACACACTACCTTCCATAATGATAATGCTACCATCTGTTGGAGTAACAAAAATCTTGACAACAGACTACCTTCCATAATGACAAGGCTACCATCCATTAGAGTAACAAAAATCTCGACAACAGTCTACCTTCAATAATGACAAGGCTACCATCCATTGGAGTAACAAAAATCTCGACAACAAACTAACTTCCATAATGAAAGGCTACCATCCTGTGGAGTAACAAAAATCTTGCCAACAGACTAACTGCCATAATGACAAGGCTACCATCTGTTGGAGTGACAAAAATCTCGACAATAGACTACCTTCCATAATGACAAGGCTACCATCCATTGGAGTAACATAAATATCGACAACAGACTAACTTCCATAATGAAAAGGCTACCATCCTTTGGAGTGACAAAAATCTAGACAATAGACTACCTTCTATAATGACAAGGCTACTATCCATTGGAGTATCAAAAATATCGACAACAAACTACCATCCATAATGACTAGGCTACCATCCGTTGGAGTAACAAAAATCTTGACAATAGACTACCTTCCATAATGACAAGGATACCATCCATTATAGTAACAAAAATCTCGACAATAGTCTACCTTCAATAATTACAAGGCTACCATCCATTGGAATAACAAAAATCTCGACAATAAACTACCTTCCATAATGACAAGGCTACCATCCTATGGAGTAACAAAAATCTCGCCAACATACTAACTTCCATAATGACAAGGCTACCATCCGTTGGAGTGACAAAAATCTCGCCAACAGACTACCTTCCATAATGAAAAGCTAACTATCCATTGGAGTAACAAAAATATCGACAACAAACTACCTTTCACAATGACAAGGCTACCATACATTGTAGTAACAAAAATTTCGAAAATAGTCTACCTTGCATAATGATAATGCTACCATCCGTTGGAGTAACAAAGATCTTGATTACAGACTACCTTCCATAATGACAAGGCTACCATCCATTAGAGTAACAAAAATCTCGACAATAATCTACCTTCAATAATGACAAGGCTACCATCCATTGGAGTAACAAAAATCTCAACAACAAACTACCTTCCATAATGACAAGGCTACCATCCATTGGAGTAACGAAAATATCAACAAGAGAATACCTTCCATAATGACAAGGCTACCATCCATTGGAGTAACAAAAATCTCTCCAACAGACTACCTTCCATAATGACAAGGCTACCATCCATTGGAGTGCCAAAAATCTCGACAATAGACTACCTTCCATAATGACAAGGCTACCATCCATTGGAGTAACAAAATCTCGACAACAGACTACCTTCCATAATGACAAGGCTACTATCCATTGGAGTAACAAAAATCTCGACAACAAACTACCATCCATAATTACTAGGCTACCATTCATTGGAGTATCAAAGATTTCGACAACACACTACCTTCCATAATGATAATGCTACCATTCGTTGGAGTAACAAAAATCTGGAGAACAGACTACCTTCCATAATGACAAGGCTACCAACCATTAGAGTAACAAAATTTAGACAACACACTACCTTCCATAATGATAATGCTACGATCCGTTGGAGTAACAAAAATCTTGACAACAAACTACCTTCCACAATGATAAGGCTACCATACATTGTAGTAACAAAAATCTCGACAACATTCTACCTTCCATAATGACAACGCTACCATCCATTGGAGTAACAAAAATCTCGACAATAGACTACCTTCCATAATGACAAGGCTACCATCCATTGGAGTAACAAAAATCTTGACAACAAACTACCTTCCATAATGACAAGGCTACCATCCATTGTAGTAATGAAAATATCAATAAGAGACTACCTTCCATAATGACAAGGCTACCATGCATTGTAGTAATGAAAATATCAACAAGAGACTACCTTCCATAATGACAAGGCTATCATCCATTGGAGTAACAAAAATCTCGCAAACATACTACCTTCCATAATGACAAGGCTACCATCCATTGGAGTGCCAAAAATCTCGACAATAGACTACCTTCCATAATGACAAGGCTACCATCCATTGGAGTAACAAAATCTCGACAACAGACTACCTTCCATAATAACAAGGCTACTATCCATTGGAGTAAAAAAAATCTCGACAACAAACTGCCATCCATAATGACTAGGCTACCATCCTTTGGAGTAACAAAGATTTCGACAACACACTACCATCCATAATGATAATGCTACCATATGTTTGAGTAACAAAAATATTGACAACAAACAACCTTCCACAATGACAAGGCTACCATACATTGTAGTAACAAAAATCTCGTCAACAGTCTACTTTCCATAATGACAACGCTACCATCCATTGGAGTAACAAAAATCTCGACAATAGACTACCTTCCATAATGACAAGGATACCATTTATTGGAGTAACAAAAATCTTGACAACCAGCTACCTTCCATAATGACAAGGCTACCATCCATTGGAGTAATGAAAATATCTACAAGAGACTACCTACCATAATGACAAGGATACCATGCATTGGAGTAATGAAAATATCAACAAGAGACTACCTTGCATAAAGACAAGGCTACCATCCATTGGAGTAACAAAAATCACGCAAACAGACTACCTTCCATAATGACAAGGCTACCATCCATTGGCGTGCCAAAAATCTCGACAATAGACTACCTTCCATAATGACAAGGCTACCATCCATTAGAGTAACAAAATCTCGACAATAGACTACCTTCCATAATGACAAGGCTACTATCCATTGGAGTAACAAAAATCTCGACAACAAACTACCATCCATAATGAATAGGCTACCATCCATTGGAGTAACAATGATTTCTAGAACACACTACCTTCCATAATGATAATGCTACCATCTGTTGGAGTAACAAAAATCTTGACAACAGACTACCTTCCATAATGACAAGTCTACCATCCATTAGAGTAACAAAAATCTCGACAACAGTCTACCTTCAATAATGACAAGGCTACCATCCATTGGAGTAACAAAAATCTCGACAACAAACTACCTTCCATAATGACAAGGCTACCATCCTGTGGAGTAACAAAAATCTCGCCAACAGACTAACTGCCATAATGACAAGGCTACCATCTGTTGGAGTGACAAAAATCTCGACAATAGACTACCTTCCATAATGACAAGGCTACCATCCATTGGAGTAACAAAAATATCGACAACAGACTAACTTCCATAATGAAAAGGCTACCATCTTTTGGAGTGACAAAAATCTAGACAATAGACTACTTTCTATAATGACAAGGCTACTATCCATTGGAGTATCAAAAATATCGACAACAAACTACCATCCATAATGACTAGGCTACCATCCGTTGGAGTAACAAAAATCTTGACAATAGACTACCTTCCATAATGACAAGGATACCATCCATTATAGTAACAAAAATCTCGACAATAGTCTACCTTCAATAATTACAAGGCCACCATCCATTGGAATAACAAAAATCTCGACAATAAACTACCTTCCATAATGACAAGGCTACCATCCTGTGGAGTAACAAAAATCTCGCCAACATACTAACTTCCATAATTACAAGGCTACCATCCGTTGGAGTGACAAAAATCTCGCCAACAGACTACCTTCCATAATGACAAGGCTACCATCCATTGGCGTGCCAAAAAACTCGACAATAGACTACCTTCCATAATGACAAGGCTACCATCCATTAGAGTAACAAAATCTCGACAATAGACTACCTTCCATAATGACAAGGCTACTATCCATTGGAGTAACAAAAATCTCGACAACAAACTACCATCCATAATGAATAGGCTACCATCCATTGGAGTAACAATGATTTCTAGAACACACTACCTTCCATAATGATAATGCTACCATCCGTTGGAGTAACAAAAATCTTGACAACAGACTACCTTCCATAATGACAAGGCTACCATCCATTAGAGTAACAAAAATCTCGACAACAGTCTACCTTCAATAATGACAAGGCTACCATCCATTGGAGTAACAAAAATCTCGACAACAAACTACCTTCCATAATGACAAGGCTACCATCCTGTGGAGTAACAAAAATCTCGCCAACAGACTAACTGCCATAATGACAAGGCTACCATCTGTTGGAGTGACAAAAATCTCGACAATAGACTACCTTCCATAATGACAAGGCTACCATCCATTGGAGTAACAAAAATATCGACAACAGACTAACTTCCATAATGAAAAGGCTACCATCCTTTGGAGTGACAAAAATCTAGACAATAGACTACCTTCTATAATGACAAGGCTACTATCCATTGGAGTATCAAAAATATCGACAACAAACTACCATCCATAATGACTAGGCTACCATCCGTTGGAGTAACAAAAATCTTGACAATAGACTACCTTCCATAATGACAAGGATACCATCCATTATAGTAACAAAAATCTCGACAATAGTCTACCTTCAATAATTACAAGGCTACCATCCATTGGAATAACAAAAATCTCGACAATAAACTACCTTCCATAATGACAAGGCTACCATCCTGTGGAGTAACAAAAATCTCGCCAACATACTAACTTCCATAATTACAAGGCTACCATCCGTTGGAGTGACAAAAATCTCGCTAACAGACTACCTTCCATAATGAAAAGCCTACTATCCATTGGAGTAACAAAAATATCGACAACAAACTACCTTTCACAATGACAAGGCTACCATACATTGTAGTAACAAAAATTTCGAAAATAGTCTACCTTCCATAATGATAATGCTACCATCCGTTGGAGTAACAAAGATCTTGACAACAGACTACCTTCCATAATGACAAGGCTACCATCCATTAGAGTAACAAAAATCTCGACAATAATCTACCTTCAATAATGACAAGGCTACCATCCATTGGAGTAACAAAAATCTCAACAACAAACTACCTTCCATAATGACAAGGCTACCATCCATTGGAGTAACCAAAATATCAACAAGAGACTACCTTCCATAATGACAAGGCTACCATCCATTGGAGTAACAAAAATCTCTCCAAAAGACTACCTTCCATAATGACAAGGCTACCATCCATTGGAGTGCCAAAAATATCGACAATAGACTACCTTCCATAATGACAAGGCTACCATCCATTGGAGTAACAAAATCTCGACAACAGACTACCTTCCATAATGACAAGGCTACTATCCATTGGAGTAACAAAAATCTCGACAACAAACTACCATCCATAATTACTAGGCTACCATTCATTGGAGTATCAAAGATTTCGACAACACACTACCTTCCATAATGATAATGCTACCATTCGTTGGAGTAACAAAAATCTGGAGAACAGACTACCTTCCATAATGACAAGGCTACCATCCATTAGAGTAACAAAATTTAGACAACACACTACCTTCCATAATGATAATGCTACGATCCGTTGGAGTAACAAAAATCTTGACAACTAACTACCTTCCACAATGATAAGGCTACCATACATTGTAGTAACAAAAATCTCGACAACATTCTACCTTCCATAATGACAACGCTACCATCCATTGGAGTAACAAAAATCTCGACAATAGACTACCTTCCATAATGACAAGGCTACCATCCATTGGAGTAACAAAAATCTTGACAACAAACTACCTTCCATAATGACAAGGCTACCATCCATTGGAGTAATGAAAATATCAACAAGAGATTACCTTCCATAATGACAAGGCTACCATGCATTGGAGTAATGAAAATATCAACAAGAGACTACCTTCCATAATGACAGGGCTACCATCCATTGGAGAACAAAAATCTCGCAAACAGACTACCTTCCATAATGACAAGGCTACCATCCATTGGAGTGCCAAAAATCTCGACAATAGACTACCTTCCATAATGATAAGGCTACCATCCATTGGAGTAACAAAATCTCGACAACAGACTACCTTCCATAATGACAAGGCTACTATCCATTGGAGTAACAAAAATATCGACAACAAACTACCATCCATAATGACTAGGCTACCATCCATTGTAGTAACAAAAATCTTGCCAACAGACTACCTTCCATAATGACAAGGATACAATCCATTAGAGTAACAAAAATCTCGACAATAGTCTACCTTCAATAATGACAAGGCTACCATCCATTGGAGTAACAAAAATCTCGACAACAAACTACCTTCCATAATGACAAGGCTACCATCCTGTGGAGTAACAAAAATCTCGCCAACAGACTAACTTCCATATTGACAAGTCTACCATCCGTTGGAGTGACAAAAATCTCGCCAACAGACTACCTTCCATAATGAAAAGCCTACTATCCATTGGAGTAACAAAAATCTCGACAACAAACTACCATCCATAATGACTAGGCTACCATCCATTGGAGTAACACAGATTTCGACAACACACTACCTTCCATAATGATAATGCTACCATCCGTTGGAGTAACAAAAATCTTGACAACAGACTACCTTCCATAATGACAAGACTACCATCCATTAGAGTAACAAAAATCTCGACAACAATCTACCTTCAATAATGACAAGGCTACCATCCATTGGAGTAACAAAAATCTCAATAACAAACTACCTTCCATACTGACAAGGCTACCATCCATTGGAGTAACGAAAATATCAACAAGAGACTATCTTCCATAATGACAAGGCTACAATCCATTGGAGTAACAAAAATCTCGCCAACAGACTACCTTCCATAATGACAAGGCTTTCATCCATTGGAGTGACAAAAATCTTGACAATAGACTACATTCCATAATGACTAGGCTACCATCCATTGGAGTAACAAAGATATCGACAACAAACTACCTTCAATAATGACAAGGCTACCATACATTGTAATAAAAAAAATATCGACAACAAACTACCTTCCACAATGACAAGGCTACCATATATTGTAGTAACAAAAATGTCGTCTGTAGTCTACTTTCTTTAATGACAATGCTACCATCTATTGGAATAACAAAAATCTCGACAATAGACTACCTTCCATAATGATAAGTCTACCATCGATTGGAGTAACAAAAATATCGACAACAAACTACCTTCCATAATGACAAGGCTACCATCCATTACAGTAACAAAAATCCTGACAACAGACTACCTTCCATAATGACAAGGCTACCATCCATTGGAGTAATGAAAATATAAATAAGACACTACCTTCCATAATGACAAGGCTACCATGCATTGGAGCAATGAAAATATCAACAAGAGACTACCTTCCATAATGAGAAGGCTACCATCCATTGGAGTAACAAAAATTGTGCCAACAGACTACCTTCCATAATGTCAAGGCTACCATCCATTGGAGTGGCAAAAATCTCGACAATAGACTACCTTCCATAATGTCAAGGATACCATCCATTGGAGTAACTAATATATCGACAATAGACTACCTTCCATAATAACAAGGTTACCATCCTTTGGAGTGACAAAAATCTCGACAACAGACTACATTCCATAATGACAAGGCTACAATCCATTGGAGTAACAAAATCTCGACAACAGACTAGGTTCCATAATGATAAGGCTACTATCCTTTGGAGTAACAAAAATCTCGACAACACACTACCATCCATTATGACTAGGCTACCATCCATTGGAGTAACAAAAATCTCGCCAATAGACTACCTTCCATAATGACAAGGCTACCATCCATTAGAGTAACAAAAATCTCGAAAACAGTCTACCTTCAATAATGACAAGGCTACCATCCATTGGAGTAACAAAAATGTCGACAAAAAACTACCTTCCATAATGACAAGGCTACCATCCATTGTAGTAACAAAAATCTCGCCAACAGACTAACTTCCATAATGACAAGGCTACCATCCGTTGGAGTGACAAAAATCTCGCCAACAGACTACCTTCCATAATGAAAAGCCTACTATCCATTGGAGTAACAAAAATCTCGACAACAAACTACCATCCATAATGACTAGGCTACCATCCATTGGAGTAACAAAGATTTCGACAAAACACTACCTTCCATAATGATAATGCTACCATCCGTTGGAGTAACAAAAATCTTGACAACAGACTACCTTCCACAATGATAAGGCTACCATACATTGTAGTAACAAAAATCTCGACCACATTCTACCTTCCATAATGACAAGGCTACCATCCATTGGAGTAAAAAAAATCTCAACAACATACTACCTTCCATAATGACAAGGCTACCATCCATTGGAGTAACGAAAATCTTGACAACAAACTACCTTCCATAATGACAAGGCTACCATCCATTGGAGTAATGAAAATATCAACAAGAGACTACCTTCCATAATGACAAGGCTACCATGCATTGGAGTAATGAAAATATCAACAAGAGACTACCTTCCATAATGACAAGGCTACCATCCATTGGAGTAACAAAAATCTCGCAAACAGACTACCTTCCATAATGACAAGGCTACCATCCATTGGAGTGCCAAAAATCTCGACAATAGACTACCTTCCATAATGATAAGGCTACCATACATTGGAGTAACAAAATCTCGACAACAGACTACCTTCCATAATGACAAGGCTACTATCCATTGGAGTAACAAAAATATCCACAACAAACTACCATCCATAATGACTAGGCTACCATCCATTGGAGTAACAAAAATCTCGCCAACAGACTACCTTCCATAATGACAAGGCTACCATCCTGTGGAGAAACAAAAATCTCGCCAACGGACTAACTTCCAAAATGACAAGGCTACCATCCATTGGAGTGACAAAAATGTCGCCAACAGACTACCTTCCGTAATGAAAAGCCTACTATCCATTGGAGTAACAAAAATCTCGACAACAAATTACCATCCATAATGACTAGGCTACCATCCATTGGAATAACAAAGATTTCGACAACACACTACCTTCCATAGTGATAATGTTACCATCCGTTGGAGTAACAAAAATCTTGACAACAAACTACCTTCCATAATGAAAACGCTACCATCCATTAGAGTAACAAAAATCTCGACAACAGTCTACCTTCAATAATGACAAGGCTACCATCAATTGGTGTAACAAAAATCTAAACAACAAACTACCTTCCATAATGACAAGGCTACCATCCATTAGAGTAACAAAAATCTCGCCAACAGACTAACTTCCATAATGACAAGGCTTTCATCCATTGGAGTGACAAAAATCTTGACAATAGACTACATTCCATAATGACTAGGCTAACATCCATTGGAGTAACAAAGATATCGACAACAAACTACCTTCTATAATGACAAGGCTACCATACATTGTAATAACAAAAATATCGACAACAAACTACCTTCCACAATGACAAAGCTACCATACATTGTAGTAACAAAAATCTCGACAATAGTCTACTTTCCATAATGACAATTCTACCATCCATTGAAGTAACAAAAATCTCGACAATAGACTACCTTCCATAATGATAAGGCTACCATCGATTGGAGTAACAAAAATATCGACAACAAACTACCTTCCATAATGACAAGGCTACCATCCATTACAGTAACAAAAATCCTTACAATAGACTACCTTCCATAATGACAAGGCTACCATCCATTGGAGTAATGAAAATATAAACAAGACACTACCTTCCATAATGACAAGGCTAACATACATTGGAGTAATGAAAATATCAACAAGAGACTACCTTCCATAATGACAAGGCTACCATCCATTGGAGTAACAAAAATCTCGCCAACATACTACCTTCCGAAATGACAAGGCTACCATCCATTGGAGTGGCAAAAATCTCGACAATAGACTACCTTCCATAATGACAAGGATACCATCCATTGGAGTAACTAATATATCGACAATAGACTACCTTCCATAATGACAAGGTTACCATCCTTTGGAGTGACAAAAATCTCGACAATAGACTACCTTCCATAATAACAAGGCTACCATCCATTGGAGTAACAAAATCTCGACAACAGACTAGGTTCCATAATGACAAGGCTACTATCCATTGGAGTAACAAAAATCTCGACAACAGTCTACCATCCATAATGACTAGGCTACCATCCATTGGAGTAACAAAAATCTCGCCAACAGACTACCTTCCATAATGACAAGGCTACCATCCTGTGGAGAAACAAAAATCTCGCCAACGGACTAACATCCAAAATGACAAGGCTACCATCCGTTGGAGTGACAAAAATGTCGCCAACAGACTACCTTCCATAATGAAAAGCCTACTATCCATTGGAGTAACAAAAATCTCGACAACAAATTACCATCCATAATGACTAGGCTACCATCCATTGGAGTAACAAAGATTTCGACAACACACTACCTTCCATAGTGATAATGTTACCATCCGTTGGAGTAACAAAAATCTTGACAACAAACTACCTTCCATAATGAAAACGCTACCATCCATTAGAGTAACAAAAATCTCGACAACAGTCTACCTTCAATAATGACAAGGCTACCATCAATTGGTGTAACAAAAATCTAAACAACAAACTACCTTCCATAATGACAAGGCTACCATCCATTGGAGTAACGAAAATATAAACAAGAGACTACCTTCCATAATGACAAGGCTACCATCAATTGGAGTAACAAAAATCTTGCCAACAGACTAACTTCCATAATGACAAGGCTTTCATCCATTGGAGTGACAAAAATCTTGACAATAGACTACATTCCATAATGACTAGGCTAACATCCATTGGAGTAACAAAGATATCGACAACAAACTACCTTCTATAATGACAAGGCTACCATACATTGTAATAACAAAAATATCGACAACAAACTACCTTCCACAATGACAAAGCTACCATACATTGTAGTAACAAAAATCTCGACAATAGTCTACTTTCCATAATGACAATTCTACCATCCATTGAAGTAACAAAAATCTCGACAATAGACTACCTTCCATAATGATAAGGCTACCATCGATTGGAGTAACAAAAATATCGACAACAAACTACCTTCCATAATGACAAGGCTACCATCCATTACAGTAACAAAAATACTTACAATAGACTACCTTCCATAATGACAAGGCTACCATCCATTGGAGTAATGAAAATATAAACAAGACACTACCTTCCATAATGACAAGGCTAACATACATTGGAGTAATGAAAATATCAACAAGAGACTACCTTCCATAATGACAAGGCTACCATCCATTGGAGTAACAAAAATCTCGCCAACATACTACCTTCCGAAATGACAAGGCTACCATCCATTGGAGTGGCAAAAATCTCGACAATAGACTACCTTCCATAATGACAAGGATACCATCCATTGGAGTAACTAATATATCGACAATAGACTACCTTCCATAATGACAAGGTTACCATCCTTTGGAGTGACAAAAATCTCGACAATAGACTACCTTCCATAATAACAAGGCTACCATCCATTGGAGTAACAAAATCTCGACAACAGACTAGGTTCCATAATGACAAGGCTACTATCCATTGGAGTAACAAAAATCTCGACAACAGTCTACCATCCATAATGACTAGGCTACCATCCATTGGAGTAACAAAAATCTCGCCAACAGACTACCTTCCATAATGACAAGGCTACCATCCTGTGGAGAAACAAAAATCTCGCCAACGGACTAACATCCAAAATGACAAGGCTACCATCCGTTGGAGTGACAAAAATGTCGCCAACAGACTACCTTCCATAATGAAAAGCCTACTATCCATTGGAGTAACAAAAATCTCGACAACAAATTACCATCCATAATGACTAGGCTACCATCCATTGGAGTAACAAAGATTTCGACAACACACTACCTTCCATAGTGATAATGTTACCATCCGTTGGAGTAACAAAAATCTTGACAACAAACTACCTTCCATAATGAAAACGCTACCATCCATTAGAGTAACAAAAATCTCGACAACAGTCTACCTTCAATAATGACAAGGCTACCATCAATTGGTGTAACAAAAATATAAACAACAAACTACCTTCCATAATGACAAGGCTACCATCCATTGGAGTAACGAAAATATAAACAAGAGACTACCTTCCATAATGACAAGGCTACCATCAATTGGAGTAACAAAAATCTTGCCAACAGACTAACTTCCATAATGACAAGGCTTTCATCCATTGGAGTGACAAAAATCTTGACAATAGACTACATTCCATAATGACTAGGCTAACATCCATTGGAGTAACAAAGATATCGACAACAAACTACCTTCTATAATGACAAGGCTACCATACATTGTAATAACAAAAATATCGACAACAAACTACCTTCCACAATGACAAAGCTACCATACATTGTAGTAACAAAAATCTCGACAATAGTCTACTTTCCATAATGACAATTCTACCATCCATTGAAGTAACAAAAATCTCGACAATAGACTACCTTCCATAATGATAAGGCTACCATCGATTGGAGTAACAAAAATATCGACAACAAACTACCTTCCATAATGACAAGGCTACCATCCATTACAGTAACAAAAATACTTACAATAGACTACCTTCCATAATGACAAGGCTACCATCCATTGGAGTAATGAAAATATATACAAGACACTACCTTCCATAATGACAAGGCTAACATACATTGGAGTAATGAAAATATCAACAAGAGACTACCTTCCATAATGACAAGGCTACCATCCATTGGAGTAACAAAAATCTCGCCAACATACTACCTTCCGAAATGACAAGGCTACCATCCATTGGAGTGGCAAAAATCTCGACAATAGACTACCTTCCATAATGACAAGGATACCATCCATTGGAGTAACTAATATATCGACAATAGACTACCTTCCATAATGACAAGGTTACCATCCTTTGGAGTGACAAAAATCTCGACAATAGACTACCTTCCATAATAACAAGGCTACCATCCATTGGAGTAACAAAATCTCGACAACAGACTAGGTTCCATAATGACAAGGCTACTATCCATTGGAGTAACAAAAATCTCGACAACAGTCTACCATCCATAATGACTAGGCTACCATCCATTGGAGTAACAAAAATCTCGCCAACAGACTACCTTCCATAATGACAAGGCTACCATCCTGTGGCGAAACAAAAATCTCGCCAACGGACTAACTTCCAAAATGACAAGGCTACCATCCGTTGGAGTGACAAAAATGTCGCCAACAGACTACCTTCCATAATGAAAAGCCTACTATCCATTGGAGTAACAAAAATCTCGACAACAAATTACCATCCATAATGACTAGGCTACCATCCATTGGAGTAACAAAGATTTCGACAACACACTACCTTCCATAGTGATAATGTTACCATCCGTTGGAGTAACAAAAATCTTGACAACAAACTACCTTCCATAATGAAAAGGCTACCATCCATTAGAGTAACAAAAATCTCGACAACAGTCTACCTTCAATAATGACAAGGCTACCATCAATTGGTGTAACAAAAATCTCAACAACAAACTACCTTCCATAATGACAAGGCTACCATCCATTGGAGTAACGAAAATATAAACAAGAGACTACCTTCCATAATGACAAGGCTACCATCCATTGGAGTAACAAAAATCTCGCCAACAGACTAACTTCCATAATGACAAGGCTTTCATCCATTGGAGTGACAAAAATATTGACAATAGACTACATTCCATAATGACTAGGCTACCATCCATTGGAGTAACAAAGATATCGACAACAAACTACCTTCTATAATGACAAGGCTACCATACATTGTAATAACAAAAATATCGACAACAAACTACCTTCCACAATGACAAAGCTACCATACATTTTAGTAACAAAAATCTCGACAATAGTCTACTTTCCATAATGACAATTCTACCATCCGTTGGAGTAACAAAAATCTCGACAATAGACTACCTTCCATAATGATAAGGCTACCATCGATTGGAGTAACATAAATATCGACAACAAACTATCTTCCATAATGACAAGGCTACCATCCATTACAGTAACAAAAATCCTGACAACAGACTACCTTCCATAATGACAAGGCTACCATCCATTGGAATAATGAAAATATAAACAAGACACTACCTTCCATAATGACAAGGCTAATATACATTGGAGTAATGAAAATATCAACAAGAGACTACCTTCCATAATGACAAGGCTACCATCCATTGGAGTAACAAAAATCTCGCCAACATACTACCTTCCAAAATGACAAGGCTACCATCCATTGGAGTGGCAAAAATCTCGACAATAGACTACCTTCCATAATGACAAGGATACCATCCATTGGAGTAACTAATATATCGACAATAGACTACCTTCCATAATGACAAGGTTACCATCCTTTGGAGTGACAAAAATCTCGACAATAAACTACCTTCCATAATGACTAGGCTACCATCCATTGGAGTAACAAAAATCTCGCCAACAGACTACCTTCCATAATGACAAGGCTACCATCCATTAGAGTAACAAAAATCTCGACAACAGTTTACCTTCAATAATGACAAGGCTACCATCCATTGGAGTAACAAAAATGTCGACAACAAACTACCTTCCATAATGACAAGGCTACCATCCTGTGGAGTAACAAAAATCTCGCCAACAGACTAACTTCCATAATGACAAGGCTACCATCCGTTGGAGTGACAAAAATCTCGCCAACAGACTACCTTCCATAATGAAAAGCCTATTATCCATTGGAGTAACAAAAATCTTGACAACAAACTACCATCCATAATGACTAGGCTACCATCCATGGGAGTAACAAAGATTTCGACAACACACTACCTTCCATAATGATAATGCTACCATCTGTTGGAGTAACAAAAATCTCGACAACAGTCTACCTTCAATAATGACAAGGCTACCATCCATTGGAGTAACAAAAATCTCAACAACAAACTACCTTCCATAATGACAAGGCTACCATCCATTGGAGTAACGAAAATATCAACAAGAGACTACCTTCCATAATGACAACGCTACCATCCATTGGAGTAACAAAAATCTCGCCAACAGACTACCTTCCGTAATGACAAGGCTTTCATCCATTAGAGTGACAAAAATTTTGACAATAGACTACCTTCCATAATGACTAGGCTACCATCCATTAGAGTAACAAAGATATCGACAACAAACTACCTTCTATAATGACAAGGCTACCAGACATTGTAATAACAAAAATATCGACAACAAATTTCCTTCCACAATGACAAGGCTACCATACATTGTAGTAACAAAAATCTCGACAATAGTCTACTTTCCATAATGACAACGCTACCATCCATTGGAGTAACAAAAATCTCGTCAATAGACTACCTTCCAAAATGATAAGGCTACCATCGATTGGAGTAACAAAAATATCAACAACAAACTACCTTCCATAATGACAAGGCTACCATCTATTACAGTAACAAAAATCCTGACAACAGACTACCTTCCATAATGACAAGGCTACCATCCATTGGAGTAATGAAAATATAAACAAGACACTACCTTCCATAATGACAAGGCTACCATGCATTGGAGTAATGAAAATATCAACAAGAGACTACCTTCCATAATGACAAGGCTACCATCCATTGGAGTAACGAACATCTCGCCAACAGACTACCTTCCATAATGACAAGGCTACCATCCATTGGAGTGGAAAAATCTCGACAATAGACTACCTTCCATAATGACAAGGCTACCATCCATTGGAGTAACTAATATATCGACAATAGACTACCTTCCATAATGACAAGGTTACCATCTTTTGGAGTGACAAAAATCTCGACAATAGCCTACCTTCCATAATGACAAGGCTACCACCCATTGGAGTAACAAAATCTCGACAACAGACTAGGTTCCATAATGACAAGGCTACTATCCATTGGAGTAACAAAAATCTCGACAACACACTACCTTCCATAATGACAAGGCTACCATCCTTTGGAGTGACAAAAATCTCGACAATAGACTACCTTCCATAATGACAAGGCTCCCATCCATTGGAGTAACAAAATCTCGACAACAGACTACCTTCTATAATGACAAGGCTACTATCCATTGGAGTAACAAAAATCTCGAAAACAAACTACCTTCTATAATGACAAGGCTACCATCCATTGGAGTAACGAAAATATCAATAAGATACTACCTTCCATAATTACAAGGCTACCATCCATTGGAGTAACAAAAATATGGCCAACAAACTACCTTCCATAATGACAAGGCTATCATCCATTGGAGTGACAAAAATATCGACAATAGACTACCTTCCATAATGACAAGGCTACCATCCATTAGAGTAACAAAGATATCGACAACAAACTACCTTCTATAATGACAAGGCTACCATACATTGTAACAACAAAAATCTCGACAACAAACTACCTTCCACAATGATAAGGCTACCATACAATGTAGTAACAAAAATCTCATTAATAATCTACTTTCCATAATGACAATGCTACCATCCATTGGAGTGGCAAAAATCTCGACAACAAACTACCTTCCGTAATGACAAGGCTACCATCCATTGGAGTGGCAAAAATCTCGACAATAGACTACCTTCCATAATGACAAGGTTACCATCCATTAGAGTAACAAAAATATCGACAACATACTACCTTCCATAATGACAAGGATACCATCCTTTGGAGTGACAAAAATCTCGACAACAAACTACCTCCCATAATGACAAGGCTACCATACATTGTAGTAACAAAAATCTCGACAACAGTCTACTTTCCATAATGACAACGCTACCATCCATTTGAGTAACAAAAATCTCGACAATAGAATACCTTCCATAATGATAAGTCTACCACCCATTGGAGTAACAAAAATATCAACAACAAACTACCTTCCATAATGATAAGGCTACCATCCATTATAGTAACAAAAATCCTGACAACAGACTACCTTCCATAATGACAAGGCTACCATCCATTGGAGTAATGAAAATATAAACAAGACACTAACTTCCATAATTACAAGGCTACCATGAATTGGAGTAATGAAAATATCAACAAGAGACTACCTTCCATAATGACAAGGTTACCATCGATTGGAGTAACAAAAATCTTGCCAACAGACTACCTTCCATAATGACTAGGCTACCATCCATTGGAGTGGAAAAAATATCGACAATAGACTACCTTCCATAATGACAAGGCTACCATCCATTGGAGTAACTAATATATCGACAATAGACTAACTTCCATAATGACAAGGCTACCATCCTTTGGAGTGACAAAAATCTCGACAATAGACTACCTTCCAAAATCACAAGGCTACCATCCATTAGAGTAACAAAAATCTCAATAACAGACTACCTTCCATAATGACAAGGCTACGACCCATTAGAGTAACAAAAATCTCGACAACAGACTACCTTTCAGAATGACAAGGCTACCATCCATTGGAGTAATGAAAATATCAACAAGAGACTACCTTCCATAATGACAAGGCTACAATGCATTGGAGTAATGAAAATATCAACAAGAGACTACCTTCCATAATGACAAGGCTACCATCCATTGGAGTAACAAAAATCTTGCCAACAGACTACCTTCCATAATGGCAAGGCTACCATCCATTGGAGTGACAAAAATCTCGACAAATAGACTACCTTCCATATTGACAAGGCTACCATCCATTGGAGTAACAAAAATATTGACAACCGACTACCTTCCATAATGACAAGGCTACCATCCTTTGGAGTGACAAAAATCTCGACAACAGACTACCTTCCATAATGACAATGCTACCATCCATTGGAGTAACAAAATCTCGACAACCGACTACCTTCCATAATGACAAGGCTACTATCCATTGGAGTAACAAAAATCTCGCCAACAAACTACCTTCCATAATGACAAGGCTACCATCCATTGGAGTAACAAAAATATCAACAAGAGACTACCTTCCATAATGACAAGGCTATCCTTCATCGGAGTGACAAAAATCTCGACAATAGACTACCTTCCATAATGACTAGGCTACCATCCACTAGAGTAACAAAGATATCGACAACAGACTACCTTCTATAATGACAAGGCTACCATACATTGTAATAACATAAATCTCGACAACAAACTACCTTCCATAATGACAAGGCTACCATACATTGTAGTAACAAAAATCTCAACAACAATCTACTTTCCATAATGACAATGCTACCATCCATTGGAGTAACAAAAATATCGACAATAGACTACCTTCCATAATGACAATGCTACCATCCATTAGTGTAAAAAAATTGTAGGTGTTTAGTTATTGGCATGCCTTTTTGGTAAAGCCAGGTGTGTGAATGTCATGACTAATGTCATAACATTCTGATTTATTAGGTATTGGTTTATTAGGTACATTTGCAAAAAAATAGTGGCATACAGGTACTGCTGTTTATGAGTGTGTATTTGAGCATTTTGCAAAAAGATCACATTTATTGTCTTCTCAGTAAACAGGAATTCTGATGTCATAACAAATGTTAAGACATCCTGTACTGATCTAACAGTAGTGTAGTTTGGTTAATTCTGAGATTTTTCAGGAAGTTGGCTCATTCCTTCCAGAACAGAATCTCCCGTTATCTTTGGGTTAACCTAGCTCAACCCTAAAACTGGTTGATAAAGTTATGTGACCAAGTCTTATGGTTAAACCTAATTAACCCTAGCTTTTTATGGAAACCCTAACTGAAGAAGCAGCTGCTATATATTCAACAGGACTGATGTTTGGAAAATAATTCTTAGGACTGAAGATCAATCAAAAACTATATAGTTTTAACTGCTGTAATCCAAGCAATTATCATTGTGATAAGTGACTTGGAATAGGTTTTATTTGTAAGGGTTTTTGTACCACTCAAATCTTTGAAGCAAGAGTGTTTTGTGTCTCTTGACTAAAGCTTTGAAGCAAAGTCAAGTTAGGTTTATGTATCACTCAAAGCTGTGAAGCAAGAGTGTTTGTGTTACCTGATTAAAAAGCTGTGAAGCATAATCAAGTGTATGTTTTGAAGAGTGTCTTCATTAATTCATTAGTCAATTGTTTTAAGTATCATTGTTGTGATTGAGGGGGAGTGAGTAGGAACTCAGGTTTAAGTAAAACTTAGATTGAAGTTGCATTGGGTAGGTCTTAAGTGAAGGAGATAAACTGGTTGGTTTATTCCTGAATTAATATCTCTTATAGTGGATTTCCTCCCTGGCTTGGTAGCCCCCAGAGTAGGTGTTGTTTCACATTGAACTGGGTAAACAATTGACTGTGTTCTTTACTGTTTTTGTATTTACTGTCTTATAGAAAGTCAGATACGGTGTCACAACATTGACTATGACATTGAGTATCTACAGCCAGAATTTCAATTGGCATCAGAGCAGGCACCCTGCCTGTATTACTGGGTGAGATCTAGGGATATCACTTTCTGGCACTATGGACAAAGAAGGAGTTTTTGGAAATAGACCACCCTTTCTGGATGGAACAAGTGATGACTACTGGAAACCTCGCATGATTGCCTTCTTAAAATCTTTGGACAAAAAGGCCTGGAGAGCTGCTGACAAAGGATGGAACCATCCCACCATAACTGAGAAAGATGGGACAATCAGTCTGAAGCCTGAGGAAGAATGGAGTAAAGAAGAAGATGAGTTAGCCCTGGGAAATTCCAAAGCTTTAAATGCCTTGTTCAATGCAATTGATAGAAACATATTCAGACTAGTACATCAATATGAACTGGGCAAGGAAGTTTGGGACACTCTCAAAACTACCCATGAGGGCACTTCCAAAGTAAAAATGTCAAGGCTTCAGATGCTGACTACCAAGTTTGAGAATCTAAAAATGATGGAAGATGAAATCATTGATGAGTTTCACATGAACATCTTGGAGATTTCCAACACCTCAGGAGCATTAGGAGAAAAGATGTCAGAAGAAAAACTGGTGAGAAAGATTCTCAGATCCTTGCCTAAAAGATTTGCAATGAAGGTAACTGCTATAGAGGAAGCCCAGGATATCAGCAAGTTGAAAGTGGATGAACTCATTGGGTCTCTTCAGAATTTTGAGATGGGGATCACTGAAAATGTTGTCAAAAAGAACAAGAGCATAGCACTTGTATCCAACACTGAAGATGAAAACAAGGATGATGAAGAAGAAAATATTTCATAAGCTATAGCCATGCTTGGAAGACAATTCAACAAACTCATCAAAAGAATAGATCCAAAGTCAAGGTCTAATGTTCATAACATCCCATCTGACATTGACAGTTCCAGCAGAAGACCAAGGTCAGAAGAGAAGGGAAATCAAGGCAGAGGAATTCAATGCCATGGTTGTGAAGGATATGTGCATATTCGAGCTGAATGTCCTACCTTTCTTAAGAAACAAAAGAAAGGAATGACTGTTACCTGGTCTGACTGTGATTCAGAAAGTAATTCTGAAGAAGAATCTGCCAAACTAGTTACTGCACTAACTGGTGTTTGTTCCTCTGAAAGTGACACTAGTGATGAGGAAGTGACATTTGAAGAACTGGCTGATACTTACAAGAAATTGTGTATCAGAAGCGCTGAAGTCTGTGTGCAGAATGAGAAACAAACAAAACTCATCATAAAGCTGGAGGCTGAAAAAAGGGCATACCTTGAAACTATAAGTCATCTAGAAGGGGAAGTTCAAATGTTGAACTCAAAACTGAACCAGATGACCAAATCTGTTAAGATGCTGACAAATGGAACTAACAAATTGGAAGAAATCCTTCAGATTGGACAAAATATGGGAAACAAGTATGGACTAGGATTTGTGGAAGCAAAGAAACCTGGTGCAGACAAGAAGATCAGGTCTGATAAACAAAGGTCAAAGCAGATGTCACAACATAACACTCAACATCAGGAACATAAAAATATGAAGAAAAAGTACCAAAGATGGAGATGTCACCATTGTGGGAGGTTTGGTCACATGAAGCCTTTTTGCTTCAGATTGTATGGATACCCTAATCAGAACCCAGGTGTCAAACCTAAGGCTAACAGGGTACCACATACTCCTCAATGGAAGAAAAAGGCTACTGCCCTGATAGCCCACACTTCCCTGAGAGTCTCTGCAAAGGAAGACTGGTACTTTGACAGTGGGTGTTCTAAGCACATGACTGGAATCAAGAACATTCTCAATCATGTTAAACCTCACACCACTAGTCATGTGACCTTTGGAGATGGTGCTAAAGGTGAAATCAAAGGAGTTGTTAATTTGGACTGCCCTGGAGTTCCAAATCTGAATGAAGTACTATTGGTAAAAGGCCTGACTGCTAATCTCATTAGTATCAGTCAATTATGTGATCTAGGATTCAAGGTCAACTTCTCAAAATCTGAATGTCTTGTAATTAATGAAAAACAAGAAGTTGTAATGAAAGGAATCAGATCTAAAGACAACTGTTACTTGTGGAAACCTGAGAACACTAATAACTCCACTATGTGTTCTATTGCCATAGAAGAAAAAGAGGTGAAACTGTGGCACCAAAAACTTGGCCATCTTCATCTAAGAAGAATGAAAAGGACTATCTCTATGGAAGCAGTCAGAAGGACTCCAAGACTGCAAATTTATAAAGGGAGGATTTGTGGTGAACATCAATTGGAAAGGCTTGGTGAAAAGAGATAAGTCTATGATGTGGTGAATAAAAAGTTGTTAAAGAACTGTGCAAAAGAACTCAAAAAGAAGGGTGTATTGTCAGAATCAGAAGTGATCATGACAAGGAATTTGGAAACAGCAAGTTTAATAAGTTCTGTTTCTCAGAAGGAATTAGTCATGAATTCTCTTCTCCTATAACTCCTCAACAAAATGGAGTTGACAGAAGGAAAAATAGGATCATACAAGAATCTGCCAGAGCTATGATTCATGTCAAAAGAATTCCTTTTCAACTTTGTGCTGAAATATTTGCAGCTGGTAGTAGCTGTTCTCAAATTATCTGGACAAAACAGATGCTCACTGAGTATAATGTCTCACAAGATGTTGTGACATTGTATTGTGACAATCTGAATACAATCAATATTTCCAAGAACCCTATTCAGCATTGCAGGACCAAGCACATTGACCTTAAAAATTACTTTATCAGGGACCTTGTAGAGGAGAAGACAATTAAACTGGAACATGGTGTCATTAAGCTACAGCTGGCTGACATTTTTACCAAGGCTATTGATGCAAATCAACTTGAAAACTTGAGGGGCAAGATGGGTATTTGCCAACATGAGAAATTATAGCAATTAATTTTGCTCAAAACAAGGGTTGAAGGAGTTATTTTTGTTAAGTATATTTTAAGTGGGTTAATCATATATTTCCCAAATTCTTCCAAAATTACTAAGAAGTTGAATAGACACACTATTGCCTCCATCCACTCTCGACTTTGCAACATCTCTTTTTCTCTCATTCGAAGTTTTCTCCCTAGTTTCTACTGGTTTTCCAAGTCAATCAAAATGTCTCAAACTTCATCCTCATCCAAGACAACCGTTTCATCTTCATCATCTGATCAAGATTCTCGAGCAATCACCTCATGCATGGATTCTGAAGTCCTGGAGATTACTCCTCTCAGAGAAATAGCAACTAACCCTTCCAAGGTCAAAAAGCTGAGAACAAGGCATGCAGGAAGGTCTCAGGCGACGTCTTCTGGTAATCCATCTCAACCTTCATCTTCTGTACCTAATAGGGAAGGATCAGCTCATGTACACCAAGTAATAGCTAGGCTTGTTACAAGAATCCTGAGTGAGAACCACTCTGTACCAGGGATTTCTGTTCCATTAAATCAAGAATCAGCAAGCCCAAATGTTGAAGAAAATCCAGATGTCTCTGAGAATGTGGAGACACCAGATGACAACATTCAAAAACCATCTGAAAACCTGGATGACATTCAGAACCCTTCAGAGAAGAATGTTAAACCACCTGTTATTGACGTGGATGAGGAATACTCAGACAATGACCTGATTGCAAATATCAACCCTAGCATAGCTAGGAGAATGATGAACAGGAAGGGAAATCAAGATGCTGAAAAAGGTTTGAACAAAGAGAAACCTGCTGATAAGAAAACCAGGTATGAAAGGAAGACTGGTACTGTGAAGACTGGAATGTCCAAAGGGAAGGTGAAAGCCCAAGTGCATACTGGGAGTCTCTCAAAACCTGCTAGACAACCAATTACAAAGAAGAGAAAAGAACCTGAGTCCTCTGATTCTGATGAGGAATCAGAGTTTGAAATTAATGCGGAAGACATTCCTATCAGAAGGAAACTCCCTTCCAGCAAAATGGCTAGAGTTCCTGAAGTCCCAACAGACAACATCTCTTTTCACCACCCTGACAATGCCAACAGATGGAAGTATGTTTGCTTAAAGAGAATAGCTTTAGAAAGAGAACTAAACAATGGTGCCATGGATTGCAAGGAAATCATTGACTTGATCAAAGCTGCTGGACTAATGAAGACTGTGGTAAAATTTACCAAGTGCTTTGAAAATCTGGTCAAGGAATTTATAGTGAACTTGTCTGATGAATATGCTGATGGAAGGTCAGCTGACTTTGAATGTGTTTATGTTAGAGGAAGAAGGGTTAATTTCTCTCCATCAGAAATTAACAAATTTCTTGGAAGATCAAATGAGGATTGCCCTGAACTGGAAGTCACTGACAATGAAGTATGCCAAACCATCACAGCAAGACAAGTCAAGTGCTGGCCCTTGAAAGGCAAGCTGAATGCCAGCAAACTAAGCATGAAATTTGCCATCCTGCACAAGATTGGTGCAGCCAACTGGGTCCCTACCAACCACAAATCAACTATATCCACAGGATTGGGGAGATTCATTTATGTTGTTGGAACCAAGACTGAATTTGACTATGGCAGGTATATTTTTAAACAAACTTTAAAACATGCTGGTAGCTTTACTGTCAAAGGCCCTATTGCCTTTCCCTCCCTCCTTTGTGGAATTATCCTTGCACAGTACCCTGATATCCTGGTGGCAAGAGATACTGCTTGCAAAAGAGCTCCTGCTCTTGGGTTACACTACAAGCTTTTTCAGGGATCTCATGTTCCTGATATTTTCATAACATCAGCTGAGACATCATCTGTAAAAACTCAGTCCAAAACATCTGATGTTATAGCTATATTGAAAGAGACCTGCAAAGAGCTGGAGACTAGGAAAAAGACTCTAGAAAACCTAATTGCCAGGTTAGAACAGGAGGAGGCTGAAGGAAACAGAATGGAAGAGGGTGCTGCTGAAGATCAACTCAATACTGAAGAAAGTAGCTCCTCTGAAGGGGATAATGCTTAAAGGTTGGTGGAGTTGATGCTGGTTCCTGGTGGAGTTTGCAAGTGTGTTCAGATTTTAGTTGTTGTTTTTATTACTTTTTCTGGATGACTGTATAAACATTTAAGTACATGTATCTTTGGCCCATTTGTGGCTAAAGAGGGCGAGATATTTTGTGGTTAATTACTTGATATACATTATATTTTCCTGCAGTCACATTTATTCTGCTGCTATCTATTCTCTGATTGCTTAGGGGCTTTAGCCAAAAATCAGCCAAAGGGGGAGTTTGTAGGTGTTTAGTTATTGGCATGCCTTTTTGGTAAAACCAGGTGTGTGAATGTCATGACTAATGTCATAACATTCTGATTTATTAAGTACTAGTTTATTAGGTACCTTTGCCGAAAAATAGTGGCATACATGTAGTGCTGTTTATGAGTGTGTATCTGAGCATTTTGCAAAAAGATCACATTTATTGTCTACTCAGTAAACAGGAATTCTGATGTCATAACAAATGTTAAGACATCCTGTACTGATCTAACAGTAGTGCAGTTTGGTTAATTCTGAGATTTTTCAGGAAGTTGGCTCATTCCTTCCGGAACAGAATCTCCCGTTGTCTTTGGGTTAACCTAGCTCAACCCTAAAACTGGTTGATAAAGTCTTGTGACCAAGTCTTATGGTTAAACCTAATTAACCCTAGATTTTTGTGGAAACCCTAACTGAAGAAGCAGCTGCTATATATTCAACAGGACTGCTGTTTGGAAAATAATTCTTAGGACTGAAGATCAATCAGAAATTGTATAGTTTTAACTGCTGTAATCCAAGCAATTATCATTGTGATAAGTGACTTAGAATAGGTTTTATTTGTAAGGGTTTTGGTACCACTCAAAGCTTTGAAGAAAGAGTGTTTTGTGTCTCTTGACCAAAGCTTTGAAGCAAAGTCAAGTTAGGTTTATGTATCACTCAAAGCTGTGAAGCAAGAGTGTTTGTGTTACTTGATTAAAAAGCTGTGAAGCATAATCAAGTGTATGTTTTTAAGAGTGTCTTCATTAATTCATTAGTCAATTGTTTTAAGTATCACTGCTGTGATTGAGGGGGAGTGAGTAGGAACTCAGGTTTAAGTAAAAATTAGATTGAAGTTGCATTGGGTAGATCTTAAGTGAAGGGGATAAACTGGTTGGTTTATTCCTGAATTAATATCTCTTATAGTGGATTTCCTCCCTGGCTTGGTAGCCCCCAGGATAGGTGTTGTTTCACACTGAACTGGGTAAACAATTGACTATGTTCTTTACTGTTTTTGTATTTACTGTCTTATAGAAAGTCAGATACGGTGTCACAACATTGACTGTGACATTGAGTATCTACAGCCAGAATTTCAAAAATCTCGACAACAAACTACCTTCCGTAATGACAAGACTACCCTTCATTGGAGTGGCAAAAATCTTGACAATAGACTACCTTCCATAATGACAAGGCTACCATCCATTAGACTAACAAAAATATCGACAAAAAACTACCTTCCATAATGACATGGCTACCGTCCTTTGGAGTGACAAAAATATCGATAATAGACTACCTTCCATAATGACAAAGCTACCATCCATTGGAGTAACAACATCTCGACAACAGACTACGTTCCATAATGACAAGGCTACTATCCATTGGAGTAACAAAATTCTCGACAACAAACTACCTTCCACAATGAGAAGGCTACCATCCATTAGAGTAACAAAAATCTCGACAACAGACTACCTTCCATAATGACAAGGCTACGATCCATTAGAGTAACAAAAATCTCGACAACTGACTACCTTCCATAATGACAAGGCTACCATCCATTGGAGTAACAAAAATATCAACAAGAGACTACCTTCAATAATGACAAGGCTATCCTCCATTGGAGTGACAAAAATATCAACAATAGACTACCTTCCAGAATGACTAGGCTACCGTCCATTAGAGTAACAAAGATATTGACAACAGACTACCTTCCATAATGACAATGCTACCATACATTGTAGTAACAAAAATCTCAACAACAATCTACTATCCATAATGACAATGCTACCATCCATTGGAGTAACAAAAATCTCGACAATAGACTACCTTCCATAATGACAAAGCTACCATCCATTAGTGTAAAAAAATCTCGACAACAAACTACCTTCCATAATGACAAGGCTACCATCCATTGGACTAACAAAAATATCGACAATAGACTACCTACCATAATGACAAGGCTACCGTCCTTTGAAGTGACAAAAATCTCGACAATAGACTACCTTCCATAATGACAAAGCTACCATCCATTGGAGTAACAAAATCTCGACAACAGACTACGTTCCATAATGACAAGGCTACTATCCATTGGAGTAACAAAATTCTCGACAACAAACTACCTTCCACAATGAGAGGCTACCATCCATTAGAGTAACAAAAATCTCAACAACAGACTACCTTCCATAATGACAAGGCTACGATCCATTAGAGTAACAAAAATCTCGACAATAGACTACCTTCCTTAATGACAAGGCTACCATCCATTGGAGTAATGACAATATCAACAAGAGACTACCTTCCATAATGACAAGTCTACCATGTATTGGAGTAATGAAAATATCAACAAGACACTACCTTCCATAATGACAAGGCTACCATCCATTGGATTAACAAAAATCTTGCCAACACACTACCTTCCATAATGACAAGGCTACCATCCATTGCAGTGTCAAAAATCACGATAATAGACTACCTTCCTTAATGACAAGGCTACGATCCATTGAAGTAACAAAAATATCGACAACCGACTACCTTCCAAAATGACAAGGCTACCATCCTTTGGAGTGACAAAAATCTCGACAATAGACTACCTTCCATAATGACAAGGCTACCATCCAATGGAGTAATGAAATCTCGACAACAAACTACCTTCCATAATGACAAGGCTACTTTCCATTGGAGTAATAAAAATCTCGACAACAAACTACCTTCCATAATGACAAGGCTACCATCCATTGGAGTAACAAAAATATCAACAAGAGACTACCTTCCAATATGACAAGGCTACCATCCATTGGAGTAACAAAAATCTCGCCAACAAACTACCTTCCATAATGAAAAGGCTATCATCCATTGGAGTGACAAAAATCTCGACAATAGACTACCTTCCATAATGACTAGGCTACCATCCATTAGAGTAACAAAGATATCGATAAAAAACTACCTTCTATAATGACAAGGCTACCATACATTGTAATAACAAAAATATCGACAACAAACTACCTTCCATAATGACAAGGCTACCATACATTGTAGTAACAAAAATCTCAACAACAGTCTACTTTCCATAATGACAACGCTACCATCCATTGGAGTAACAAAAATCTCGACAATAGACTACCTTCCATAATGACAAGGCTACCATCCATTGGTGTAACAAAAATCTCGACAACAAACTACCTTCCATATGATAAGGCTACCATCCATTGGAGTGGCAAAAATCTCGATAATAGACTACCTTCCATAATGACAAGGCTACCAACCATTGGAGTAACAAACATATCGACAACAAACTAACTTCCATAATGACAAGGCTACCATCCTTTGGAGTGACAAAACTCTCGACAATAGACTACCTTCCATAATGACAAAGCTAGCATCCATTAGTGTAAAAAAATCTCGACAACAAACTACCTTCCGTAATGACAAGGCTACCATCCATTAGACTAACAAAAATATCGACAATAGACTACCTTCCATAATGACAAGGCTACCGTCCTTTGGAGTGACAAAAATATCGACAATAGACTACCGTCCATAATGACAAAGCTACCATCCATTGGAGTAACAAAATCTCGACAACAGATTACGTTCCATAATGACAAGGCTACTATCCATTGGAGTAAAAAAATTCTCGACAACAAACTACCTTCCACAATGAGAAGGCTACCATCCATTAGAGTAACAAAAATCTCGACAACAGACTACCTTCCATAATGACAAGGCTACGATCCATTAGAGTAACAAAAATCTCGACAATAGACTCCCTTCCTTAATGACAAGGCTACCATCCATTGGTGTAATGACAATATCAACAAGAGACTACCTTCCATAACGACAAGGCTACCATGCATTGGAGTAATGAAAATATCAACAAGACACTACCTTCCATAATGACAAGGCTACCATCCATTGGATTAACAAAAATCTTGCCAACACACTACCTTCCATAATGACAAGGCTACCATCCATTGCAGTGTCAAAAATCACGACAATAGACTACCTTCCTTAATGACAAGGCTACGATCCATTGAAGTAACAAAAATATCGACAACCGACTACCTTCCAAAATGACAAGGCTACCATCCTTTGGAGTTACAAAACTCTCGACAATAGACTACCTTCCATAATGACAAGGCTACCATCCATTGGAGTAACAAAATCTCGACAATAGATTAAGTTCCATAATGACAAGGCTACCATCCATTGGAGTAACAAAAATCTTACCAACAAACTTCCTTCCATAATGACAAGGCTACCATCAATTATACTAACAAAAATCTCGACAACAGACTACCTTCCATAATGACAAGGCTACCATCCATTAGAGTAACAAAAATCTCGACAACAGACTACCTTCCATAATGACAAGGCTACCATCCATTGGAGTAATGAAAATATCAACAAGAGACTACCTTCCATAATGACAAGGCTACCATGCATTGGAGTAATGAAAATATCAACAAGAGACTACCTTCCATAATGACAAGGCTACCATCCATTGAAGTAACAAAAATCTTGCCAACAAAATACCTTCCATAATGACAAGGCTACCATCCTTTGGAGTGACAAAAATCTCAACAATAGACTACCTTCCGTAATGACAAGGCTTCCATCCATTGGAGTAACAAAATCTCGACAACAGACTACCTTCCATAAAGACAAGGCTACCATCCATTAGAGTAACAAAGATATCGACAATAGACTACCTTCTATAATGACAAGGCTACCATACATTGTTATAACAAAAATCTCGACAACCAACTACCTTCCATAATGACAAGGTTACCATCCATTGGAGTATCAAAAATTTCGACAATAGACTACCTTCCATAATGACAAAGCTACCATCCATTGGTCTAAAAATAATCTCGACAACAAACTACCTTCCATAATTATAAGGCTACCATCCATTGGAGTGGCAAAAATCTCGACAATAGACTACCTTACATAATGACAAGGCTACCATCCTTTGGAGTGACAAAAATCTCGACCACAAACTACCTTCCATAATCACAAGGCTACCATCCATTATAGTAAACAAAATCTCGACAACAGACTACCTTCCATAATGACAACGCTACGATCCATTAGAGTAACAAAAATCTCGAAAACAGACTATATTCCATAATGACAATGCTACCATCCATTGGAGTAATGAAAATATAAACAAGAGACTACCTTCCATAATGACAAGGCTACCATCCATTGGAGTAATGAAAATATAAACAAGAGACTAACTTCCATAATGACAAGGCTATCATGAATTAGAGAAATGAAAATATCAACAAGAGACTACCTTCCATAATGACAAGGCTACCATCGATTGGAGTAACAAAAATCTCGCCAACAGACTACCTTCCATAATGACAAGGCTACCATCCATTGGAGTGGCAAAAATCTCGACAATAGACTACCTTCCATAATGACAAGGCTACCATCCATTGGAGTAACTAATATATCGATAATAGACTAACTTCCATAATGACAAGGCTACCATCCTTTGGAGTGACAAAAATCTCGACAATAGACTACTTTCCATAATGACAAGGCTACCATCCATTGGAGTAACAAAATCTAGACAATAGACTAGGTTCCATAATGACAAGGCTACTATCCATTGGAGTAACAAAAATCTCGGCAACATACTACCTTCCAAAATGACAAGGATACCATCCATTAGAGTAACAAAAATCTCAATAACAGACTACCTTCCATAATGACAAGGCTACAACCCATTAGAGTAACAAAAATCTCGACAATAGACTACCTTCCATAATGACAAGGCTACCATCCATTGGAGTAATGAAAATATCAACAAGAGACTACCTTCCATAATGAGAAGGCTACAATGCAATGGAGTATTGAAAATATCAACAAGAGACTACCTTCCATAATGACAAGGCTACCATCCATTGGAGTAACAAAAATCATGCCAACAGACTACCTTCCATAATGGAAAGGCTACCATCCATTGGAGTGACAAAAATCACGACAATAGACTACCTTCCATATTGACAGGGCTACCATCCATTGGAGTAACAAAAATATTGACAATCGACTACCTTCCATAATGACAATGCTACTATCCATTGAAGTAACAAAAATCTCGACAACAAACTACCATCCATAATGACAAGGCTACCATCCATAATAGTAACAAAAATCTAGACAACAGACTACCTTCCATAATGACAAGGCTATGATCCATTAGAGTAACAAAAATATCGAAAACAGACTACCTTCCATAATGACAACGCTACCATCCATTGGAGTAATGAAAATATCAACAAGAGACTACCTTCCATAATGACAAGGCTACCATGCATTAGAGTAATGAAAATATCAACAAGAGACTACCTTCCATAATGACAAGGCTACCATCCATTAGAGTAACAAAAATCTCGCCAACAGACTACCTTCCATAATGACAAGGCTACCATCCATTGGAGTGGCAAAAATATCGATAATAGACTACCTTCCATAATGACAAGGCTACCATCCATTGGAGTAACTAATATATCGACAATAGACTACCTTCCATAATGACAAGGCTACCATCCTTTAGAGTGACAAAAATCTCGACAATAGACTACTTTCCATAATGACAAGGCTACCATCCATTGGAGTAACAAAATCTCGACAATAGACTAGGTTCCATAATGACAAGGCTACTATCCATTGGAGTCACAAAAATCTCGACAACACACTACCTTCCAAAATGACAAGGCTACCATCCATTAGAGTAACAAAAATCTCAATAACAGACTTCCTTCCATAATGACAAGGCTACGACCCATTAGAGTAACAAAAATCTCGACAACCGACTACCTTCCATAATGACAAGGCTACCATCCATTGGAGTAATGAAAATATCAACAAGAGACTACCTTCCATAATGACAAGGCTACCATCCATTGGAGTAATGAAAATATCAACAAGAGACTACCTTCCATAATGAGAAGGCTATAATGCAATGGAGTTTTGAAAATATCAACAAGAGACTACCTTCCATAATGACAAGGCTACCATCCATTGGAGTAACAAAAATCTTGCCAACAGACTACCTTCCATAATGGCAAGGCTACCATTCATTGGAGTGACAAAAATCTCGACAATAGACTACCTTCCATATTGATAAGGCTACCATCCATTGGAGTAACAAAAATATTGACAACCGACTACCTTCCATAATGACAATGCTACTATCCATTGGAGTAACAAAAATCTCGACAACAAACTACCTTCCATAATGACAAGGCTACCATCCATTATAGTAACAAAAATCTCGCCAACAGACTACCTTCCATAATGACAAGGCTACCATCCATTGGAGTGGCAAAAATATCGATAATAGACTACCTTCCATAATGACAAGGCTACCATCCATTGGAGTAACTAATATATCGACAATAGACTACCTTCCATAATGACAAGGCTACCATCCTTTAGAGTGACAAAAATCTCGACAATAGACTACTTTCCATAATGACAAGGCTACCATCCATTGGAGTAACAAAATCTCGACAATAGACTAGGTTCCATAATGACAAGGCTACTATCCATTGGAGTCACAAAAATCTCGACAACACACTACCTTCCAAAATGACAAGGCTACCATCCATTAGAGTAACAAAAATCTCAATAACAGACTTCCTTCCATAATGACAAGGCTACGACCCATTAGAGTAACAAAAATCTCGACAACCGACTACCTTCCATAATGACAAGGCTACCATCCATTGGAGTAATGAAAATATCAACAAGAGACTACCTTCCATAATGACAAGGCTACCATCCATTGGAGTAATGAAAATATCAACAAGAGACTACCTTCCATAATGAGAAGGCTATAATGCAATGGAGTTTTGAAAATATCAACAAGAGACTACCTTCCATAATGACAAGGCTACCATCCATTGGAGTAACAAAAATCTTGCCAACAGACTACCTTCCATAATGGCAAGGCTACCATTCATTGGAGTGACAAAAATCTCGACAATAGACTACCTTCCATATTGATAAGGCTACCATCCATTGGAGTAACAAAAATATTGACAACCGACTACCTTCCATAATGACAATGCTACTATCCATTGGAGTAACAAAAATCTCGACAACAAACTACCTTCCATAATGACAAGGCTACCATCCATTATAGTAACAAAAATCTCGACAACAGACTACCTTCCATAATGACAAGGCTACGATCCATTAGAGTAACAAAAATATCGAAAACAGACTACCTTCCATAATGACAACGCTACCATCCATTGGAGTAATGAAAATATCAACAAGAGACTACCTTCCATAATGACAAGGCTACCATTCATTAGAGTAATGAAAATATCAACAAGAGACTACCTTCCATAATGACAAGGCTACCATCCATTGGAGTAACAAAAATCTCGCCAACAGACTACCTTCCATAATGACAAGGCTACCATCCATTGGAGTGGCAAAAATATCGACAATAGACTACCTTCCATAATGACAAGGCTACCATCAATTGGAGTAACTAATATATCGACAATAGACTACCTTCCATAATGACAAGGCTACCATCCTTTGGAGTGACAAAAATCTCGACAATAGACTACTTTCCATAATGACAAGGCTACCATCCATTGGAGTAACAAAATCTCGACAATAGACTAGGTTCCATAATGACAAGGCTACTATCCATTGGAGTCACAAAAATCTAGACAACACACTACCTTCCAAAATGACAAGGCTACCATCCATTAGAGTAATAAAAATCTCAATAACAAACTTCCTTCCATAATTACAAGGCTACGACCCATTAGAGTAACAAAAATCTCGACAACCGACTACCTTCCATAATGACAAGGCTACCATCCATTGGAGTAATGAAAATATCAACAAGAGACTACCTTCCATAATGACAAGGCTACAATGCATTGGAGTAATGAAAATATCAACAACATACTACCTTCCATAATGACAAGGCTATCATCCATTGGAGTAACAAAAATCATGCCAACTAACTACCTTCCGTAATGGCAAGGCTACCATCCATTGGAGTGGAAAAAATCTCGACAATAGACTACCTTCCATATTGACTAGGCTACCATCCATTGGAGTAACAAAAATATTGACAACCGACTACCTTCCATAATGACAATGCTACTATCCATTGGAGTTACAAAAATCACGACAACAAACTACCTTCCATAATGACAAGGCTACCATCCATTATAGTAACAAAAATCTCGACAACAGACTACCTTCCATAATGACAAGGCTACGATCCATTAGAGTAACAAAAGTCTCGAAAACAGACTACCTTCCATAATGACAACGCTACCATCCATTGGAGTAATGAAAATATCAACAAGAGACTACCTTCCATAATGACAAGGCTACCATGCATTAGAGTAATGAAAATATCAACAAGAGACTACCTTCCATAATGACAAGGCTACCATCCATTGGAGTAACAAAAATCTTACCAATAGACTACCTTCTATAATGACAAGGCTACCATCCATTGGAGTGACAAAAATATCGACAATAGACTACCTTCCATAATGACAAGGCTACCATCCATTGGAATAATAAATATATCGACAACCGACTACCTTCCATAATGACAAGGCTACCATCCTTTGGAGTGACAAAAATCTCGACAATAGACTACCTTCCATAATGACAAGGCTACCATCCATTATAGTAACCAAAATCTCGACAACAGACTACCTTCCATAATGACAAGGCTACCATCCATTGGAGTAACAAAAATCTCGCCAACAGACTACCTTCCATAATGACAAGGCTACCATCCATTGGAGTAATGAAAATATCAACAAGAGACTACCTTCCATAATGAGAAGGCTACAATGCAATGGAGTATTGAAAATATCAACAAGAGACTACCTTCCATAATGACAAGGCTACCATCCATTGGAGTAACAAAAATCTTGCCAACAGACTACCTTCCATAATGGAAAGGCTACCATCCATTGGAGTGACAAAAATCTCGACAATAGACTACCTTCTATATTGACAGGGCTACCATCCATTGGAGTAACAAAAATATTGACAACCGACTACACTACGCCAAAAATGTTTTTTTGTATCACCTAATTTAATAGCACTTTTAAAAAAAATGCTATTAAAATGGAAAAAACACATTTATAATAGCACTTCTTAATCGGGCGCTATTATATAATACAAACTATGTAATTTTGATAGCACTTTGTACCAGAACGCTATTATTAAACTTCTTTAAGATAGCATTTTGTATAAAACGCTATTATTTGACTACCTATATAATAGCATTTATTAAAAAGCGCTATGTTATATATAATAATGAATTAATTAATTAATTGATAAAAAAAAAACAAAACACATTTTTAGAAAATTGGGTGTTGGTGCTATTTAAGAAAACTTTATGGGTGATTTTGACAGTTGCACGTCCAAACAACAAGACTGGAGACACCTCCTTGTCAATCGTCTCTGAGCTTTCCGATCTCCGCCGCTCTCAATCCGTGTCACTCCCGGTAAGTCATCCACCACCGTTCTCCGTTCTTTTCTCTTCTCTATAGCTTTGCCCCACTTGTATCAATCTCATTATCTCTTCTGGTTTGCCTGCAAAGTGTTTGATAAATGTTCTGACCATGGTTTTCTATCAACCTTAGAGAAAGAGGAATCATCAATAACACTATTCATTCTCCTCTAATAGTTTCCCTTTCAAATTTCTTATTTCTTTTAGGGAATAGTATTATGATAATTTGCTTCCTTTAGAATGAACACTCCCGGAGAAGATGATGGAATTGAGAGGTTAGAGAATACTTTTTGGGCTGTTTTTTCAGATTGTGTTTTACTGAAGCTTAGAAGAAACCCAGTCCTGTTTCAACTCTTTATTATTAGATTAAAAATGTGTAAATTACATTTTTTATTCTTTTCTTGTAATCTCTTCTATAGTATCCCAGTTTTAAGGTGAAGAGGTGGTGATAAGTTTAATCTGAGATTCATAGTATAAAACTATTGAATATACATTGGCAGTTAGTTGTCATAGATGAATTGTTTAGAGATCAAGTGTAAGTGATTTAATCCTACATTGACTATAAATGGGAGGGAATGAAATCAATCAAGCGGTGTAAGTGTCTAGTTAGGATTTTTAAACAAAGACTTAATATCTAATTGTGAAATTGGTCCCAACTAAAAATCCTGCTCAATCTGCATTAGAGAATCCTTCACTTGGCAAGTAATGTGACCTTGGTTACACCCTACAATCTGAAGTTTTGTTTTGTGTGATGACATGAAAAACTAACTACACTCACTAATAAAGCAATAATAGGTTGCATAATTGAGATAGTTTAAGTTTCTCACAAATTCCCTTTGACACATTTTTCAGTGTGAAATACTAAAGTGATAGGGTTGGGTGCAAGACTTTGTAGCGACCTCTATTTGTGGCGGAATTGCAACCCAAAACCGTTATTGCGTATGCTATTAGAATTTTAGGAATAAATAAGTATCAACTTCAATATATAATATGCTTGCTGATTTGGGTATTGAGATATTGTTCTGTAAAAATTTATTTCATTATCATAAAATGGTGATATTGTAGTATTTATTACAACAAGTCAAATTAATTATTATTATAATAATGTCTTGGAAATAAATTTGGCATGTGAGTATAAAATATGAAGACCCTTTTGTTTGAACCTTAGAACGTAATCATGACTTGGTCCTGTTTTTATCCCTCTCTTCATTTGTATCCGGTAATATTTCTTTTTTCAGTTTCTGCTATCCGTTGATTCTCTGTGTTGTTTGTGAGTGTTATGATGTCTTTGTGTTGACGGATATTCGTGATTTTGAGTAGCTGTAATGAGGGTTTGTGAGGTTAAGTTGCAGTTGTGAGGGTTCGTGAAATTTGAGTGATAAGGCTTGTGTTATTGATGTGTGCCTGAATGAGAAGGAACTCATGTTGAGTTTATGAGAGGCGGAAGTGATATCTAGTGGGAATTGAATGATATAAGTGTTATGCCATCTGAGTTGAGTGCAGAAGAAAATCATTTTTGGGATCATGCATTCCATACTGCAGTTTATCTAATTAACAGGTTGCCTGCCTCACACACTAATTTGATCCCTGTCCAAGTTTTGTTTAAAACACCGCCAAACTACGCTTTCCTCAAAGTATTTGGTTGTGCCTGTTTTCCATTACTTAGACCCTACAACAATCATAGACTGCATTTCAGGTCCTCAGAGTGTACTTTTCTTGGATATTCACCATCGCATAAAGGCTACAAATGTCTTGATGCATCTGGAAGGTTATTCATCTCTAAGGATGTGTTGTTCAATGAGTATGTATTTCCCTTTAACTATCTTAAACTACCTTCATCGTCCAATCCCGTACCCTCCTCCACACCCTCCACCTCTCCTCTTGGAGTCGTGTCTCCTGTTCCTATATCATCTATCCCACCCACTAGCCCAAACTCAATCCCAGCTACCACACCTAAAATATACTCACCCGTTTCATCTCACTAGAGCCCTATTCACAGATGCTGATATTGAGTTAAATTTGATCAGTGTATATGTGTTCCAGTAGAATTGTCTGTTTTATAAACTTTGATAAACTTTGACTTTTGAACCCTATGACTGTTGGCCTTTGGATTACTTATCTATTTAATATCCTGCTTTTTACTACTTTTATTGTATGTTTTGTTAGATTATAGGTCCAGTTTATCTCTCATCTTATGCCCTAGTTAATACTAATTCCTAAGAATTATTAGTTTCATCCCATATATGTTCAGTTTTTAATTTGCTTCTGGGATATACATTATAGGGCTCTCACTCTCAGAGCTAAGTATAGCAAAGCTAGATGACTCGGATGGAGAGCGGTCGTACTGGTTGGGAATTATTAATCTATTGTTGTCTTGTAGTTATCCTTATGTTTTATAGTTGTTTACTTAACCCCTTTTTTTTTGTAGTGACAACTGCAAGACGTCAATATTTGCCCTCCACAAACACTGTCAGACATGCAAATCTGACTTTTGTCTCGCCTGTTGTCGTGACTTTTGTGATGCGCAGCTTCGAGGGGGTGCTGATCCGATTGAGTCACATGTTACTGCCAAGTTTGGGGTTCACAAACGGCCAAGATCTAATTGGGATGTGGATAGTGATGACATGGTTTTCTGTGAAGGGGTTCTTGAACTGAGAAGCTTCTATCCTCCAAATCACATTACTGATTTGCTAGATGAAGCAGAAAAACATGTAGACAAACACAAGCATCACAAGCCTATGATTGCAGACGAGACTTATAAGAACTTGCATTCATGTTTGAATCGTAAGGCAGCATCTCGTGAAGGGTCAAATGACAACAATATATATTGCCCGGAGGCTAAAATTGCATATCCTGAGGATTTACTAAAATTTCAATTGCACTGGAGAAAAGGGGAGCCAGTAATTGTCAGGAACCTGCTTGGAGGTGTTACATTTAGTTCATTATTATGGGAACCATCACACATGAGCCATGCAATCAGTCAGAAGCATGAGACTGTGAAGGCCATTAATTTCTTAAGTTTGTGCGAGGTTTGTGTGATTTCTCAATCTAAACATTGTGGTATTTTGGCTGACATGCAATGTTATTATCATTCTCGATAAAAATAAAAAAAATTCCACACATTTGGCAAAGATTTCCCAAAATAAAAATTATGCTATGTACGATAACAAGCATTTTAGTTAAATGCATTTATCTGGTTTGTTCTATTATCTGTAAATAGTAATTTTTGCATTTTTAATTTGAGTTGCTGATTGAGTGCAGGAAGAAGTTACAATCAACCAGTTCTTTACAGAGTACGCTAATGATTGCATGCATTCAAGTAAACAGCCTCACATGTTGAAGTTGAAAGATTGGCCTCCTTCTGAATCATTTAAGGAATGTTTACCTATTCATTTTAAGAACTTCGTATCTTACTTGCCGTATAAAGAATACACACATCCTGTAAGTGGTTCTCTTAACCTTGCCGTGAAGTTGCCTGATGGTTGTCTGAAGCCAGACATGGGGCCAAAAGCATACATTGCTTATGGAGTTGCTAAGGAGCTTGGGCGCGGTGATTCTGTGACAAAGCGCCATTGTGACATGTCTGATGCAGTATGCTTCAATTCTTGTTGTCTTTCATGGCCTTTTTTTTTTGTTGCAGAATTTATTTGCAATTATTGTGAAAAAATTGTTATTTTTTAATCAAATGATGTTACTGCCATTGAGAAAATTGTTGCATTTTAAGGTAAACGTGTTGACTCATGTTGCTAAAGTGAAATTGGGTTCTGAGAATGTTACTGCCATTGAGAAATTGATGCCAAAGAACCTTCCATAATGACAAGGCTACCATCCATTGGAGTGACCAAAATCTCGATAATATACTAATTCCCTAATGACTAGGCTACCATCCATTAGAGTAACAATGATATCGACAATAGACCACCTTCTATAATGACAAGGCTATCATCCATTGGAATAACGAAAATATCAATAAGAGACTACCTTCCATAATAACAAAGCTACCATCCATTGGAGTAACTAAACTATTGCCAACAGACTACCTTCCATAATGACAAGGCTACCATCCATTGGAGTAACAAAAATCTCGAAAACAGACTACCTCCCATAATGACAAGGCTACCAACCATTAGAGTAACAAAAATCTAGACAACAAACTACCTTCCATAATGACAAGGCTACCATCCATTGGAATAACGAAAATATTAATAAGAGACTACCTTCCATAATAACAATGCTACCATCCATTGGAGTAACAAAAATATCGATAATAGACTACCCTCCATAATTACAAGGCTACCATCCATTGCAGTAAGAAAAATCTTGACAACAAACTACCTTCCATTATGACAAGGCTACCATCCATTAGAGTAACAAAAATCTCGAGAACAGACTATCTTCCATAATGACAAGGCTACCATCCATTACAGTAAAAAAAATTTCGACAATAGTGTACCTTCCATAATGACAAGGCTACTATCCATTAGAGTAACAAAAATCTCGACAACAGACTACATTCCATAATGACAAGGCTACCGTCCATTGGAGTAATGAAAATATCAATAATAGACTACCTTCCATAATGACAAGGCTACCATCTATTGGAGTAACCAAAATTTCGTCAACAGACTTCCTTCCATAATGACAAGGCTACCATCCATTGGAGTGACAAAAATCTCATCAATAGAATACCTTCCAAAATGACAAGGCTACCATCCATTGGAGTTACAAAATCTAGACAACATACTACCTTCCATAATGACAAGGCTACCATCCATTGGAGTAACAAAAATCTCGACAACAGACTAGCTTCCATAATGACTAGGCTACCATCCATTGGACTTACAAAAATCTCGACAATAGACTACCTTCCATAATGACTAGGCTACCATCCATTGGAGTAACAAAAATATCGTCAATAGACTACCCTCCATAATTACAAGGGTACCATCCATTGGAGTAACAAAAATCTTGACAACAAACTACCTTCCATTATGACAAGGCTACCATCCATTAGAGTAACAAAAATCTCGAGAACAAACTATCTTCCATAATGACAAGGCTACCATCTATTACAGTAACAAAAATTTCGACAACAGTGTACCTTCCACAATGATAAGGCTACTATCCATTAGAGTAACAAAAATCTCGACAACAGACTACATTCCATAATGACAAGGCTACCATCCATTGGAGTAATGAAAATATCAATAATAGACTACCTTTTATAATGACAAGGCTACCATCTATTGGAGTAAGCAAAATCTCTCCAATAGACTACCTTCCATAATGACAAGGCTACCATCTATTGGAGTAACGAAAATCTCGCCAACCGACTACCTTCCATAATGACAAGGCTACCATCCATTGGAGTGACAAAAATGTCATCAATAGAATACCTTCCATAATGACAAGGCTACCATCCATTGGAGTAACAAAAATCGCGACAACAGACTACCTTCCATAATGACTAGGCTACCATCCATTGGAGTTACAAAAATGTCGACAATAGACTACCTTCCATAATGACTAGGCTACCATCCATTATAGTAACAAAGATATCAACAACATACCACCTTCTATAATGACAAGGCTACCATCCATTGGAGTAACAAAGATATCGACAACAGACTACCTTCCATAATGACAAGGCTGCCATACATTGTAGTAACAAAAATCTCGACAATAGTCTACCTTCAATAAGGACAATGCTACCATCCATTGGAGTAACAAAAATATCAACAATAGACTACCCTCCATAATTACAAGGCTACCATCCATTGGAGTAACAAAAATCTTGACAACAAACTTCCTTCCATTATGACAAAGCTACCATCCATTAGAGCAACAAAAATCTCGAGAACAGACTATCTTCCATAATGACAAGGCTACCATCCATTACATTAACAAAACTTTCGACAACAGTGTACCTTCCATAATGACAAGGCTACTATCCATTAGTGTAACAAAAATCTCGACAACAGACTACATTCCATAATGACAAGGCTACCGTACATTGGAGTAATGAAAATATCAATAATAGACTACCTTCCATAATGACAAGGCTACCATCTATTGTAGTAACCAAAATCTCTCCAAAAGACTACCTTCCATAATGACAAGGCTACCATCCATTGGAGTGACAAAAATCACGAGAACAGACTATCTTCCATAATGAAAAGGCTACCATCCAATGGAATAACAAGGCTACCTTCAATAGTGACAAGGCTGCCATCCATTGGAGTGAAAAAATTATCGACAATAGAGTACCTTCCTTAATGACTAGGCAACCATCCATTGGTGTAACAAAGATATCGACAACATACTACCTTCTATAATGACAAGGCTACCATCCATTGTAGTAACAAAAATATCGACAACAGACTACCTTCCATAATGACAAGGCTACCATCCATTGTAGTAACAAAAATCTCGACCACAGACTACCTTCCATAATGACAAGGCTACCATCCATTGGAGTAACAAAAATCTCGACAACAAAGTACCTTCCATAATGACAAGGCTACCATACATTGTAGTAACAAAAATCTCGACAACAGTCTACCTTCAATAAGGACAATGCTACCATCCATTGGAGTAACAAAAATATCGACAATAGACTACCCTCCATAATTACAAGGCTACCACCCATTGGAGTAACAAAAATCTTGACAACAAACTACCTTCCATTATGAAAAGGTTACCATCCATTAGAGTAACAAAAATATCGAGAATAGAATACCTTCCAAATTGACAAGGCTACCATCCATTGGAGTTACAAAATCTTGACAACGTACTACCTTCCATAATGACAAGGCTACCATCCATTGGAGTAACAAAAATCTCGACAACAGACTACCTTCCATAATGACTAGGCTACCATCCATTGGAGTTACAAAAATCTCGGCAATAGACTTCCTTCCATAATGAATAGGCTACCATACATTGTAGTAACAAAGATATCAACAACAGACCACATTCTATAATGACAATGCTACCATCCATTGGAGTAATAAAGACATCTACAACAGACTACCTTCCATAATGACAAGGCTACCATACATTGTAGTAACAAAAATCTCGACAACAGTCTACCTTCAATAAGGACAATGCTACCATCCATTGGAGTAACAAAAATATCGACAATAGACTACCCTCCATAAGTACAAGGCTACCATCCATTGGAGTAACAAAAATCTTGCCAACAAACTACCTTCCATTATGACAAGGCTACCATCCATTAGAGTAACAAAAATCTCGAGAACAAACTATCTTCGATAATGACAAGTCTACCATCCATTATAGTAACAAAAATTTCGACAACATTGTACCTTCCACAATGACAGGGCTATTATCCATTAGAGTAACAAAAATCTCGACAATAGACTACATTCCATAATGACAAGGCTACCGTCCATTGGAGTAATGAAAATATCAATAATAGACTACCTTCTATAATGATAAGGCTACCATCTATTGGAGTAACCAAAATCTCGCCAATAGACTACCTTCCATAATGACAAGGCTACCATCTATTGGAGTAACCAAAATCTCGCCAACAGACTACCTTCCATAATGACAAGGCTACCATCCATTGGAGTGACAAAAATCTATTCAATAGAATACCTTCCATAATGACAAGGCTACCATCCATTGGAGTTACAAAATCTCGACAACATACTACCTTCCATAATGACAAGGCTACCATCCATTGGAGTAACAAAAATCCCGACAACAGACTACCTTCCATAATGACTAGGCTACCATCCATTGGAGTTACAAAAATGTCGACAATAGACTACCTTCCATAATGACTAGGCTACCATCCATTGTAGTAACAAAGATATCAACAACAGACCACCTTCTATAATGACAAGGCAACCATCCATTGGAGTAACAAAGATATCGACAACAAACTACCTTCCATAATGACAAGGCTGCCATACATTGTAGTAACAAAAATCTCGACAACAGTCTACCTTCAATAAGGACAATGCTACCATCCATTGGAGTAACAAAAATATCAACAATAGACTACCCTCCATAATTACAAGGCTACCATCCATTGGAGTAACAAAAATCTTGACAACAAACTTCCTTCCATTATGACAAGGCTACCATCCATTAGAGTAACAAAAATCTCGAGAATAGACTATCTTCCATAATGACAAGGCTATCATCCATTACAGTAACAGAAATTTCGACAACAATGTACCTTCCATAATGACAAGGCTACTATCCATTAGAGTAACAAAAATCTCGCCAATAGACTACTTTCCATAATGACAAGGCTACCGTCCATTGGAGTAATGAAAATATCAATAATAGACTACCTTCCATAATGACAAGGCTACCATCTATTGGAGTAACCAAAATCTCGCCAACAGACTACATTCCATAATGACAAGGCTACCATCCATTGGAGTGACAAAAATCTCATCAATAGAATACCCTCCATAATGACAAGGCTAACATCCATTGGAGTTACAAAATCTCGACAACAGACTACCTTCCATAATAACAAGGCTACCATCCATTGGAGTAACAAAAATCACGAGAACAGACTATCTTCCATAATGAAAAGGCTACCATCCAATGGAATAACAAAAATATCTAGAATAGACTACCTTCAATAGTGACAAGGCTGCCATCCATTGGAGTGACAAAAATCTCGACAATAGAGTACCTTCCTTAATGACTAGGCTACCATCCATTAGTGTAACAAAGATATCGACAACAGATTACCTTCTATAATGACAAGGCTACCATCCATTGTAGTAACAAAAATATCGACAACAGACTACCTTCCATAATAACAAGGCTACAATCCATTGTAGTAACAAAAATATTGACCATAGACTACCTTCCATAATGACAAGGCTACCATCCATTGGAGTAACAAAAATCTCGACAACAAACTACCTTCCATAATGACAAGGCTATCATCCATTGGAGTAACAAAAATCTCGAAAACAAACTACCTTTAATAACAACAAGGCTACAATCCATTGGAGTAACAAAAATATGAACTACAAACTACCTTCCATAATGACAAGGCTACCATCCATTAGAGTAACAAAGATATCGACAACAAACTACCTTCTATAATGATAAGGCTACCATCCATTGTAGTAATAAAAATATCGATAACAAACAACCTTCCATAATGACAAGGCTACCATCCAATGGAATAAAAAAAATCTCGACAACGGACTACCTTCCATAATGACAAGGCTACCGTCCATTAGAGTAACAGAAATCTCATAGACAGACTCTCATCCATAATAAAAAGGCTACCATCCATTGGAGTAACAAAAATATCGACAAAATACTACCTTCCATAATGACAAGGCTGCCATCCATTGGGGTAACAAAAATCGCGACAACAGACTAACGTCCATAATGACAAGGCTACCATCCATTGGAGTAACAAAAATCTCGACAACAAACTACCTTCCATAATGACAAGGCTACCATCCATTAGAGTAACAAAAATCTCGACAATATACTACCTTCCATAATTACAAGGCTACCATCCATTGGAGTAAGAAAAATCTCGACAATAGGCTACCTTCCATAATAACAAGGTCACCATCCATTGTGGTATCAAAAAGATATCGACAATAGACTACCTTCCATATTGACTCGGCTACCATCCATTGGAGTTACAAAGATATCGACAATAGACTACCTTCCATAATGACAAGGCTACCAAACATTGTAGTAACAAAAATCTCAACAACAGAGTATCTTCCATAATGACTAGGCTACCATCCATTGGAGTAACAAAGATATCGACAACAAAATACCTTCTATAATGACAAGGCTACCATCCATTCTAGTAACAAAAATATCGACAACAGACTACCTTCCCTAATGACAAGGCTACCATCCATTGTAGTAACAAAAATCTCGACAACAGACTACTTTCCATAATGACAAGGCTATCATCCGTTGGAATAACAAAAATCTCGACCACATTCTACCTTCCATGATGACAAGGCTACCATCCAATGGAATAACAAAAATCTCAACAACAGACTATCTTCCATAACAACAAGGCTACCATCCATTGGAGTAAGAAAAATCTCAACAACAATGTATCTTCCATAATGACTAGGCTAACATCCATTGGAGTAACAAAGATATCGAAAACAAAATAACTTCTATAATGACAAGGCTACCATCCATTATAGTAACAAAAATCTCGACAACAGACTACTTTCCATAATGACAAGGGTACCATCCATTGGAGGAACAAAAATCTCGACAATAGAGTACCTTCCTTAATGGATAGGCTACCATCCATTGGTGTAACAAAGATATCGACAATAGACTACCTTCTATAATGACAAGGCTACCATCCATTGTAGTAACAAAAATATCGACAACAAACTACCTTCCATTATGACAAGGCTACCATCCATTGTAGTAACAAAAATATCGACCACAGACTACCTTTCATAATGACAAGGCTACCATCCATTGGAGTAACAAAAATCGCGACAACAAACTAAATTCCATAATGACAAGGCTACCATCCATTGGGGTAACAAAAATCTCGTCAAACAAACTACCTTCCATAATGACAAGGCTACCATCCATTGGAGTAACAAAAATCTCGACAATATACTACCTTCCATAATGACGAGGCTACCATCCATTGGAGTAAGAAAAATCTCGAAAATAGGATACCTTCCATAATGACAAAGTCACCATCCATTGTGGCAACAAAAAGATATCGACAACAGACTACCTTCCATAATAACAAGGCTACCATAAATTGTAGTAACAAAATTGTCGACAACAGACTACCTTCCGTATTGACTCGGCTACCATCCATTGGAGTTACAAAGATATCGACAATAGACTACCTTCCATAATGACAAGGCTACCAAACATTGTAGTAACAAAAATCTCAACAACAGAGTATCTTCCATAATGACTAGGCTACCATCCATTGGAATAACAAAGATATCGATAACAAAATACCTTCTATAATGACAAGGCTACCATCCATTTTAGTAACAAAAATATCGACAACATACTAGCTTCCATAATGATAAGGCTACCATCCATTGTAGTAACAAAAATCTCGACAACAGACTACTTTCCATAATGACAAGACTACCATCCATTGGAATAACAAAAATCTCGACCACAGACTGCCTTCCATAATGACAAGGCTACCATCCGATGGAATAAAAAAAATCTCAACAACAGACTACCTTCCATAACAACAAGCTAACATCCATTGGAGTAAGAAAAATCTCGACAACAAACTACCTTCCATAATGACTAAGCTAGCATCCATTGGAGTAACAAAGATATCGACAACAAAATACCTTCTATAATGACAACGCTACAATCCATTCTAGTAACAAAAATATCGACAACAGACTACTTTCCATAATGACAAGGTTACCATCCATTGGAGTAACAAAAATCTCGACAACAGAGTACCTTCCTTAATGACTAGGCTACCATCCATTGGTGTAACAAAGATATAGACAACAAACTACCTTCTATAATTACAAGACTACCATCCATTGTAGTAACAAAAATATCGACAACAGACTACCTTCCATAATGACAAGGCTACCATCCATTGGAGTAACAAAGATATCGACAACAGACTACCTTCTTTAATGAAAAGGCTACCATCCATTGTAGTAGTAAAAATATTAACAACAGACAACCTTCCATAATGACAAGGCTACCATCCAATGGAATAACAAAAATCTCGACAACAGAATACCTTCCATAATGACAAGGCTACCATCCAATGGAGTAACAAAAATCTTAACAACAGACTACCTTCCATAATGACAAGGCTACCATCCATTGGAGTAACAGAAATCTCATAGACAGACTTCCTTCCCTAATAAAAAGGCTACAATCCATTGGAGTAACAAAAATATCGACAACATACTACCTTCCATAATGACAAGGATACCATCCATTGGAGTAACAAAAATCGCAAAAACAGACAACCTTCCATAATGACATGGCTACCATCAATTGGAGTAGTAAAAATCTCGAAAACAAACTACCTTCCATAATGACAAGGCTACCATCCATTGGAGTAAAAAAATCTCGACAATATACTACCTTACATGATGACAAGGCTACCATCCATTGGAGCGAGAAAAATCTCGACAATAGGCTACCTTCCATAATTGCAAGGTCACCATCCATTGTGGTAACAAAAAGATATCGACAACAGACTACCTTCCATAATAACAAGGCTACAATCCATTATAGTAACAAAAATGTCGATGACAGACTACCTTCCATAATGACTCAGCTACCATCCATTGGAGTTACAAAGATATCGATAATAGACTACCTTCCATAATGATAAGGCTACCAAACATTGTAGTAACAAACATCTCGACAATAGAGTATCTTCCATTATGAAAAGGCTACAATCCATTGTAGTAACAAAAATCTCGACAACAGACTACTTTCAATAATGACAAGGCTACCATCCATTGGAATAACAAAAATCTCGACCACAGACTACCTTCCATAATGACAAAGCTACCATCCAATGGAATAACAAAAATCTAAACAACAGACTACCTTCCATAACAACAAGGCTACCATCGATTGGAGTAAGAAAAATCTCGACAACACAGTATCTTGCATAATGACTAGGCTACCATCCATTGGAGTAACAAAGATATCGACAACAAAATACCTTTGATAATGACAAGGCTACCATCCATTGTAGTAATTAAAATCTCGACAACAAACTACTTTCCATAATGACAAGGCTACCATCCATTGGAGTAACAAAAATCTCGACAAGAGATAACCTTCAATAATGACAAGGCTAACATCCATTGGAGTTAGAAAAATATCAACAATAGACTACCTTCCTTAATGACAAGGCTATTATCCATTTTAATAACAAAAATCTCTGAAACAGACTACCTTTTATAATGACAAGGCTATCATCAAATGGAATGACAAAAATCTCGTTAATAGACTACCTTTCATAATGATAAGGCTACCATCCATTGGAGTAATAGAAATATCGTAGACAAACTACCTTCTAGAATGGCAAGACTACCATCCATTGGAGTAACAAAAATCGCGACAACAGACTACCTTCCATAATGACAAGGCTACCATCCAATGGAATAACAAAAATCTCAACAACAAACTACCTTCCATAACAACAAGGCTACCATCCATTGGAGTAAGAAAAATATCGAAAACAAAGTTTCTTCCATAATGACTAGGATACCATCCATTGGAGTAACAAAGATATCGACAACAAAATACCTTCTATAATGACAAGGCTACCATCCATTGTAGTAACGAAAATATCGACAACAGACTACTTTCCATAAGGACAAGGCTACCATCCATTGGAGTAACATAGATATCGAAAACAGACTACCTTCCATCATGACAAGTCTACCATCCATTGGAGTATCAGAAATCACAACGACAGGCTACCTGCCATAATGACAAGGCTACCATCCATTGGAGTAACAAAAATCTCGACAATAAACTACCTTCCAAAATGACAGGCTACCTTCCATAACAATAAGGCTACCATCCATTGGAGTAACAAAAATCTGAACTACAAACTACCTTCCATAATGACAATGCTACCGTCCATTGGAGTAACAAAAATATCAACGAGAGATTACCTCACATAATTACAAGGCTATCATCCATAGGAGTAACAAAAATCTCAACAACAGAGTACCTTCCTTAATGACTAGGCTACCATCCATTGGTGTAACAAAGATATCGACAACGGACTACCTTCTATAATGACAAGGCTACCATCCATTATAGTAACAAAAATATCGACAACAGACTACCTTCAATAATGACAAGGCTACCATCCATTGTAGTAACAAAAATCTCCACAACAGACTACATTCCATAATGACAAGGCTACCATCCATTGGAGTAACCAAAATCTCAACAAGAAACTAACTTCAATAATGACAAGGCTACTATCCAATGGAATAACAAAAATATCGACAACAGACTACCTTCCATAATGACAAGGCTACCATCCATTGGAATTAAAAAAATATCGTAGATAGAATGCATTCCATAATGACAAGGCTACCATCCATTGGAGTAACAAAAATATCGACAACTGACTACCTTCCAGAATGGCAAGGCTACCATCCATTGGAGTAACAAAAATCGCGACAACATACTAACTTCCATAATGACAAGGCTACCATCCATTAGAGTACCAGAAATATCGACAACAAAATACCTTCCATAATGACACGGCTACCATCCATTGGATTAACAAAAATCTCGACAACAGACTACCTTCCATTATGACAAGGCTACCATCCATTGGTGTAACAAAAATCTCGACAACAGACTACCTTCCATAATGACATGGCTACCATCCATTGGAGTAACAAAAATCTCGAAAACAAACTACCTTTAATAACAACAAGGCTACAATCCATTCGAGTAACAATAATCTGAAATACAAACTACCATCCATAATGACAAGGCTACCATCCATTAGAGTAACAAAGATATCGACAACAGACTACCTTCTATAATGATAAGGCTACCATCCATTGTAGTAATAAAAATATCGATAACAGACAACCTTCCATAATGACAAGGCTACCATCCAATGGAATAACAAAAATCTCGACAACAGACTACCTTCCATAATGACAAGGCTACCATCCGTTGGAGTATCAAAAATCTGAACAACAGTACCTTCCATAATGACAAGGCTACCGTCCATTGGAGTAGCAGAAATCTCATAGACAGACTCTCGTCCATAATAAAAAGGCTACCATCCATTGGAGTAACAAAAATATCGACAAAATACTACCTTCCATAATGACAAGGCTACCATCCATTGGGGTAACAAAAATCGCGACAACAGACTAACGTCCATAATGACAAGGCTACCATCCATTGGAGTAACAAAAATCTCGACAACAAACTACCTTCCATAATGACAAGGCTACCATCCATTAGAGTAACAAAAATCTCGACAATATACTACCTTCCATAATTACAAGGCTACCATCCATTGGAGTAAGAAAAATCTCGACAATAGGCTACCTTCCATAATAACAAGGTCACCATCCATTGTGGTATCAAAAAGATATCGACAATAGACTACCTTCCATAATAACAAGGCTACCATCAATTGTAATAACAAAAATGTCGACAACAGACTACCTTTCATATTGACTCGGCTACCATCCATTGGAGTTACAAAGATATCGACAATAGACTACCTTCCATAATGACAAGGCTACCAAACATTGTAGTAACAAAAATCTCAACAACAGAGTATCTTCCATAATGACTAGGCTACCATCCATTGGAGTAACAAAGATATCGACAACAAAATACCTTCTATAATGACAAGGCTACCATCCATTGTAGTAACAAAAATATCGACAACAGACTACCTTCCCTAATGACAAGGCTACCATCCATTGTAGTAACAAAAATCTTGACAACAGACTACTTTCCATAATGACAAGGCTACCATCCGTTGGAATAACAAAAATCTCGACCAAAGACTACCTTCCATGATGATAAGGCTACCATCCAATGGAATAACAAAAATCTCAACAACAAACTATCTTCCATAACAACAAGGCTACCATCCATTGGAGTATGAAAAATCTCGACAACAGAGTATCTTCCATAATGACTAGGCTAACATCCATTGGAGTAAAAAAGATATCGAAAACAAAATACCTTCTATAATGACAAGGCTACCATCCATTATAGTAACAAAAATATCGACAACAGACTACTTTCCATAATGACAAGGGTACCATCCATTGGAGGAACAAAAATCTCGACAATAGAGTACCTTCCTTAATGGATAGGCTACCATCCATTGGTGTAACAAAGATATCGACAATAGACTACCTTCTATAATGACAAGGCTACCATCCATTGTAGTAACAAAAATATAGACAATAGACTACCTTCCATTATGACAAGGCTACCATCCATTGTAGTAACAAAAATATCGACCACAGACTACCTTTCATAATGACAAGGCTACCATCCATTGGAGTAACAAAAATCGCGACAACAGACTAACTTCCATAATGACAAGGCTACCATCCATTGGTGTAACAAAAATCTCGACAACAGACTACCTTCTATAATGACATGGCTACCATCCATTGGAGTAACAAAAATCTCGAAAACAAACTACCTTTAATAACAACAAGGCTACAATCCATTGGAGTAACAAAAATCTAAAATACAAACAACCTTCCATAATGACAAGGCTACCATCCATTAGAGTAACAAAGATATCGACAACAGACCACCTTCTATAATGATAAGGCTACCATCCATTGTAGTAATAAAAATATCGATAACAGACAACCTTCCATAATGACAAGGCTACCATCCAATGGAATAACAAAAATCTCGACAACAGACTACCTTCCATAATGACAAGGCTACCATCTGTTAGAGTAACAAAAATCTGGACAACAGACTACCTTCCAGAATTACAAGGCTACCGTCCATTGGAGTAACAGAAATCTCATAGACAGACTCTCATCCATAATAAAAAGGCTACCATCCATTGGAGTAACAAAAGTATCGACAAAATACTACCTTCCATAATGACAAGGCTACCATCCATTGGGGTAACAAAAATCGCGACAACAGACTAACGTCCATAATGACAAGGCTACCATCCATTGGAGTAACAAAAATCTCGACAACAAACTACCTTCCATAATGACAAGGCTACCATCCATTAGAGTAACAAAAATCTCGACAATATACTACCTTCCATAATTACAAGGCTACCATCCATTGGAGTAAGAAAAATCTCGACAATAGGCAACCTTCCATAATGACAAGGCTACCATCCATTGTAGTAACAAAAATATCGACAACAGACTACCTTCCCTAATGACAAGGCTACCATCCATTGTATTAACAAAACTCTCGACAACAAACTACTTTCCATAATGACAAGGCTACCATCCGTTGGAATAACAAAAATCTCGACCACAGACTACCTTCCATGATGACAAGGCTACCATCCAATGGAATAACAAAAATCTCAACAACAGACTATCTTCCATAACAACAAGGCTACCATCCATTGGAGTAAGAAAAATTTCAACAACAATGTATCTTCCATAATGACTAGGCTAACATCCATTGGAGTAACAAAGATATCGAAAACAAAATACCTTCTATAATGACAAGGCTACCATCCATTATAGTAACAAAAATCTAGACAACAGACTACTTTCCATAATGACAAGGGTACCATCCATTGGAGGAACAAAAATCTCGACAATAGAGTACCTTCCTTAATGGATAGGCTACCATCCATTGGTGTAACAAAGATATCGACAATAGACTACCTTCTATAATGACAAGGCTACCATCCATTGTAGTAACAAAAATATAGACAACAGACTACCTTCCATTATGACAAGGCTACCATCCATTGTAGAAACAAAAGTATCGACCACAGACTACCTTTCATAATGATAAGGATACCATCCATTGGAGTAACAAAAATCGCGACAACAGACTAACTTCCATAATGACAAGGCTACCATCCATTGGGGTAACAAAAATCTCGTCAAACAAACTACCTTCCATAATGACAAGGCTACCATCCATTGGAGTAACAAAAGTCGCGACAACATACTAACATCCATAATGACAAGGCTACCATCCATTAGAGTACCAAAAATATCGACAACAAAATACCTTCCATAATGACACGGCTACCATCCATTGGATTAACAAAAATCTCGACAACAGACTACCTTCCATTATGACAAGGCTACCATCCATTGGTGTAACAAAAATCTCAACAACAGACTACCTTCCATAATGACAAGGCTACAATCCATTGAAATAATAAAAATATCTACAACAGATTAAGTTCCATAATGACAAAGGTAAAATCCATTGGAGTAAAAAAAATATCGACAACAGACTACCTTCCAGAATGACAAGGATACCATCCATTGGAGTAACAAAAATCTCGACAATAGACTACCTTCCATCATGACAAGGCTACCATCCATTGGAGTAACAAAGATATCGAAAACAGACTACCTTTCATCATGATAAGGCTACCATCCGTTGGTGTATCAGAAATCACAACGACATGCTACCTTCCATAATGACAAGGCTACCATCCATTGGAGTAACAAAATTCTCGACAACAAACTACCTTCCATAATGACAAGGCTACCATCCATTGGAGTAACAAAAATCTCAACGACAGAGTACCTTCCTTAATAACTAGGCTACCATCCATTGGTGTAATAAAGATATCGACAACAGACTACCTTCTATAATAACAAGGCTACCATCCATTGTAGTAACAAAAATATCGACAATAGACTACCTTCCATAATGACAAGGCTACCATCCATTGTAGTAACAAAAATCTCCACAACAGACTACATTCAATAACAACAAGGCTACCATCCATTGGAGTAACAAAAATATCGACAAGAAACTACCTTCAATAATGACAAGACTACGATCCATTAGAGTAACAAAAATCTAGATAATAGACTACATTCCATAATGACAAAGCTATTGTCCATTGGAATAACAAAAAACTCGACAACAAACTACCTTCCATAATTACAAGGCTACAATCCAATGGAATAACAAAAATCTCGACAACAAACTACCTTCCATAATGACAAGGCTACCATCCATTGGAGAAACAAAAATATCGACAACAGACTTCCTTCCAGAATGGCAAGGCTACCATCCATTGGAGTAAAAATAATCGCGACAATAGACTACCTTCCATAATGACAAGGCTACCATCCATTAGAGTAACAAAAATCTAGACAACAAAATACCTTCCATAATGACAAGGCTACCATCCATTGGATTAACAAAAATCTCGACAACAGACTACCTTCCATTATGACAAGGCTACCATCCATTGGTGTAACAAAAATCTCGACAACAGACTACCTTCCATAATGACAAGTCTACCATCCATTGAAATAACAAAAATATCTTCAACAGATTAAGTTCCATAATGACAAGGCTAAAATCCATTGGAGTAAAAAAAATATCGACAACAGACTACCTTCCAGAATGAAAAGGATACCATCCATTGGAGCAACAAAAATCTCGACAATAGACTACCTTCCATCAAGACAAGGCTACCATCCATTGGAGTAAAAAAGATATTGAAAACAGAATACCTTCAATCATGACAAGGCTACTATCCAATGGAATAACTAAAATCTAAACAACAGACTACCTTCCATAACAACAAGGCTACCATCCATTGGAGTAAGAAAAATCTAGACAATAGAGTATCTTCCATAATGACTAGGCTACCATTCATTGGAGTAACAAATATATTGACAATAAAATACCTTCTATAATGACAAGGCTACCATCCATTGTAGTAACAAAAATCTCGACAACATACTACTTTCCATAATGACAAGGCTACCATCCATTGGAGTAACAAAAATATCGACAACTGACTACCTTCCAGAATGGCAAGGCTACCATCCATTGGAGTAACAAAAATCGCGACAACATACTAACTTCCATAATGACAAGGCTACCATCCATTAGAGTACCAGAAATATCGACAACAAAATACCTTCCATAATGACACGGCTACCATCCATTGGATTAACAAAAATCTCGACAACAGACTACCTTCCATTATGACAAGGCTACCATCCATTGGTGTAACAAAAATCTCGACAACAGACTACCTTCCATAATGACATGGCTACCATCCATTGGAGTAACAAAAATCTCGAAAACAAACTACCTTTAATAACAACAAGGCTACAATCCATTCGAGTAACAATAATCTGAAATACAAACTACCATCCATAATGACAAGGCTACCATCCATTAGAGTAACAAAGATATCGACAACAGACTACCTTCTATAATGATAAGGCTACCATCCATTGTAGTAATAAAAATATCGATAACAGACAACCTTCCATAATGACAAGGCTACCATCCAATGGAATAACAAAAATCTCGACAACAGACTACCTTCCATAATGACAAGGCTACCATCCGTTGGAGTATCAAAAATCTGAACAACAGTACCTTCCATAATGACAAGGCTACCGTCCATTGGAGTAGCAGAAATCTCATAGACAGACTCTCGTCCATAATAAAAAGGCTACCATCCATTGGAGTAACAAAAATATCGACAAAATACTACCTTCCATAATGACAAGGCTACCATCCATTGGGGTAACAAAAATCGCGACAACAGACTAACGTCCATAATGACAAGGCTACCATCCATTGGAGTAACAAAAATCTCGACAACAAACTACCTTCCATAATGACAAGGCTACCATCCATTAGAGTAACAAAAATCTCGACAATATACTACCTTCCATAATTACAAGGCTACCATCCATTGGAGTAAGAAAAATCTCGACAATAGGCTACCTTCCATAATAACAAGGTCACCATCCATTGTGGTATCAAAAAGATATCGACAATAGACTACCTTCCATAATAACAAGGCTACCATCAATTGTAATAACAAAAATGTCGACAACAGACTACCTTTCATATTGACTCGGCTACCATCCATTGGAGTTACAAAGATATCGACAATAGACTACCTTCCATAATGACAAGGCTACCAAACATTGTAGTAACAAAAATCTCAACAACAGAGTATCTTCCATAATGACTAGGCTACCATCCATTGGAGTAACAAAGATATCGACAACAAAATACCTTCTATAATGACAAGGCTACCATCCATTGTAGTAACAAAAATATCGACAACAGACTACCTTCCCTAATGACAAGGCTACCATCCATTGTAGTAACAAAAATCTTGACAACAGACTACTTTCCATAATGACAAGGCTACCATCCGTTGGAATAACAAAAATCTCGACCAAAGACTACCTTCCATGATGATAAGGCTACCATCCAATGGAATAACAAAAATCTCAACAACAAACTATCTTCCATAACAACAAGGCTACCATCCATTGGAGTATGAAAAATCTCGACAACAGAGTATCTTCCATAATGACTAGGCTAACATCCATTGGAGTAAAAAAGATATCGAAAACAAAATACCTTCTATAATGACAAGGCTACCATCCATTATAGTAACAAAAATATCGACAACAGACTACTTTCCATAATGACAAGGGTACCATCCATTGGAGGAACAAAAATCTCGACAATAGAGTACCTTCCTTAATGGATAGGCTACCATCCATTGGTGTAACAAAGATATCGACAATAGACTACCTTCTATAATGACAAGGCTACCATCCATTGTAGTAACAAAAATATAGACAATAGACTACCTTCCATTATGACAAGGCTACCATCCATTGTAGTAACAAAAATATCGACCACAGACTACCTTTCATAATGACAAGGCTACCATCCATTGGAGTAACAAAAATCGCGACAACAGACTAACTTCCATAATGACAAGGCTACCATCCATTGGTGTAACAAAAATCTCGACAACAGACTACCTTCTATAATGACATGGCTACCATCCATTGGAGTAACAAAAATCTCGAAAACAAACTACCTTTAATAACAACAAGGCTACAATCCATTGGAGTAACAAAAATCTAAAATACAAACAACCTTCCATAATGACAAGGCTACCATCCATTAGAGTAACAAAGATATCGACAACAGACCACCTTCTATAATGATAAGGCTACCATCCATTGTAGTAATAAAAATATCGATAACAGACAACCTTCCATAATGACAAGGCTACCATCCAATGGAATAACAAAAATCTCGACAACAGACTACCTTCCATAATGACAAGGCTACCATCTGTTAGAGTAACAAAAATCTGGACAACAGACTACCTTCCAGAATTACAAGGCTACCGTCCATTGGAGTAACAGAAATCTCATAGACAGACTCTCATCCATAATAAAAAGGCTACCATCCATTGGAGTAACAAAAGTATCGACAAAATACTACCTTCCATAATGACAAGGCTACCATCCATTGGGGTAACAAAAATCGCGACAACAGACTAACGTCCATAATGACAAGGCTACCATCCATTGGAGTAACAAAAATCTCGACAACAAACTACCTTCCATAATGACAAGGCTACCATCCATTAGAGTAACAAAAATCTCGACAATATACTACCTTCCATAATTACAAGGCTACCATCCATTGGAGTAAGAAAAATCTCGACAATAGGCAACCTTCCATAATGACAAGGCTACCATCCATTGTAGTAACAAAAATATCGACAACAGACTACCTTCCCTAATGACAAGGCTACCATCCATTGTATTAACAAAACTCTCGACAACAAACTACTTTCCATAATGACAAGGCTACCATCCGTTGGAATAACAAAAATCTCGACCACAGACTACCTTCCATGATGACAAGGCTACCATCCAATGGAATAACAAAAATCTCAACAACAGACTATCTTCCATAACAACAAGGCTACCATCCATTGGAGTAAGAAAAATTTCAACAACAATGTATCTTCCATAATGACTAGGCTAACATCCATTGGAGTAACAAAGATATCGAAAACAAAATACCTTCTATAATGACAAGGCTACCATCCATTATAGTAACAAAAATCTAGACAACAGACTACTTTCCATAATGACAAGGGTACCATCCATTGGAGGAACAAAAATCTCGACAATAGAGTACCTTCCTTAATGGATAGGCTACCATCCATTGGTGTAACAAAGATATCGACAATAGACTACCTTCTATAATGACAAGGCTACCATCCATTGTAGTAACAAAAATATAGACAACAGACTACCTTCCATTATGACAAGGCTACCATCCATTGTAGAAACAAAAGTATCGACCACAGACTACCTTTCATAATGATAAGGATACCATCCATTGGAGTAACAAAAATCGCGACAACAGACTAACTTCCATAATGACAAGGCTACCATCCATTGGGGTAACAAAAATCTCGTCAAACAAACTACCTTCCATAATGACAAGGCTACCATCCATTGGAGTAACAAAAGTCGCGACAACATACTAACATCCATAATGACAAGGCTACCATCCATTAGAGTACCAAAAATATCGACAACAAAATACCTTCCATAATGACACGGCTACCATCCATTGGATTAACAAAAATCTCGACAACAGACTACCTTCCATTATGACAAGGCTACCATCCATTGGTGTAACAAAAATCTCAACAACAGACTACCTTCCATAATGACAAGGCTACAATCCATTGAAATAATAAAAATATCTACAACAGATTAAGTTCCATAATGACAAAGGTAAAATCCATTGGAGTAAAAAAAATATCGACAACAGACTACCTTCCAGAATGACAAGGATACCATCCATTGGAGTAACAAAAATCTCGACAATAGACTACCTTCCATCATGACAAGGCTACCATCCATTGGAGTAACAAAGATATCGAAAACAGACTACCTTTCATCATGATAAGGCTACCATCTGTTGGTGTATCAGAAATCACAACGACATGCTACCTTCCATAATGACAAGGCTACCATCCATTGGAGTAACAAAATTCTCGACAACAAACTACCTTCCATAATGACAAGGCTACCATCCATTGGAGTAACAAAAATCTCAACGACAGAGTACCTTCCTTAATAACTAGGCTACCATCCATTGGTGTAATAAAGATATCGACAACAGACTACCTTCTATAATAACAAGGCTACCATCCATTGTAGTAACAAAAATATCGACAATAGACTACCTTCCATAATGACAAGGCTACCATCCATTGTAGTAACAAAAATCTCCACAACAGACTACATTCAATAACAACAAGGCTACCATCCATTGGAGTAACAAAAATATCGACAAGAAACTACCTTCAATAATGACAAGACTACGATCCATTAGAGTAACAAAAATCTAGATAATAGACTACATTCCATAATGACAAAGCTATTGTCCATTGGAATAACAAAAAACTCGACAACAAACTACCTTCCATAATTACAAGGCTACAATCCAATGGAATAACAAAAATCTCGACAACAAACTACCTTCCATAATGACAAGGCTACCATCCATTGGAGAAACAAAAATATCGACAACAGACTTCCTTCCAGAATGGCAAGGCTACCATCCATTGGAGTAAAAATAATCGCGACAATAGACTACCTTCCATAATGACAAGGCTACCATCCATTAGAGTAACAAAAATCTAGACAACAAAATACCTTCCATAATGACAAGGCTACCATCCATTGGATTAACAAAAATCTCGACAACAGACTACCTTCCATTATGACAAGGCTACCATCCATTGGTGTAACAAAAATCTCGACAACAGACTACCTTCCATAATGACAAGTCTACCATCCATTGAAATAACAAAAATATCTTCAACAGATTAAGTTCCATAATGACAAGGCTAAAATCCATTGGAGTAAAAAAAATATCGACAACAGACTACCTTCCAGAATGAAAAGGATACCATCCATTGGAGCAACAAAAATCTCGACAATAGACTACCTTCCATCAAGACAAGGCTACCATCCATTGGAGTAAAAAAGATATTGAAAACAGAATACCTTCCATCATGACAAGGCTACTATCCAATGGAATAACTAAAATCTAAACAACAGACTACCTTCCATAACAACAAGGCTACCATCCATTGGAGTAAGAAAAATCTAGACAATAGAGTATCTTCCATAATGACTAGGCTACCATTCATTGGAGTAACAAATATATTGACAATAAAATACCTTCTATAATGACAAGGCTACCATCCATTGTAGTAACAAAAATCTCGACAACATACTACTTTCCATAATGACAAGGCTACCATCCATTAGAGTAACAAAAATCTCGACAAGAGATAACCTTCAATAATGACAAGGCTAACATCCATTAGAGTTACAAAAATCTCGACAATAGACTACCTTCCATAATGACAAGGCTATTATCCATTGGAATAACAAAAATCTCCGCAACAGACTACCTTCCATAATGACAAGGCTACCATCCATTGGAGTAATAGAAATATCATAGACAGACTACCTTCCATAATTACAACTCTACCATCCATTTGAGTAACAAAGATATCGAAAACAGACTACCTTCCATCATGATAAGGCTACCATCCGTTGGAGTATCAAAAATCAGAAAGACAGGCTACCTTCCATAATGACAAGGCTACAATCCATTGGAGTAACAAAAATATCAACAAAAGACTACATTCCATAATGACAAGGCTACCATCCATTGGAGTAACAAAAATATTGACAACATACTTCCTTACATAATGACAAGGCTTTTATCCATTGGAGTAACAAAAATATCAACCACATAATACGTTCCATAATGACAAGGTTACCATCCATTGGAGTAACAAAAATCTCGACAACAGCCTACCTTCCATAATGACAAGGCTAACATCCATTAGAGTAACAAAAATCTGAACAACAGACTACCTTCCATAATGACAAGGCTATCATCCATTAGAGTAACAAAAATATCGACAACAAGGTGCGTTCCATAATGACAACACTACCATCCGTTGGAGTAACAAAAATCTTGACAAAAGATAACCTTTCATAATGGCAAGGCTACCATCCATTGGAGTAACAAAAATCTCGACAACATACTACCTTCCATAATGACAAGGCTTTCATCCATTGGAGTAACAAATATATCGACAATAAACAACGTTCCATAATAAAAATGCCACCATACGTTGGAGTAACAAAAATCTCAACAAAAGACAACCTTTCATAGTGACAAGGCTACCATCCATTGGAGTAACAAAAATCCCGACACCATACTACCTTCCATAATGACAAGGCTACCATCCATTGGAAAATAAAGATATCAACAACATACTAACTTCCATAATGACAAGGCTACCATCCATTGGAGTAACAAAAATCACAACGAAAGACTACCTTCCATAATGACAAGGCTACCATCCATTGGAGTAACAAAAATATCGACAAAAAACTACATTCAATAATGACAAGGCTACCATCCATTGGAGTAACAAAAATCTCGACAAAAGACTACCTTCCATAACGACAAGGCTACCATCCATTGGAGTAACAAAAATCTCGACAACAGACAACCTTTCATTACGACAAGGCTACCAACCATTGGAGTAACAAAAATCTCGACAACAGACTACCTTCCATAATGACAATGCTACCATCCATTGGAAAACAAAGATATCGACAACAGACTACCTTCCATAATGACAAGGCTACCATCCTATGGAGTAACCAAAATATCAACAACATACTACCTTCCATAATGACAAGGCTACCATCCATTTTAGCAACAAAAATCTCAACAAAAGACTACCTTCCATAATGACAAGGCTACCATCCATTGGAGTATCAAATATATCAACAATAGACTACCTTCCATAATGACAAGGCTACCATTAATTGGAGTAACAAAAATATCGAAAACATACTACCTTCCATAATGACAAGGCTACAATCCATCGGAGTAACAAAATATCGACAACACACTATGTTTCATAATGACAAGGCTACCATCCATTGGAATAACAAAAATATCAACCACAGACTACCTTCCATAATGACAAGGCTACCATCCAATGGAATAACAAAAATATCAACAACAAACTACCTTCTATAACGACAAGGCTAACATCCATTGGAGTAACAAAAATCTGAACAACAGACTATCTTCCATAACGACAAGGCTACCATCTATTGGAGTAACAAAAATCTCAATGATAGACTACCTTCCATAAAGACAAGGCTACCATCCATTGGAGTAACAAAAATATCGACAACAAACTACCTTCCATAATGACAAGGCTTTTATCCATTGGAGTAACAAAAATATCGACAACAAGGTGCGTTCCATAATGACAACACTACCATCCGTTGGAGTAACAAAAATCTTGACAAAAGATAACCTTTCATAATGGCAAGGCTACCATCCATTGGAGTAACAAAAATCTCCACAACATACTACCTTCCATAATGACAAGGCTTTCATCCATTGGAGTAACAAATATATCGACAATAAACAACGTTCCATAATAAAAACGCTACCATACGTTGGAGTAACAAAAATCTCAACAAAAGACAACCTTTCATAGTGACAAGGCTACCATCCATTGGAGTAACAAAAATCTCGACACCATACTACCTTCCATAATGACAAGGCTACCATCCATTGGAAAACAAAGATATCAACAACATACTACCTTCCATAATGACAAGGCTTTTATCCATTGGAGTAACAAAAATATCAACCACAGACTACGTTCCATAATGACAAGGCTACCATCCATTTGAATTAAAAAAATCTCGACAAAAGACTACCTTCCATAACAACAAGGCTACCATCCATTGCAGTAACAAAAATCTCGACAACAGACTACCTTCCATAATGACAAGGCTACCATACATTAGAGTAACAAAAATCTGAACAACAGACTACCTTCCATAATGACAAGGCTATCATCCATTGGAGTAACAAAAATATCGACAACAGACTATGTTCCATAATGACAACGCTACCATCTGTTGGAGTAACAAAAATATAGACCATAGACTATGTTCCATAATGACAACGCTACCATTCGTTGGAGTAAAAATAATATTGTCAAAAAAGAACCTTTCATAATGGCAAGGCTACCATCCATTGGAGTAACAAAAATCTCGACAACAAACTACCTTCCATAATAACAAGGCTACCATACATTAGAGTAACAAAAATCTAAACAATAGACTACCTTCCATAATGACAAGGCTATCATCCATTAGAGTAACAAAAATATCGACAACAGACTATGTTCCATAATGACAACGCTACCATCTGTTGGAGTAACAAAAATATAGACCATATACTATGTTCCATAATGACAACGCTACCATCCGTTGGAGTAACAAAAATCTTTTCAAAAAACAACCTTTCATAATGGCAAGGCTACCATCCATTGGAGTAACAAAAATCTCGACAACATACTACCTTCCATCATGACAAGGCAACAGTCCATTGGAGAACAAAGATATCGACAACAGACTACCTTCCATAATGACAAGGCTACCATCCATTGGAGAACAAAGATACCGACAACATACTACCTTCCATAATGACAAGGCTACCATCCATTGGAGTAACAAAAATCACAACGACAAACTACCTTCCATAACGACAAGGCTACCATCCATTGGAGTAACAAAAATATCGACAACAGACTACGTTCCATAATGACAAGGCTACCATCCATTGGAGTAACAAAAATCTCGACAAAAGAGTACCTTCCATATCGACAAGGCTACCATCCATTGGAGTAACAAAAATGTCGACAACATACTACCTTCCATTATGACAAGGCTACCATGCATTGGTGTAACAAAAATCTGAACAACAGACTACCTTCTATAATTAAAAGGCAACCATCCATTGGACTAACAGAAATCACAATGACAAACTACCTTCCATAATGACAAGGCTAAAATCCAATGGAGTAACAAAATATCGACAACAATCTATGTTCCTTAATGATAAGACTACCATCCATTGGAGTAACAAAAATATCGACCACAAACTACGGTCCATAATGACAAGGCTACCATCCATTGGAGTAACAAAAATCTCGACAAAAGGGTACCTTCCATAACGACAAGGCTACCATCCATTGGAGTAACAAAAATCTCGACAACGGACTACCTTCCATTTTGACAACGCTACCATCCATTGGTGTAACAAAAATCTGAACAACAGACTACCTTCTATAATTACAAGGCTACCATCCATTGGACTAACAGAAATCACAATGACAAACTACCTTCCATAATGACCAGGTTAAAATCCATTGGAGTAACAAAATATCGAAAACAGACTATGTTCCATAATGATAAGGCTACCGTGCATTGGAATAACAAAAATCTCGACCACAGACTACTTTCCATAATGACAAGGCTACCATCCAATGGAATAACAAAATTATCAACAACAAACTACCTTCTATAATGACAAGGCTACCATCCATATGAGTAACAAAAATCTGAACAACAGACTACCTTCCATAATGACAAGGCTACCATCCATTGGAATAACAAAAATCTCAACAATAGACTACCTTCCATAATGACAAGGCTACCATTCATTGGAGTAACAAAAATATCGACAACAGACTACCTTCCATAATTACATGGTTACCATCAATTGGAGAACAAAGATATCGACAACATACTACCTTCCATAATGACAAGGCTACCATCCTATGGGGTAACAAAAATATCGACAACAGACTACCTTCCATAATGACAAGGCTACCATCCATTGTAGTAACAAAAATATCAACAACAAACTACCTTCCATAATGACAAGGCAACCATCCATATGAGTATCAAAAATATCAACAATAGACTACCTTCCATAATGACAAGGCTACAATCCATTAGAGTATAAAAATATCGAAAATAGACTATGTTCCATAAAGACAAGGCTACCATTCGAATAACAAATTTCTCGACCACAGACTACCTTCCATAATGACAAGGCTACCATCAAATGGAATAACAAAATTACCAACAACAAACTACCTCCTATAACGACAAGGCTACCATCCATTGGTGTAACAAAAATATGAACAACAAACTACATTCCATAATGACAAGGCTACCATCCGTTGGAGTAACAAAAATATCGACAACAGACTACCTTCCATAATGACAATGCTTTTATCCATTGGAGTAACAAAAATATCGACCACAGACGTTCCTTCCATAATGACAAGGCTACCATCCAATGGAATCATAAAAATATCAACAACAAACTACCTTCTATAACGACAAGGCTACCATCCATTGGAGTAACAAAAATCTGAACAACAAACAACCTTCCATAATGACAAGGCTATCATCCATTAGAGTAACAAAAATCTCAATGATAGAGTACCTTCCATAATGACAAGGCTACCATCCATTGGAGTAACAAAAATATTGACAATAGACTACCTTCCATAATGACAAGGCTTTTATCCATTGGAGTAACAAAAATATCGACCACAGACTACGTTCCATAATGACAAGGCTACCATCCATTTGAATAACAAAAATCTCGAGAAAAGGCTACCTTCCATAACGACAAGGCTACCATCCATTGGAGTAACAAAAATCTCGACAACAGATTACCTTCCAAAGTGACAAGGCTACCATACATTAGAGTAACAAAAATCTAAACAACAGACTACCTCAATAATGACAAGGCTACCATCCATTAGAGTAACAAAAATATCGACAACAGACTATGTTCCATAATGACAGCGCTACCATACGTTGGAGTAACAAAAATTTTGACCACATACTACATTCCATAAAGACAACGCTACCATCCGTTGGAGTAACAAAAATCTCGACAAAAGACAACCTTTCATAATGGCAAGGCTACCATCCATTGGAGTAACAAAAATCTCGACAACATACTACCTTCCATAATGACAAGGCGACCATCCATTAGAGAACAAAGATATCGACAACATACTACCTTCCATAATGACAAGGCTACCATACATTGGAGATCAAAGATATCGACAACATACTACCTTCCATAATGACAAGGCTACCATCCATTGGAGTAACAAAAATCACAACGACATACTACCTTCCATAACGACAAGGCTACCATCAATTGGAGTAACAAAAATATCGACAACAGACTACGTTCCATAATAACAAGGCTATCATCCATTGGAGTAACCAAAATCTCGACAAAAGAGTACCTTCCATAACGACAAGGTTACCATCCATTGGAGTAACAAAAATCTCGACAACGGACTACCTTCCATTATGACAAGGCTACCATCCATTAGTGTAACAAAAATCGGAACAACTGACTACCTTCTATAATTACAAGGCTACCATCCATTGGACTAACAAAAATCACAATGACAGACTACCTTCCATAATGACCAGGCTAAAATCCATTGGAGTAACAAAATATCGACAAGAGACTATGTTCCATAATGATAAACTACCATCCATTGGAATAACAAATATCTAGACCACAGACTACCTTCCATAATCACAAGCCTACCATCAAATGGAATAACAAAAATATCATTAACAAACTACCTTCTATAACGACAAGGCTACCATCCATATGAGTAAAAAAAACCTAAATACCAGACTACCTTCCATAATGACAAGGCTACCATCCATTGGAATAAATAAAATCTAAACAATAGACTACCTTCCATAATGATGGGGGGAGCATCCATTGGAGTAACAAAAATATCGACAACAGACTACCTTCCATAGTGACGAGGCTTTTATCCATTGGAGTAACATAAATATCGACAACATACTATGTTCCATAATGACAAGGCTACCATCCATTAAATAACAAAAATCTCGACAAAAGACTACCTTCCATAATGACAAGGCTACCATCCATTGGAGTAACAAAAATCTCGACAACAGACTACCTTCCATAATGACAAGGCTACCATCCATTAGAGAACAGACTACCTTCGATAATGACAAGTCTACCATCCTATGGGGTAACAAAAATATCGACTAAACACTACCTCCCATAATGACAAGGCTACCATCCATTGTAGTAACAAAAATATCAACAACAGACTACCTTCCATAATGACAAGGCAACCATCCATTGGAGTATCAAAAATATCAACAATAGACTACCTTCCATAATGACAAGGCTACCATCAATTGGAGTAACAAAAATATCGACAATAGACTACCTTCTATAATGACAAGGCTACAATCCATTAGAGTAAAAAAATATCGACAACAGACTATGTTCCATAATGACAAGGCTACCATCCATTGGAATAACAAATATCTCGTCCACAGACTACATTCCATAATGACAAGGCTACCATCAAATGGAATAACAAAAGTACCAACAACAAACTACCTCTTATAATGACAAGGCTACCATCCATTGGTGTAAAAAAAATCTGAACATCAGACTACCTTCCATAATGACAAGGCTACCATCCATTGGAGTAACAAAAATCACAACGACAGACTACCTTCCATAACGACAAGGCTACCATCCATTGGAGTAACAAAAATCTCAACAACATACTACCTTCCATAATGACAAGGACCATCCATTGGAGAAGAAAGATATCGACAACATACTACCTTCCATAATGACAAGGCTACCATCAATTGGAGATCAAAAATATCGACAACATACTACCTTCCATAATGACAAGGCTACCATCCATTGGAGTAACAAAAATCTCAATGATAGACTACCTTCCATAATGACAAGGCTACCATCCATTGGAGTAACAAAAATATCGACAACAGACTACCTTCCATACTGAAAAGGCTACCATCCATTGGAGTAACAAAAATCTCGACAACAGACTACCTTCCATAATGACAAGGCTACCATCCATTACAGAACAAAGATATCGACAACAGACTACCTTCGATAATGAAAAGTCTACCATCCTATGGGGTAACAAAAATATCGACAAAAGACTACCTCCCATAATGACAAGGCTACCATCCATTGTAGTAACAAAAATATCAACAACAGACTACCTTCCATAATGACAAGGCAACCATCCATTGGAGTATCAAAAATATCAACAATAGACTACCTTCCATAATGACAAGGCTACCATCAATTGGAGTAACAAAAATATCGACAATAGACTACCTTCTATAATGACAAGGCTACAATCCATTAGAGTAACAAAATATCGACAACAGACTATGTTCCATAATGACAAGGCTACCATCCATTGGAATAACAAATATCTCGTCCACAGACTACATTCCATAATGACAAGGCTACCATCAAATGGAACAACAAAAGTACCAACAACAAACTACCTCTTATAACGACAAGGCTACCAGCCATTGGTGTAACAAAAATCTGAACAACAGACTACCTTCCATAATGACAAGACTACCATCCATTGGAGTAACAAAAATCACAATGACAGACTACCTTCCATAACGACAAGGCTACCATCCATTGGAGTAACAAAAATCTTGACAACATACTACCTTCCATAATGACAAGGCGACCATCCATTGGAGAACAAAGATATCGACAACATACTACCTTCCATAATGACAAGGCTACCAACCATTGGAGATCAAAGATATCGACAACATACTACCTTCCATAATGACAAGGCTACCATCCATTGGAGTAACAAAAATCTCAATGATAGACTACCTTCCATAATGACAAGGCTACCATCCATTGGAGTAACAAAACTATCGACAACAGACTACCTTCCATACTGAAAAGGCTACCATCCATTGGAGTAACAAAAATCGCGACAACAGACTACCTTCCATAATGACAAGGCTACCATCCATTAGAGAACAAAGATATTGACAACAGACTACCTTCGATAATGAAAAAGTCTACCATCCTATGGGGTAACAAAAATATCGACAAAAGACTACCTCCCATAATGACAAGGCTACCATCCATTGTAGTAACAAAAATATCAACAACAGACTACCTTCCATAATGACAAGGCAACCATCCATTGGAGTATCAAAAATATCAACAATAGACTACCTTCCATAATGACAAGGCTACCATCAATTGGAGTAACAAAAATATCGACAATAGACTACCTTCTATAATGACAAGGCTACAATCCATTAGAGTAAAAAAATATCGACAACAGACTATGTTCCATAATGACAAGGCTACCATCCATTGGAATAACAAATATCTCGTCCACAGACTACATTCCATAATGACAAGGCTACCATCAAATGGAATAACAAAAGTACCAACAACAAACTACCTCTTATAATGACAAGGCTACCATCCATTGGTGTAACAAAAATCTGAACAACAGACTACCTTCCATAATGACAAGGCTACCATCCATTGGAGTAACAAAAATCACAACGACAGACTACCTTCCATAACGATAAGGCTACCATCCATTGGAGTAACAAAAATCTCGACAACATACTACCTTCCATAATGACAAGGAGACCATCCATTGGAGAACAAAGATATCGACAACATACTACCTTCCATAATGACAAGGCTACCATCTATTGGAGATCAAAGATATCGACAACATACTACCTTCCATAATGACAAGGCTACCATCCATTGGAGTAACAGAAATCTCAATGATAGACTACCTTCCATAATGACAAGGCTACCATCCATTGGAGTAACAAAAATATCGACAACAGACTACCTTCCATACTGAAAAGGCTACCATCCATTGGAGTAACAAAAATCGCGACAACAGACTACCTTCCATAATGACAAGGCTACCATCCATTAGAGAACAAAGATATTGACAACAGACTACCTTCGATAATGAAAAAGTCTACCATCCTATGGGGTAACAAAAATATCGACAAAAGACTACCTCCCATAATGACAAGGCTACCATCCATTGTAGTAACAAAAATATCAACAACAGACTACCTTCCATAATGACAAGGCAACCATCCATTGGAGTATCAAAAATATCAACAATAGACTACCTTCCATAATGACAAGGCTACCATCAATTGGAGTAACAAAAATATCGACAATAGACTACCTTCTATAATGACAAGGCTACAATCCATTAGAGTAAAAAAATATCGACAACAGACTATGTTCCATAATGACAAGGCTACCATCCATTGGAATAACAAATATCTCGTCCACAGACTACATTCCATAATGACAAGGCTACCATCAAATGGAATAACAAAAGTACCAACAACAAACTACCTCTTATAATGACAAGGCTACCATCCATTGGTGTAACAAAAATCTGAACAACAGACTACCTTCCATAATGACAAGGCTACCATCCATTGGAGTAACAAAAATCACAACGACAGACTACCTTCCATAACGATAAGGCTACCATCCATTGGAGTAACAAAAATCTCGACAACATACTACCTTCCATAATGACAAGGAGACCATCCATTGGAGAACAAAGATATCGACAACATACTACCTTCCATAATGACAAGGCTACCATCTATTGGAGATCAAAGATATCGACAACATACTACCTTCCATAATGACAAGGCTACCATCCATTGGAGTAACAGAAATCTCAATGATAGACTACCTTCCATAATGACAAGGCTACCATCCATTGGAGTAACAAAAATATCGACAACAGACTACCTTCCATACTGAAAAGGCTACCATCCATTGGAGTAACAAAAATCTCGACAACAGACTACCTTCCATAATGACAAGGCTACCATCCATTAGAGAACAAAGATATCAACAACAGACTACCTTCGATAATGACAAGTCTACCATCCTATGGGGTAACAAAAATATCGACAAAAGACTACCTCCCATAATGACAAGGCTACCATCCATTATAGTAACAAAAATATCAACAACAGACTACCTTCCATAATGACAAGGCAACCATCCATTGGAGTATCAAAAATATCAACAATAGACTACCTTCCATAATGAAAAGGCTACCATCAATTGGAGTAACAAAAATATCGACAATAGACTACCTTCTATAATGACAAGGCTACAATCCATTAGAGTAAAAAAATATCGACAACAGACTATGTTCCATAATGACAAGGCTACCATCCATTGGAATAACAAATATCTCGTCCACAGACTACATTCCATAATGACAAGGCTACCATCAAATGGAATAACAAAATTACCAACAACAAACTACCTCTTATAATGACAAGGCTACCATCCATTGGTGTAAAAAATATTTGAACATCAGACTACCTTCCATAATGACAAGGCTACCATCCATTGGAGTAACAAAAATCACAACGATAGACTACCTTCCATAACGACAAGGCTACCATCCATTGGAGTAACAAAAATCTCGACAACATACTACCTTCCATAATGACAAGGCGACCATCCATTGGAGAACAAAGATATCGACAACATACTACCTTCCATAATGACAAGGCTACCATCCATTGGAGATCAAAGATATCGACAACATACTACCTTCCATAATGACAAGGCTACCATCCATCGGAGTAACAAAAATCTCAATGATAGACTACCTTCCATAACGACAAGGCTACCATCCATTGGAGTAACAAAAATCTCGACAACATACTACCTTCCATAATGACAAGGCGACCATCCATTGGAGAACAAAGATATCGACAACATACTACCTTCCATAATGACAAGGCTACCATCCATTGGAGATCAAAGATATCGACAACATACTACCTTCCATAATGACAAGGCTACCATCCATCGGAGTAACAAAAATCTCAATGATAGACTACCTTCCATAATGACAAGGCTACCATCCATTGGAGTAACAAAAATATCGACAACAGACTACCTTCCATACTGAAAAGGCTACCATCCATTGGAGTAACAAAAATCTCGACAACAGACTACCTTCCATAATGACAAGGCTACCATCCATTAGAGAACAAAGATAGCGACAACAGAATACCTTCGATAATGACAAGTCTACCATCCTATGGGGTAACAAAAATATCGACAAAAGACTACCTCCCATAATGACAAGGCTACCATCCATTGTAGTAACAAAAATATCAACAACAGACTACCTTCCATAATGACAAGGCTACCATCAATTGGAGTAACAAAAATCACAACGACGGACTACCTTCCATAACGACAAGGCTACCATCCATTGGAGTAACCAAAATCTCGACAACATACTACCTTCCATAATGACAAGGCGACCATCTATTGGAGAAGAAAGATATCGACAACATACTACCTTCCATAATGACAAGGCTACCATCCATTGGAGATCAAAAATATCGACAACATACTACCTTCCATAATGACAAGGCTACCATCCATTGGAGTAACAAAAATATCGACAACAGACTACCTTCGATACTGAAAAGGCTACCATCCATTGGAGTAACAAAAATCTCGACAACAGACTACCTTCCATAATGACAAGGCTACCATCCATTAGAGAACAAAGATATCGACAACAGACTTCCTTCGATAATGACAAGTCTACCATCCTATGGGGTAACAAAAATATCGACAAAAGACTACCTCCCATAATGACAAGGCTACCATCCATTGTAGTAACAAAAATATCAACATCAGACTACCTTCCATAATGACAAGGCAACCATCCATTGGAGTATCAAAAATATCAACAATAGACTACCTTCCATAATGACAAGGCTACCATCAATTGGAGTAACAAAAATATCGACAATAGACTACCTTCTATAATGACAAGGCTACAATCCATTAGAGTAACAAAATATCGACAACAGACTATGTTCCATAATGACAAGGCTACCATCCATTGGAATAACAAATATCTCGTCCACAGACTATATTCCATAATGACAAGGCTACCATCAAATGGAACAACAAAAGTACCAACAACAAACTACCTCTTATAACGACAAGGCTACCATCCATTGTTGTAACAAAAATCTGAACAACAGACTACCGTCCATAATGACAAGACTACCATCCATTGGAGTAACAAAAATCACAATGACAGACTACCTTCCATAACGACAAGGCTACCATCCATTGGAGTAACAAAAATCTTGACAACATACTACCTTCCATAATGACAAGGCGACCATCCATTGGAGAACAAAGATATCGACAACATACTACCTTCCATAATGACAAGGCTACCATCCATTGGAGATCAAAGATATCGACAACATACTACCTTCCATAATGACAAGGCTACCATCCATTGGAGTAACAAAAATCTCAATGATAGACTACCTTCCATAATGACAAGGCTACCATCCATTGGAGTAACAAAAATATCGACAATAGACTACCTTCCATACTGAAAAGGCTACTATCCATTGGAGTAACAAAAATCTCGACAACAGACTACCTTCCATAATGACAAGGCTACCATCCATTAGAGAACAAAGATATTGACAACAGACTACCTTCGATAATGACAAGTCTACCATCCTATGGGGTAACAAAAATATCGACAAAAGACTACCTCCCATAATGACAAGGCTACCATCCATTGTAGTAACAAAAATATCAACAAAAGACTACCTTCCATAATGACAAGGCAACCATCCATTGGAGTATCAAAAATATCAACAATAGACTACCTTCCATAATGACAAGGCTACCATCAATTGGAGTAACAAAAATATCGACAATAGACTACCTTCTATAATGACAAGGCTACAATCCATTAGAGTAAAAAAATATCGACAAAAGACTATGTTCCATAATGACAAGGCTACCATCCATTGGAATAACAAATATCTCGTCCACAGACTACATTCCATAATGACAAGGCTACCATCAAATGGAATAACAAAACTACCAACAACAAACTACCTCTTATAACGACAAGGCTACCATCCATTGGTGTAACAAAAATCTGAACAACAGACTACCTTCAATAATGACAAGGATACCATCCATTGGAGTAACAAAAATCACAACGACAGACTACCTTCCATAACGACAAGGCTACCATCCATTGGAGTAACAAAAATCTCGACAACATACCACCTTCCATAATGACAAGGAGACCATCCATTGGAGAACAAAGATATCGACAACATACTACCTTCCATAATGACAAGGCTACCATCCATTGGAGATCAAAGATATCGACAACATACTACCTTCCATAATGACAAGGCTACCATCCATTGGAGTAACAGAAATATCAATGATAGACTACCTTCCATAATGACAAGGCTACCATCCATTGGAGTAACAAAAATATCGACAACAGACTACCTTCCATACTGAAAAGGCTACCATCCATTGGAGTAACAAAAATCTCGACAACAGACTACCTTCCATAATGACAAGGCTACCATCCATTAGAGAACAAAGATATCGACAACAGACTTCCTTTGATAATGACAAGTCTACCATCCTATGGGGTAACAAAAATATCGACAAAAGACTACCTCCCATAATGACAAGGCTACCATCCATTGTAGTAACAAAAATATCAACATCAGACTACCTTCCATAATGACAAGGCAACCATCCATTGGAGTATCAAAAATATCAACAATAGACTACCTTCCATAATGACAAGGCTACCATCAATTGGAGTAACAAAAATATCGACAATAGACTACCTTCTATAATGACAAGGCTACAATCCATTAGAGTAACAAAATATCGACAACAGACTATGTTCCATAATGACAAGGCTACCATCCATTGGAATAACAAATATCTCGTCCACAGACTACATTCCATAATGACAAGGCTACCATCAAATGGAACAACAAAAGTACCAACAACAAACAACCTCTTATAACGACAAGGCTACCATCCATTGTTGTAACAAAAATCTGAACAACAGACTACCGTCCATAATGACAAGACTACCATCCATTGGAGTAACAAAAATCACAATGACAGACTACCTTCCATAACGAAAAGGCTACCATCCATTGGAGTAACAAAAATCTTGACAACATACTACCTTCCATAATGACAAGGCGACCATCCATTGGAGAACAAAGATATCCACAACATACTACCTTCCATAATGACAAGGCTACCATCCATTGGAGATCAAAGATATCAACAACATACTACCTTCCATAATGACAAGGCTACCATCCATTGGAGTAACAAAAATCTCAATGATAGACTACCTTCCATAATGACAAGGCTACCATCCATTGGAGTAACAAAAATATCGACAACAGACTACCTTCCATACTGAAAAGGCTACTATCCATTGGAGTAACAAAAATCTCGACAACAGACTACCTTCCATAATGACAAGGCTACCATCCATTAGAGAACAAAGATATTGACAACAGACTACCTTCGATAATGACAAGTCTACCATCCTATGGGGTAACAAAAATATCGACAAAAGACTACCTCCCATAATGACAAGGCTACCATCCTTTGTAGTAACAAAAATATCAACAACAGACTACCTTCCATAATGACAAGGAAACCATCCATTGGAGTATCAAAAATATCAACAATAGACTACCTTCCATAATGACAAGGCTACCATCAATTGGAGTAACAAAAATATCGACAATAGACTACCTTCTATAATGACAAGGCTACAATCCATTAGAGTAAAAAAATATCGACAACAGACTATGTTCCATAATGACAAGGCTACCATCCATTGGAATAACAAATATCTCGTCCACAGACTACATTCCATAATGACAAGGCTACCATCAAATGGAATAACAAAAGTACCAACAACAAACTACCTCTTATAACGACAAGGCTACCATCCATTGGTGTAACAAAAATCTGAACAACAGACTACCTTCCATAATGACAAGGCTACCATCCATTGGAGTAAAAAAAATCACAACGACAGACTACCTTCCATAACGACAAGGCTACCATCCATTGGAGTAACAAAAATCTCGACAACATACCACCTTCCATAATGACAAGGAGACCATCCATTGGAGAACAAAGATATCGACAACATACTACCTTCCATAATGACAAGGCTACCATCCATTGGAGATCAAAGATATCGACAACATACTACCTTCCATAATGACAAGGCTACCATCCATTGGAGTAACAGAAATCTCAATGATAGACTACCTTCCATAATGACAAGGCTACCATCCATTGGAGTAACAAAAATATCGACAACAGACTACCTTCCATACTGAAAAGGCTACCATCCATTGGAGTAACAAAAATCTCGACAACAGACTACCTTCCATAATGACAAGGCTACCATCCATTAGAGAACAAAGATATCAACAACAGACTATCTTCGATAATGACAAGTCTACCATCCTATGGGGTAACAAAAATATCGACAAAAGACTACCTCCCATAATGACAAGGCTACCATCCCCTGTAATAACAAAAATATCAACAACAGACTACCTTCCATAATGACAAGGCAACCATCCATTGGAGTATAAAAAATATCAACAATAGACTACCTTCCATAATGACAAGGCTACCATCAATTGGAGTAACAAAAATATCGACAATAGACTACCTTCTATAATGACAAGTCTACAATCCATTAGAGTAACAAAATATCGACAACTGACTATGTTCCATAATGACAAGGCTACCATCCATTGGAATAACAAATATCTCGTCGACAGACTACATTCCATAATGACAAGGCTACCATCAAATGTAATAACAAAAGTACCAACAACAAACTACCTCTTATAATGACAAGGCTACCATCCATTGGTGTAACAAAAATCTGAACAACAGACTACCTTCCATAATGACAAGGCTACCATCCATTGGAGTAACAAAAATCACAACGACATACTACCTTCCATAACGACAACGCTACCATCCATTGGAGTAACAAAAATCTCGACAACATACTACCTTCCATAATGACAAGGAGACCATCCATTGGAGAACAAAGATATTGACAACATACTACCTTCCATAATGACAAGGCTACCATCCATTGGAGATCAAAGACATCGACAACATACTACCTTCCATAATGACAAGGCTACCATCCATTGGAGTAACAGAAATCTCAATGATAGACTACCTTCCATAATGACAAGGCTACCATCCATTGGAGTAACAAAAATATCGACAACATACTACCTTCCATGATGACAAGGCGACCATCCATTGGAGAACAAAGATATCGACAACATACTACCTTCCATAATGACAAGGCTACCATCCATTGGAGATCAAAGATATCGACAACATACTACCTTCCATAATGACAAGGCTACCATCAATTGGAGTAACAAAAATCTCAATGATAGACTACCTTCCATAATGACAAGGCTACCAACCATTGGAGTAACAAAAATATCGACAACAGACTACCTTCCATACTGAAAAAACTACCATCCATTGGAGTAACAAAAATCTCGACAACAAACTACCTTCCATAATGACAAGGCTACCATCCATTAGAGAACAAAGATATCGACAACAGACTACCTTCGATAATGACAAGTCTACCATCCTATGGGGTAACAAAAATATCGACAAAAGACTACCTCCCATAATGAGAAGGCTACCATCCATTGTAGTAACAAAAATATCAACAACAGACTACCTTCCATAATTACAAGGCAACCATCCATTGGAGTATCAAAAATATCAACAATAGACTACTTTCCATAATGACAAGGCTGCCATCAATTGGAGTAACAAAAATATCGACAATAGACTACCTTCTATAATGACAAGGCTACAATCCATTAGAGTAACAAAATATCGACAACAGACTATGTTCCATAATGACAAGGCTACCATCCACTGGAATAACAAATATCTCGTCCACAGACTACATTCCATAATGACAAGGCTACCATAAAATGGAATAACAAAAGTACCAACAACAAATTACCTCTTATAACGACAAGGCTACCATCCATTGGTGTAACAAAAAACTGAACAACAGACTACCTTCCATAATGACAAGGCTACCATCCATTGGAGTAACAAAAATCTCAATGATAGACTACCTTCCATAATGACAAGGCTACCATCCATTGGAGTAACAAAAATATCGACAACAAACTACCTTCCATAATGACAAGGCTTTTATCCATTGGATTAACAAAAATATCAACCACAGACTATGTTCCATAATGACAAGGCTACCATCCATTTGAATAACAAAAATCTCGACAAAAGACTACCTTCCATAACGACAAGGCTACCATCCATTGGAGTAACAAAAATATCGACAACAGACTACCTTCCATAGTGACAAGGCTACCATACATTAGAGTAACAAAAATATAAACAACAGACTACCTTCCATAATGACAAGGCTATCATTCATTAGAGTGACAAAAATATCGATAACAGATTATGTTCCATAATGACAACTCTAGCATCCGTTGGAGTAACAAAAATATTAACCACAGACTACGTTCCATAATGACAACGCTGCCATCCGTTGGAGTAACAAAAATCTCGACAAAAGACAACCTTTCATAATGCCAAGGCTACCATCCATTGGAGTAACAAAAATCTCGATAACATACTACCTTCCATAATGACAAGGAGACCATCCATTGGAGAACAAAGATATAGACAACATACTACCTTCCATAATGACAACGCTACCATCCATTGGAGATCAAAGATATCGACAACATACTACCTTCCATAATGACAAGGCTACCATCCATTAGAGTAACAAAAATCACAACGACAGACTACCTTCCATAACGACAAGCCTACCATCCATTGGAGTAACAAAAATATCGACAACATAATACGTTCCATAATAAAAAGGCTACCATCCATTGGAGTAACAAAAATCTCGACAAAAGAGTACCTTCCATAACGACAAGGCTACCATCCATTGGAGTAATAAAAATCTCGACAACAAACTACCTTCCATTATGACAAGGCTACCATCCATTGGTGTAACAAAAATCTGAACAATAGACTACCTTCTATAATTACAAGGATACCATCCATTGGACTAACAAAAATCACAATGACAGACTACCTTCCATAATGACCAGGCTAAAATCCATTGGAGTAACAAAATATCGACAAGAGACTATGTTCCATAATGATAAGGCTACCATCCTTTGGAATAACAAATATCTAGACCACAAACTACCTTCCATAATCACAAGGCTACCTTCCAATGGAATAACAAAAATATCAACAACAAACTACCTTCTATAACGACAAGGCTACCATCCATATGAGTAACAAAAATCTGAACAACAGACTACCTTCCATAATGACAAGGCTACCATCCATTGGAATAACAAAAATCTTAACAATACACTACCTTCCATAATGACAAGGCTACCATTCATTGGAGTAACAAAAATATCGACAACAAACTACCTTCCATAATGACAAGGCTTTTATCCATTGGAGTAACATAAATATCGACAACATACTATGTTCCATAACAACAAGGCTACCATCCATTGGAGTAACAAAAATCTCGACAACAGACTACCTTCCATAATGACATGGCTACCATCAATTGGAGAACAAAGATATCGACAACATACTACCTTCCATAATGACAAGGCTACCATCCTATGGGGTAACAAAAATATCGACAATAGACTACCTTCCATAATGACAAGGCTACCATCCATTGTAGTAACAAAAATATCAACAACAGACTACCTTCCATAATGACAAGGCAACCATCCATTGGAGTATCAAAAATATCAATAATAGACTACCTTCCACAATGACAAGGCTACCATCAATTGGAGTAACAAAAATATCGACAATAGACTACCTTCCATAATGACAAGGCTACAATCCATTAGATTATCAAAATATCGAAAACAGACTATGTTCCATAATGACAAGGCTACCATTGGAATAACAAATTTCTCGACCACAGACTACATTCCATAATGACAAGGCTACCATCATATGGAATAACAAAAATACCAACAACAAACTACCTCCTATAACGACAAGGCTACCATCCATTGGTGTAACAAAAATCTGAACAACATACTACATTCCATAATGACAAGGCTACCATCCGTTGGAGTAACAAAAATATCGACAACAGACTACCTTCCATAATGACAATGCTTTTATCCATTGGAGTAACAAAAATATCAACCACAGACGTTCCTTCCATAATGACAAGGCTACCATCCAATGGAATAACAAAAATATCAACAACAAACTACCTTTCATAATAACAAGGCTACCAACCATTGGAGTAACAAAAATCTCGACAACATACTACCTTCCATAATGACAAGGCTACCATCCATTGGAGTATCAAAAATATTAACAATAGACTACCTTCCATAATGACAAGGCTACCATCAATTGGAGTAACAAAAATATCGACAATAGACTACCTTCCATAATGACAAGGCTACAATCCATTAGAGTAACAAAATCTCAACAACAGACTACCTTCCATAAAGACAAGTAACCATCCATTTGAATAACAAAAATCTCGACAAAAGACTACCTTTCATAACGACAAGGCTACCATCCATAGGAGTAACAAAAATTTCGACAACAGACTACCTTCCATAGTGATAAGGCTACCATACACTAGAGTAACAAAAATCTGAACAACCGACTACCTTCCATAAGGACAAGGCTATCATCCATTAGAGTAACAAAAATATCGACAACAGACTATGTTCCATAATGACAATGCTACCATCCCTTGGAGTAACAAAAATATCGACCACAGACTACGTTCCATAATGACAACGCTACCATCCGTTGGAGTAACAAAAATCTTGACAAAAGACAACCTTTCATAGTGGCAAGGCTACCATCCATTGGGGTAACAAAAATCTCGACAAAATACTACCTTCCATAATGACAAGGCGACCATCCATTGGAGAACAAAGATATCGACAACATACTACCTTCCATAATGACAAGGCTACCATCCATTGGAGAACAAAGATATCGACAACATACTACCTTCCATAATGACAAGGCTACCATCCATTGGAGTAACAAAAATCACAACGACAGACTACCTTCCATAACGACAAGGCTACCATCCATTGGAGTAACAAAAATATCGATAACAGACTACGTTCCATAATGACAAGGCTACCAACCATTGGAGTAACAAAAATCTCGACAAAAGAGTACCTTCCATAACGATAAGGCTACCATCCATTGGAGTAACAAAAATCTCAACAACAGACTACCTTCCATTATGACAAGGCTACCATCCATTGGTGTAACAAAAATCTGAACAACATACTACCTTCTATAATTACAAGGCTACCATCCATTGGACTAACAGAAATCACAATGACAGACTACCTTCCCTAATGACCAGGCTAAAATCCATTGGACTAACAAAAATCACAATGACCAGGCTACCTTCCATAATGACAATGCTTTTATCCATTGGAGTAACAAAAATATCGACCACAGACTACTTTCCATAATGACAAGGCTACAATCCATTTGAAAAACAAAAATCTCGACAACAGACTACCTTCCATAATGACAAGGCTACCATACATTAGAGTAACAAAAATATGAACAACAGACTACCTTCCATAATGACAAGGCTATCATCCATTGGAGTAAAAAAAATATCGAAAATAGTCTATGTTCCATAATGACAACGCTACCATCCGTTGGAGTAAAAAAAATCTTGACAAAAGACAACCTTTCATAATGACAAGGCTACCTTCCATTGGAGTAACAAAAATGTTGACAACATACTACCTTCTATAATGACAAGGCTACCAACAATTGGAGTAACAAAAATGTCCACAATAGACTACATTCCATAATGACAAGGCTATCATCCATTAGAGTAACAAAAATATCGACAACAGACTATGTTCCATAATGACAACTCTACCATCCGTTGGAGTAACAAAAATATCGACAATAGATATCGACAACATATTACCTTCCATAATGACAAGGCTACCATCCATTGGAGAACAAAGATATCGACAACATACTACCTTCCATAATAACAAGGCTACCATCCATTGTAGTAACAAAAATATCAACAACAAACAGCATTCCATAATGACAAGGCAACCATCCATTGGAGTATAAAAAATATCAACAATAGACTACCTTCCATAATGACAAGGCTACCATCCATTGGAGTAAAAAAAATATCGACAATAGATATCGACAACATATTACCTTCCATAATGACAAGGCTACCATCCATTGGAGAACAAAGATATCGACAACATACTACCTTCCATAATGACAAAGCTACCATCCATTGTAGTAACAAAAATATCAACAACCGACTAGCTTTCATAATGACAAGGCAACCATCCATTGGAGTATAAAAAATATCAACAATAGACTACCTTCCATAATGATAAGGCTACCATCAATTGGAGTAACAAAAATATCGAAAATAGACTACCTTCCATAATGACAAGGCTACAATCCATTAGAGTAACAAAATATCGACAACAGACTATGTTCCATAATGACAAGGCTACCATCCATTGGAATAACAAATATCTCGACCACAGACTACCTTCCATAATGACAAGGCTACCATCAAATGGAATAACAAAAATACCAACAAAAAACTACCTCCTATAACGGTAGGGCTACCATCCATTGGTGTAACAAAAATTTGAACAAAATACGACCTTCCATAATGATAAGGATAACATCCATTGGAGTAACAAAAATATCGACAACAGACTACCTTCCATAATGACAATGCTTTTATCCATTGGAGTAACAAAAATATCGACCACAAACTACGTTCCATAATGACAAGGCTATTATCCATTTGAATAACAAAAATCTCGACAACAGACTACCTTCCATAATGACAAGGATATCATCCATTGGAGTAAAAAAAATATCGAAAACAGACTACGTTCCATAATGACAACGCTACCATCCGTTGGAGTAACAAAAATCTCGACAAAAGACAACCTTTCATAATGACAAGGCTACCATCCATTAGAGTAACAAAAATCTCGACAACATATTACCTTCCATAATGACAAGGCTACCATCCATTGGAGAACAAAGATATCGACAACATACTACCTTCTATAATGACAAGGCTACCATCCATTGTAGTAACAAAAATATCAACAACAGACTACCTTCCATAATGACAAGGCAACCATCCATTGGAGTATAAAAAATATCAACAATAGACTACCTTCCATAATGATAAGGATACCATCAATTTGAGTAACAAAAATATCGACAATAGACTACCTTCTATAATGACAAGGCTACAATCCATTAGAGTAACAAAATATCGACAACAAACTATGTTGCATAATGACAAGGCTACCATCCATTGGAATAACAAATATCTCGACCACATACTACCTTCCATAATGACAAGGCTACCATCAAATGGAATAACAGAAATACCAACAACAAACTACCTCTTATAACGACAAGGCTACCATCCATTGGTGTAACAAAAATCTGAACAACAGACTACCTTCCATAATGACAAGGCTACCATCCACTAGAGTAACAAAAATATCAACAACAGGCTACCTTCCATAATGACAATGCTTTTATCCATTGGAGTAATAAAAATATCGACCACAGACTACGTTCCATAATGACAAGGCTACAATCCATTTGAATAACAAAAATCTCGACAACAAACTACCTTCCATAATGACAAGGCTACCATACATTAGAGTAACAAAAATATGAACAACAGACTACCTTCCATAATGACAAGGCTACCATCTGTTGGAGTAAAAAAATCTCGACAAAAGACAACCATTCATAATGACCAGGCTACCATCCATTGGAGTAACAAAAATCTCGACAACATACTACCTTCCATTATGACAAGGCTACCATCCATTGGAGTATCAAAAATATCAACAATAGACTACCTTCCAAAATGACAAGGCTACCATCAATTGGAGTAACAAAAATATCGACAATAGACTACCTTCCATAATGACAAGACTACAATCCATTAGAGTAACAAAATATCGACAACAGACTATGTTCCATAATGACAAGGCTACCATCTATTGGAATAACAAATATCTCGACCACAGACTACCTTCCATAATGACAAGGCTACCATCAAATGGAATAACAAAAATACCAACAACAAACTACCTCCTATAACGGTAAGGCTACCATCCATTGGTGTAACAAAAATTTGAACAAAATATTTCCTTCCATAATGATAAGGATACCATCCATTGGAGTAACAAAATATCGACAACAGACTACCTTCCATAATGACAATGCTTTTATCCATTGGAGTAACAAAAATATCGACCACAGACTACGTTCCATAATGACAAGGCTACCATCCATTTGAATAACAAAAATCTCGACAACAGAATACCTTCCATAATGACAAGGCAACCATCCATTGGAGTATAAAAAATATCAACAATAGACTACCTTCCATAATGATAAGGATACCATCAATTGGAGTAACAAAAATATCGACAATAGACTACCTTCTATAATGACAAGGCTACAATCCATTAGAGTATCAAAATATCAACAACAAACTATGTTCCATAATGACAAGGCTACCATCCATTGGAATAACAAATATCTCGACCACATACTACCTTCCATAATGACAAGGCTACCATCAAATGGAATAACAGAAATACCAACAACAAACTACCTCTTATAACGACAAGGCTACCATCCATTGGTGTAACAAAAATCTGAACAACAGACTACCTTCCATAATGACAAGGCTACCATCCACTAGAGTAACAAAAATATCAACAACAGGCTACCTTCCATAATGACAATGCTTTTATCCATTGGAGTAACAAAAATATCGACCACAGACTACGTTCCATAATGACAAGGCTACAATCCATTTGAATAACAAAAATCTCGACAACAAACTACCTTCCATAATGACAAGGCTACCATACATTAGAGTAACAAAAATATGAACAACAGACTACCTTCCATAATGACAAGGCTATCATCCATTAGAGTAAAAAAATATAGAAAATAGACTACGTTCCATAATGACAACGCTACCATCTGTTGGAGTAAAAAAATCTCGACAAAAGACAACCATTCATAATGACAAGGCTACCATCCATTGGAGTAACAAAAATCTCGACAACATACTACCTTCCAATATGACAAGGCTACCATCCATTGGAGTATCAAAAATATCAACAATAGACTACCTTCCAAAATGACAAGGCTACCATCAATTGGAGTAACAAAAATATCGACAATAGACTACCTTCCATAATGACAAGGCTACAATCCATTAGAATAACAAACTATCGACAACAAACTATGTTCCATAATGAAAAGGCTACCATCCATTGGAATAACAAATATCTCGACCACAGACTACCTTCCATAACGGTAAGGCTACCATCCAGTGGTGTAACAAAAATTTGAACAAAATACTACTTTCCATAATGATAAGGATACCATCCATTGGAGTAACAAAAATATCGACAATAGACTACCTTCCATAATGACAATGCTTTTATCCATTGGAGTAACAAAAATATCGACCACAGACTACATTCCATAATGACAAGGCTACCATCCATTTGAATAACAAAAATCTCGACAACAGACTACCTTCCATAATGACAAGGATATCATCCATTGGAGTAAAAAAAATTTCGAAAACAGACTACGTTCCATAATGACAACGCTACCATCCGTTGGAGTAACAAAAATCTCGACAAAAGACAACCTTTCATAATGACAAGGCTACCATCCATTGGAGTAACAAAAATCTGGACAACATATTACCTTCCATAATGACAAGGCTACGATCCATTGGAGAACAAAAATATCGACAACATACTACCTTCTATAATGACAGGACTACCATCAATTGGAGTAACAAAAATCACAACGACAGACCACCTTTCATAACGACAAGGCTTTTATCCATTGGAGTAACAAAAATATCTACCACAGACTATGTTCCATAATGACAAGGCTACAATCCATTTGAATAACAAAAATCTCGACAACAAACTACCTTCCATAATGACAAGGCTACCATACATTAGAGTAACAAAAATATGAACAACAGACTACCTTCCATAATGACAAGGCTATCATCCATTAGATTAAAAAAAATATAGAAAATAGACTACGTTCCATAATGACAACGCTACCATCTGTTGGAGTAAAAAAATCTCGACAAAAGACAACCATTCATAATGACCAGGCTACCATCCATTGGAGTAACAAAAATCTCGACAACATCCTACCTTCCATTATGACAAGGCTACCATCCATTGGAGTATCAAAAATATCAACAATAGACTACCTTCCAAAATGACAAGGCTACCATCAATTGGAGTAACAAAAATATCGACAATAGACTACCTTCCATAATGACAAGACTACAATCCATTAGAGTAACAAAATATCGACAACAGACTATGTTCCATAATGACAAGGCTACCATCTATTGGAATAACAAATATCTCGACCACAGACTACCTTCCATAATGACAAGGCTACCATCAAATGGAATAACAAAAATACCAACAACAAACTACCTCATATAACGGTAAGGCTACCATCCATTGGTGTAACAAAAATTTGAACAAAATATTACCTTCCATAATGATAAGGATACCATCCATTGGAGTAACAAAATATCGACAACAGACTACCTTCCATAATGACAATGCTTTTATCCATTGGAGTAACAAAAATATCGACCACAGACTACGTTCCATAATGACAAGGCTACCATCCATTTGAATAACAAAAATCTCGACAACATACTACCTTCCATAATGACAAGGATATCATCCATTGGAGTAAAAAAAATATCGAAAACAGACTACGTTCCATAATGACAACGCTACCATCCGTTGGAGTAACAAAAATCTCGACAAAAGACAACCTTTCATAATGACAAGGCTACCATCCATTAGAGTAACAAAAATCTCGACAACATATTACCTTCCATAATGACAAGGCTACCATCCATTGGAGAACAAAGATATCGACAACATACTACCTTCTATAATGACAAGGCTACCATCCATTGTAGTAACAAAAATATCAACAACAGACTACCTTCCATAATGACAAGGCAACCATCCATTGGAGTATAAAAAATATCAACAATAGACTACCTTCCATAATGATAAGGCTACCATCAATTGGAGTAACAAAAATATCGACAATAGACTACCTTCTATAATGACAAGGCTACAATCCATTAGTGTAACAAAATATCGACAACAAACTATGTTCCATAATGACAAGGCTACCATCCCTTGGAATAACAAATATCTCGACCACATACTACCTTCCATAATGACAAGGCTACCATCAAATGGAATAACAGAAATACCAACAACAAACTACCTCTTATAACGATAAGGCTACCATCCATTGGTGTAACAAAAATCTGAACAACAGACTACCTTCCATAATGACAAGGCTACCATCCACTAGAGTAACAAAAATATCAACAACAGGCTACCTTCCATAATGACAATGCTTTTATCCATTGGAGTAACAAAAATATCGACCATAGACTACGTTCCATAATGACAAGGCTACCATCCGTTGGAGTAACAAAAATCTCGACAAAAGACAACCTTTCATAATGACAAGGCTACCATCCATTAGAGTAACAAAAATCTCGACAACATATTACCTTCCATAATGACAAGGCTACCATCCATTGGAGAACAAAGATATCGACAACATACTACCTTCTATAATGACAAGGCTACCATCCATTGTAGTAACAAAAATATCAACAACAAACTACCTTCCATAATGACAAGGCAACCATCCATTGGAGTATAAAAAATATCAACAATAGACTACCTTCCATAATGATAAGGCTACCATCAATTGGAGTAACAAAAATATCGACAGTAGACTACCTTCTATAATGACAAGGCTACAATCCATTAGAGTAACAAAATATCGACAACAAACTATGTTCCATAATGACAAGGCTACCATCCCTTGGAATAACAAATATCTCGACCACATACTACCTTCCATAATGACAAGGCTACCATCAAATGGAATAACAGAAATACCAACAACAAACTACCTCTTATAACGACAAGGCTACCATCCATTGGTGTAACAAAAATCTGAACAACAGACTACCTTCCATATTGACAAGGCTACCATCCACTAGAGTAACAAAAATATCAACAACAGGCTACCTTCCATAATGACAATGCTTTTATCCATTGGAGTAACAAAAATATCGACCACAAACTACGTTCCATAATGACAAGGCTACAATCCATTTGAATAATAAAAATCTCGACAACAAACTACCTTCCATAATGACAAGGCTACCATACATTAGAGTAACAAAAATATGAACAACAGACTACCTTCCATAATGACAAGGCTATCATCCATTAGAGTAAAAAAATATAGAAAATAGACTACGTTCCATAATGACAACGCTACCATCTGTTGGAGTAAAAAAAATCTCGACAAAAGACAACCATTCATAATGACAAGGCTACCATCCATTGGAGTAACAAAAATCTCGACAACATACTACCTTCCAATATGACAAGGCTACCATCCATTGGAGTATCAAAAATATCAACAATAGACTACCTTCCAAAATGACAAGGCTACCATCAATTGGAGTAACAAAAATATCGACAATAGACTACCTTCCATAATGACAAGGCTACAATCCATTAGAATAACAAACTATCGACAACAGACTATGTTCCATAATGAAAAGGCTACCATCCATTGGAATAACAAATATCTCGACCACAGACTACCTTCCATAACGGTAAGGCTACTATCCAGTGGTGTAACAAAAATTTGAACAAAATACTACCTTCCATAATGATAAGGATACCATCCATTGGAGTAACAAAAATATCGACAATAGACTACCTTCCATAATGACAATGCTTTTATCCATTGGAGTAACAAAAATATCGACCACAGACTACATTCCATAATGACAAGGCTACCATCCATTTGAATAACAAAAATCTCGACAACAGACTACCTTCCATAATGACAAGGATATCATCCATTGGAGTAAAAAAAATTTCGAAAACAGACTACGTTCCATAATGACAACGCTACCATCCGTTGGAGTAACAAAAATCTCGACAAAAGACAACCTTTCATAATGACAAGGCTACCATCCATTGGAGTAACAAAAATCTGGACAACATATTACCTTCCATAATGACAAGGCTACGATCCATTGGAGAACAAAAATATCGACAACATACTACCTTCTATAATGACAGGGCTACCATCCATTGGAGTAACAAAAATCACAACGACATACCACCTTTCATAACGACAAGGCTTTTATCCATTGGAGTAACAAAAATATCTACCACAGACTACGTTCCATAATGACAAGGCTACAATCCATTTGAATAACAAAAATCTCGACAACAAACTACCTTCCATAATGACAAGGCTACCATACATTAGAGTAACAAAAATATGAACAACAGACTACCTTCCATAATGACAAGGCTATCATCAATTAGAGTAAAAAAAATATAGAAAATAGACTGCGTTCCATAATGACAACGCTACCATCTGTTGGAGTAAAAAAATCTCGACAAAAGACAACCATTCATAATGACCAGGCTACCATCCATTGGAGTAACGAAAATCTCGACAACATACTACCTTCCATTATGACAAGGCTACCATCCATTGGAGTATCAAAAATATCAACAATAGACTACCTTCCAAAATGACAAGGCTACCATCAATTGGAGTAACAAAAATATCGACAATAGACTACCTTCCATAATGACAAGGCTACAATCCATTAGAATAACAAACTATCGACAACAGACTATGTTCCATAATGAAAAGGCTACCATCCATTGGAGTAACAAAAATCTCAACAACAGACTACCTTCCATTATGACAAGGCTACCATCCATTGGTGTAACAAAAATCTGAACAACATACTACCTTCTATAATTACAAGGCTACCATCCATTGGACTAACAGAAATCACAATGACAGACTACCTTCCCTAATGACCAGGCTAAAATCCATTGGACTAACAAAAATCCCAATGACCAGACTACCTTCCATAATGACAATGCTTTTATCCATTGGAGTAACAAAAATATCGACCACAGACTACTTTCCATAATGACAAGGCTACAATCCATTTGAAAAACAAAAATCTCGACAACAGACTACCTTCCATAATGACAAGGCTACCATACATTAGAGTAACAAAAATATGAACAACAGACTACCTTCCATAATGACAAGGCTATCATCCATTGGAGTAAAAAAAATATCGAAAATAGTCTATGTTCCATAATGACAACGCTACCATCCGTTGGAGTAAAAAAAATCTTGACAAAAGACAACCTTTCATAATGACAAGGCTACCATCCATTGGAGTAACAAAAATGTTGACAACATACTACCTTCTATAATGACAAGGCTACCAACAATTGGAGTAACAAAAATGTCCACAATAGACTACATTCCATAATGACAAGGCTATCATCCATTAGAGTAACAAAAATATCGACAACAGACTATGTTCCATAATGACAACTCTACCATCTGTTGGAGTAACAAAAATATCGACAATAGATATCGACAACATATTACCTTCCATAATGACAAGGCTACCATCCATTGGAGAACAAAGATATCGACAACATACTACCTTCCATAATAACAAGGCTACCATCCATTGTAGTAACAAAAATATCAACAACAAACAGCATTCCATAATGACAAGGCAACCATCCATTGGAGTATAAAAAATATCAACAATAGACTACCTTCCATAATGACAAGGCTACCATCCATTGGAGTAAAAAAAATATCGACAATAGATATCGACAACATATTACCTTCCATAATGACAAGGCTACCATCCATTGGAGAACAAAGATATCGACAACATACTACCTTCCATAATGACAAGGCTACCATCCATTGTAGTAACAAAAATATCAACAACCGACTAGCTTTCATAATGACAAGGCAACCATCCATTGGAGTATAAAAAATATCAACAATAGACTACCTTCCATAATGATAAGGCTACCATCAATTGGAGTAACAAAAATATCGAAAATAGACTACCTTCCATAATGACAAGGCTACAATCCATTAGAGTAACAAAATATCGACAACAGACTATGTTCCATAATGACAAGGCTACCATCCATTGGAATAACAAATATCTCGACCACAGACTACCTTCCATAATGACAAGGCTACCATCAAATGGAATAACAAAAATACCAACAAAAAACTACCTCCTATAACGGTAGGGCTACCATCCATTGGTGTAACAAAAATTTGAACAAAATACGACCTTCCATAATGATAAGGATAACATCCATTGGAGTAACAAAAATATCGACAACAGACTACCTTCCATAATGACAATGCTTTTATCCATTGGAGTAACAAAAATATCGACCACAAACTACGTTCCATAATGACAAGGCTATTATCCATTTGAATAACAAAAATCTCGACAACAGACTACCTTCCATAATGACAAGGATATCATCCATTGGAGTAAAAAAATATCGAAAACAGACTACGTTCCATAATGACAACGCTACCATCCGTTGGAGTAACAAAAATCTCGACAAAAGACAACCTTTCATAATGACAAGGCTACCATCCATTAGAGTAACAAAAATCTCGACAACATATTACCTTCCATAATGACAAGGCTACCATCCATTGGAGAACAAAGATATCGACAACATACTACCTTCTATAATGACAAGGCTACCATCCATTGTAGTAACAAAAATATCAACAACAGACTACCTTCCATAATGACAAGGCAACCATCCATTGGAGTATAAAAAATATCAACAATAGACTACCTTCCATAATGATAAGGATACCATCAATTGGAGTAACAAAAATATCGACAATAGACTACCTTCTATAATGACAAGGCTACAATCCATTAGAGTAACAAAATATCGACAACAAACTATGTTGCATAATGACAAGGCTACCATCCATTGGAATAACAAATATCTCGACCACATACTACCTTCCATAATGACAAGGCTACCATCAAATGGAATAACAGAAATACCAACAACAAACTACCTCTTATAACGACAAGGCTACCATCCATTGGTGTAACAAAAATCTGAACAACAGACTACCTTCCATAATGACAAGGCTACCATCCACTAGAGTAACAAAAATATCAACAACAGGCTACCTTCCATAATGACAATGCTTTTATCCATTGGAGTAATAAAAATATCGACCACAGACTACGTTCCATAATGACAAGGCTACAATCCATTTGAATAACAAAAATCTCGACAACAAACTACCTTCCATAATGACAAGTCTACCATACATTAGAGTAACAAAAATATGAACAACAGACTACCTTCCATAATGACAAGGCTACCATCTGTTGGAGTAAAAAAATCTCGACAAAAGACAACCATTCATAATGACCAGGCTACCATCCATTGGAGTAACAAAAATCTCGACAACATACTACCTTCCATTATGACAAGGCTACCATCCATTGGAGTATCAAAAATATCAACAATAGACTACCTTCCATAATGATAAGGATACCATCAATTGGAGTAACAAAAATATCGACAATAGACTACCTTCTATAATGACAAGGCTACAATCCATTAGAGTATCAAAATATCAACAACAGACTATGTTCCATAATGACAAGGCTACCATCCATTGGAATAACAAATATCTCGACCACATACTACCTTCCATAATGACAAGGCTACCATCAAATGGAATAACAGAAATACCAACAACAAACTACCTCTTATAACGACAAGGCTACCATCCATTGGTGTAACAAAAATCTGAACAACAGACTACCTTCCATAATGACAAGGCTACCATCCACTAGAGTAACAAAAATATCAACAACAGGCTACCTTCCATAATGACAATGCTTTTATCCATTGGAGTAACAAAAATATCGACCACAGACTACGTTCCATAATGACAAGGCTACAATCCATTTGAATAACAAAAATCTCGACAACAAACTACCTTCCATAATGACAAGGCTACCATACATTAGAGTAACAAAAATATGAACAACAGACTACCTTCCATAATGACAAGGCTATCATCCATTAGAGTAAAAAAATATAGAAAATAGACTACGTTCCATAATGACAACGCTACCATCTGTTGGAGTAAAAAAATCTCGACAAAAGACAACCATTCATAATGACAAGGCTACCATCCATTGGAGTAACAAAAATCTCGACAACATACTACCTTCCAATATGACAAGGCTACCATCCATTGGAGTATCAAAAATATCAACAATAGACTACCTTCCAAAATGACAAGGCTACCATCAATTGGAGTAACAAAAATATCGACAATAGACTACCTTCCATAATGACAAGGCTACAATCCATTAGAATAACAAACTATCGACAACAAACTATGTTCCATAATGAAAAGGCTACCATCCATTGGAATAACAAATATCTCGACCACAGACTACCTTCCATAACGGTAAGGCTACCATCCAGTGGTGTAACAAAAATTTGAACAAAATACTACCTTCCATAATGATAAGGATACCATCCATTGGAGTAACAAAAATATCGACAATAGACTACCTTCCATAATGACAATGCTTTTATCCATTGGAGTAACAAAAATATCGACCACAGACTACATTCCATAATGACAAGGCTACCATCCATTTGAATAACAAAAATCTCGACAACAGACTACCTTCCATAATGACAAGGATATCATCCATTGGAGTAAAAAAATTTTCGAAAACAGACTACGTTCCATAATGACAACGCTACCATCCGTTGGAGTAACAAAAATCTCGACAAAAGACAACCTTTCATAATGACAAGGCTACCATCCATTGGAGTAACAAAAATCTGGACAACATATTACCTTCCATAATGACAAGGCTACGATCCATTGGAGAACAAAAATATCGACAACATACTACCTTCTATAATGACAAGACTACCATCAATTGGAGTAACAAAAATCACAACGACAGACCACCTTTCATAACGACAAGGCTTTTATCCATTGGAGTAACAAAAATATCTACCACAGACTATGTTCCATAATGACAAGGCTACAATCCATTTGAATAACAAAAATCTCGACAACAAACTACCTTCCATAATGACAAGGCTACCATACATTAGAGTAACAAAAATATGAACAACAGACTACCTTCCATAATGACAAGGCTATCATCCATTAGAGTAAAAAAAATATAGAAAATAGACTACGTTCCATAATGACAACGCTACCATCTGTTGGAGTAAAAAAATCTCGACAAAAGACAACCATTCATAATGACCAGGCTATCATCCATTGGAGTAACAAAAATCTCGACAACATCCTACCTTCCATTATGACAAGGCTACCATCCATTGGAGTATCAAAAATATCAACAATAGACTACCTTCCAAAATGACAAGGCTACCATCAATTGGAGTAACAAAAATATCGACAATAGACTACCTTCCATAATGACAAGACTACAATCCATTAGAGTAACAAAATATCGACAACAGACTATGTTCCATAATGACAAGGCTACCATCTATTGGAATAACAAATATCTCGACCACAGACTACCTTCCATAATGACAAGGCTACCATCAAATGGAATAACAAAAATACCAACAACAAACTACCTCATATAACGGTAAGGCTACCATCCATTGGTGTAACAAAAATTTGAACAAAATATTACCTTCCATAATGATAAGGATACCATCCATTGGAGTAACAAAATATCGACAACAGACTACCTTCCATAATGACAATGCTTTTATCCATTGGAGTAACAAAAATATCGACCACAGACTACGTTCCATAATGACAAGGCTACCATCCATTTGAATAACAAAAATCTCGACAACAGACTATCTTCCATAATGACAAGGATATCATCCATTGGAGTAAAAAAAATATCGAAAACAGACTACGTTCCATAATGACAACGCTACCATCCGTTGGAGTAACAAAAATCTCGACAAAAGACAACCTTTCATAATGACAAGGCTACCATCCATTAGAGTAACAAAAATCTCGACAACATATTACCTTCCATAATGACAAGGCTACCATCCATTGGAGAACAAAGATATCGACAACATACTACCTTCTATAATGACAAGGCTACCATCCATTGTAGTAACAAAAATATCAACAACAGACTACCTTCCATAATGACAAGGCAACCATCCATTGGAGTATAAAAAATATCAACAATAGACTACCTTCCATAATGATAAGGCTACCATCAATTGGAGTAACAAAAATATCGACAATAGACTACCTTCTATAATGACAAGGCTACAATCCATTAGTGTAACAAAATATCGACAACAAACTATTTTCCATAATGACAAGGCTACCATCCCTTGGAATAACAAATATCTCGACCACATACTACCTTCCATAATGACAAGGCTACCATCAAATGGAATAACAGAAATACCAACAACAAACTACCTCTTATAACGATAAGGCTACCATCCATTGGTGTAACAAAAATCTGAACAACAGACTACCTTCCATAATGACAAGGCTACCATCCACTAGAGTAACAAAAATATCAACAACAAGCTACCTTCCATAATGACAATGCTTTTATCCATTGGAGTAACAAAAATATCGACCATAGACTACGTTCCATAATGACAAGGCTACCATCCGTTGGAGTAACAAAAATCTCGACAAAAGACAACCTTTCATAATGACAAGGCTACCATCCATTAGAGTAACAAAAATCTCGACAACATATTACCTTCCATAATGACAAGGCTACCATCCATTGGAGAACAAAGATATCGACAACATACTACCTTCTATAATGACAAGGCTACCATCCATTGTAGTAACAAAAATATCAACAACAAACTACCTTCCATAATGACAAGGCAACCATCCATTGGAGTATAAAAAATATCAACAATAGACTACCTTCCATAATGATAAGGCTACCATCAATTGGAGTAACAAAAATATCGACAGTAGACTACCTTCTATAATGACAAGGCTACAATCCATTAGAGTAACAAAATATCGACAACAAACTATGTTCCATAATGACAAGGCTACCATCCCTTGGAATAACAAATATCTCGACCACATACTACCTTCCATAATGACAAGGCTACCATCAAATGGAATAACAGAAATACCAACAACAAACTACCTCTTATAACGACAAGGCTACCATCCATTGGTGTAACAAAAATCTGAACAACAGACTACCTTCCATATTGACAAGGCTACCATCCACTAGAGTAACAAAAATATCAACAACAGGCTACCTTCCATAATGACAATGCTTTTATCCATTGGAGTAACAAAAATATCGACCACAAACTACGTTCCATAATGACAAGGCTACAATCCATTTGAATAATAAAAATCTCGACAACAAACTACCTTCCATAATGACAAGGCTACCATACATTAGAGTAACAAAAATATGAACAACAGACTACCTTCCATAATGACAAGGCTATCATCCATTAGAGTAAAAAAATATAGAAAATAGACTACGTTCCATAATGACAACGCTACCATCTGTTGGAGTAAAAAAAATCTCGACAAAAGACAACCATTCATAATGACAAGGCTACCATCCATTGGAGTAACAAAAATCTCGACAACATACTACCTTCCAATATGACAAGGCTACCATCCATTGGAGTATCAAAAATATCAACAATAGACTACCTTCCAAAATGACAAGGCTACCATCAATTGGAGTAACAAAAATATCGACAATAGACTACCTTCCATAATGACAAGGCTTCAATCCATTAGAATAACAAACTATCGACAACAGACTATGTTCCATAATGAAAAGGCTACCATCCATTGGAATAACAAATATCTCGACCACAGACTACCTTCCATAACGGTAAGGCTACTATCCAGTGGTGTAACAAAAATTTGAACAAAATACTACCTTCCATAATGATAAGGATACCATCCATTGGAGTAACAAAAATATCGACAATAGACTACCTTCCATAATGACAATGCTTTTATCCATTGGAGTAACAAAAATATCGACCACAGACTACATTCCATAATGACAAGGCTACCATCCATTTGAATAACAAAAATCTCGACAACAGACTACCTTCCATAATGACAAGGATATCATCCATTGGAGTAAAAAAAATTTCGAAAACAGACTACGTTCCATAATGACAACGCTACCATCCGTTGGAGTAACAAAAATCTCGACAAAAGACAACCTTTCATAATGACAAGGCTACCATCCATTGGAGTAACAAAAATCTGGACAACATATTACCTTCCATAATGACAAGGCTACGATCCATTGGAGAACAAAAATATCGACAACATACTACCTTCTATAATGACAGGGCTACCATCCATTGGAGTAACAAAAATCACAACGACATACCACCTTTCATAACGACAAGGCTTTTATCCATTGGAGTAACAAAAATATCTACCACAGACTACGTTCCATAATGACAAGGCTACAATCCATTTGAATAACAAAAATCTCGACAACAAACTACCTTCCATAATGACAAGGCTACCATACATTAGAGTAACAAAAATATGAACAACAGACTACCTTCCATAATGACAAGGCTATCATCAATTAGAGTAAAAAAAATATAGAAAATAGACTGCGTTCCATAATGACAACGCTACCATCTGTTGGAGTAAAAAAATCTCGACAAAAGACAACCATTCATAATGACCAGGCTACCATCCATTGGAGTAACGAAAATCTCGACAACATACTACCTTCCATTATGACAAGGCTACCATCCATTGGAGTATCAAAAATATCAACAATAGACTACCTTCCAAAATGACAAGGCTACCATCAATTGGAGTAACAAAAATATCGACAATAGACTACCTTCCATAATGACAAGGCTACAATCCATTAGAATAACAAACTATCGACAACAGACTATGTTCCATAATGAAAAGGCTACCATCCATTGGAATAACAAATATCTCGACCACAGACTACCTTCCATAACGGTAAGGCTACTATCCAGTGGTGTAACAAAAATTTGAACAAAATACTACCTTCCATAATGATAAGGATACCATCCATTGGAGTAACAAAAATATCGACAATAGACTACCTTCCATAATGACAATGCTTTTATCCATTGGAGTAACAAAAATATCGACCACAGACTACATTCCATAATGACAAGGCTACCATCCATTTGAATAACAAAAATCTCGACAACAGACTACCTTCCATAATGACAAGGATATCATCCATTGGAGTAAAAAAAATTTCGAAAACAGACTACGTTCCATAATGACAACGCTACCATCCGTTGGAGTAACAAAAATCTCGACAAAAGACAACCTTTCATAATGACAAGGCTACCATCCATTGGAGTAACAAAAATCTGGACAACATATTACCTTCCATAATGACAAGGCTACGATCCATTGGAGAACAAAAATATCGACAACATACTACCTTCTATAATGACAGGGCTACCATCCATTGGAGTAACAAAAATCACAACGACATACCACCTTTCATAACGACAAGGCTTTTATCCATTGGAGTAACAAAAATATCTACCACAGACTACGTTCCATAATGACAAGGCTACAATCCATTTGAATAACAAAAATCTCGACAACAAACTACCTTCCATAATGACAAGGCTACCATACATTAGAGTAACAAAAATATGAACAACAGACTACCTTCCATAATGACAAGGCTATCATCAATTAGAGTAAAAAAAATATAGAAAATAGACTGCGTTCCATAATGACAACGCTACCATCTGTTGGAGTAAAAAAATCTCGACAAAAGACAACCATTCATAATGACCAGGCTACCATCCATTGGAGTAACGAAAATCTCGACAACATACTACCTTCCATTATGACAAGGCTACCATCCATTGGAGTATCAAAAATATCAACAATAGACTACCTTCCAAAATGACAAGGCTACCATCAATTGGAGTAACAAAAATATCGACAATAGACTACCTTCCATAATGACAAGGCTACAATCCATTAGAATAACAAACTATCGACAACAGACTATGTTCCATAATGAAAAGGCTACCATCCATTGGAATAACAAATATCTCGACCACAGACTACCTTCCATAACGGTAAGGCTACTATCCAGTGGTGTAACAAAAATTTGAACAAAATACTACCTTCCATAATGATAAGGATACCATCCATTGGAGTAACAAAAATATCGACAATAGACTACCTTCCATAATGACAATGCTTTTATCCATTGGAGTAACAAAAATATCGACCACAGACTACATTCCATAATGACAAGGCTACCATCCATTTGAATAACAAAAATCTCGACAACAGACTACCTTCCATAATGACAAGGATATCATCCATTGGAGTAAAAAAAATTTCGAAAACAGACTACGTTCCATAATGACAACGCTACCATCCGTTGGAGTAACAAAAATCTCGACAAAAGACAACCTTTCATAATGACAAGGCTACCATCCATTGGAGTAACAAAAATCTGGACAACATATTACCTTCCATAATGACAAGGCTACGATCCATTGGAGAACAAAAATATCGACAACATACTACCTTCTATAATGACAGGGCTACCATCCATTGGAGTAACAAAAATCACAACGACATACCACCTTTCATAACGACAAGGCTTTTATCCATTGGAGTAACAAAAATATCTACCACAGACTACGTTCCATAATGACAAGGCTACAATCCATTTGAATAACAAAAATCTCGACAACAAACTACCTTCCATAATGACAAGGCTACCATACATTAGAGTAACAAAAATATGAACAACAGACTACCTTCCATAATGACAAGGCTATCATCAATTAGAGTAAAAAAAATATAGAAAATAGACTGCGTTCCATAATGACAACGCTACCATCTGTTGGAGTAAAAAAATCTCGACAAAAGACAACCATTCATAATGACCAGGCTACCATCCATTGGAGTAACGAAAATCTCGACAACATACTACCTTCCATTATGACAAGGCTACCATCCATTGGAGTATCAAAAATATCAACAATAGACTACCTTCCAAAATGACAAGGCTACCATCAATTGGAGTAACAAAAATATCGACAATAGACTACCTTCCATAATGACAAGGCTACAATCCATTAGAATAACAAACTATCGACAACAGACTATGTTCCATAATGAAAAGGCTACCATCCATTGGAATAACAAATATCTCGACCACAGACTACCTTCCATAACGGTAAGGCTACTATCCAGTGGTGTAACAAAAATTTGAACAAAATACTACCTTCCATAATGATAAGGATACCATCCATTGGAGTAACAAAAATATCGACAATAGACTACCTTCCATAATGACAATGCTTTTATCCATTGGAGTAACAAAAATATCGACCACAGACTACATTCCATAATGACAAGGCTACCATCCATTTGAATAACAAAAATCTCGACAACAGACTACCTTCCATAATGACAAGGATATCATCCATTGGAGTAAAAAAAATTTCGAAAACAGACTACGTTCCATAATGACAACGCTACCATCCGTTGGAGTAACAAAAATCTCGACAAAAGACAACCTTTCATAATGACAAGGCTACCATCCATTGGAGTAACAAAAATCTGGACAACATATTACCTTCCATAATGACAAGGCTACGATCCATTGGAGAACAAAAATATCGACAACATACTACCTTCTATAATGACAGGGCTACCATCCATTGGAGTAACAAAAATCACAACGACATACCACCTTTCATAACGACAAGGCTTTTATCCATTGGAGTAACAAAAATATCTACCACAGACTACGTTCCATAATGACAAGGCTACAATCCATTTGAATAACAAAAATCTCGACAACAAACTACCTTCCATAATGACAAGGCTACCATACATTAGAGTAACAAAAATATGAACAACAGACTACCTTCCATAATGACAAGGCTATCATCAATTAGAGTAAAAAAAATATAGAAAATAGACTGCGTTCCATAATGACAACGCTACCATCTGTTGGAGTAAAAAAATCTCGACAAAAGACAACCATTCATAATGACCAGGCTACCATCCATTGGAGTAACGAAAATCTCGACAACATACTACCTTCCATTATGACAAGGCTACCATCCATTGGAGTATCAAAAATATCAACAATAGACTACCTTCCAAAATGACAAGGCTACCATCAATTGGAGTAACAAAAATATCGACAATAGACTACCTTCCATAATGACAAGGCTACAATCCATTAGAATAACAAACTATCGACAACAGACTATGTTCCATAATGAAAAGGCTACCATCCATTGGAATAACAAATATCTCGACCACAGACTACCTTCCATAACGGTAAGGCTACTATCCAGTGGTGTAACAAAAATTTGAACAAAATACTACCTTCCATAATGATAAGGATACCATCCATTGGAGTAACAAAAATATCGACAATAGACTACCTTCCATAATGACAATGCTTTTATCCATTGGAGTAACAAAAATATCGACCACAGACTACATTCCATAATGACAAGGCTACCATCCATTTGAATAACAAAAATCTCGACAACAGACTACCTTCCATAATGACAAGGATATCATCCATTGGAGTAAAAAAAATTTCGAAAACAGACTACGTTCCATAATGACAACGCTACCATCCGTTGGAGTAACAAGAATCTCGACAAAAGACAACCTTTCATAATGACAAGGCTACCATCCATTGGAGTAACAAAAATCTGGACAACATATTACCTTCCATAATGACAAGGCTACGATCCATTGGAGAACAAAAATATCGACAACATACTACCTTCTATAATGACAGGGCTACCATCCATTGGAGTAACAAAAATCACAACGACATACCACCTTTCATAACGACAAGGCTTTTATCCATTGGAGTAACAAAAATATCTACCACAGACTACGTTCCATAATGACAAGGCTACAATCCATTTGAATAACAAAAATCTCGACAACAAACTACCTTCCATAATGACAAGGCTACCATACATTAGAGTAACAAAAATATGAACAACAGACTACCTTCCATAATGACAAGGCTATCATCCATTAGAGTAAAAAAAATATAGAAAATAGACTGCATTCCATAATGACAACGCTACCATCTGTTGGAGTAAAAAAATCTCGACAAAAGACAACCATTCATAATGACCAGGCTACCATCCATTGGAGTAACGAAAATCTCGACAACATACTACCTTCCATTATGACAAGGCTACCATCCATTGGAGTATCAAAAATATCAACAATAGACTACCTTCCAAAATGACAAGGCTACCATCAATTGGAGTAACAAAAATATCCACAATAGACTACCTTCCATAATGACAAGACTACAATCCATTAGAGTAACAAAATATCGACAACAGACTATGTTCCATAATGACAAGGCTACCATCTATTGGAATAACAAATATCTCGACCACAGACTACCTTCCATAATGATAAGGCTACCATCAAATGGAATAACAAAAATACCAACAACAAACTACCTCCTATAACGGTAAGGCTACCATCCATTGGTGTAACAAAAATTTGAACAAAATATTACCTTCCATAATGATAAGGATACCATCCATTGGAGTAACAAAATATCGACAACAGACTACCTTCCATAATGACAATGCTTTTATCCATTGCAGTAACAAAAATATCGACCACAGACTACGTTCCATAATGACAAGGCTACCATCCATTTGAATAACAAAAATCTCGACAACAGACTACCTTCCATAATGACAAGGATATCATCCATTGGAGTAAAAAAAATATCGAAAACAGACTACGTTCCATAATGACAACGCTACCATCCGTTGGAGTAACAAAAATCTCGACAAAAGACAACCTTTCATAATGACAAGGCTACCATCCATTAGAGTAACAAAAATCTCGACAACATATTACCTTCCATAATGACAAGGCTACCATCCATTGGAGAACAAAGATATCGACAACATACTACCTTCTATAATGACAAGGCTACCATCCATTGTAGTAACAAAAATATCAACAACAGACTACCTTCCATAATGACAAGGCAACCATCCATTGGAGTATAAAAAATATCAACAATAGACTACCTTCCATAATGACAAGGCTACCATCAAATGGAATAACAGAAATATCGACAATAGACTACCTTCTATAATGACAAGGCTACAATCCATTAGAGTAACAAAATATCGACAACAAACTATGTTCCATAATGACAAGGCTACCATCCATTGGAATAACAAATATCTCGACCACATACTACCTTCCATAATGACAAGGCTACCATCAAATGGAATAATAGAAATACCAACAACAAACTACCTCTTATAACGACAAGGCTACCATCCATTGGTGTAACAAAAATCTGAACAACAGACTACCTTCCATAATGACAAGGCTACCATCCACTAGAGTAACAAAAATATCAACAACAGGCTACCTTCCATAATGACAATGCTTTTATCCATTGGAGTAACAAAAATATCGACCACATACTACGTTCCATAATGACAAGGCTACAATCCATTTGAATAACAAAAATCTCGACAACAAACTACCTTCCATAATGACAAGGCTACCATACATTAGAGTAACAAAAATATGAACAACAGACTACCTTCCATAATGACAAGGCTATCATCCAATAGAGTAAAAAAAATATAGAAAATAGACTACGTTCCATAATGACAACGCTACCATCTGTTGGAGTAAAAAAAATCTCGACAAAAGACAACCAGTCATAATGACAAGGCTACCATCCATTGGAGTAACAAAAATCTCGACAACATACTACCTTCCAATATGACAAGGCTACCATCCATTGGAGTATCAAAAATATCAACAATAGACTACCTTCCAAAATGACAAGGCTACCATCAATTGGAGTAACTAAAATATCGACAATAGACTACCTTCCATAATGACAAGGCTACAATCCATTAGAGTAACAAACTATCGACAACAGACTATGTTCCATAATGACAAGGCTACCATCCATTGGAATAACAAATATCTCGACCACAGACTACCTTCCATAACAATAAGGCTACCATCTAGTGGTGTAACAAAAATTTGAACAAAATACTACCTTCCATAATGATAAGGATACCATCCATTGGAGTAACAAAAATATCGACAATAGACTACCTTCCATAATGACAATGCTTTTATCCATTGGAGTAACAAAAATATCGACCACAGACTACGTTCCATAATGACAAGGCTACCATCCATTTGAATAACAAAAATCTCGACAACAGACTACCTTCCATAATGACAAGGATATCATCCATTGGAGTAAAAAAAATTTCGAAAACAGACTACGTTCCATAATGACAACGCTACCATCCGTTGGAGTAACAAAAATCTCGACAAAAGACAACCTTGCATAATGACAAGGCTACCATCCATTGGAGTAACAAAAATCTGGACAACATATTACCTTCCATAATGACAAGGCTACGATCCATTGGAGAACAAAAATATCAACAACATACTACCTTCTATAATGACAGGGCTACCATCCATTGGAGTAACAAAAATCTCGATAACAAACTACCTTCCATAATGACAAGGCTACCATACATTAGAGTAACAAAAATATGAACAACAGACTACCTTCCATAATGACAAGGCTATCATCCATTAGAGTAAAAAAAATATAGAAAATAGACTACGTTCCATAATGACAACGCTACCATCTGTTGGAGTAAAAAAATCTCGACAAAAGACAACCATTCATAATGACCAGGCTACCATCCATTGGAGTAACAAAAATCTCGACAACATACTACCTTCCATTATGACAAGGCTACCATCCAATGGAGTATCAAAAATATCAACAATAGACTACCTTCCAAAATGACAAGGCTACCATCAATTGGAGTAACAAAAATATCGACAATAGACTACCTTCCATAATGACAAGACTACAATCCATTAGAGTAACAAAATATCGACAACAGACTATGTTCCATAATGACAAGGCTACCATCTATTGGAATAACAAATATCTCGACCACAGACTACCTTCCATAATGACAAGGCTACCATCAAATGGAATAACAAAAATACCAACAACAAACTACCTCCTATAACGGTAAGGCTACCATCCATTGGTGTAACAAAAATTTGAACAAAATATTACCTTCCATAATGATAAGGATACCATCCATTGGAATAACAAAATATCGACAACAGACTACCTTCCATAATGACAATGCTTTTATCCATTGGAGTAACAAAAATATCGACCACAGACTACGTTCCATAATGACAAGGCTACCATCCATTTGAATAACAAAAATCTCGACAACAGACTACCTTCCATAATGACAAGGATATCATCCATTGGAGTAAAATAAATATCGAAAACAGACTACGTTCCATAATGACAACGCTACCATCCGTTGGAGTAACAAAAATCTCGACAAAAGACAACCTTTCATAATGACAAGGCTACCATCAATTGGAGTAACAAAAATCTGGACAACATATTACCTTCCATAATGACAAGGCTACGATCCATTGGAGAACAAAAATATCGACAACATACTACCTTCTATAATGACAGGGCTGCCGTCCATTGTAGTAACAAAAATATCAACAACAGACTACCTTCCATAATGACAAGGTAACCATCCATTGAAGTATAAAAAATATCAACAATAGACTACCTTCCATAATGACAAGGCTACCATCCATATGAGTAACAAAAATTGGAACAACAGACTACCTTCCATAATGACAAGGCTACCATCCATTGGAGTAACAAAAATATTGACAACAGACTACCTTCCATAATGACAATGATTTTATCCATTGGTGTAACATAAATATCGACAACATACTATGTTCCATAATGACAAGGCTACCAATCATTGAATAAAAAAAATCTCGACAAAAGACTACCTTCCATAACGACAAGGCTACCATCCATTGGAGTAACAAAAATCTCGACAACAGACCACCTTCCGTAATGACAAGGTTACCATCCATTGGAGAACAAATATATCGACAACAGACTACTTTCCATAATGACAAGGCTACCATCCTATGGAGTAACAAAAATATCGACAACAGACTACCTTCCCTAATGACAAGGCTACCATCCATTGTAGTAACAAAAATATCAACAACAGACTACCTTCCATAATGACAAGGCAACCATCCATTGGAGTAACAAAAATATCAACAATAGACTACCTTCCATAATGACAAGGCTACCATCAATTGGAATAACAAAAATATCGACAATAGACTACCTTCCATAATGACAAGGCTACGATCCATTAGAGTAACAAAATATCGACAACAGACTATGTTCCATAATGACAAGGCTACCATCCATTAGAATAACAAATATCTCGACCACAGACTACCTTCCATAATGACAAGGCTACCATCAAATGGAATAACAAAAATACCAACAATAAACTACCTCCTATAATGGTAAGGCTACCATCCATTGGTGTATCAAAAATTAAAACAAAATACTACCTTCCATAATGATAAGGATACCATCCATTGGAGTAACAAAAATATCGACAACAGACTACCTTCCATAATGACAATGCTTTAATCCATTGGAGTAACAAAAATATCGACCACAGACTACGTTCCATAATGACAAGGCTACCATCCATTTGAATAACAAAAATCTCGACAACAGACTACCTTCCATAATGACAAGGATATCATCCATTGGAGTAAAATAAATATCGAAAACAGACTACGTTCCATAATGACAATGCTACCATCCGTTGGAGTAACAAAAATCTCGACAAAAGACAACATTTCATAATGACAAGGCTACCATCAATTGGAGTAACAAAAATCTGGACAACATATTACCTTCCATAATGACAAGGCTACGATCCATTGGAGAACAAAAATATTGACAACATACTACCTTCTATAATGACAGGGCTACCATCCATTGTAGTAACAAGAATATCAACAACAGACTACCTTCCATAATGACAAGGCAACCATCCATTGGAGTATAAAAAATATCAACAATAGACTACCTTCCATAATGACAAGGCTACCATCCATATGAGTAACAAAAATTGGAACAACAGACTACCTTCCATAATGACAAGGCTACCATCCATTGGAGTAACAAAAATATTGACAACAGACTACCTTCCATAATGACAATGATTTTATCCATTGGTGTAACATAAATATCGACAACATACTATGTTCCATAATGACAAGGCTACCAATCATTGAATAAAAAAAATCTCGACAAAAGACTACCTTCCATAACGACAAGGCTACCATCCATTGGAGTAACAAAAATCTTGACAACAGACCACCTTCCGTAATGACAAGGTTACCATCCATTGGAGAACAAATATATCGATAACAGACTACTTTCCATAATGACAAGGCTACCATCCTATGGAGTAACAAAAATATCGACAACAGACTACCTTCCCTAATGACAAGGCTACCATCCATTGTAGTAACAAAAATATCAACAACAGACTACCTTCCATAATGACAAGGCAACCATCCATTGGAGTAACAAAAATATCAACAATAGACTACCTTCCATAATGACAAGGCTACCATCAATTGGAATAACAAAAATATCGACAATAGACTACCTTCCATAATGACAAGGCTACAATCCATTAGAGTAACAAAATATCGACAACAGACTATGTTCCATAATGACAAGGCTACCATCCATTAGAATAACAAATATCTCGACCACAGACTACCTTCCATAATGACAAGGCTACCATCAAATGGAATAACAAAAATACCAACAATAAACTACCTCCTATAATGGTAAGGCTACCATCCATTGGTGTAACAAAAATTAAAACCAAATACTACCTTCCATAATGACAAGGATACCATCCATTGGAGTAACAAAAATATCGACAACAGACTACCTTCCATAATGACAATGCTTTTATCCATTGGAGTAACAAAAATATCGACCACAGACTACGTTCCATAATGACAAGGCTACCATCCATTTGAATAACAAAAATCTCGACAACAAACTACTTTCCATAATGACAAGGATATCATCCATTGGAGTAAAATAAATATCGAAAACAGACTACGTTCCATAATGACAACGCTACCATCCGTTGGAGTAACAAAAATCTCGACAAAAGACAACCTTTCATAATGACAAGGCTACCATCAATTGGAGTAACAAAAATCTGGACAACATATTACCTTCCATAATGACAAGGCTACGATCCATTGGAGAACAAAGATATCGACAACATACTACCTTCTATAATGACAGGGCTACCATCCATTGTAGTAACAAAAATATCAACAACAGACTACCTTCCATAATGACAAGGAAACCATCCATTGGAGTATAAAAAATATCAACAATAGACTACCTTCCATAATGACAAGGCTACCATCCATATGAGTAACAAAAATTGGAACAACAGACTACCTTCCATAATGACAAGGCTACCATCCATTGGAGTAACAAAAATATTGACAACAGACTACCTTCCATAATGACAATGATTTTATCCATTGGTGTAACATAAATATCGACAACATACTATGTTCCATAATGACAAGGCTACCAATCATTGAATAAAAAAAATCTCGACAAAAGACTACCTTCCATAACGACAAGGCTACCATCCACTGGAGTTACAAAAATATCGACAACAGATCACCTTCCATAATGACAAGGTTACCATCCATTGGAGAACAAATATATCGACAACAGACTACTTTCCATAATGACAAGGCTACCATCCTATGGAGTAACAAAAATATCGACAACAGACTACCTTCCCTAATGACAAGGCTACCATCCATTGTAGTAACAAAAATATCAACAACAGACTACCTTCCATAATGACAAGGCAACCATCCATTGGAGTAACAAAAATATCAACAATAGACTACCTTCTATAATGACAAGGCTACCATCAATTGGAATAACAAAAATATCGACAATAGACTACCTTCCATAATGACAAGGCTACAATCCATTAGAGTAACAAAATATCGACCACAGACTACGTTCCATAATGACAAGGCTACCATCCATTTGAATAACAAAAATCTCGACAACAAACTACCTTCCATAATGACAAGGATATCATCCATTGGAGTAAAATAAATATCGAAAACAGACTACGTTCCATAATGACAACGCTACCATCCGTTGGAGTAACAAAAATCTCGACAAAAGACAACCTTTGATAATGACAAGGCTACCATCAATTGGAGTAACAAAAATCTGGACAACATATTACCTTCCATAATGACAAGGCTACGATCCATTGGAGAACAAAGATATCGACAACATACTACCTTCTATAATGACAGGGCTACCATCCATTGTAGTAACAAAAATATCAACAACAGACTACCTTCCATAATGACAAGGAAACCATCCATTGGAGTATAAAAAATATCAAAAATAGACTACCTTCCATAATGACAAGGCTACCATCCATATGAGTAACAAAAATTGGAACAACAGACTACCTTCCATAATGACAAGGCTACCATCCATTGGAGTAACAAAAATATTGACAACAGACTACCTTCCATAATGACAATGATTTTATCCATTGGTGTAACATAAATATCGACAACATATTATGTTCCATAATGACAAGGCTACCAATCATTGAATAAAAAAAATCTCGACAAAAGACTACCTTCCATAACGACAAGGCTACCATCCACTGGAGTAACAAAAATCTCGACAACAGACCACCTTCCATAATGACAAGGTTACCATCCATTGGAGAACAAATATATCGACAACAGACTACTTTCCATAATGACAAGGCTACCATCCTATGGAGTAACAAAAATATCGACAACAGACTACCTTCCCTAATGACAAGGCTACCATCTGTTGTAGTAACAAAAATATCAACAACACACTACCTTCCATAATGACAAGGCAACCATCCATTGGAGTAACAAAAATATCAACAATAGACTACCTTCTATAATGACAAGGCTACCATCAATTCGAATAACAAAAATATCGACAATAGACTACCTTCCATAATGACAAGGCTACAATCCATTAGCGTAACAAAATATCGACAACAGACTATGTTCCATAATGACAAGGCTACCATCCATTAGAATAACAAATATCTCGACCACAGACTACCTTCCATAATGACAAGGCTACCATCAAATGGAATAACAAAAATACCAACAACAAACTACCTCCTATAATGGTAAGGCTACCATCCATTGGTGTAACAAAAATTAAAACAAAATACTACCTTCCATAATGATAAGGATACCATCCATTGGAGTAACAAAAATATCGACAACAGACTACCTTCCATAATGACAATGCTTTTATCCATTGGAGAAACAAAAATATCGACCACAGACTACGTTCCATAATGACAAGGCTACCATCCATTTCAATAACAAAAATCTCGACAACAGACTACCTTCCATAATGACAAGGATATAATCCATTGGAGTAAAAAAAATATCGAAAACAAAATACGTTCCATAATGACAACGCTACCATCCGTTGGAGTAACAAAAATCTCGACAAAAGACAACCTTTCATAATGACAAGGCTACCATCCATTCGAGTAACAAAAATCTCGACAACATATTACCTTCCATAATGACAAGGCTACCATCCATTGGAGAACAAAGATATCGACAACATACTACCTTCTATAATGACAGGGCTACCATCCATTGGAGTAACAAAAATCATAACGACAGACAACCTTTCATAACGACAAGGCTACTATCCTTTGGAGTAACAAAAATCTCGAAAAAAACTACCTTCAATAAAGACAAGGCTACCATCCATTGGAGTAACAAAAATCTCGACAACAGACCACCTTCCGTAATGACAAGGTTACCATCCATTGGAGAACAAATATATCGACAACAGACTACTTTCCATAATGACAAGGCTACCATCCTATGGAGTAACAAAAATATCGACAACAGACTACCTTCCCTAATGACAAGGCTACCATCCATTGTAGTAACAAAAATATCAACAACAGACTACCTTCCATAATGACAAGGCAACCATCCATTGGAGTAACAAAAATATCAACAATAGACTACCTTCCATAATGACAAGGCTACCATCAATTGGAATAACAAAAATATCGACAATAGACTACCTTCCATAATGACAAGGCTACAATCCATTAGAGTAACAAAATATCGACAACAGACTATGTTCCATAATGACAAGGCTACCATCCATTAGAATAACAAATATCTCGACCACAGACTACCTTCCATAATGACAAGGCTACAATCAAATGGAATAACAAAAATACCAACAATAAACTACCTCCTATAATGGTAAGGCTACCATCCATTGGTGTAACAAAAATTAAAACAAAATACTACCTTCCATAATGATAAGGATACCATCCATTGGACTAACAAAAATATCGACAACAGACTACCTTCCATAATGACAATGCTTTTATCCATTGGAGTAACAAAAATATCGACCACAGACTACGTTCCATAATGACAAGGCTACCATCCATTTGAATAACAAAAATCTCGACAACAGACTACCTTCCATAATGACAAGGATATCATCCATTGGAGTAAAATAAATATCGAAAACAGACTACGTTCCATAATGACAACGCTACCATCCGTTGGAGTAACAAAAATCTCGACAAAAGACAACCTTTCATAATGACAAGGCTACCATCAATTGGAGTAACAAAAATCTGGAAAACATATTACCTTCCATAATGACAAGGCTACGATCCATTGGAGAACAAAGATATCGACAACATACTACCTTCTATAATGATAGGGCTACCATCCATTGTAGTAACAAAAATATCAACAACAGACTACCTTCCATAATGACAAGGAAACCATCCATTGGAGTATAAAAAATATCAACAATAGACTACCTTCCATAATGACAAGGCTAGCATCCATATGAGTAACAAAAATTGGAACAACAGACTACCTTCCATAATGACAAGGCTACCATCCATTGGAGTAACAAAAATATTGACAACAGACTACCTTCCATAATGACAATGATTTTATCCATTGGTGTAACATAAATATCGACAACATACTATGTTCCATAATGACAAGGCTACCAATCATTGAATAAAAAAAATCTCGACAAAAGACTACCTTCCATAATGACAAGGCTACCATCCACTGGAGTAACAAAAATCTCGACAACAGACCACCTTCCATAATGACAAGGTTACCATCCATTGGAGAACAAATATATCGACAACAGACTACTTTCCATAATGACAAGGCTACCATCCTATGGAGTAACAAAAATATCGACAACAGACTACCTTCCCTAATGACAAGGCTACCATCTGTTGTAGTAACAAAAATATCAACAACACACTACCTTCCATAATGACAAGGCAACCATCCATTGGAGTAACAAAAATATCAACAATAGACTACCTTCTATAATGACAAGGCTACCATCAATTGGAATAACAAAAATATCGACAATAGACTACCTTCCATAATGACAAGGCTACAATCCATTAGCGTAACAAAATATCGACAACAGACTATGTTCCATAATGACAAGGCTACCATCCATTAGAATAACAAATATCTCGACCACAGACTACCTTCCATAATGACAAGGCTACCATCAAATGGAATAACAAAAATACCAACAACAAACTACCTCCTATAATGGTAAGGCTACCATCCATTGGTGTAACAAAAATTAAAACAAAATACTACCTTCCATAATGATAAGGATACCATCCATTGGAGTAACAAAAATATCGACAACAGACTACCTTCCATAATGACAATGCTTTTATCCATTGGAGAAACAAAAATATCGACCACAGACTACGTTCCATAATGACAAGGCTACCATCCATTTCAATAACAAAAATCTCGACAACAGACTACCTTCCATAATGACAAGGATATCATCCATTGGAGTAAAAAAAATATCGAAAACAAAATACGTTCCATAATGACAACGCTACCATCCGTTGGAGTAACAAAAATCTCGACAAAAGACAACCTTTCATAATGACAAGGCTACCATCCATTCGAGTAACAAAAATCTCGACAACATATTACCTTCCATAATGACAAGGCTACCATCCATTGGAGAACAAAGATATCGACAACATACTACCTTCTATAATGACAGGGCTACCATCCATTGGAGTAACAAAAATCATAACGACAGACAACCTTTCATAACGACAAGGCTACTATCCTTTGGAGTAACAAAAATCTCGAAAAAAGACTACCTTCAATAAAGACAAGGCTACCATCCATTGGAGTAACAAAAATCTCGACAACAGACCACCTTCCGTAATGACAAGGTTACCATCCATTGGAGAACAAATATATGGACAACAGACTACTTTCCATAATGACAAGGCTACCATCCTATGGAGTAACAAAAATATCGACAACAGACTACCTTCCCTAATGACAAGGCTACCATCCATTGTAGTAACAAAAATATCAACAACAGACTACCTTCCATAATGACAAGGCAACCATCCATTGGAGTAACAAAAATATCAACAATAGACTACCTTCCATAATGACAAGGCTACCATCAATTGGAATAACAAAAATATCGACAATAGACTACCTTCCATAATGACAAGGCTACAATCCATTAGAGTAACAAAATATCGACAACAGACTATGTTCCATAATGACAAGGCTACCATCCATTAGAATAACAAATATCTCGACCACAGACTACCTTCCATAATGACAAGGCTACAATCAAATGGAATAACAAAAATACCAACAATAAACTACCTCCTATAATGGTAAGGCTACCATCCATTGGTGTAACAAAAATTAAAACAAAATACTACCTTCCATAATGATAAGGATACCATCCATTGGAGTAACAAAAATATCGACAACAGACTACCTTCCATAATGACAATGCTTTTATCCATTGGAGTAACAAAAATATCGACCACAGACTACGTTCCATAATGACAAGGCTACCATCCATTTGAATAACAAAAATCTCGACAACAGACTACCTTCCATAATGACAAGGATATCATCCATTGGAGTAAAATAAATATCGAAAACAGACTACGTTCCATAATGACAACGCTACCATCCGTTGGAGTAACAAAAATCTCGACAAAAGAAAACCTTTCATAATGACAAGGCTACCATCAATTGGAGTAACAAAAATCTGGAAAACATATTACCTTCCATAATGACAAGGCTACGATCCATTGGAGAACAAAGATATCGACAACATACTACCTTCTATAATGATAGGGCTACCATCCATTGTAGTAACAAAAATATCAACAACAGACTACCTTCCATAATGACAAGGAAACCATCCATTGGAGTATAAAAAATATCAACAATAGACTACCTTCCATAATGACAAGGCTAGCATCCATATGAGTAACAAAAATTGGAACAACAGACTACCTTCCATAATGACAAGGCTACCATCCATTGGAGTAACAAAAATATTGACAACAGACTACCTTCCATAATGACAATGATTTTATCCATTGGTGTAACATAAATATCGACAACATACTATGTTCCATAATGACAAGGCTACCAATCATTGAATAAAAAAAATCTCGACAAAAGACTACCTTCCATAACGACAAGGCTACCATCCACTGGAGTTACAAAAATATCGACAACAGACCACCTTCCATAATGACAAGGTTACCATCCATTGGAGAACAAATATATCGACAACAGACTACTTTCCATAATGACAAGGCTACCATCCTATGGAGTAACAAAAATATCGACAACAGACTACCTTCCCTAATGACAAGGCTACCATCCATTGTAGTAACAAAAATATCAACAACAGACTACCTTCCATAATGACAAGGCAACCATCCATTGGAGTAACAAAAATATCAACAATAGACTACCTTCTATAATGACAAGGCTACCATCAATTGGAATAACAAAAATATCGACAATAGACTACCTTCCATAATGACAAGGCTACAATCCATTAGAGTAACAAAATATCGACAACAGACTATGTTCCATAATGACAAGGCTACCATCCATTAGAATAACAAATATCTCGACCACAGACTACCTTCCATAATGACAAGGCTACCATCAAATGGAATAACAAAAATACCAACAACAAACTACCTCCTATAATGGTAAGGCTACCATCCATTGGTGTAACAAAAATTAAAACAAAATACTACCTTCCATAATGATAAGGATACCATCCATTGGAGTAACAAAAATATCGACAACAGACTACCTTCCATAATGACAATGCTTTTATCCATTGGAGAAATAAAAATATCGACCACAGAGTACGTTCCATAATGACAAGGCTACCATCCATTTCAATAACAAAAATCTCGACAACAGACTACCTTCCATAATGACAAGGATATCATCCATTGGAGTAAAAAAAATATCGAAAACAGAATACGTTCCATAATGACAATGCTACCATCCGTTGGAGTAACAAAAATCTCGACAAAAGACAACCTTTCATAATGACAAGGCTACCATCCATTCGAGTAACAAAAATATCGACGACATATTACCTTCCATAATGACAAGGCTACCATCCATTGGAGAACAAAGATATCGATAACATACTACCTTCTATAATGACAGGGCTACCATCCATTGGAGTAACAAAAATCATAACGACAGACAACCTTTCATAACAACAAGGCTACTATCCTTTGGATTAACAAAAATCTCGACAAAAGACTACCTTCAATAAAGACAAGGCTACCATCCATTGGAGTAACAAAAATCTCGACAACAGACCACCTTCCGTAATGACAAGGTTACCATCCATTCGAGAACAAATATATCGACAACAGACTACTTTCCATAATGACAAGGCTACCATCCTATGGAGTAACAAAAATATCGACAACAGACTACCATCCCTAATGACAAGGCTACCATCCATTGTAGTAACAAAAATATCAACAACAGACTACCTTCCATAATGACAAGGCAACCATCCATTGGAGTAACAAAAATATCAACAATAGACTACCTTCCATAATGACAAGGCTACCATCAATTGGAATAACAAAAATATCGACAATAGACTACCTTCCATAATGACAAGGCTACAATCCATTAGAGTAACAAAATATCGACAACAGACTACCTTCCATAATGACAAGGCTACCATCAAATGGAATAACAAAAATACCAACAACAAACTACCTCCTATAATGGTAAGGCTACCATCCATTGGTGTAACAAAAATTAAAACAAAATACTACCTTCCATAATGATAAGGATACCATCCATTGGAGTAACAAAAATATCGACAACAGACTACCTTCCATAATGACAATGCTTTTATCCATTGGAGAAACAAAAATATCGACCACAGACTACGTTCCATAATGACAAGGCTACCATCCATTTGAATAACAAAAATCTCGACAACAGACTACCTTCCATAATGACAAGGATATTATCCATTGGAGTCAAAAAATATCGAAAACAAAATACATTCCATAATGACAACGCTACCATCCGTTGGAGTAACAAAAATCTCGACAAAAGACAACCTTTCATAATGACAAGGCTACCATCCATTGGAGTAACAAAAATCTCGACAACATATTACCTTCCATAATGACAAGGCTACCATCCATTGGAGAACAAAGATATCGACAACATACTACCTTCTATAATGACAGGGCTACCATCCATTGGAGTAACAAAAATCATAACGACAGACAACCTTTCATAACGACAAGGCTACTATCCTTTGGAGTAACAAAAATCTCGACAAAAGACTACCTTCCATAAAGACAAGGCTACCATCCATTGGAGTAACACAAATCTCGACAACAGACCACCTTCCATAATGCCAAGGTTACCATCCATTGGAGAACAAATATATCGACCACAGACTACTTTCCATAATGACAAGGCTACCGTCCTATGGAGTAACAAAAATATCGACAACAGACTACCTTCTCTAATGACAAGGCTACCATCCATTGTAGTAACAAAAATATCAACAACAGACTACCTTCCATAATGACAAGGCAACCATCCATTGGAGTAACAAAAATATCAACAATAGACTACCTTCCATTATGACAAGGCTACCATCAATTGGAGTAACAAAAATATCGACAATAGACTACCTTCCATAATGACAAGGCTACAATCCATTAGAGTAACAAAATATCGACAACAGACTATGTTCCATAATGACAAGGCTACCATCCATTGGAATAACAAATATCTCGACCACAGACTACCTTCCATAATGACAAGGCTACCATCATATGGAATAACAAAAATACCAACAACAAACTACCTCCTATAACGGTAAGGCTACCATCCATTGGTGTAACAAAAATTTGAACAAAAGACAACCTTCCATAATGATAAGGATACCATCCATTGGAGTAACAAAAATTTCGACAACATACTACCTTCCATAATGACAATGCTTTTATCCATTGGAGTAACAAAAATATCGACCACAAACTACGTTCCATAATGACAAGGCTACCATCCATTTGAATAACAAAAATCTCGACAACAGACTACCTTCCATAATTACAAGGATATCATCCATTGGGTTAAAAAAAATATCGAAAACAGACTACGTTCCATAATGACAACGCTACCATCCGTTGGAGTAACAAAAATCTCGACAAAAGACAACCTTTCATAATGACAAGGCTACCATCCATTGGAGTAAAAAAAATCTCGACAACATATTACCTTCCATAATGACAAGGCTACCATCCATTGGAGAACAAAGATATCGACAACATACAACCTTCTATAATGACAGGGCTACCATCCATTGGAGTAACAAAAATCATAACGACAGACAACCTTTCATAACGACAAGGCTACTATCCTTTGGAGTAACAAAAATCTCGACAAAAGACTACCTTCCATAAAGACAAGGCTACCATCCATTGGAGTAACACAAATCTCGACAACAGACCACCTTCCATAATGCCAAGGTTACCATCCATTGGAGAACAAATATATCGACCACAGACTACTTTCCATAATGACAAGGCTACCGTCATATGGAGTAACAAAAATATCGACAACAGACTACCTTCTCTAATGACAAGGCTACCATCCATTGTAGTAACAAAAATATCAACAACAGACTACCTTCCATAATGACAAGGCAACCATCCATTGGAGTAACAAAAATATCAACAATAGACTACCTTCCATTATGACAAGGCTACCATCAATTGGAGTAACAAAAATATCGACAATAGACTACCTTCCATAATGACAAGGCTACAATCCATTAGAGTAACAAAATATCGACAACAGACTATGTTCCATAATGACAAGGCTACCATCCATTGGAATAACAAATATCTCGACCACGGACTACCTTCCATAATGACAAGGCTACAATCATATGGAATAACAAAAATACCAACCACAAACTACCTCCTATAACGGTAAGGCTACCATCCATTGGTGTAACAAAAATTTGAAGAAAAGACTACCTTCCATAATGATAAGGATACCATCCATTGGAGTAACAAAAACATCGACAACATACTACCTTCCATAATGACAATGCTTTTATCCATTGGAGTAACAAAAATATCGACCACAGACTACGTTCCATAAGGACAAGGCTACCATCCATTTGAATAACAAAAATCTCGACAACAGACTACCTTCCATAATGACAAGGATATCATCCATTGGAGTAAAAAAAATATCGAAAACAGACTACGTTACATAATGACAACGCTACCATCCGTTGGAGTAACAAAAATCTCGACAAAAGACAACCTTTCATAATGACAAGGCTACCATCCATTGGAGTAACAAAAATCTCGACAACATATTACCTTCCATAATGACAAGGCTACCATCCATTGGAGAACAAAGATATCGACAACATACTACCTTCTATAATGACAGGGCTACCATCCATTGGAGTAACAAAAACCATAACGACAGACAACCTTTCATAACGACAAGGCTACTATCATTTGGAGTAACAAAAATCTCGACAAAAGACTACCTTCCATAACGACAAGGCTACCATCCATTGGAGTAACACAAATCTCGACAACAGACCACCTTCCATAATGACAAGGTTACCATCCATTGGAGAACAAATATATCGACAACAGACTACTTTCCATAATGACAAGGCTACCATCCTATGGAGTAACAAAAATATCAACAACAGACTACCTTCCCTAATGACAAGGCTACCATCCATTGTAGTAACAAAAATATCAACAACAGACTACCTTCCATAATGACAAGGCAACCATCCATTGGAGTAACAAAAATATCAACAACAGACTACCTTCCATAATGACAAGGCTACCATCAATTGGAGTAACAAAAATATCGACAATAGACTACCTTCCATAATGACAAGGCTACAATCCATTAGAGTAACAAAATATCGACAACAGACTATGTTCCATAATGACAAGGCTACCATCCATTGGAATAACAAATATCTCGACCACAGACTACCTTCCATAATGACAAGGCTACCATCATATGGAATAACAAAAATACCAACAAACTACCTCCTATAACGGTAAGGCTACCATCCATTGGTGTAACAAAAATTTGAACAAAAGACAACCTTCCATAATGATAAGGATACCATCCATTGGAGTAACAAAAATTTCGACAACATACTACCTTCCATAATGACAATGCTTTTATCCATTGGAGTAACAAAAATATCGACCACAAACTACGTTCCATAATGACAAGGCTACTATCCATTTGAATAACAAAAATCTCGACAACAGACTACCTTCCATAATGACAAGGATATCATCCATTGGGTTAAAAAAAATATCGAAAACAGACTACGTTCCATAATGACAACGCTACCATCCGTTGGAGTAACAAAAATCTCGACAAAAGACAACCTTTCATAATGACAAGGCTACCATCCATTGGAGTAAAAAAAATCTCGACAACATATTACCTTCCATAATGACAAGGCTACCATCCATTGGAGAACAAAGATATCGACAACATACAACCTTCTATAATGACAGGGCTACCATCCATTGGAGTAACAAAAATCATAACGACAGACAACCTTTCATAACGACAAGGCTACTATCCTTTGGAGTAACAAAAATCTCGACAAAAGACTACCTTCCATAAAGACAAGGCTACCATCCATTGGAGTAACACAAATCTCGACAACAGACCACCTTCCATAATGCCAAGGTTACCATCCATTGGAGAACAAATATATCGACCACAGACTACTTTCCATAATGACAAGGCTACCGTCATATGGAGTAACAAAAATATCGACAACAGACTACCTTCTCTAATGACAAGGCTACCATCCATTGTAGTAACAAAAATATCAACAACAGACTACCTTCCATAATGACAAGGCAACCATCCATTGGAGTAACAAAAATATCAACAATAGACTACCTTCCATTATGACAAGGCTACCATCAATTGGAGTAACAAAAATATCGACAATAGACTACCTTCCATAATGACAAGGCTACAATCCATTAGAGTAACAAAATATCGACAACAGACTATGTTCCATAATGACAAGGCTACCATCCATTGGAATAACAAATATCTCGACCACGGACTACCTTCCATAATGACAAGGCTACCATCATATGGAATAACAAAAATACCAACCACAAACTACCTCCTATAACGGTAAGGCTACCATCCATTGGTGTAACAAAAATTTGAAGAAAAGACTACCTTCCATAATGATAAGGATACCATCCATTGGAGTAACAAAAACATCGACAACATACTACCTTCCATAATGACAATGCTTTTATCCATTGGAGTAACAAAAATATCGACCACAGACTACGTTCCATAAGGACAAGGCTACCATCCATTTGAATAACAAAAATCTCGACAACAGACTACCTTCCATAATGACAAGGATATCATCCATTGGAGTAAAAAAAATATCGAAAACAGACTACGTTACATAATGACAACGCTACCATCCGTTGGAGTAACAAAAATCTCGACAAAAGACAACCTTTCATAATGACAAGGCTACCATCCATTGGAGTAACAAAAATCTCGACAACATATTACCTTCCATAATGACAAGGCTACCATCCATTGGAGAACAAAGATATCGACAACATACTACCTTCTATAATGACAGGGCTACCATCCATTGGAGTAACAAAAACCATAACGACAGACAACCTTTCATAACGACAAGGCTACTATCATTTGGAGTAACAAAAATCTCGACAAAAGACTACCTTCCATAACGACAAGGCTACCATCCATTGGAGTAACACAAATCTCGACAACAGACCACCTTCCATAATGACAAGGTTACCATCCATTGGAGAACAAATATATCGACAACAGACTACTTTCCATAATGACAAGGCTACCATCCTATGGAGTAACAAAAATATCAACAACAGACTACCTTCCCTAATGACAAGGCTACCATCCATTGTAGTAACAAAAATATCAACAACAGACTACCTTCCATAATGACAAGGCAACCATCCATTGGAGTAACAAAAATATCAACAACAGACTACCTTCCATAATGACAAGGCTACCATCAATTGGAGTAACAAAAATATCGACAATAGACTACCTTCCATAATGACAAGGCTACAATCCATTAGAGTAACAAAATATCGACAACAGACTATGTTCCATAATGACAAGGCTACCATCCATTGGAATAACAAATATCTCGACCACAGACTACCTTCCATAATGACAAGGCTACCATCATATGGAATAACAAAAATACCAACAAACTACCTCCTATAACGGTAAGGCTACCATCCATTGGTGTAACAAAAATTTGAACAAAAGACAACCTTCCATAATGATAAGGATACCATCCATTGGAGTAACAAAAATTTCGACAACATACTACCTTCCATAATGACAATGCTTTTATCCATTGGAGTAACAAAAATATCGACCACAAACTACGTTCCATAATGACAAGGCTACCATCCATTTGAATAACAAAAATCTCGACAACAGACTACCTTCCATAATGACAAGGATATCATCCATTGGGTTAAAAAAAATATCGAAAACAGACTACGTTCCATAATGACAACGCTACCATCCGTTGGAGTAACAAAAATCTCGACAAAAGACAACCTTTCATAATGACAAGGCTACCATCCATTGGAGTAAAAAAAATCTCGACAACATATTACCTTCCATAATGACAAGGCTACCATCCATTGGAGAACAAAGATATCGATAACATACTACCTTCTATAATGACAGGGCTACCATCCATTGGAGTAACAAAAATCATAACGACAGACAACCTTTCATAACGACAAGGCTACTATCCTTTGGATTAACAAAAATCTCGACAAAAGACTACCTTCAATAAAGACAAGGCTACCATCCATTGGAGTAACAAAAATCTCGACAACAGACCACCTTCCGTAATGACAAGGTTACCATCCATTCGAGAACAAATATATCGACAACAGACTACTTTCCATAATGACAAGGCTACCGTCATATGGAGTAACAAAAATATCGACAACAGACTACCATCCCTAATGACAAGGCTACCATCCATTGTAGTAACAAAAATATCAACAACAGACTACCTTCCATAATGACAAGGCAACCATCCATTGGAGTAACAAAAATATCAACAACAGACTACCTTCCATAATGACAAGGCTACAATCAATTGGAGTAACAAAAATATCGACAATAGACTACCTTCCATAATGACAAGGCTACAATCCATTAGAGTAACAAAATATCGACAACAGACTATGTTCCATAATGACAAGGCTACCATCCATTGGAATAATAAATATCTCGACCACAGACTACCTTCCATAATGACAAGGCTACCATCAAATGGAATAACAAAAATACCAACAACAAACTACCTCCTATAACGGTAAGGCTACCATCCATTGGTGTAACAAAAATTTGAACAAAAGACTACCTTCCATAATGATAAGGATACCATCCATTGGAGTAACAAAAATATCGACAACATACTACCTTCCATAATGACAATGCTTTTATCCATTGGAGTAACAAAAATATCGACCACATACTACGTTCCAAAATGACAAGGCTACCAATCATTTGAATAACAAAAATCTCGACAACAGACTACCTTCCATAATGACAAGGATATCATCCATTGGAGTAAAAAAAATATCGAAAACAGACTACGTTCCATAATGACAATGCTACCATCCGTTGGAGTAACAAAAGACTCGACAAAAGACAACCTTTCATAATGACAAGGCTACCATCCATTGGAGTAACAAAAATCTCGACAACATATTACCTTCCATAATGACAAGGCTACCATCCATTGGAGAACAAAGATATCGACAACATACTAGCTTCTATAATGACAGGGCTACCATCCATTGGAGTAACAAAAATCATAACGACATACAACCTTTCATAACGACAAGGCTACTATCCTTTGGAGTAACAAAAATCTCGACAAAAGACTACCTTCCATAACGACAAGGCTACCATCCATATGAGTAACAAAAATCGGAACAATAGACTACCTTCCATAATGACAAGGCTACCATCCATTGGAGTAACAAAAATATCGACAACAGACTACCTTCCATAATGACAATGCTTTTATCCATTAGAGTTACATAAATATCGACAACATACTATGTTCCATAATGACAAGGCTACCAATCATTGAATAAATAAAATCTCTACAAAAGACTACCTTCTATAACGACAAAGCTACCATCCATTGGAGTAACAAAAATCTCAACAACAGACCACCTTCCCTAATGACAAGGTTACAATCCATTGGAGAACAAAGATATCGACAACAGACTACTTTCCATAATGACAAGGCTACCATCCTATGGAGTAACAAAAATCTCGACAACAGACTACCTTCCATAATGACAAGGCTTTTATCCATTGGAGTAACAAAAATCTCGACAACAGACTACCTTCCATAATGACAAGGCAACCATCCATTAGAGTATCAAAAATATCAACAACAGACTACCTTCCATAATGACAAGGCTATCATCCATTGGAGTAAAAAAAATATCAAAATCAGACTATGTTCCATAATGACAACGCTACCATCCGTTGGAGTAACAAAAATCTCGACAAAAGACAACCTTTCATAATGACAAGGCTACCAACCATTGGAGTAACAAAAATCTCGACAACATATTACCTTCCATAATGACAAGGCTACCATCCATTGGAGTAACAAAAATCTCGACAAAAGACTACCTTTCATAACGACAAGGCTACCGTCCATATGAGTAACAAAAATCTGAACAACTGACTACCTTCCATAATGACAAGGCTACCATCCATTGGAATAACAAAAATATCAACAATAGACTACCTTCCATAATTACAAGGCTACCATCCATTGGAGTAACAAATATATGGACAACAGACTACCTTCCATAGTGACAAGGCTTTTTTTCATTGGAGTAACATAAATATCGACAACATACTATGTTCCATAATGACAAGGCTACCAATCATTGAATAAAAAAATCTCGACAAAAGAATACCTTCCATAATGACAAGGCTACCATCATTTTGAATAACAAAAATATCGACAATAGACTACATTCCATAATGACAAGGCTTCCATACATTAGAGTAACAAAAATATGAACAACAGACTACCTTCCATAATGACATGGCTATCATCCATTGGAGTAAAAAAAATATCGAAATCAGACTACGTTCCATAATGACAACGCTACCATCCTTTGGAGTAACAAAAATCTCGACAAAAGACAACCTTTCATAATGACAAGGCTACCATCCATTGGAGTAACAAAAATCTCGACAACATACTACCTTCCATAATGACAAGGCTACCATCCATTGGAGAACAAAGATAACGACAACATACTACCTTCCATAATGACACGGCTACCATCCATTGGAGTAACAAAAATCACAACGAAAGACAACCTTTCATAACAACAAGGCTACCATCCATAACGAAAAGGCTACCAACCATTGGAGTAACAAAAATATCGACAACAGACTACCTTCCATCGTGACAAGGATTTTTTCCATTGGGGTAACATAAATATCGACAACATACTATGTTCCATAATGACAAGGCTACCATCCATTGAATAACAAAAATCTCGACAAAAGAATACCTTCCATAACGACAAGGCTACCATCCATTGGAGTAACAAAAATCTCGACAACACACTACCTTCCATAATGACAAGGCTACCATCCATTGGAGAACAATGATATCGACAATAGACTACCTTCCATAATGACAAGGCTACCATCCTATGGGGTAAAAAAAATATCGACAAAAGACTACCTTCCATAATGACAAGGCTACCATCCATTGTAGTAACAAAAATATCAACAACTGACTACCTTCCATAATGACAACGCAACCATCCATTGGATTATCAAAAATATCAACAACAGACTACCTTCCATAATGACAAGGCTACCATCAATTGGAGTAACAAAAATATCAACAATAGCCTACCTTCCATAATGACTAGGCTACAATCCATTAGAGTAACATAATATCGATAACAGATTATGTTCCATAATGACAAGGCTACCATCCGATGGAATAACAAATATCTCGACCACAGACTACCTTCCATAATGACAAGGCTACCATCAAATGGAATAACAAAAATACCAACAACAAACTACCTCCTATAACGACAAGGCTACCATCCATTGGTGTAACAAAAATCTGAACAACAGCCTACCTTCCATAATGACAAGGTTACCACACATTGGAGTAACAAAAATATCGACAACAAACTACCTTCCATAATGACAATGCTTTTATCCATTGGAGTAACAAAAATATCAACCACAGACTACGTTCCATAATGACAAGGCTACCATCATTTTGAATAACAAAAATCTCGACAATAGACTACCTTCCATAATGACAAGGCTACCATCCTATGGGGTAAAATAAATATCAACAAAAGACTACCTTCCATAATGACAAGGCTACCATCCATTGTAGTAACAAAAATATCAACAACTAACTACCTTCCATAATGACAACGCAACCATCCATTGGATTATCAAAAATATCAACAACAGACTACCTTCCATAATGACAAGGCTACCATCAATTGGAGTAACAAAAATATCAACAATAGCCTACCTTCCATAATGACTAGGCTACAATCCACTAGAGTAACATAATATCGATAACAGATTATGTTCCATAATGACAAGGCTACCATCCGATGGAATAACAAATATCTCGACCACAGACTACCTTCCATAATGACAAGGCTACCATTAAATGGAATAACAAAAATACCAACAACAAACTACCTCCTATAACGACAAGGCTACCATCCATTGGTGTAACAAAAATCTGAACAACAGCCTACCTTCCATAATGACAAGGTTACCACACATTGGAGTAACAAAAATATCGACAACAAACTACCTTCCATAATGACAATGCTTTTATCCATTGGAGTAACAAAAATATCAACCACATACTACGTTCCATAATGACAAGGCTACCATCATTTTGAATAACAAAAATCTCGACAATAGACTACCTTCCATAACGACAAGGCTACCATCCGTTGGAGTAACAAAAATCTCGACAACAGACTACCTTCCATAATGACAAGGCTACCATCCAATGGAGAACAAAGATATCGACAACAGACTACTTTCCATAATGACAAGGATACCATCCTATGGGGTAACAAAAATATCGACAACAGACTACCTTCCATAATTAAAATGCTACCATCCATTGTAGTAACAAAAATATCAATAACAGACTACCTTCCATAATGACAAGGCAACCATCCATTGGAGTATCAAAAATATCATCAATAGACTACCTTCCATAATGACAATGCTACCATCAATTAGATTAACAAAAATATCGACAATAGACTACCTTCCATAATGACAAGGCTACAATCCATTAGCATAACAAAATATCGACAACAGACTATGTTCCATAATAACAAGGCTACCATCCATTGGAATAAAAAATATCTCGACCACAGACTACCTTCCATAATGACAAGGCTACCATCAAATGGAATAACAAAAATACCAACAACAAACTACCTCCTATAACGACAAGGCTACCATCCATTAGTGTAACAAAAATCTGAACAACAGACTTCCTTCCATAATGATAATGCTTTTATCCATTGGAGTAACAAAAATATCGACCAAAGACTAAATTCCATAATGACAAGGCTACCATCTATTTGAAAAACAAAAATCTCGACAACAGACTACCTTCCATAATGACAAGGCTACCATACATTAGAGTAACAAAAATATGAACAACAAACTACCTTCCATAATGACAAGGCTATCATCCATTGAAGTAAAAAAAATATTGAAATCAAACTCTCTTCCATAATTACAATGCTACCATCCGTTGGATTAACAAAAATCTCGACAAAAGACAATCTTTCATAATGACAAGGCTACCATCCATTGGAGTAACAAAAATCTCGACAACATACTACCTTTCATAATGACAAGGCTACCATCCATTGGAGAACAAAGATATCGACAACATACTACCTTCCATAATGACACGGCTACCATCCATTGGAGTAACAAAAATAACAACGACAGACAACCTTTCATAACGACAAGGCTACCATCCATTGGAGTAACAAAAATCTCGACAGCAGACTACCTTCCATAATGACAAGGCTACCATTTATTGGTGAACAAAGATATCCAGAACAGACTACCTTCCATAATGACAAGGCTACCATCCTATGGTGTAACAAAAATATCGACAACAGACTACCTTTCTTAATGACAAGGCTACCATCCATTGTAGTAACAAAAATATCAACAACAGACTACCTTCCATAATGACAAGGCAACCATCCATTGGAGTATCAAAAATATCAACAATAGACTACCTTCCATAATGACAAGGCTACCATCAACTGGAGTAACAAAAATATCGACAATAGACTACCTTCCATAATGACAAGGCTACAACCCATTATAGTAACAAAATATCGACAATAGACTATGTTCCATAATGTCAAGGCTACCATCCATTGGAATAACAAATATCTCGACCACAGACTACTTTACATAATGACAAGGCTACCATCAAATGGAATAACAAAAATACGAACAACAAACTACCTCCTATAACGACAAGGCTACCATCCATTAGTGTAACAAAAATCTGAACAAGAGACTACCTTCCATAATGATAATGCTTTTATCCATTGGAGTAACAAAAAAATATCGACCAAAGACTAAATTCCATAATGACAAGGCTACCATCCATTTGAATAACAAAAATCTCGACAACAGACTACCTTCCATAATGACAAGGCTACCATACATTAGAGTAACAAAAATATGAACAACAGACTACCTTCCATAATGACAAGGCTATCATCCATTGAAGTAAAAAAAATATTGAAATCAGACTACGTTCCATAAATACAACGCTACCATCCGGTTGATTAACAAAAATCTCGACAAAAGACAATCTTTAATAATGACAAGGCTACCATCCATTGGAGTAACAAAAATCTCGATAACATACTACCTTTCATAATGACAAGGCTACCATCAATTGGAGTAACAAAAATATCGACAATAGACTACCTTCCATAATGACAAGGCTACAATCCATTAGAGTAACAAAATATCGACAACAAATTATGTTCCATCATGACAAGGCTACCATCTGTTGGAATAACAAATATCTCGACCACAGACTACCTTCCATAATGACAAGGCTACCATCAAATGGAATAACAAAAATACCAACAACAAACTACCTCCTATAACGACAAGGCTACCATCCATTGGTGTAACAAAAATCTGAACAACAGCCTGCCTTCCATAATGACAAGGTTACCATACATTGGAGTAACAAAAATATCGACAACAAACTACCTTCCATAATGACAATGCTTTTATCCATTGGAGTAACAAAAATATCGACCACAGACTACGTTCCATAATGACAAGGCTACCATCATTTTGAATAACAAAAATCTCGACAACAGACTACCTTCCATAATGACAAGGCTACCATACATTAGAGTAACAAAAATATGAACAACAGACTACCTTCCATAATGACAAAGCTATCATCTATTGGAGTAAAAAATTATCGAAATCAGACTATGTTCCATAATGACAATGCTACCATCCGTTGGAGTAACAAAAATAACGAAAAAAGACAACCTTCCATAATGACAAGGCTACCATCCATTTGAGAACAAAGATATCGACAACATACAACCTTCCATAATGACACGGCTACCATCCATTGGAGTAACAAAAATCACAACGACATACAACCTTTCATAACGACAAGGCTACCATCCGTTGGAGTAACAAAAATCACAACGACAGACAACCTTTCATAACGACAAGGCTACCATCCATTGGAGTAACAAAAATCTCGACAAAAGACTACCTTCCATAACGAAAAGGCTACCATCCATTGGAGTAACAAAAATATCAACAACAGACTACCTTCCATAGTGACAAGGATTTTTTCCATTGGAGTAACATAAATATCGAGAACATACTATGTTCCATAATGACAAGGCTACCATCCATTGAATAACAAAAATATCGACAAAAGACTACCTTCCATAACGACAGGACAACCATCCATTGGAGCAACAAAAATCTCCAGAACAGACTACCTTCCATAATGACAAGGCTACCATCCATTGGTGAACAAAAATATCAAGAACACACTACCTTCCATAATGACAAGGCTACCATCCTATGGTGTAACAAAAATATCGACAATAGACTACCTTCCATAATGACAAGGCTACCATCCATTGTAGTAACAAAAATATCAACAACAGACTACCTTCCATAATGACAAGGCAACCATCCATTGGAGTATCAAAAATATCAACAATAGACTACCTTCCATAATGACAAGGCTACCATCAACTGGAGTAACAAAAATATCGACAATAGACTACCTTCCATAATGACAAGGCTACAACCCATTATAGTAACAAAATATCGACAATAGACTATGTTCCATAATGACAAGGCTACCATCCATTGGAATAACAAATATCTCGACCACAGACTACCTTCCATAATGACAAGGCTACCATCAAATGGAATAACAAAAATACGAACAACAAACTACCTCCTATAACGACAAGGCTACCATCCATTGGTGTAACAAAAATCTGAACAACAACCTACCTTCCATAAAGACAAGGCTACCATCCATTATAGTAACAAAAATATCGACAAAAAACTACCTTCCATAATGACAATGCTTTTATCCATTGGAGTAACAAAAATATCGACCACAGACTACGTTCCATAATGACAAGGCTACCATCCATTACAGTAACAAAAATATGAACCACAGACTAGCTTCCATAATGACAAGGCTATTATCCATTGGAGTAAAAAAAATATTGAAATCAGACTATGTTCCATAATGACAATGCTACCATCCTTTGGAGTAACAAAAATCTCGACAAAAAACAACCTTTCATAATGACAAGGCTACCATCCATTGGAGTAACAAAAATCTCGACAACATACTACCTTCCATAATGACAAGGCTACCATCCATTGGAGAACAAAGATATCGATAACATACTACCTTCCATAATGACAAGGCTACCATCCATTGGACTAACAAAAATCACAATGAAAGACAACCTTTCATAACGACAAGGCTACCATCCATTGGAGTCACAAAAATATCGACAATAGACTACCTTCCATAGTGACAAGGATTTTTTCCATTGGAGTAACATAAATATCGACAACATACTATGTTCCATAATGACAAGGCTACAATCCATTGAAAAACAAAAATCTCGACAAAAGACTACCTTCCATATTGACAAGGCTACCATCCGTTGGAGTAACAAAAATCTCGACAACAGACTACCTTCCATAATGACAAGGCTACCATCCAATGGAGAACAAAGGTATCGACAACAGACTACCTTCCATAATGACAAGGCTACCATCCTATGGGGTAACAAAAATATCGACAACAGACTACCTTCAATAATGACAAGGCAACCATCCATTGTAGTAACAAAAATATCAATAACAGACTACCTTCCATAATGACAAGGGAACCATCCATTGGAGTATCAAAAATATCATCAATAGACTACGTTTCATAATGACAATGCTACCATAAATTGGATTAACAAAAATATCGACAATAGACTACCTTCCATGATGACAAGGCTACAATCCATTAGCGTAACAAAATATTGACAACAGACTATGTTCCATAATGACAAGGCTACCATCCATTGGAATAAAAAATATCTCGACCACAGACTACCTTCCATAATGACAAGGCTACCATCAAATGGAATAACAAAAATACCAATAACAAACTACCTCCTATAACGACAAGGCTACCATCCATTGGTGTAACAAAAATCTGAACAACAACCTACCTTCCATAATGACAAGGCTACCATCAATTATAGTAACAAAAATATCGACAAAAAACTACCTTCCATATTGACAATGTTTTTATCCATTGGAGTAACAAAAATATTGACCACAGACTACGTTCCATAATGACAAGGCTACCATCCATTTGAATAACAAAAATCTCGACAACAGATTACCTTCCATAATGACAAGTCTACCATACATTACAGTAACAAAAATATGAACCACATACTACCTTCCATAATGACAAGGCTATCATCCATTGGAGTAAAAAAATATCGAAATCAGACTATGTTCCATAATGACAATGCTACCATCCTTTGGAGTAACAAAAATCTCGACAAAAAACAACCTTTCATAATGACAAGGCTACCATCCATTAGTGTAACAAAAATCTGAACAGCAGACTACCTTCCATAATGATAATGCTTTTATCCATTGGAGAAACAAAAATATCGACCAAAGACTAAATTCCATAATGATAAGGCTACCATCCATTTGAATAACAAAAATCTCGACAACAAACTACCTTCCATAATGACAAGGCTACCATACATTAGAGTAACAAAAATATGAACAACAGACTACCTTCCATAATGACAAGGCTATCATCCATTGAAGTAAAAAAAATATTGAAATCAGACTACGTTCCATAATGACAACGCTACCATCCGTTGGATTAACAAAAATCTCGACAAAAGACAATCTTTCATAATGACAAGGCTACCATCCATTGGAGTAACAAAAATCTCGACAACATACTACCTTTCATAATGACAAGGCTACCATCCATTGGAGAACAAAGATATCGACAACATACTACCTTCCATAATAACACGGCTACCATCCATTGGAGTAACAAAAATAACAACGACAGACAACCTTTTATAACGGCAAGGCTACCATCCCTTGGAGTAACAAAAATCTCGACAAAAGACTACCTTCACTAACGAAAAGGCTACCATCCATTGGAGTAACAAAAATATCGACAACAGACTACCTTCCATGGTGACAAGGCTTTTTTCCATTGGAGTAACATAAATATCGACAACATACTATGGTCCATAATGACAAGGCTACCATCCATTGAATAACAAAAATCTCGACAAAAGACTACCTTCCATAACGACAAGGCTACCATCCATTGGAGTAACAAAGATATCGACAACATACTACCTTCCATAATGACAAGGCTACCATCCATTGGAGTAACCAAAATCACAATGACAGACAACCTTTCATAACGACAAGGCTACCATCCATTGGAATAACAAAAATATCGACAATAGACTACCTTCCATAGTGACAAGGATTTTTCCCATTGGAGTAACATAAATATCGACAACATACTATGTTCCATAATGACAAGGCTACCATCCATTGAATAACAAAAATCTCGGCAAAAGACTACCTTCCATAACGACAAGGCTACCATCCATTGCAGTAACAAAAATCTCGACAACAGACTACCTTCCATAATGACAAGGCTACCATCCAATGGAGAACAAAGATATCGACAACAGACTACCTTCCATAATGACAACGCTACCATCCTATGGGGTAACAAAAATATCGACAACAGACTACCTTCAATAATGACAAGGCTACCATCAATTGTAGTAACAAAAATATCAATAACAGACTACCTTCCATAATGACAAGGCAACCATCCATTGGAGTATCAAAAATATCATCAATAGACTACCTTCCATAATGACAATGCTACCATCAATTGGATTAACAAAAATATCGACAATAGACTACCTTCCATAATGACAAGGTTACAATCCATTAGCGTAACAAAGAATCGACAACAGACTATGTTCCATAATGACAAGGCTACCATCCATTGGAATAAAAAATATCTCGACCACAGACTACCTTCCATATTGAGAAGGCTACCATCAAATGGAATAACAAAAATACCAACAAAAAACTACCTCCTATAACGACAAGGCTACCATCCATTAGTGTAACAAAAATCTGAACAGCAGACTACCTTCCATAATGATAATGCTTTTATCCATTGGAGAAACAAAAATATCGACCAAAGACTAAATTCCATAATGACAAGGCTACCATCCATTTGAATAACAAAAATCTCGACAACAAACTACCTTCCATAATGACAAGGCTACCATACATTAGAGTAACAAAAATATGAACAACAGACTACCTTCCATAATGACAAGGCTATCATCCATTGAAGTAAAAAAAATATTGAAATCAGACTACGTTCCATAATGACAACGCTACCATCCGTTGGACTAACAAAAATCTCGACAAAAGACAATCTTTCATAATGACAAGGCTACCATCCATTGGAGTAACAAAAATCTCGACAACATACTACCTTTCATAATGACAAGGCTACCATCCATTGGAGAACAAAGATATCGACAACATACTACCTTCCATAATGACACGGCTACCATCCATTGGAGTAACAAAAATAACAACGACAGACAACCTTTCATAACGGCAAGGCTACCATCCCTTGGAGTAACAAAAATCTCGACAAAAGACTACCTTCTATAACGAAAAGGCTACCATCCATTGGAGTAACAAAAATATCGACAACAGACTACCTTCCATAGTGACAAGGCTTTTTCCCATTGGAGTAACATAAATATCGACAACATACTATGGTCCATAATGACAAGGCTACCATCCATTGAATAACAAAAATCTCGACAAAAGAATACCTTCCATAACGACAAGGCTACCATCCATTGGAGTAACAAAGATATCGACAACATACTACCTTCCATAATGACAAGGCTACCATCCATTGGAGTAACCAAAATCACAATGACAGACAACCTTTCATAACGACAAGGCTACCATTCATTGGAATAACAAAAATATCGACAATAGACTACCTTCCATAGTGACAAGGATTTTTTCCATTGGAGTAACATAAATATCGACAACATACTATGTTCCATAATGACAAGGCTACCATCCATTGAATAACAAAAATCTCGGCAAAAGACTACCTTCCATAACGACAAGGCTACCATCCATTGCAGTAACAAAAATCTCGACAACAGACTACCTTCCATAATGACAAGGCTACCATCCAATGGAGAACAAAGATATCGACAACAGACTACCTTCCATAATGACAACGCTACCATCCTATGGGGTAACAAAAATATCGACAACAGACTACCTTCAATAATGACAAGGCTACCATCAATTGTAGTAACAAAAATATCAATAACAGACTACCTTCCATAATGACAAGGCAACCATCCATTGGAGTATCAAAAATATCATCAATAGACTACCTTCCATAATGACAATGCTACCATCAATTGGATTAACTAAAATATCGACAATAGACTACCTTCCATAATGACAAGGCTACAATCCTTTAGCGTAACAAAATATCGACAACAGACTATGTTCCATAATGACAAGGCTACCATCCATTGGAATAAAAAATATCTCGACCACAGACTACATTCCATAATGAGAAGGCTACCATCAAATAGAATAACAAAAATACCAACAACAAACTACCTCCTATAACGACAAGGCTACCATCCATTAGTGTAACAAAAATCTGAACAACAGACTACCTTCCATAATGATAATGCTTTTATCCATTGGAGAAACAAAAATATCGACCAAAGACTAAATTCCATAATGACAAGGCTACCATCCATTTGAATAACAAAAATCTCGACAACAGACTACCTTCCATAATGACAAGGCTACCATACATTAGAGTAACAAAAATATGAACAACAGACTACCTTCCATAATGACAAGGCTATCATCCATTGAAGTAAAAAAAATATTGAAATCAGACTACGTTCCATAATGACAACGCTACCATCCGTTGGATTAACAAAAATCTCGACAAAAGACAATCTTTCATAATGACAAGGCTACCATCCATTGGAGTAACAAAAATCTCGACAACATACTACCTTTCATAATGACAAGGCTACCATCCATTGGAGAACAAAGATATCGACAACATACTACCTTCCATAATGACACGGCTACCATCCATTGGAGTAACAAAAATAACAACGACAGACAACCTTTCATAACGACAAGGCTACCATCCATTGGAGTAACAAAAATCTCGACAAAAGACTACCTTCCATAACGAAAAGGCTACCATCCATTGGAGTAACAAAAATATCGACAACAGACTACCTTCCATAGTGACAAGGCTTTTTTCCATTGGAGTAACATAAATATCGACAACATACTATGTTCCATAATGACAAGGCTACCATCCATTGAATAACAAAAATCTCGACAAAAGACTACCTTCCATAACAACAAGGCTACCATCCATTGGAGTAACAAAAATCTCGACAACAGACTACCTTCCATAATGACAAGGCTAACATCCATTGGAGAACAAAGATATCGACAACATACTACCTTCCATAATGACAAGGCTACCATCCTATGGGGTAACAAAAATATCCGTAATAGACTACCTTCCATAATGACAAGGCTACCATACATTGTAGTAACAAAAATATGAACAACAAACTACCTTCAATAATGACAAGGCAACCATCCATTGGAGTATCAAAAATATCAACAATAGACTACCTTCCATAATGACAAGGCTACCATCAATTGGTTTAACAAAAATATCAACAATAGACTACCTTCCATAATGACAAGGCTACAATCCATTAGAGTAACAAAATATTGACAATAGTCTATGTTCCATAATGACAAGGCTACCATCCGTTGGAATAACAAATATCTCGACCATAGACTACCTTCCATAATGACAAGGCTACCATCAAATGGAATAACAAAAATACCAACAACAAACTACCTCCTATAACGACAAGGCTACCATCCATTGGTGTAACAAAAATCTGAACAACAACCTACCTTCCATAATGACAAGGCTACTATCCATTGGAGTAACAAAAATATCGACAACAGACTACCTTCCATAGTGACAAGGCTTTTTTCCATTGGAGTAACATAAATATCGACAACATACTATGTTCCATAATGACAAGGCTACCATCCATTGAATAACAAAAATCTCGACAAAAGACTACCTTCCATAACAACAAGGCTACCATCCATTGGAGTAACAAAAATCTCGACAACAGACTACCTTCCATAATGACAAGGCTAACATCCATTGGAGAACAAAGATATCGACAACATACTACCTTCCATAATGACAAGGCTACCATCCTATGGGGTAACAAAAATATCGGCAATAGACTACCTTCCATAATGACAAGGCTACCATACATTGTAGTAACAAAAATATGAACAACAAACTACCTTCAATAATGACAAGGCAACCATCCATTGGAGTATCAAAAATATCAACAATAGACTACCTTCCATAATGACAAGGCTACCATCAATTGGTTTAACAAAAATATCAACAATAGACTACCTTCCATAATGACAAGGCTACAATCCATTAGAGTAACAAAATATTGACAATAGTCTATGTTCCATAATGACAAGGCTACCATCCGTTGGAATAACAAATATCTCGACCATAGACTACCTTCCATAATGACAAGGCTACCATCAAATGGAATAACAAAAATACCAACAACAAACTACCTCCTATAACGACAAGGCTACCATCCATTGGTGTAACAAAAATCTGAACAACAACCTACCTTCCATAATGACAAGGCTACTATCCATTGGAGTAACAAAAATATCGACAACAAACTACCTTCCATAATGACAATGCTTTTATCCATTGGAGTAACAAAAATATCGACCACAGACTACGTTCCATAATGACAAGGCTACCATCCATTTTAATAACAAAAATCTCGACAACAGACTTACTTCCATAATGACAAGGCTACCATACATTAGAGTAACAAAAATATGAACAACAGACTACCTTCCATAATGACAAGGCTATCATCCATTGGAGTAAAAAAATATCGAAATCAGACTATGTTCCATAATGGCAACGCTACCATCCGTTGGAGTAACGAAAATCTCGAAAAAAGACAACCTTTCATAATGACAAGGCTACCATCCATTGGAGTAACAAAAATCTCGACAACATACTACCTTCCATAATGACAAGGCTACCATCCATTGGAGAACAAAGATACCGATAACATACTACCTTCCATAATGACACGGCTACCATCCATTGGAATAACAAAAATCACAACGACAGACAACCTTTCATAACGACAAGGCTACCATCCATTGTAGTAACAAAAATCTCGACAAAAGACTACCTTCCATAACGAAAAGGCTACCATCCATTGGAGTAACAAAAATATCGACAATAGACTACCTTCCATAATGACAAGGCAACCATCCATTGGTGTATCAAAAATATCATCAACAGACTACCTTCCATAATGACAATGCTACCATCAATTGGATTAACAAAAATATCGACAATAGACTACCTTCCATAATGACAAGGCTACAATCCATTAGAGTAACAAAATATCGACAACAGACTATGTTCCATAATGACAAGGCTACCATCCATTGGAATAAAAAATATCTCGACCACAGACTACCTTCCATAATGACAAGGCTACCATCAAATGGAATAACAAAAATACCAACAACAAACGACATCCTATAACGACAAGGCTACCATCCATTAGTGTAACAAAAATCTGAACAACAGACTACCTTCCATAATGATAATGCTTTTATCCATTGGAGTAACAAAAATATCGACCAAAGACTAAATTCCATAATGACAAGGCTACCATCCATTTGAATAACAAAAATCTCGACAGCAGACTACCTTCCATAATGACAAGGCTACCATACATTAGAGTAACAAAAATATGAACAACAGACTACCTTCCATAATGACAAGGCTATCATCCATTGAAGTAAAAAAAATATTGAAATCAGACTACCTTCCATAATGACAACGCTACCATCCTTTGTATTAACAAAAATCTCGACAAAAGACAATCTTTCATAATGACAAGCCTACCATCCATTGGAGTAACAAAAATATCGACAACATACTACCTTTCATAATGACAAGGCACCCATCCATTGGAGAACAAAGATATCGACAACATACTACCTTCCATAATGACACGGCTACTATCCATTGGAGTAACAAAAATAACAACGACAGACAACCTTTCATAACGACAAGGCTACCATCCATTGGAGTAACAAAAATCTCGACAACAGACTACCTTCCATAATGACAAGGCTACCATCCATTGGTGAACAAAGATATCAAGAACAGACTACCTTCCATAATGACAAGGCTACCATCCATTGTAGTAACAAAAATATCAACAACAGACTACCTTCCATAATGACAAGGCAACCATCCATTGGAGTATCAAAAATATCAACAATAGACTACCTTCCATAATGACAAGGCTACGATCAACTGGAGTAACAAAAATATCGACAATAGACTACCTTCCATAATGACAAGGCTACAACCCATTATAGTAACAAAATATCGACAATAGACTATGTTCCATAATGACAAGGCTACCATCCATTGGAATAACAAATATCTCGACCACAGACCACCTTCCACAATGAGAAGGCTACCATCAAATGGAATAACAAAAATACCAACAACAAACTACCTTCTATAACGACAAGGCTACCATCCATTGGTGTAACAAAAATCTGAACAACAACCTACCTTCCATAATGACAAGGCTACCATCCATTATAGTAACAAAAACATCGACAAAAAACTACCTTCCATAATGACAATGCTTTTATCCATTGGAGTAACAAAAATATCGACCACAGACTACGTTCCATAATGACAAGGCTACCATCCATTTGAATAACAAAAATCTCGACAACAGATTACCTTCCATAATGATAAGTCTACCATACATTAGAGTAACAAAACTATGAACCACAGACTACCTTCCATAATGACAAGGCTATCATCCATTGGAGTAAAAAAAATATTGAAATCAGACTATGTTCCATAATGACAACGCTACCATCCTTTGGAGTAACAAAAATCTCGACAAAAAACAACCTTTCATAATGACAAGGCTAACATCCATTGGAGTAACAAAAATCTCGACAATATACTACCTTCCATAATGACAAGGCTACCATCCATTGAAGAACAAAGATATCGACAACATACTACCTTCCATAATGACAAGGCTAACATCCATTGGAGTAACAAAAATCACAATGACAGACAACCTTTCATAACGACAAGGCTACCATCCATTGGAGTAACAAAAATATCGACAATAGACTACCTTCCATAGTGACAAGGATTTTTTCCATTGGAGTAACATAAATATCGAAAACATACTATGTTCCATAATGACAAGGCTACCATCCATTGAATAACAAAAATCTCGACAAAAGACTACCTTCCATAACGACAAGGCTACCATCCGTTGGAGTAACAAAAATCTCAAAAACATACTACCTTCCATAATGACAAGGCTACCATCCTATGGGGTAACAAAAATATCGACAACAGACTACCTTCCATAATGACAAGGCTACCATCCATTGTAGTAACAAAAATATCAATAACAGACTACCTTCCATAATCACCAGGCAACCATCCATTGGAGTATCAAAAATATCATTAATAGACTACCTTCCATAATGACAATGCTACCATCAATTGGATTAACAATAATATCGACAATAGACTACCTTCCATAATGACAAGGCTACAATCCATTAGCGTAACAAAATATCGACAACAGACTATGTTATATAATGACAAGGCTACCATCCATTGGAATGAAAAATATCTTGACCAAAGACTACTTTCCATAATGACAAGGCTACCATCAAATGGAATAACAAAAATACCATCAACAAACTACCTCCTATAACGACAAGGCTACCATCCATTAGTGTAACAAAAATCTGAACAACAGACTACCTTCCATAATGATAATGCTTTTATCCATTGGAGTAACAAAAATATCGACCAAAGACTAAATTCCATAATGACAAGGCTACCATCCATTTGAATAACAAAAATCTCGACAACAGACTACCTTCCATAATGACAAGGCTACCATACATTAGAGTAACAAAAATATGAACAACAGAATACCTTCCATAATGACAAGGTTATCATCCATTGAAGTAAAAAAAATATTGAAATCAGACTACGTTCCATAATGACAACGCTACCATCCATTGGATTAACAAAAATCTCGACAAAAGACAATCTTTCATAATGACAAGGCTACCATCCATTGGAGTAACAAAAATCTCGACAACATACTACCTTTCATAATGACAAGGCACCCATCCATTGGAGAACAAAGATATCGACAACATACTACCTTCCATAATTACACGGCTACCATCCATTGCAGTAACAAAAATAACAACGACAGACAACCTTTCATAACGACAAGGCTACCATCCATTGGTGAACAAAGATATCGAGAACATACTACCTTCCATAATGACAAGGCTATCATCCTATGGTGTAACAAAAATATCGACAACAAACTACCATCCATAATGACAAGGCTACCATCCATGTAGTAACAAAAATATCAACAACAGACTACCTTCCATAACAACAAGGCAACCATCCATTGGAGTATCAAAAATATCAACAATAGACTACCTTCCATAATGACAAGGCTACAACCAATTATAGTAACAAAATATCGACAATAGACTATGTTCCATAATGACAAGGCTACCATCCATTGGAATAACAAATATCTCGACCACAGACTACCTTCCACAATGAGAAGGCTACCATCAAATGGAATAACAAAAATACCAACAACAAACTACCTCCTATAACGACAAAGCTACCATCCATTGGTGTAACAAAAATCTGAACAACAACCTACCTTCCATAATGACAAGGCTACCATCCATTATAGTAACAAAAATATCGACAAAAAACTACCTTCCATAATGACAATGCTTTTATCCATTGGAGTAACAAAAATATCGACCACAGACTACGTTCCATAATGACAAGGCTATCATCCATTTGAATAACAAAAATCTCGACAACAGATTACCTTCCATAATGACAAGTCTACCATACATTAGAGTAACAAAAATATGAACCACAGACTACCTTCCATAATGACAAGGCTATCATCCATTGGAGTAAAAAAAATATTGAAATCAGACTATGTTCCATAATGACAACGCTACCATCCTTTGGAGTAACAAAAATCTCGACAAAAAACAACCTTTCATAATGACAAGGCTACCATCCATTGGAGTAACAAAAATCTCGACAACATACTACCTTCCATAATGACAAGGCTACCATCCATTGGAGAACAAACATATCGACAACATACTACCTTCCATAATGACAAGGCTACCATCCATTGGAGTAACAAAAATCACAATGACAGACAACCTTTCATAACGACAAGGCTACCATCCATTGGAGTAACAAAAATATCGACAATAGACTACCTTCCATAGTGACAAGGATTTTTTCCATTGGAGTAACATAAATATCGACAACATACTATGTTCCATAATGACAAGGCTACCATCCATTGAATAACAAAAATCTCGACAAAAGACTACCTTCCATAACGACAAGGCTACCATCCGTTGGAGTAACAAAAATCTCGAAAACAGACTACCTTCCATAATGACAAGGCTACCATCCAATAGAGAACAAAGATATCGACAACAGACTACCTTCCATAATGACAAGGCTACCATCCTATGGGGTAACAAAAATATCGACAACAGACTACCTTCCATAATGACAAGGCTACCATCCATTGTAGTAACATAAATATCAATAACAGACTACCTTCCGTAATGACCAGGCAACCATCCATTGGAGTATCAAAAATATCATCAATAGACTACCTTCCATAATGACAATGCTACCATCAATTGGATTAACAAAAATATCGACAATAGACTACCTTCCATAATGACAAGGCTACAATCCATTAGCGTAACAAAATATCGACAACAGACTATGTTATATAATGACAAGGCTACCATCCATTGGAATAAAAAATATCTTGAACACAGACTACCTTCCATAATGACAAGGCTACCATCAAATGGAATAACAAAAAAACCAACAACAAACTACCTCCTATAACGACAAGGCTACCATCCATTAGTGTAACAAAAATCTGAACAACAGACTACCTTCCATAATGATAATGCTTTTATCCATTGGAGTAACAAAAATATCGACCAAAGACTAAATTCCATAATGACAAGGCTACCATCCATTTGAATAACCAAAATCTCGACAAGAGACTACCTTCCATAATGACAAGGCTACCATACATTAGAGTAAAAAAAATATGAACAACAGACTACCTTCCATAATGACAAGGTTATCATCCATTGAAGTAAAAAAAATATTGAAATCCGACTACGTTCCATAATGACAATGCTACCATCCGTTGGATTAACAAAAATCTCGACAAAAGACAATCTTTCATAATGACAAGGCTACCATCCATTGGAGTAACAAAAATCTCGACAACATACTACCTTTCATAATGACAAGGCTACCATCCATTGGAGAACAAAAATATGAACAACAGACTACCTTCAATAATGACAAGCAAACCATCCATTGGAGTATCAAAAATATTAACAATAGACTACCTTCCATAATGACAAGGCTACCATCAATTGGAGTAACAAAAATATCGACAATAGACTACCTTCCATAATGACAAGGCTACAATCCATTAGAGTAACAAAATATCGAACACAATCTATGTTCCATAATGACAAGGCTACCATCCATTGGAATAAAAAATAACTCGACCACAAACTACCTTCCATAATGACAAGGCTACCATCAAATGGAATAACAAAAATACCAACAACAAACTATCTCCTATAACGACAAGACTACCATCCATTGGTGTAACAAAAATCTGAACAACAGCCTACCTTCCATAATAACAAGGCTACCATCCATTGGAGTAACAAAAATATCGACAACAAACTACCTTCCATTATGACAATGCTTTTATCCATTGGAGTAACAAAAATATCGACCACAGACTACGTTCCATAATGACAAGGCTACCATCCATTTGAATAACAAAAATCTCGACAACAGACTACCTTCCACAATGACAAGTCTACCATACATTAGAGTAACAAAATATGAACAACAGACTACCTTCCATAATGACAAGGCTATCATCCATTGGAGTAAAAAAAAATATTGAAATCAGACTATGTTCCATAATGACAATGCTACCATCCGTTGGAGTAACACATATCTCGACAAAAGACAACCTTTCATAATGACAAGGCTACCATCCATTAGAGTAACAAAAATCTCGACAACATACTACCTTCCATAATGACAAGGCTACCATCCATTGGAGAACAAAGATATCGACAACATACTACCTTCCATAGTAACAAGGATTTTTTCCATTGGAGTAACATAAATATTGACAACATACTATGTACCATAATGACAAGGCTACCATCCATTGAATAACAAAAATCTCGACAAAAGACTACCTTCCATAACAACAAGGCTACCATCCATTGGAGTAACAAAAATCTCGACAAAAGACTTCCTTCCAAAATGACAAGGCTACCATCCATTGGAGAACAAAGATATCAACAACAGACTACCTTCCATAATGACAAGGCTACCATCCTATGGGGTATCAAAAATATCGACAATAGACTACCTTCCATAATGACAAGGCTACCATCCATTGTAGTAACAAAAATATGAACAACAGACTACCTTCAATAATGACAAGCAAACCATCAATTGGAGTATCAAAAATATCAACAATAGACTACCTTTCATAATGACAAGGCTACCATCAATTGGAGTAACAAAAATATCGACAATAGACTACCTTCCATAATGACAAGGCTACAATCCATTAGAGTAACAAAATATCGACAACAGTCTATGTTCTATAATGACAAGGCTACCATCCATTGGAATAACAAATAACTCGACCACAAACTACCTTCCATAATGACAAGGCTACCATCAAATGGAATAACAAAAATACCAACAACAAACTATCTCCTATAACGACAAGACTACCATCCATTGGTGTAACAAAAATCTGAACAACAGCCTACCTTCCATAATAACAAGGCTACCATCCATTGGAGTAACAAAAATATCGACAACAAACTACCTTCCATTATGACAATGCTTTTATCCATTGGAGTAACAAAAATATCGACCACAGACTACGTTCCATAATGACAAGGCTACCATCCATTTGAATAACAAAAATCTCGACAATAGACTACCTTCCATAATGACAAGGCTACTATCCATTGGAGAACAAAGATATCTACAACAGACTACCTTCCATAATGACAAGGCTACCATCCTATGGTGTAACAAAAATATCGACAATAGACTACCTTCCATAATGACAAGGCTACCATCCATTGTAGTAATAAAAATATCAACAACAGACTACCTTCCATAATGACAAGGCAAGCATCCATTGGAGTATCAAAAATATCATCAATAGACTACATTCCAAAATGACAAGGCTACCATCCATTGTAGTAACAAAAATATCAACAATAGACTACCTTCCATAATGACAAGGCAACCATCCATTGGAGTATCAAAAATATCATCAATAGACTACCTTCCATAATGACAATGCTACCATCAATTGGATTAACAAAAATATCGACAATAGACTACCTTCCATAATGACAAGGCTACAATCCATTAGAGTAACAAAATATCGACAACAGACTATGTTCCATTATGACAAGGCTAACATCCATTGGAATAACAAATATCTCGACCACAGACTACCTTCCATAATGACAAGGCTAACATAAAATGGAATAACAAAAATACCAACAACAAACTACCTCCTATAACGACAAGGCTACCATCCATTAGTGTAACAAAAATCTGAACAACAGACTACCTTCCATAATGACAAGGCTACCATCCATTGGAGTAACAAAAATATCGACAACAGACTACCTTCCATAATGATAATGCTTTTATCCATTGGAGTAACAAAAATATCGACCACAGACTATGTTCCTAAATGACAAGGCTACCATCCATTTGAATAACAAAAATCTCGACAAGAGACTACCTTCCATAATGACAAGGCTACTATCCATTGGAGAACAAAGATATCTACAACAGACTACCTTCCATAATGACAAGGCTACCATCCTATGGTGTAACAAAAATATCGACAACAGACTACCTTCCATAATGACAAGGCTACCATCCATTGTAGTAATAAAAATATCAACAAAAAACTACCTTCCATAATGACAAGGCAAGCATCCATTGGAGTATGAAAAATATCATCAATAGACTACCTTCCATAATGACAATGCTACCATCAATTGGATTAACAAAAATATCGACAATAGACTACCTTCCATAATGAAAAGGCTACAATCCATTAGAGTAACAAAATATCGACAACAGACTATGTTCCATAATTAAAAGGCTACCATCCATTGGAATAAAAAATATCTCGACCACTGACTACCTTCCATAATGACAAGGAAACCATCAAATGGAATAACAAAATTACCAACAACAAACTACCTCCTATAACGACAAGGCTACAATCCATTAGTGTAACAAGAATATGAACAACAGACTACCTTCCATAATGACAAGGCTACCATCCATTGGAGTAACAAAAATATCGACAACAAACTACCTTCCATTATGACAATGCTTTTATCCATTGGAGTAACAAAAATATCGACCACAGACTACGTTCCATAATGACAAGGCTACCATCCATTTGAATAACAAAAATGTCGACAACAGACTACCTTCCATAATGACAAGTCTACCATACATTAGAGTAACAAAAATATGAACAACAGACTACCTTCCATAATGACAAGGCTATCATCCATTGGAGTAAAAAAAATATTGAAATCAGACTATGTTCCATAATGACAACGCTACCATCCGTTGGAGTAACACATATCTCGACAAAAGACAACCTTTCATTATGACAAGGCTACCATCCATTAGAGTAACAAAAATCTCGACAACATACTACCTTCCATAATGACAAGGCTACCATCCATTGGAGAACAAAGATATCGACAACATACTACCTTCCATAGTGATAAGGATTTTTTCCATTGGAGTAACAAAAATAACAACGACAGACAACCTTTCATAACGACAAGGCTACCATCCATTGGAGTAACAAAAATCTCGACAAAAGACTACCTTCCATAACGAAAATGCTACCATCCATTGGAGTAACAAAAATATCAACAGTAAACTACCTTCCATAGTGATAAGGCTTTTTTCCATTTGAGTAACATAAATATCAACAACATACTATGTTACATAATGACAAGGCTATCATCCATTGAATAACAAAAATATCGACAAAAGACTACATTCCATAACGACAAGGCTACCATCCATTGGAGTAACAAAAATCTCGATAATAGACTACCTTCCATAATGACAAGGCTACCATCCATTGGATAACAAATATATCAACAACAAACTAACTTCCATAATGACAAGGCTACCATCCTACGGGGTAACAAAAATATCGACAACAGACTACCTTCTATAATGACAAGGCTACCATCCATTGTAGTAACAAAAATATCAACAACAGACTACCTTCCATAATGACAAGGCAACCATCCATTGGAGTATAAAAAATATAAACAATAGACTACCTTCCATAATGACAAGGCTACCATCAATTGGAGTAACAAAAATATCGACAATAGACTATCTTCCATAATGACAAGGCTACAATCCATTAGAATAACAAAATATCGACAACAGACTATGTTCCATAATGACAAAGCTACCATCTGTTGGAATAACAAATATCTCGACCACAGACTACCTTCCATAATGACAAGGCTACCATCAAATGGAATAACAAAAATACCAACAACAAACTACCTCCTATAACGACAATGCTACCATCCATTGGTGTAACAAAAATCTGAACAACAACCTACCTTCCATAATGACAAGGCTACCATCCATTGGAGTAACAAAAATATCGACAACAAACTACCTTCCATAATGACAATGCTTTTATCCATTGGGGTAACAAAAATATCGACCATAGACTACGTTCCATAATGACAAGGCTACCATCCATTTGAATAACAAAAATTTCGACAACAGACTACCTTCCATAATGACAAGGCTACCATACATTAGAGTAACAAAAATATGAACAACAAACTACCTTCCATAATGACAAGGCTATCATTCATTAGAGTAAAAAGAATATCGAAATTAGACTACGTTCCATAAAGACAACGCTAACATCCGTTGGAGTAACGAAAATCTCGAAAAAAGAAAACCTTTCATAATGACAAGGCTACCATCCATTGGAGTAGAAAAAATATCGATAACATACTACCTTCCATAATGACAAGGCTACCATCCATTGGAGAACAAAGATATCGACAACATACTACCTTCCATAATGACACGGCTACCATCCATTGGAGTAATAAAAATCACAACGACAGACAACCTTTCATAACGACAAGTCTACCATCCATTGGAGTAACAAAAATCTCGACAGAAGACTACCTTCCATAACGAAAAGGCTAACATCCATTGGAGTAACAAAAATATCGACAACAGACTACCTTCCATAGTGACAAGGCTTTTTTCCATTGGAGTAACATAAATATCGACAACATACTATGTTCCATAATGACAAGGCTACCATCCATTGAATAACAAAAATCTCGACAAAAGACTACCTTCCATAACGACAAGGCTACCATCCATTGGAGTAACAAAAATCTCGACAACAGACTACCTTCCATAATGACAACGCTACCATCCATTGGAGAACAAAGATATCGACAACAGACTACCTTCCATAATGACAAGGCTACCATCCTATGGTGTAACAAAAATATTGACAACATACTACCTTCCATAATGACAAGGCTACCATCCATTGTAGTAACAAAAATATCAACAACAGACTACCTTCCATAATGAGAAGGCAACCATCCATTGGAGTATCAAAAATATCAACAATAGACTACCTTCCATAATGACAAGGCTGCCATCAATTGGAGTAACAAAAATATCGACAATAGACTACCTTCCATAATGACAAGGCTAAAATCCATTAGAGTAACAAAATATCGACAATAGACTATGTTCCATAATGACAAGGCTACCATCCATTGGAATAACAAATATCTCGACTACAGACTACCTTCCATAATGACAAGGCTACCATCAAATGGAATAACAAAAATACCAACAACAAACTATCTCCTATAACGACAAGACTACCATCCAATGGTGTAACAAAAATATGAACAACAGCCTACCTTCCATAATGACAAGGCTACCATCCATTGGAGTAACAAAAATATCGACAACAAACTACCTTCCATAATGACAATGCTTTTATCCATTGGAGTAACAAAAATATCGACCACAGACTACGTTCCATAATGACAAGGCTATCATCCATTTGAATAACAAAAATCTCGACAACATACTACCTTCCATAATGACAAGACTACCATACATTAGAGTAACAAAAATATGAACAACAGACTACGTTCCATAATGACAAGGCTATCATCCATTAGAGTAAAAAAAATATTGAAATTAGACTATGTTCCATAATGACAACGCTACCATCCGTTGGAGTAACACAAATCTCGACAAAAGACAACCTTTCATAATGACAAGGCTACCATCCATTGGAGTAACAAAAATCTCGACAACATACTACCTTCCATAATGACAAGGCTACCATCCATTGGAGAACAAAGATATCGACAACATACTACCTTCCATAGTGACAATGATTTTTTCCATTGGAGTAACATAAATATCGAAAACATACTATGTTCCATAATGATAAGGCTACCATCCATTGAATAACAAAAATCTCGACAAAAGACTACCTTCCATAACAACAAGGCTACCATCAATTGGAGTAACAAAAATCTCGACAACAGACTTCCTTCCATAATGACAAGGCTACCATCCATTGGAGAACAAAGATATCGACAACAGACTACCTTCCATATTGACAAGGCTACCATCCTATGGGGTAACAAAAATATCGACAATAGACTACCTTCAATAATGACAAGGCTACCATCCATTGTAGTAACAAAAATATCAACAATAGACTACCTTCCATAATGACAAGGCAACCATCCATTGGAGTATCAAAAATATCATCAATAGACTACCTTCCATAATGACAATGCTACCATCAATTGGATTAAAAAAAATATCGACAATAGACTACCTTCCATAATGACAAGGCTACAATCCATTAGAGTAACAAAATATCGACAACAGACTATGTTCCATTATGACAAGGCTACCATCCATTGGAATAACAAATATCTCGACCACAGACTACATTCCATAATGACAAGGCTACCATCAAATGGAATAACAAAAATACCAACAACAAACTACATCCTATAACGACAAGGCTACCATCCATTAGTGTAACAAAAATCTGAACAACAAACTACCTTCCATAATGACAAGGCTACCATCCACTGGAGTAAGTAAAAATATCGACAACAGAATACCTTCCATAATGATAATGCTTTTATCCATTGGAGTAACAAAAATATCGACCACAGACTACGTTCCATAAGGACAAGGCTACCATCCATTTGAATAACAAAAATCTCGACAACAGACTTCCTTCCATAATGACAAGGCTACCATCCATTGGAGAACAAAGATATCTACAACAGACTACCTTCCATAATGACAATGCTACCATCAATTGGATTAACAAAAATATCGACAATAGACTACCTTCCATAATGAAAAGGCTACAATCCATTAGAGTAACAAAATATCGACAACAGACTATGTTCCATAATGACAAGGCTACCATCCATTGGAATAAAAAATATCTCGACCACTGACTACCTTCCATAATGACAAGGCTACCATCAAATGGAATAACAAAAATACCAACAACAAACTACCTCCTATAACGACAAGGCTACCATCCATTAGTGTAACAAAAATCTGAACAACAGACTACCTTCCATAATGATAATGCTTTTATCCATTGGAGTAACAAAAATATCGACCAAAGACTAAATTCCATAATGACAAGGCTACCATCCATTTGAATAACCAAAATCTCGACAAGAGACTACCTTCCATAATGACAAGGCTACCATACATTAGAGTAAAAAAAATATGAACAACAGACTACCTTCCATAATGACAAGGTTATCATCCATTGAAGTAAAAAAAATATTGAAATCAGACTATGTTCCATAATGACAATGCTACCATCCGTTGGATTAACAAAAATCTCGACAAAAGACAATCTTTCATAATGACAAGGCTACCATCCATTGGAGTAACAAAAATCTCGACAACATACTACCTTTCATAATGACAAGGCTACCATCCATTGGAAAAACAAAGATATCGACAACATACTACCTTCCATAATGACACGGCTACCATCCATTGGAGTAACAAAAATAACAACGACAGACAACCTTTCATAACGACAAGGCTACCATCCATTGGAGTAACAAAAATCTCGACAAAAGACTACCTTCCATAACGAAAAGGCTACCATCCATTGGAGTAACAAAAATATCGACAACAGACTACCTTCCATAGTGACAAGGCTTTTTTCCAGTGGAGTAACATAGATATCGACAACATACTATGTTCCATAATGACAAGGCTACCATCCATTGAATAACAAAAATCTCGACAAAAGACTACCTTCCATAACGACAAGGCTACCATCCATTGGAGTACCAAAAATCTCGACAACAGACTACCTTCCATAATGACAAGGCTACCATCCATTGTAGTAACAAAAATATGAACAACAGACTACCTTCAATAATGACAAGCAAACCATCCATTGGAGTATCAAAAATATTAACAATAGACTACCTTCCATAATGACAAGGCTACCATCAATTGGAGTAACAAAAATATCGACAATAGACTACCTTCCATAATGACAAGGCTACAATCCATTAGAGTAACAAAATATCGAACACAGTCTATGTTCCATAATGACAAGGCTACCATCCATTGGAATAAAAAATAACTCGACCACAAACTACCTTCCATAATGACAAGGCTACCATCAAATGGAATAACAAAAATACCAACAACAAACTACATCCTATAACGACAAGGCTACCATCCATTAGTGTAACAAAAATCTGAACAACAAACTACCTTCCATAATGACAAGGCTACCATCCACTGGAGTAAGTAAAAATATCGACAACAGAATACCTTCCATAATGATAATGCTTTTATCCATTGGAGTAACAAAAATATCGACCACAGACTATGTTCCATAATGACAAGGCTACCATCCATTTGAATAACAAAAATCTCGACAACAGACTTCCTTCCATAATGACAAGGCTACCATCCATTGGAGAACAAAGATATCTACAACAGACTACCTTCCATAATGACAATGCTACCATCAATTGGATTAACAAAAATATCGACAATAGACTACCTTCCATAATGAAAAGGCTACAATCCATTAGAGTAACAAAATATCGACAACAGACTATGTTCCATAATGACAAGGCTACCATCCATTGGAATAAAAAATATCTCGACCACTGACTACCTTCCATAATGACAAGGCTACCATCAAATGGAATAACAAAAATACCAACAACAAACTACCTCCTATAACGACAAGGCTACCATCCATTAGTGTAACAAAAATCTGAACAACAGACTACCTTCCATAATGATAATGCTTTTATCCATTGGAGTAACAAAAATATCGACCAAAGACTAAATTCCATAATGACAAGGCTACCATCCATTTGAATAACCAAAATCTCGACAAGAGACTACCTTCCATAATGACAAGGCTACCATACATTAGAGTAAAAAAAATATAAACAACAGACTACCTTCCATAATGACAAGGTTATCATCCATTGAAGTAAAAAAAATATTGAAATCAGACTATGTTCCATAATGACAATGCTACCATCCGTTGGATTAACAAAAATCTCGACAAATGACAATCTTTCATAATGACAAGGCTACCATCCATTGGAGTAACAAAAATCTCGACAACATACTACCTTTCATAATGACAAGGCTACCATCCATTGGAAAAACAAAGATATCGACAACATACTACCTTCCATAATGACACGGCTACCATCCATTGGAGTAACAAAAATAACAACGACAGACAACCTTTCATAACGACAAGGCTACCATCCATTGGAGTAACAAAAATCTCGACAAAAGACTACCTTCCATAACGAAAAGGCTACCATCCATTGGAGTAACAAAAATATCGACAACAGACTACCTTCCATAGTGACAAGGCTTTTTTCCAGTGGAGTAACATAGATATCGACAACACACTATGTTCCATAATGACAAGGCTACCATCCATTGAATAACAAAAATCTCGACAAAAGACTACCTTCCATAACGACAAGGCTACCATCCATTGGAGTACCAAAAATCTCGACAACAGACTACCTTCCATAATGACAAGGCTACCATCCATTGTAGTAACAAAAATATGAACAACAGACTACCTTCAATAATGACAAGCAAACCATCCATTGGAGTATCAAAAATATTAACAATAGACTACCTTCCATAATGACAAGGCTACCATCAATTGGAGTAACAAAAATATCGACAATAGACTACCTTCCATAATGACAAGGCTACAATCCATTAGAGTAACAAAATATCGAACACAATCTATGTTCCATAATGACAAGGCTACCATCCATTGGAATAAAAAATAACTCGACCACAAACTACCTTCCATAATGACAAGGCTACCATCAAATGGAATAACAAAAATACCAACAAAAAACTACATCCTATAACGACAAGGCTACCATCCATTAGTGTAACAAAAATCTGAACAACAAACTACCTTCCATAATGACAAGGCTACCATCCACTGGAGTAAGTAAAAATATCGACAACAGAATACCTTCCATAATGATAATGCTTTTATCCATTGGAGTAACAAAAATATCGACCACAGACTACGTTCCATAATGACAAGGCTACCATCCATTTGAATAACAAAAATCTCGACAACAGACTTCCTTCCATAATGACAAGGCTACCATCCATTGGAGAACAAAGATATCTACAACAGACTGCCTTCCATAATGACAATGCTACCATCAATTGGATTAACAAAAATATCGACAATAGACTACCTTCCATAATGAAAAGGCTACAATCCATTAGAGTAACAAAATATCGACAACAGACTATGTTCCATAATGACAAGGCTACCATCCATTGGAATAAAAAATATCTCGACCACTGACTACCTTCCATAATGACAAGGCTACCATCAAATGGAATAACAAAAATACCAACAACAAACTACCTCCTATAACGACAAGGCAACCATCCATTAGTGTAACAAAAATCTGAACAACAGACTACCTTCCATAATGATAATGCTTTTATCCATTGGAGTAACAAAAATATCGACCAAAGACTAAATTCCATAATGACAAGGCTACCATCCATTTGAATAACCAAAATCTCGACTAGAGACTACCTTCCATAATGACAAGGCTACCATACATTAGAGTAAAAAAAATATGAACAACAGACTACCTTCAATAATGACAAGGTTATCATCCATTGAAGTAAAAAAAATATTGAAATCAGACTATGTTCCATAATGACAATGCTACCATCCGTTGGATTAACAAAAATCTCGACAAAAGACAATCTTTCATAATGACAAGGCTACCATCCATTGGAGTAACAAAAATCTCGACAACATACTACCTTTCATAATGACAAGGCTACCATCCATTGGAGAACAAAGATATCGACAACATACTACCTTCCATAATGACACGGCTACCATCCATTGGAGTAACAAAAATAACAACGACAGACAACCTTTCATAACGACAAGGCTACCATCCATTGGAGTAACAAAAATCTCGACAAAAGACTACCTTCCATAACGAAAAGGCTACCATCCATTGGATTAACAAAAATATCGACAACAGACTACCTTCCATAGTGACAAGGCTTTTTTCCAGTGGAGTAACATAGATATCGACAACATACTATGTTCCATAATGACAAGGCTACCATCCATTGAATAACAAAAATCTCGACAAAAGACTACCTTCCATAACGACAAGGCTACCATCCATTGGAGTACCAAAAATCTCGACAACAGACTACCTTCCATAATGACAAGGCTACCATCCATTGTAGTAACAAAAATATGAACAACAGACTACCTTCAATAATGACAAGCAAACCATCCATTGGAGTATCAAAAATATTAACAATAGACTACCTTCCATAATGACAAGGCTACCATCAATTGGAGTACCAAAAATATCGACAATAGACTACCTTCCATAATGACAAGGCTACAATCCATTAGAGTAACAAAATATCGAACACAGTCTATGTTCCATAATGACAAGGCTACCATCCATTGAAATAAAAAATAACTCGACCACAAACTACCTTCCATAATGACAAGGCTACCATCAAATGGAATAACAAAAATACCAACAACAAACTATCTCCTATAACGACAAGACTACCATCCATTGGTGTAACAAAAATCTGAACAACAGCCTACCTTCCATAATAACAAGGCTACCATCCATTGGAGTAACAAAAATATCGACAACAAACTACCTTCCATTATGAAAATGCTTTTATCCATTGGAGTAACAAAAATATTGACCACAGACTACGTTCCATAATGACAAGGCTACCATCCATTTGAATAACAAAAATCTCGACAACAGACTACCTTCCACAATGACAAGTCTACCATACATTAGAGTAACAAAAATATGAACAACAGACTACCTTCCATAATGACAAGGCTATCATCCATTGGAGTAAAAAAAAATATTGAAATCAGACTATGTTCCATAATGACAATGCTACCATCCATTGGAGTAACACATATCTCGACAAAAGACAAGCTTTCATAATGACAAGGCTACCATCCATTAGAGTAACAAAAATCTCGACAACATACTACCTTCCATAATGACAAGGCTACCATCCATTGGAGAACAAAGATATCGACAACATACTACCTTCCATAGTAACAAGGATTTTTTCCATTGGAGTAACATAAATATCGATAACATACTATGTTACATAATGACAAGGCTACCATCCATTGAATAACAAAAATATCGACAAAAGACTACCTTCCATAACGACAAGGCTACCATCCATTGGAGTAACAAAAATCTCGACAACAGACTACCTTTCATAATTACAAGGCTACCATCCATTGGATAACTAATATATCGACAACAAACTAACTTCCATAATGACAATGCTACCATCCTATGGGGTAACAAAAATATCGATAACAGGCTACCTTCCATAATGACAAGGCTACCATCCATTGTAGTAACAAAAATATCAACAACAAACTACCTTCCATAATGACAAGGCAACCATCCATTGGAGTATCAAAAATATCAACAATAGACTACCTTCCATAATGACAAGGCTACCATCAATTGGAGTAACAAAAATATCGACAATAGACTATCTTCCATAATGACACGGCTACAATCCATTAGAGTAACAAAATATCGACAACAAACTATGTTCCATAATGACAAGGCTACCATCTGTTGGAATAACAAATATCTCGACCACAGACTACCTTCCATAACGAAAAGGCTACCATCCATTGGATTAACAAAAATATCGACAACAGACTACCTTCCATAGTGACAAGGCTTTTTTCCAGTGGAGTAACATAGATATCGACAACATACTATGTTCCATAATGACAAGGCTACCATCCATTGAATAACAAAAATCTCGACAAAAGACTACCTTCCATAACGACAAGGCTACCATCCATTGGAGTACCAAAAATCTCGACAACAGACTACCTTCCATAATGACAAGGCTACCATCCATTGTAGTAACAAAAATATGAACAACAGACTACCTTCAATAATGACAAGCAAACCATCCATTGGAGTATCAAAAATATTAACAATAGACTACCTTCCATAATGACAAGGCTACCATCAATTGGAGTACCAAAAATATCGACAATAGACTACCTTCCATAATGACAAGGCTACAATCCATTAGAGTAACAAAATATCGAACACAGTCTATGTTCCATAATGACAAGGCTACCATCCATTGAAATAAAAAATAACTCGACCACAAACTACCTTCCATAATGACAAGGCTACCATCAAATGGAATAACAAAAATACCAACAACAAACTATCTCCTATAACGACAAGACTACCATCCATTGGTGTAACAAAAATCTGAACAACAGCCTACCTTCCATAATAACAAGGCTACCATCCATTGGAGTAACAAAAATATCGACAACAAACTACCTTCCATTATGAAAATGCTTTTATCCATTGGAGTAACAAAAATATTGACCACAGACTACGTTCCATAATGACAAGGCTACCATCCATTTGAATAATAAAAATCTCGACAACAGACTACCTTCCACAATGACAAGTCTACCATACATTAGAGTAACAAAAATATGAACAACAGACTACCTTCCATAATGACAAGGCTATCATCCATTGGAGTAAAAAAAAATATTGAAATCAGACTATGTTCCATAATGACAATGCTACCATCCATTGGAGTAACACATATCTCGACAAAAGACAAGCTTTCATAATGACAAGGCTACCATCCATTAGAGTAACAAAAATCTCGACAACATACTACCTTCCATAATGACAAGGCTACCATCCATTGGAGAACAAAGATATCGACAACATACTACCTTCCATAGTAACAAGGATTTTTTCCATTGGAGTAACATAAATATCGATAACATACTATGTTACATAATGACAAGGCTACCATCCATTGAATAACAAAAATATCGACAAAAGACTACCTTCCATAACGACAAGGCTACCATCCATTGGAGTAACAAAAATCTCGACAACAGACTACCTTTCATAATTACAAGGCTACCATCCATTGGATAACTAATATATCGACAACAAACTAACTTCCATAATGACAATGCTACCATCCTATGGGGTAACAAAAATATCGATAACAGGCTACCTTCCATAATGACAAGGCTACCATCCATTGTAGTAACAAAAATATCAACAACAAACTACCTTCCATAATGACAAGGCAACCATCCATTGGATTATCAAAAATATCAACAATAGACTACCTTCCATAATGACAAGGCTACCATCAATTGGAGTAACAAAAATATCGACAATAGACTATCTTCCATAATGACACGGCTACAATCCATTAGAGTAACAAAATATCGACAACAGACTATGTTCCATAATGACAAGGCTACCATCTGTTGGAATAACAAATATCTCGACCACAGACTACCTTCCATAATGACAAGGCTACCATCAAATGGAATAACAAAAATACCAACAACAAACTATCTCCTATAACGACAACACTACCATCCATTGGAGTAACAAAAATATGAACAACAAACTACCTTCCATAATGACATTGCTTTTATCCATTGGTGTAACAAAAATATCGACCACAGACTACGTTCCATAATGACAAGGCTATCATCCATTTGAATAACAAAAATCTCGACAACATACTACCTTCCATAATGACAAGACTACCATACATTAGAGTAACAAAAATATGAACAACAGACTACCTTCCATAATGACAAGGCTATCATCCATTGGAGTAAAAAAAATATTGAAATCAGACTATGTTCCATAATGACAACGCTACCATCCGTTGGAGTAACACAAATCTCGACAAAAGACAACCTTTCATAATGACAAGGCTACCATCCATTGGAGTAACAAAAATCTCGACAACATACTACCTTCCATAATGACAAGGCTACCATCCATTGGAGAACAAAGATATCAACAACATACTACCTTCCATAGTGACAATGATTTTTTCCATTGGAGTAACATAAATATCGACAACATACTATGTTCCATAATGATAAGGCTACCATCCATTGAATAACAAAAATCTCGACAAAAGACTACCTTCCATAACAACAAGGCTACCATCAATTGGAGTAACAAAAATCTCGACAACAGACTTCCTTCCATAATGACAAGGCTACCATCCATTGGAGAACAAAGATATCGACAACAGACTACCTTCCATAATGACAAGGCTACCATCCTATGGGGTAACAAAAATATCGACAATAGACTACCTTCAATAATGACAAGGCTACCATCCATTGTAGTAACAAAAATATCAACAATAGACTACCTTCCATAATGACAAGGCAACCATCCATTGGAGTATCAAAAATATCATCAATAGACTACCTTCCATAATGACAATGCTACCATCAATTGGATTAAAAAAAATATCGACAATAGACTACCTTCCATAATGACAAGGCTACAATCCATTAGAGTAACAAAATATCGACAACAGACTATGTTCCATTATGACAAGGCTACCATCCATTGGAATAACAAATATCTCGACCACAGACTACATTCCATAATGACAAGGCTACCATCAAATGGAATAACAAAAATACCAACAACAAACTACCTCCTATAACGACAAGGCTACCATCCATTAGTGTAACAAAAATCTGAACAACAGACTACCTTCCATAATGACAAGGCTACCATCCATTGGAGTAACAAAAATATCGACAACAGAATACCTTCCATAATGATAATGCTTTTATCCATTGGAGTAACAAAAATATCGACCACAGACTACGTTCCATAATGACAAGGCTACCATCCATTTGAATAACAAAAATCTCGACAACAGACTACCTTCCATAATGACAAGGCTACTATCCATTGGAGAACAAAGATATCTACAACAGACTACCTTCCATAATGACAAGGCTACCATTCTATGGTGTAACAAAAATATCGACAACAAACTACCTTCCATAATGACAAGGCTACCATCCATTATAGTAATAAAAATATCAACAACAGACTACCTTCCATAATGACAAGGCAAGCATCCATTGGAGTATAAAAAATATCATCAATAGACTACCTTCCATAATGACAATGCTACCATCAATTGGATTAACAAAAATATCGACAATAGACTACCTTCCATAATGAAAATTCTACAATCCATTAGAGTAACAAAATATCGACAACAGACTATGTTCCATAATGACAAGGCTACCATCCATTGGAATAAAAAATATCTCGACCACTGACTACCTTCCATAATGACAAGGCTACCATCAAATGGAATAACAAAAAATACCAACAACAAACTACCTCCTATAACAACAAGGCTACAATCCATTAGTGTAACAAAAATATGAACAACAAACTACCTTCAATAATGACAAGGCTACCATCCATTGGAGTAACAAGAATATCGACAACAAACTACCTTCCATAATGATAATGCTTTTATCCATTGGAGTAACAGAAATATCGACCAAAGACTACATTCCATAATAACAAGGCTACCATCCATTTGAATAACAAAAATCTCGACAACAGACTACCTTCCATAATGACAAGGCTACCATACATTAGAGTAACAAAAATATGAACAACAGACTACCTTCCATAATGGCAAGGCTATCATCCATTGGAGTAAAAAAAATATTGAAATCAGACTACGTTCCATAATGACAACGCTACCATCCGTTGGAGTAACAAAAATCTCGACAAAAGACAATCTTTCATAGTGACAAGGCTACCATCCATTGAAGTAACAAAAATCTCGACAACATACTACCTTTCATAATGACAAGGCTACCAACCATTGGAGAACAAAGATATCGACAACATACTACCTTCCATAATGACACAGCTACCATCCATTGGAGTAACATAAATAACAATGACAGACAACCTTTCATAACGACAAGGCTACCATCCATTGGAGTAACAAAAATCTCGACAAAAGACTACCTTCCATAACGAAAATGCTACCATCCATTGGATTAACAAAAATATCAACAACAGACTACTTTCCATAGTGACAAAGCTTTTTTCCATTGGAGTAACATAAATATCGACAACATACTATGTTACAAAATGACAAGGCTACCAACCATTGAATAACAAAAATATCGACAAAAGACTACCTTCCATAACGACAAGTGTAACACCCCGTTTTCAATTAATTGATTTATTTAAATTTAGGAATTTATTTTATTAGAATTAATAAAATAAAAAGAATTATTTATTTTGGAGTATTTGAGGAAAATAAAAGAAATAAGGAATATTGGGATTTTTATGTTATTGGGCTTAGATGTTGTTAGTAAAGAGTGGGGGTGCAGAGAAATAAAGTTATGTTTGGGACTTAGGCCATTTTCTCATTTTTGGTTTTCACGTAAGAACAGAAGTTGGAATTTGGGAAAATAGAGCTCTGAAGAACGGAGAACGAAGAACATCGCCCAAGAACTCAAAGCTGCTAATTGATAAGGTAAGGGGGGTTTATACTCGATTTATATTTGTTTATGGGTTTATGTACGGTTGATTCGGGTAATTGTAGGAAAATCCCAATTGTTAGATGTTTCTAGGGATCGATAACCGTAGGACTGAACCTTGTTAGAAAAGGGTTAGGTTCCCAATTTTTATGAATCGATTAAGAGTTTTAGGTCCCAAATGAGGAATTGGGAGTATATATCATGATCGTGAATTTACCTTGGAAGTTGTAGGGATAACCTCAGTGTCAGTAGAATTCCCCAAAAGGATGGTTAATCCCCGATTAAGGTTATTATAATAATTGTTGGTAACTTGGATATTGTGGTGTTGTTGTGAATTGTACAAACTCGATGCGTTAGGTACTGAAATGCGCGTTTTGGCGGACGTTTTCCCGCGTTTGGACTGCTGTTTCTGAGCTGCTGCAGGTTCAGGAAAATCCTGTACGCGCTCAGCAACACGGGCCGTGTTGCACAACACGGGTGCCCGTGTTGCTCTTCTGTGTTGGAAGAGGGTGTGCTTCTGGTTGCACGACACGGGCCGTGTTGCACAACACGGGTACCCGTGTCAGATCCCCTGTACTGATAAAAATAAAATGTGCGTTTTTCTGGACGTGCTGCACAACACGGGTGCCCGTGTTGCTCTGCTGTGATGATTTTCTGAATTTTTGGTTTCAGTGTTTTGATGTTGGATTTTATTGCCATGCTTTTAGATATGTTATCGAGCATGAATTATGATATAATTGATGTGATTGGTTGATGTTTGAATAGTATGCTGAGTGATTACATGCTATTCGTAACTTGATATGATTGATGTTTAAATAGTATGCTGAGTGATTACATGCTATCCATATCCTGTTATGATTTGATGTTGTTGATGTGCATGATATGTTGATTGATGTTCCTAGTATGCTGAGTGTTACATACTTACATATCATGTTGCATTTGTTAATTCCCATTGTGTGGAATTAACATGGTGGCCAATATACGTGTCCGCGATTTAATGGAACGTTGAGGTGGTAGCCGTGTCCGCGATATAATGGAACGGTGAGTTATCCGTGACCCGAGATTTAATGGGGCGGTGAAGTGGTACCACATGCATGTGTGTGTTGCATTACTCGAATATAACATGAATGGATGATTTTTCCAATGTTATATTTGATTGTTTGTATGCACGTATGATTGATAAATGGTTGATGATGTTTGATGAATATTTGCAAATATGAAAGGCAATATGTCATGGATATATGAATTGTAAAGGTTTTGTAAACTATGAAATATGCTAATTATTGGGTGATGCTTATGATTTCGTGAATTGATTGTTATGAATGTATAACCAAATGTATATTTGAGAAGCTCACCCTTACTGTTGAATATTTCAGATTGAGGAGCTTCGCTCAGGTGCTTGGCGAAGGCTTATCGTGCCTAGTTTAGTTTCGTTTTAGTATGTCCGGGTCATGCTCTGATAGTTGTAACTCCGGGAACGTTTGGTTGTCGAGCTGCTTTAGTCAGACTCATTTATTTTCTTTTAATTGTTATAATATGACGTTGACTTTTCCAGGTGTTAATCCCTGATGATTTTGGAAAATATTATAACATTTGATTTTATTAAATAAATTATTCCGCTGTGTAGACATGTATGAGTTACTACTAAGATTATGCATGACAGGAATTTGTGTTATTTAAGGAGAATTGTAGCATCCTCGATTATTACATGTACTCTGAAATTATAATTTTTAATATTTGCGAAAATTTATGCGGGGTTTTAGAGGGTGTTGCAATAGTGGTATCAGAGCCTGGTTGGTCGTTGCGACCAGAGTCTTGAGTCAGTCATTCCGTTTGTATGCGACTAGTGCAAGGTAACACTGTCGATACTGTATTCTAATGTGGAGTATGTTCTAATTCTCAGGAATATGGCTGGAGGAGGTAACGGACGAAACGATGCTGCACTCGCTGAGGCTTTGGGGATGTTAGCTGGTGTACTTGCTGGAAACCCAACTGGAGGCGTGATTGGTGCTGATAGGCAATTGGGAAACTTCCAAAGGAACAATCCTCCGTTGTTCAAAGGTACACATGACCCTGAAGGTGCTCAGAAGTGGCTGAAGGAAATCGAAAGGATTTTCCGTGTGATTGATTGTGCTGAAGACCTGAAAGTTAGATATGGTACGCATATGTTGGCAGAAGAGGCCGACGACTGGTGGGTTGCCACAAGGACTGAAATGGTTCAGGATGGAGAGGTACTGACTTAGGCTAACTTCAGAAGGGCTTTTCTGAGGAGGTACTTTCCTGAAGATGTTCGGGGAAGAAAGGAAATTGAGTTTTTGGAGCTTAAGCAGGGCAATCTGACTGTTAGTGAGTATGCTACTAAGTTCACTGAGCTGGCAAAGTATTATGCTCACTACAACAATGATGAGGCTGGAGAATTCTCTAAATGTATCAAATTTGAGAATGGTCTCCGAGATGAGATTAAGCAGGGAATCAGGTACCAGCGTATTCGTAGATTTTCTGATCTGGTGGATTGTAGCAGAATCTTGGAAGAAGATATTACCAAGAATCGGTCGTCTCACTCTCGTGGGGCTGTTGATAAAAGAGGGAAGCAACATATGGACCGTGGCAAGCCATATGGTAGAGATAACCAGAGATCAGGCGGTTGGAAAAGGCCTAGTGGGGGAGATTCTAAGGCTCCTATCAGATGCTACAGGTGTGGTGAGTCTGGTCATCACATTCGAGATTGCAAGAGTGATGAGAAGAAGTGCTATAAATGTGGAAAGGCTGGTCATTTGTCTATTGATTGCAAAGGGAAGTCTGTTACTTGTTACAATTGTGGCGAAGAAGGTCACATTCGTCCGCAGTGTCCTAAGCCTAGGAAGGATCAGTCAGGTGGAAAAGTGTTTGCTTTGTCTGGATCTGAGACTACCCCAGAGGATCGATTGATTAAAGGTACGTGTTTTATTCAGGGCACACCTTTAGTTGCAATTATTGATACTGGTGCAACTCATTCTTTCATTTCTTTGGATTGTGCTGAGAGGTTGAAACTGGACATATCTGGTATGCGAGGTAGCATGGTTGTTGATACTCCTGCATCGGGTTCAGTGACAACTTCACTCGTATGTAGGAATTGTCCTATTGAGATTTTTGGTAGAGGTTTCGGTATGGATTTAGTGTGCCTACCGCTTGAACAAATTGATATTATCCTTGGGATGAACTGGTTGGAATTTAACCGGGTTCATCTGAACTGCTTTGCTAAGACGGTGATTTTCCCAGAAGCAGTTGGTGTCGAGAATTTGACTATGACTGCTAGGCAGGTGCAAGAAGCAATGGAAGATGGTGCTAATGTGTTTATGTTACTTGCTTCGTTAGATGCAACAGGAAAGGCCAGGAGTGGTGAATTGCCAGTGTTGTGTGATTTTCCAGAAGTCTTTCCTGATGATGTTGGCGAGTTACCTCCTGAGAGAGAAGTGGAATTTTCTATAGATTTAATTCCTGGTACGAGACCGGTGTCGATGGCGCCATATCGTATGTCTGCGTCTGAATTGGCTGAATTGAAGAGTCAGTTGGAAGATTTACTGGAGAAGAAGTTTATTCGTCCAAGTGTTTCGCCTTGGGGTGCTCCGGTATTGTTGGTTAAGAAGAAAGAAGGTTCTATGAGACTGTGTGTTGATTACAGGCAATTGAACAAGGTAACCATTAAGAATCGGTATCCGTTACCGAGGATTGATGATTTAATGGATCAACTAATTGGAGCCAGTGTATTCAGTAAGATTGATTTGAGATCTGGATATCATCAGATTCGTGTGAAAGCGGAAGATATTCAAAAGACTGCTTTTCGAACGAGGTATGGGCATTATGAATATTCTGTTATGCCGTTCGGAGTTACTAATGCACCTGGTGTTTTCATGGAATATATGAACATGATTTTTCATCCGTATCTGGATAAGTTTGTTGTGGTTTTTATTGATGACATTCTGATTTATTCCAAGAATGACGGAGAGCATGCGGAACATCTCAGAATTGTGTTAGAGTTGTTGAAAGATAGGAAGCTGTATGCAAAGTTGTCCAAATGTGAGTTCTGGCTGAATGAAGTTAGTTTTCTTGGACACGTAATTTCTAAGAATGGGATTGCAGTGGATCCTACAAAAGTAGAAGCAGTATCTCAGTGGGAAGCGCCGAAGACTGTTTCTGAAATCAGAAGTTTTCTTGGTCTTGCAGGTTATTACCGAAAGTTTATCGAAGGATTCTCAAAGTTAGCTTTGCCGTTGACGAAGTTGACTCGTAAAGGACAAGCGTTCATTTGGGATTCTGATTGTGAGAAAGGTTTCCAAGAATTGAAACGGAGATTGACTAGTGCTCCTATTCTGATTTTGCCGAATCCGGTGGAATCTTTTGTGGTCTATTGTGATGCATCTCTGTTGGGTTTAGGTGGTGTTTTAATGCAGAATCAGCAGGTAGTTGCGTATGCTTCGAGACAGTTGAAGGTTCATGAAAGGAACTATCCTACTCATGACTTAGAGTTGGCAGCAGTTGTGTTTGTCTTGAAATTGTGGAGACATTATCTGTATGGTTCGAGATTTGAAGTGTATAGTGATCATAAGAGTTTGAAGTATCTTTTCGATCAGAAAGAGCTCAATATGAGGCAAAGAAGGTGGTTAGAATTTCTCAAAGATTATGATTTTGGTTTGAATTACCATCCTGGTAAGGCAAATGTAGTTGCAGATGCTTTGAGCAGGAAGTCCTTGCATATGTCTATGATGATGGTTCGTGAATTGGATTTAATTGAGCAATTCCGAGATTTGAGTTTAGTTTGTGAAAGTACTCTGAAGTGTGTTCGTTTGGGTATGTTGAAACTTACTAGTGGTATTCTAGAAGAGATCAGGATCGGGCAGAAATCTGATGTTAATTTAGTTGATAAATTGACATTGATCAACCAAGGTCAAGGTGGTGAGTTTAGAATTGATGAGAATGATGTTATGAGATTTGGCGATAGAGTTTGTGTTCCTAATGTCGCGGAAATCAAGAAGAGTATATTGGAGGAAGGACATCGCAGTGGGATGAGTATTCATCCGGGCGCCACGAAAATGTATCATGATTTGAAGAAATTGTTTTGGTGGCCGGGAATGAAAAAGGAAATAGCTGAATTTGTGTATGCATGTTTAATCTGTCAGAAATCGAAGATTGAGCATCAGAAGCCGTCTGGATTTATGCAACCAATGTTTATTCCAGAGTGGAAGTGGGATAGTATTTCTATGGATTTCGTGTCTGGGTTGCCGAGGACTCCTATGAATTGTGAAGCGATATGGGTCGTTGTGGATAGGTTGACTAAGTCTGCTCATTTTATACCGGTGCGAATGGATTACTCGATGGAGAGATTGGCACAGTTATATATTGAGAAAATAGTGAGTTTGCATGGAGTTCCTTCTAGTATTGTGTCAGATAGAGATCCGAGGTTCACTTCGAAATTTTGGGAAGGATTGCAGAAGGCTTTGGGTACTAAATTGAGGTTGACTTCAGCTTACCATCCTCAGACTGATGGACAGACGGAGAGGACGATTCAATCGTTAGAAGATTTATTGCGCGCTTGTGTTTTAGAGAAGGGTGGAGCTTGGGATAGCTATTTGCCATTGATTGAATTTACTTATAACAATAGTTACCATTCGAGTATTGGTATGGCTCCGTTCGAGGCATTGTATGGTAGACGGTGTAGAACACCTTTGTGTTGGTATGAATCTGGAGAGAGTTCGGTAATTGGGCCAGAGATTGTTCAGCAGACTACCGAAAAGATCAAATTGATTCAAGAGAAGATGAGAGCTTCTCAGAGTCGTCAGAAAAGTTATCATGATAAGAGGAGAAAGAATTTAGAATTCAGTGCTGGAGATCATGTGTTTATGAGAGTTACTCCGATGACGGGTATTGGTCGGGCGTTGAAGTCTAAGAAGTTGACTCCGCGTTTTATTGGTCCGTTTCAGATTACGGAAAGAGTTGGAGAAGTTGCTTATCGCATTGCTTTACCTCCGAGACTTGCAAATTTGCACGATGTTTTTCATGTTTCTCAGTTGAGGAGATACATTCCAGACCCATCTCATGTAATCCAAATAGATGATGTACAGGTAAGAGATAACCTGACAGTAGAAGCATTGCCTATGAGGATAGAAGATCGGGAAGTGAAACAGTTAAGAGGTAAAGAGATAGCATTAGTGAAGGTTGCTTGGGGAGGTCCAGCAGATGGAAATATCACTTGGGAGCTGGAGAGCCAGATGAAAGAGGCTTATCCGGAGCTGTTCGTCTAAGGTATGTTTTCGAGGACGAAAACTCTTTTAGTGGGGGAGAGTTGTAACACCCCGTTTTCAATTAATTGATTTATTTAAATTTAGGAATTTATTTTATTAGAATTAATAAAATAAAAAGAATTATTTATTTTGGAGTATTTGAGGAAAATAAAAGAAATAAGGAATATTGGGATTTTTATGTTATTGGGCTTAGATGTTGTTAGTAAAGAGTGGGGGTGCAGAGAAATAAAGTTATGTTTGGGACTTAGGCCATTTTCTCATTTTTGGTTTTCACGTAAGAACAGAAGTTGGAATTTGGGAAAATAGAGCTCTGAAGAACGGAGAACGAAGAACATCGCCCAAGAACTCAAAGCTGCTAATTGATAAGGTAAGGGGGGTTTATACTCGATTTATATTTGTTTATGGGTTTATGTACGGTTGATTCGGGTAATTGTAGGAAAATCCCAATTGTTAGATGTTTCTAGGGATCGATAACCGTAGGACTGAACCTTGTTAGAAAAGGGTTAGGTTCCCAATTTTTATGAATCGATTAAGAGTTTTAGGTCCCAAATGAGGAATTGGGAGTATATATCATGATCGTGAATTTACCTTGGAAGTTGTAGGGATAACCTCAGTGTCAGTAGAATTCCCCAAAAGGACGGTTAATCCCCGATTAAGGTTATTATAATAATTGTTGGTAACTTGGATATTGTGGTGTTGTTGTGAATTGTACAAACTCGATGCGTTAGGTACTGAAATGCGCGTTTTGGCGGACGTTTTCCCGCGTTTGGACTGCTGTTTCTGAGCTGCTGCAGGTTCAGGAAAATCCTGTACGCGCTCAGCAACACGGGCCGTGTTGCACAACACGGGTGCCCGTGTTGCTCTTCTGTGTTGGAAGAGGGTGTGCTTCTGGTTGCACGACACGGGCCGTGTTGCACAACACGGGTACCCGTGTCAGATCCCCTGTACTGATAAAAATAAAATGTGCGTTTTTCTGGACGTGCTGCACAACACGGGCCGTGTTGCACAACACGGGTGCCCGTGTTGCTCTGCTGTGATGATTTTCTGAATTTTTGGTTTCAGTGTTTTGATGTTGGATTTTATTGCCATGCTTTTAGATATGTTATCGAGCATGAATTATGATATAATTGATGTGATTGGTTGATGTTTGAATAGTATGCTGAGTGATTACATGCTATTCGTAACTTGATATGATTGATGTTTAAATAGTATGCTGAGTGATTACATGCTATCCATATCCTGTTATGATTTGATGTTGTTGATGTGCATGATATGTTGATTGATGTTCCTAGTATGCTGAGTGTTACATACTTACATATCATGTTGCATTTGTTAATTCCCATTGTGTGGAATTAACATGGTGGCCAATATACGTGTCCGCGATTTAATGGAACGTTGAGGTGGTAGCCGTGTCCGCGATATAATGGAACGGTGAGTTATCCGTGACCCGAGATTTAATGGGGCGGTGAAGTGGTACCACATGCATGGGTGTGTTGCATTACTCGAATATAACATGAATGGATGATTTTTCCAATGTTATATTTGATTGTTTGTATGCACGTATGATTGATAAATGGTTGATGATGTTTGATGAATATTTGCAAATATGAAAGGCAATATGTCATGGATATATGAATTGTAAAGGTTTTGTAAACTATGAAATATGCTAATTATTGGGTGATGCTTATGATTTCGTGAATTGATTGTTATGAATGTATAACCAAATGTATATTTGAGAAGCTCACCCTTACTGTTGAATATTTCAGATTGAGGAGCTTCGCTCAGGTGCTTGGCGAAGGCTTATCGTGCCTAGTTTAGTTTCGTTTTAGTATGTCCGGGTCATGCTCTGATAGTTGTAACTCCGGGAACGTTTGGTTGTCGAGCTGCTTTAGTCAGACTCGTTTATTTTCTTTTAATTGTTATAATATGACGTTGACTTTTCCAGGTGTTAATCCCTGATGATTTTGGAAAATATTATAACATTTGATTTTATTAAATAAATTATTCCGCTGTGTAGACATGTATGAGTTACTACTAAGATTATGCATGACAGGAATTTGTGTTATTTAAGGAGAATTGTAGCATCCTCGATTATTACATGTACTCTGAAATTATAATTTTTAATATTTGCGAAAATTTATGCGGGGTTTTAGAGGGTGTTGCAACAAGGCTACCATCCATTGGAGTAACAAAAATCTCGCCAACAGACTACCTTCCATAATGACAAGGCTACCATCCATTGGAGAACAAAGATATCGACAGCAGACTACCTTCCATAATGAGAAGGCTACCATCCTATGGGGTAACAAAAATATCGATAACAGACTACCTTCCATAATGACAAGGCTACCATCCATTGTAGTAACAAAAATATCAACAACAGACTACCTTCCATAATGACAAGGCAACCATCCATTGGAGTATCAAAAATATCAACAATAGACTACCTTCCATAATGACAAGGCTACCATCAATTGGAGTAACAAAAATATTGACAATAGGCTATCTTCCATAATGACAAGGCAACAATCCATTAGAGTAACAAAATATCGACAACAGACTATGTTCCATAATAACAAGGCTACCATCTGTTGGAATAAGAAATATCTCGACCACAGACTACCTTCCATAATGACAAGGCTACCATCAAATGGAATAACAAAAATACCAACAACAAACTACCTCCTATAACGACAAGGCTACCATCCATTGGTGTAACAAAAATATGAACAACAACCTACCTTCCATAATTACAAGGCTACCATCCATTGGAGTAACAAAAATATCGACAACAAACTACCTTCCATAATGACAATGCTTTTATCCATTGGAGTAACAAAAATATCGACCACAGACTATGTTCCATAATGACAAGGCTACCATCCATTTGAATAACAAAAATCTCGACTACATACTACCTTCCATAATGATAAGACTACCATACATTAGAGTAACAAAAATATGAACAACAGACTACCTTCCATAATGACAAGGCTATCATCCATTGGAGTAAAAAAAATATTGAAATCAGACTATGTTCCATAATGACAACGCTACCATCCGTTGGAGTAACACAAATCTCGACAAAAGACAACCTTTCATAATGACAAGGCTACCATCCATTGGAGTAACAAAAATCTCGACAACATACTACCTTCCATAATGACAAGGCTACCATCCATTGGAGAACAAAGATATCGACAACATACTACCTTCCATAGTGACAAGGATTTTTTCCATTGGAGTAACATAAATATCGACAACATACTATGTTCCATAATGACAAGGCTACCATCCATTGAATAACAAAAATCTTGACAAAAGACTACCTTCCATAACAACAAGGCTACCATCAATTGGAGTAACAAAAATCTCGACAAAAGACTTCCTTCCATAATGACAAGGCTACCATCCATTGGAGAACAAAGATATCGACAACAGACTACCTTCCATAATGACAAGGCTACCATCCTATGGGGTAAAAAAAATATCGACAACAGACTACCTTCCATAATGACAAGGCTACCATCCATTGTAGTAACAAAAATATAAACAACAGACTACCTTCCATAATGACAAGGCAACCATCCATTAGAGTATCAAAAATATCAACAATAGACTACCTTCCATAATGACAAGGCTACCATCAATTAGAGTAACAAAAATATCGATAATAGACTATCTTCCATAATGACAAGGCTAAAATCCATTAGAGTAACAAAATATCCACAACAGACTATGTTCCATAATGACAAGGCTACCATCTGTTGGAATAACAATTATCTCGACCACAGACTACCTTCCATAATGACAAGGCTACCATCAAATGGAATAACAAAAATACCAACAACAAACTACCTCCTATAACGACAAGGCTACCATCCATTGGTGTAACAAAAATCTGAACAACAACCTACCTTCCATAATGACAAGGCTACCATCCATTGGAGTAACAAAAATATCGACAACAGACTACCTTCCATAATGACAATGCTTTTATCCATTGGAGTAACAAAAATATCGACCACAGACTACGTTCCATAATGACAAGGCTACCATCCATTTGAATAACAAAAATTTCGACAACAGACTACCTTCCATAATGACAAGGCTACCATACATTAGAGTAACAAAAATATGAACAACAGACTACCTTCCATAATGACAAGGCTATCATTCATTAGAGTAAAAAATATATCGAAATTAGACTACGTTCCATAATGACAACGCTACCATCCGTTGGAGTAACGAAAATCTCGAAAAAAGACAATTTTTCATAATGACAAGGCTACCAGCCATTGGAGTAACAAAAATCTCGACAACATACTACCTTCATTAATGACAAGGCTACCATCCATTGGAGAACAAAGATATCGACAACATACTACCTTCCATAATGACACGGCTACCATCCATTGGAGTAACAAAAATCACAACGACAGACATCCTTTCATAACGACAAGGCTACCATCCATTGGAGTATCAAAAATGTCGACAAAAGACTACCTTCCATAACGAAAAGGCTACCATCCATTGGAGTAACAAAAATATCGACAACAGACTACCTTCCATAGTGACAAGGCTTTTTTCCATTGGAGTAACATAAATATCGACAACATACTACGTTACATAATGACAAGGCTACCATCCATTGAATAACAAAAATATCGATAAAAGACTACCTTCCATAACGACAAGGCTACCATCCATTGGAGTAACAAAAATCTCGACAACAGACTACCTTCCATAATGACAAGGCTACCATCCATTGGATAACAAATATATCGACAACAAACTAACTTCCATAATGACAAGGCTACCGTCCTATGGGGTAACAAAAATATCGACAACAGACTACCTTCCATAATGACAAGGCTACCATCCATTGTAGTAACAAAAATATCAACAACAGACTACCTTCCATAATGACAAGACAGCCATCCATTAGAGTATCAAAAATATCAACAGTAGACTACCTTCCATAATGACAAGGCTACCATCAATTGGAGTAACAAAAATATCGATAATAGACTATCTTCCATAATGACAAGGCTACAATCCATTAGAGTAACAAAATATCGACAACAGACTATGTTCCATAATGACAAGGCTACCATCTGTTGGAATAACAAATATCTTGACCACAGACTACCTTCCATAATGACAAGGCTACCATCAAATGGAATAACAAAAATACCAACAACAAAATACCTCCTATAACGACAAGGCTACCATCCATTGGTGTAACAAAAATCTGAACAAAACCTACCTTCCATAATGACAAGGCTACCATCCATTGGAGTAACAAAAATATCGACAACAAACTACCTTCCATAATGACAATGCTTTTATCCATTGGAGTAACAAAAATATCGACCACAGACTACGTTCCATAATGACAAGGCTACCATCCATTTGAATAACAAAAATTTCGACAACAGACTACTTTCCATAATGACAAGGCTACCATACATTAGAGTAACAAAAATATGAACAACAAACTACCTTCCATAATGACAAGGCTATCATTTATTAGAGTAAAAAAAATATCGAAATTAGACTACGTTCCATAATGACAACGCTACCATCCGTTGGAGTAACGAAAATCTCGAAAAAAGACAACCTTTCATAATGACAAGGCTACCATCCATTGGAGTAACAAAAATCTCGACAACATACTACCTTCCATAATGACAAGGCTACCATCCATTGGAGAACAAAGATATCGACAACATACTACCTTCCATAATGACACGACTACCATCCATTGGAGTAACAAAAATCACAACGACAAACATCCTTTCATAACGACAAGGCTACCATCCATTTGAGTAACAAAAATGTCGACAAAAGACTACCTTCCATAACGAAAAGGATACCATCCATTGGAGTAACAAAAATATCGACAACAGACTACCTTCCATAGTGACAAGGCTTTTTTCCATTGGAGTAACATAAATATCGACAACATACTATGTTCCATAATGACAAGGCTACCATCCATTGAATAACAAAAATCTCGACAAAAGACTACCTTCCAAAACGACAAGGCTACCATCCATTGGAGTAACAAAAATCTCGACAACAGACTACCTTCCATAATGACAACGCTACCATCCATTGGAGAACAAAGATATCGACAACAGACTACCGTCCATAATGACAAGGCTACCATCCTATGGTGTAACAAAAATATTGACAACATACTACCTTCCATAATGACAAGGCTACCATCCATTGTAGTAACAAAAATATCAACAACAGACTACCTTCCATAATGAGAAGGCAACCATCCATTGGAGTATCAAAAATATCAACAATAGACTACCTTCCATAATGACAAGGCTACCATCAATTAGAGTAACAAAAATATTGACAATAGACTACCTTCCATAATGACAAGGCTACAATCCATTAGAGTAACAAAATATCGACAATAGACTATGTTCCATAATGACAAGGCTACCATCCATTGGAATAACAAATATCTCGACCACAGACTACCTTCCATAATGACAAGGCTACCATCAAATGGAATAACAAAAATACCAACAACAAACTATCTCCTATAACGACAAGACTACCATCCATTGGTGTAACAAAAATATGAACAACAGCCTACCTTCCATAATGACAAGGCTACCATCCATTGGAGTAAGAAAAATATCGACAACAAACTACCTTCCATAATGACAATGCTTTTATCCATTGGAGTAACAAAAATATCGACCACAGACTACGTTCCATAATGACAAGGCTACCATCCATTTAAATAACATAAATCTCGACTACATACTACCTTCCATAATGACAAGACTACCATACATTAGAGTAACAAAAATATGAACAACATACTACCTTCCATAATGACAAGGCTATCATCCATTGGAGTAAAACAAATATTGAAATCAGACTATGTTCCATAATGACAACGCTACCATCCGTTGGAGTAACACAAATCTCGACAAAAGACAACCTTTCATAATGACAAGGCTACCATCCATTGGAGTAACAAAAATCTCGACAACATACTACCTTCCATAATGACAAGGCTACCATCCATTGGAGAACAAAGATATCGACAACATACTACCTTCCATAGTGACAAGGATTTTTTCCATTGGAGTAACATAAATATCGACAACATACTATGTTCCATAATGACAAGGCTACCATCCATTGAATAACAAAAATCTCGACAAAAGACTACCTTCCATAACAACAAGGCTACCATCAATTGGAGTAACAAAAATCTCGACAACAGACTTCCTTCCATAATGACAAGGCTACCATCCATTGGAGAACAAAGATATCGACAACAGACTACCTTCCATAATGACAAGGCTACCATCCTATGGGGTAACAAAAATATCGACAACAGACTACCTTCCATAATGACAAGGCTACCATCCATTGTAGTAACAAAAATATCAACAATAGACTACATTCCATAATGACAAGGCAACCATCCATTGGAGTATCAAAAATATCATCAATAGACTACCTTCCATAATGACAAGGCTACCATCAATTAGAGTAACAAAAATATTGACAATAGACTACCTTCCATAATGACAAGGCTACAATCCATTAGAGTAACAAAATATCGACAATAGACTATGTTCCATAATGACAAGGCTACCATCCATTGGAATAACAAATATCTCGACCACAGACTACCTTCCATAATGACAAGGCTACCATCAAATGGAATAACAAAAATACCAACAACAAACTATCTCCTATAACGACAAGACTACCATCCATTGGTGTAACAAAAATATGAACAACAGCCTACCTTCCATAATGACAAGGCTACCATCCATTGGAGTAAGAAAAATATCGACAACAAACTACCTTCCATAATGACAATGCTTTTATCCATTGGAGTAACAAAAATATCGACCACAGACTACGTTCCATAATGACAAGGCTACCATCCATTTAAATAACATAAATCTCGACTACATACTACCTTCCATAATGACAAGACTACCATACATTAGAGTAACAAAAATATGAACAACATACTACCTTCCATAATGACAAGGCTATCATCCATTGGAGTAAAACAAATATTGAAATCAGACTATGTTCCATAATGACAACGCTACCATCCGTTGGAGTAACACAAATCTCGACAAAAGACAACCTTTCATAATGACAAGGCTACCATCCATTGGAGTAACAAAAATCTCGACAACATACTACCTTCCATAATGACAAGGCTACCATCCATTGGAGAACAAATATATCGACAACATACTACCTTCCATAGTGACAAGGATTTTTTCCATTGGAGTAACATAAATATCGACAACATACTATGTTCCATAATGACAAGGCTACCATCCATTGAATAACAAAAATCTCGACAAAAGACTACCTTCCATAACAACAAGGCTACCATCAATTGGAGTAACAAAAATCTCGACAACAGACTTCCTTCCATAATGACAAGGCTACCATCCATTGGAGAACAAAGATATCGACAACAGACTACCTTCCATAATGACAAGGCTACCATCCTATGGGGTAACAAAAATATCGACAACAGACTACCTTCCATAATGACAAGGCTACCATCCATTGTAGTAACAAAAATATCAACAATAGACTACATTCCATAATGACAAGGCAACCATCCATTGGAGTATCAAAAATATCATCAATAGACTACCTTCCATAATGACAATGCTACCATCAATTGGATTAACAAAAATATCGACAATAGACTACTTTCCATAATGACAAGGCTACAATCCATTAGAGTAACAAAATATCGACAACAGACTATGTTCCATTATGACAAGGCTACCATCCATTGGAATAACAAATATCTCGACCACAGACTACCATCCATAATGACAAGGCTACCATCAAATGGAATAACAAAAATACCAATAACAAACTACCTCCTATAACGACAAGGCCACCATCCATTAGTGTAACAAAAATCTGAACAACATACTACCTTCCATAATGACAAGGCTACCATCCATTGGAGTAAGAAAAATATCGACAACAAACTACCTTCCATAATGACAATGCTTTTATCCATTGGAGTAACAAAAAGATCGACCACAGACTACGTTCCATAATGACAAGGCTACCATTCATTTGAATAACAAAAATCTCGACTACATACTACCTTCCATAATGACAAGACTACCATACATTAGAGTAACAAAAATATGAACAACAGACTACCTTCCATAATGACAAGGCTATCATCCATTGGAGTAAAAAAAATATTGAAATCAGACTATGTTCCATAATGACAACGCTACCATCCGTTGGAGTAACACAAATCTCGACAAAAGACAACCTTTCATAATGACAAGGCTACCATCCATTGGAGTAACAAAAATCTCGACAACATACTACCTTCCATAATGACAAGGCTACCATCCATTGGAGAACAAAGATATCGACAACATACTACCTTCCATAGTGACAAGGATTTTTTCCATTGGAGTAACATAAATATCGACAACATACTATGTTCCATAATGACAAGGCTACCATCCATTGAATAACAAAAATCTCGACAAAAGACTACCTTCCATAACAACAAGGCTACCATCAATTGGAGTAACAAAAATCTCGACAACAGACTTCCTTCCATAATGACAAGGCTACCATCCATTGGAGAACAAAGATATCGACAACAGACTACCTTCCATAATGACAAGGCTACCATCCTATGGGGTAACAAAAATATCGACAATAGACTACCTTCCATAATGACAAGGCTACCATCCATTGTAGTAACAAAAACATCAACAATAGACTACCTTCCATAATGACAAGGCAACCATCCATTGGAGTATCAAAAATATCATCAATAGACTACCTTCCATAATGACAATGCTACCATCAATTGGATTAACAAAAATATCGACAATAGACTACTTTCCATAATGACAAGGCTACAATCCATTAGAGTAACAAAATATCGACAACAGACTATGTTCCATTATGACAAGGCTACCATCCATTGGAATAACAAATATCTCGACCACAGACTACCATCCATAATGACAAGGCTACCATCAAATGGAATAACAAAAATACCAACAACAAACTACCTCCTATAACGACAAGGCCACCATCCATTAGTGTTACAAAAATCTGAACAACATACTACCTTCCATAATGACAAGGATACCATCCATTGGAGTAACAAAAATATCGACAACAGACTACCTTCCATAATGATAATGCTTTTATCCATTGAATTAACAAAAATATCGACCACAAACTATGTTCCATAATGAAAAGGCTACCATCCATTTTAATAACAAAAATATCGATAACAGACTACCTTCCATAATGACAAGGCTACCATACATTAGAGTAACAAAAATATGAACAACAGACTACCTTCCATAATGACAAGGCGATCATCCATTGGAGTAAAAAAAATATCGAAATCAGACTACGTTCCATAATGACAACGCTACCATCCGTTGGAGTAACAAAAATCTCGATAAAAGACAACCTTTCATAATGACAAGGCTACCATCCATTGGAGTAACAAAAATCTCGACAACATACTAACTTCCATAATGACAAGGCTACCATCCATTGGAGAACAAAGATATCGACACCATACTACCTTCCATAATGACAAGGCTACCATCAAATGGAATAACAAAAATACCAACAACAAACTACCTCCTATAACGACAAGGCTACCATCCATTGGTGTAACAAAAATCTGAACAATAGACTACCTTCCATAATGACAAGGCTACCATCCATTGGAGTAACAAAAATATCAACAATAGACTACCTTTCATAATGACAATGCTACCATCAATTGGATTAACAAAAACATCGACAACAGACTACCATCCATAATGACAAGGCTACCATACATTAGAGTAACAAAAATATGAACAACAGACTACCTTCCATAATGACAAGGATATCATCCATTGGAGTAAAAAAAATATCGAAATTAGTCTACGTTCCATAATGACAAGGCTACCATCCATTGAATAACAAAAATCTCAATAAAAGACTACCTTCCATAATGACAATGCTACCATCCATTGGAGTAACAAAAATCTCGACAACAGACTACCTTCAATAATGACAAGGCTACCATCCTATGGGGTAACAAAAATATCGAAAACAGACTACCTTCCATAATGACAAGGCAACCATCCATTGGAGTATCAAAAATATCAACAATAGACTACCTTCCATAATGACAATGCTACCATCAATTGGAGTAACAAAAATTCCGACAATAGACTACCTTCCATAATGACAAGGCTACAATCCATTAGAATAACAAAATATCGACAACAGACTATGTTTTATAATGACAAGCCTATCATCCATTGGAATAACAAATATCTCGACCACAAACTACCTTCCATAATAACAAGGCTACCATCAAATGGAATAACAAAAATACCAACAACAAACTACCTCCTATAACGACAAGGCTACCATCCATTGGTGTAACAAAAATTTGAACAACAAACTACCTTCCATAATGACAATTCTACCATCAATTGGATTAACAAAAATATCGACAACAGACTACCTTCCATGATGACAAGGCTACCATACATTAGAGTAACAAAAATATGAACAACAGACTACCTTCCATAATGACAAGGCTATCATCCATTGGAGTAAAAAAAATATCGAAATAAGACAAAGTTCCATAATCACAAGGCTACCATCCGTTGGAGTAACAAAAATCTCGATAAAAGACAACCTTTCATAATTCCAAGGCTACCATCCACTAGAGTAACAAAAATCTCGACAACATACTACCTTCCATAATGACAAGGCTACGATCCATTGGAGAACAACGATATCGACAACATACTACCTTCCATGTTGACACGGCTACCATCCATTGGAGTAACAAAAATCACAACGACAAACATCCTTTCATAACGACAAGGCTACCATCCATTGGAGTAACAAAAATGTCGACAAAAGACTACCTTCCATAACGAAAAGGCTACCATCCATTGGAGTAACAAAAATATCGACAACAGACTACCTTCCGTAGTGACAAGGCTTTTTTCCATTGGAGTAACATAAATATCGACAACATACTATGTTCCATAATGACAAGGCTACCATCCATTGAATAACAAAAATCTCGACAAAAGACTACCTTCCATAACTACAAGGCTACCATCCATTAGAGTAACAAAAATCTCGACAACAAACTACGTTCCATAATGACAACGCTACCATCCATTGGAGAACAAAGATATCGACAACAGACTACCTTCCATAATGACAAGGCTACCATCCTATGGTGTAACAAAAATATTGACAACGTACTACCTTCCATAATGACAAGGCTACCATCCATTGTAGTAACAAAAATATCAACAACAGACTACCTTCCATAATGAGAAGGCAACCATCCATTGGAGTATCAAAAATATCAACAATAGACTACCTTCCATAATGACAAGGCTACCATCAATTGGAGTAACAAAAATATCGACAATAGACTACCTTCCATAATGACAAGGCTACAATCCATTAGAGTAACAAAATATCGACAATAGACTATGTAACATTATGACAATGCTACCATCCATTGGAATAACAAATATCTCGACCACAGACTACCTTCCATAATGACAAGGCTACCATCAAATGGAATAACAAAAATACCAACAACAAACTATCTCCTATAACGACAAGACTACCATCCATTGGTGTGACAAAAATATGAACAACAGCCTACCTTCCATAATGACAAGGCTACCATCCATTGGAGTAACAAAAATATCGACAACAAACTACCTTCCATAATGACAATGCTTTTATCCATTGGAGTAACAAAAATATCAACCACAGACTAAGTTCCATAATGACAAGGCTACCATCCATTTGAATAACAAGAATCTCGACAACAGAATACCTTCCATAATGACAAGGCTACCATACATTATAGTAACAAAAATATTAAGAACAGACTACCTTCCATAATGACAAGGCTATCATCCATTGGAGTAAAAAAATATCGAAAACAGACTACGTTCCATAATGACAACGCTACCATCCGTTGGAGTAACATGAATCTCGACAAAAGACAACCTTTCATAATGACAAGGCTACCATCCATTGGAGTAACAAAAATCTCGACAACATACTACCTTCCATAATGACAAGGCTACCATCCATTGGAGAAAAAAGATATTGACAACATACTACCTTCCATAGTGACAAGCATTTTTTCCATTGGAGTAACATAAATATCGATAACATACTATGTTCCATAATGACAAGGCTACCATCCATTGAATAACAAAAATCTCGACAAAAGACTACCTTCCATAACAACAAGGCTACCATCAATTGGAGTAACAAAAATCTCGTCAACAGACTTCCTTCCATAATGACAAGGCTACCATCCATTAGAGAACAAAGATATCGACAACAAACTACCTTCCATAATGACAAGGCTACCATCCTATGGGGTAACAAAAATATCGACAATAGACTACCTTCCATAATGACAAGGCTACCATCCATTGTAGTAACAAAAATATCAACAATAGACTACCTTCCATAATGACAAGGCAACCATCCATTGGAGTATCAAAAATATCATCAATAGACTACCTTCCATAATGACAATGCTACCATCAATTGGATTAACAAAAATATCGACAATAGACTACTTTCCATAATGACAAGTCTACAATCCATTAGAGTAACAAAATATCGACAACAGACTATGTTCCATTATGACAAGGCTACCATCCATTGGAATAACAAATATCTCGACCACAGACTACCTTCCATAATGACAAGGCTACCATAAAATGGAATAACAAAAATACCAACACAAACTACCTCCTATAACGACAAGGCTACCATCCATTAGTGTAACAAAAATCTGAACAACATACTACCTTCCATAATGACAAGGCTACCATCCCTTGGAGTAACAAAAATATCGACAACAAACTACCTTCCATTATGATAATGCTTTTTTCCATTGGATTAACAAAAATATCGACCATAAACTACGTTCCATAATGAAAAGGCTACCATCCATTTGAATAACAAAAATCTCAACAACAGACTACCTTCCATAATGACAAGGCTACCATACATTAGAGTAACAAAAATATGAACAACAACCTACCTTCCATAATGACAACGCTACCATCCATTGGAGTAAGAAAAATCTCGATAAAAGACAACCTTTCATAATGACAAGGCTACCATCCATTGGAGTAACAAAAATCTCGACAACATACTACCTTCCATAATGACAAGGCTACCATCCATTGGAGAACAAATATATCGACAACATACTACCTTCCATAATGACAAGGCTACCATCAAATGGAATAACAAAAATACCAACAACAAACTACCTCCTATAACGACAAGGCTACCATCCAATGGTGTAACAAAAATCTGAACAATAGACTACCTTCCATAATGACAAGGCCACCATCCATCGGAGTAACAAAAATATCAACAATAGACTACCTTTCATAATGACAAGGCTACCATCCATTGAATAACAAAAATCTCGACAAAAGACTACCTTCCATAATGACAAGGCTACCATCCATTGGAGTAACAAAAATCTCGACAACAGACTACCTTCAATAATCACAAGGCTACCATCCATTGGAGAACAAAGATATCGACAACAGACTACCTTCCATAATGACAAGGCTACCATCCTATGGGGTAACAAAAATATCGAAAACAGACTACCTTCCATAATGACAAGGCTACCATCCATTATAGTAACAAAAATATCAACAATAGACTACCTTCCATAATGATAAGGCAACCATCCATTGGAGTATCAAAAATATCAACAATAGACTACCTTCCATAATGACAATGATACCATCAATTGGAGTAACAAAAATTCCGACAATAGACTACCTTCCATAATGACAAGGCTACAATCCATTAGAATAACAAAATATCGAGAACAGATTATGTTTTATAATGACAAGGCTACCATCCATTGGAATAACAAATATCTCGACCACAAACTACCTTCCATAATAACGAGGCTACCATCAAATGGAATAACAAAAATACCAACAACAAACTACCTCCTATAACGACAAGGCTACCATCCATTGGTGTAACAAAAATCTGAACAACATACTACCTTCCATAATGACAATTCTACCATCAATTGGATTAACAAAAATATCGACAACAGACTACCTTCCATGATGACAAGGCTACCATACATTAGAGTAACAAAAATATGAACAACAGACTACCTTCCATAATGACAAGGCTATCATCCATTGGAGTAAAAAAATATCGAAATAAGACTACGTTCCATAATCATAATGCTACCATCCGTTGGAGTAACAAAAATCTCGACAAAAGAAAAACTTTCATAATGACAAGGCTACCATCCACTGGAGTAACAAAAATCTAGACAACATACTACCTTCCATAATGATAAGGATACCATCCATTGGAGAACAAAGATATCGACAACATACTACCTTCCATAATGACAAGGCTACCATCAATTGGAGTAACAAAAGTCACAATGACAGACAACCTTCCATAACGACAAGGCTACCATCCATTGAATAACAAAAATTTCGACAAAAGACTACCTTCCATAACGACAAGGCTACCATCCATTGGAGTAACAAAAATCTCGAAAACAAACTACCTTCCATAATGACAAGGCTACCATCCATTGGAGAACAAAGATATCGACAACAGACTACCTTCCATAATGACAAGGCTACCATCCAATGGGGTAACAAAAATATCGACAACAGACTACCTTCCATAATGACAAGGCTACCATCCATTGAATAAAAAAAATCTCGACAAAAGACTACCTTCCAAAATGACAAGGCTACCATCCAGTGGAGTAAAAAAAATCTTGACAACAAACTACTTTCCATAATGACAAGGCTACCATCCATTAGAGAACAAAGATATCGACAACAGACTACCTTTCATAATGACAAGGCTACCATCCTATGGGGTAACAAAAATATCGACAACAGACTACCTTCTATAATGACAAGGCTACCATCCATTGTAGTAACAAAAATATCAATAACAGACTACCTTCTATAATGACAAGGCAACCATCCATTGGAGTATCAAAAATATCAACAATAGACTACCATCCTTAATGAAAATGCTACCATCAATTGGAGTAACAAAAATATCGACAATAGACTACCTTCCATAATGACAAGGCTACAATCCATTAGAGTAACGAAATATCGACAACAGACTATGTTCCATAATGACAAGGATACCATCCATTGGAATAACAAATATCTTGACCACAGACTACCTTCCATAATGACAAGGCTACACTCAAATGGAATAACAAAAATACCAACAACAAACTACCTCCTATAACGACAAGGCTACCATCCATTGGTGTAACAAAAATCTTAACAATAGACTACCTTCCATAATGACAAGGCTACCATCCATTGGAGTAACAAAAATATCAACAATAGACTACCTTCCATAATGACAATGCTTTTATCCATTGGAGTAACAAAAATATCGACCACAGACTACGTTCCAAAATGACAAGGCTACCATTCATTTGAATAAAAAAAGTATCAACAACAGACTACCTTCCATAATGACAAGACTACCATACATTAGAGTAACAAAAATATGAACAACATACTACCTTCCATAATGACAAGGCTATCATCCATTGGAGTAAAAAAATATCGAAATCAGACTATGTTCTATAATGACAACGCTACCATCCGTTGGAGTAACAAAAATCTCGACAAAAGACAACCTTTCATAATGACAAGGCTACCATCCATTGGAGTAACAAAAATCTACACAACATACTACCTTCCATAATGACAAAGCTACCATCCATTGGAGAACAAAGATATCGACAACATACTACCTTCCATAATGACAAGGCTACCATCCATTGGACTAACAAAAATCATAACGACAGACAACCTTTCATTACGACAAGGCTACCATCCATTGGAGTAACAAAAATCTCGACAAAAGACTTCCTTCCATAACGACAAGGCTACCATCCATTGGAATATCAAAAATCTCGACAACAGACTACCTTCCATAATGACAAGGCTACCATCCATTAGAGAACAAAGATATCGAGAACAGACTATCTTCCATAATGACAAGGCTACCATCCATTGTAGTAATAAAAATATCAACAATAGACTACCTTCCATAATGACAAGGAAACCATCAATTGGAGTATCAAAAATATTAATAATAGACTACCTTCCATAATGACAATGCTACAATTAATTGGATTAACAAAAATATCGACAATAGACTACCTTCCATAATGACAAGGTTACCATCCATTAGAGTAACAAAAATGTCGACAACAGACTACCTTCCATAATGATAATGCTTTTATCCATTGGAGGGACAAAAATATCGACCACAGACTACGTTCCATAATGACAAGGCTACCATCCATTTGAATAACAAAAATATCAACAACAGACTACCTTTCATAATGACAAGGCTACCATACATTAGAGTAACAAAAATTTGAACAATAGACTACCTTCCATAATGACAAGGCTATCATCCATTGGTGTAAAAAAAATATCGAAATCAGACTACGTTCCATAATGACAACGCTACCATTCGTTGGAGTAACAAAAATCTCGACAAAAGACAACCTTTCATAATGACAAGGCTACCATCCATTGGAGTAACAAAAATCTCGACAACATATTACCTTCCATAATGACAAGGCTACCATCCATTAGAGAACAAAGATATCGACAACATACTAACTTCCATAATGACAAGGCTACCATCAAATGGAATTTCATAAATATCAATAACAAACTACCTCCTATAACGACAAGGCTACCATCCATTGGAGTAAAATAAATAACGACAAAAGACTACCATCCATAATGACAAGGCTACCATCCATTGGAGAACAAAGATATCGACAACAGACTACCTTCCATAATGACAAGGCTACTATCCTATGGGGTAACAAAAATATCGACAATAGACTACATTCCATAATGACAAGGCTACCATCCATTGTAGTAACAAAAATATCAACAATAGACTACCTTCCATAATGACAAGGCAACCATCTATTGGAGTATCAAAAATATCAACAACAGACTACCTTCAATAATGACAATTCTACCATCAATTGGAGTAACAAAAATTTCGACAATAGACTACCTTCCTTAATGACAAGGCTACAATCCATTAGAGTAAAAAAATATCGACAACAGACTATGTTCCATAATGACAAGGCTACCATCCATTGGAATAACAAATATCTCGACCACATACTACCTTCCATAATGACAAGGCTACCATCAAATGGAATAAGAAAAATACCAGCAACAAACTACCTCCTATAACGACAAGGCTACCATCCATTGGTGTAACAAAAATCTGAACAACAGACTACCTTCCATAATGACAAGCTAACCATCCATTGGAGTATCAAAAATATCAACAATAGACTACCTTCTATAATGACAATACTACCATCAATTGGATTAACAAAAATATCGACAACAGACTACCTTTCGTAATGACAAGGCAACCATACATTAGAGTAAAAAAAATATGAACAACAAACTACCTTTCATAATGACAAGGCTATCATCCATTGGAGTAAAAATAAATTAAAATCACACTACGTTCCATAATGACAACGCTACCATCCGTTGGAGTAACAAAAATCTCGACAAAAGACAACCTTTCATAATGACAAGGCTACCATCCATTGGAGTAACAAAAATCTCAACAACATACTACTTTCCATAATGACAAGGCTACCATCCATTTGAGAACAAAGATATCGACAACATACTACCTTCCATAATGACAAGGATACCATCCATTGGAGTAACAAAAATCACAACGAAAGACAACCTTTCATAACGACAAGGCTACCATCCATTGGAGTAACAAAAATCTCGACAAAAGACTACCTTACATAACGACAAGGCTACCATCCTATGGGGTAACAAAAATATCGACAACAGACTACCTTCCATAATGACAAGGATACCATCCATTGTAGTAATAAAAATATCAACAATAGACTACCTTCCATAATGACAAGGCAACCATCCATTGGAGTATCAAAAATATTAATAATAGACTACCTTCCATAATGACAATGCTACCATCAATTGGATTAACAAAAATATCGACAATAGACTACCTTCCATAATGACAAGGCTAAAATCCATTAGAGTAACAAAATATCGACAACAGACTATGTTCCATAATGACAAGGCTACCATCAAATGGAATAACAAAAGTACCAACAACAAACTACCTCCTATAACGACAAGGCTACCATCCATTAGTGAAACAAAAATCTGAACAACAGACTACCTTCCATAATGATAACGCTACCATCCATTGGAGTAACAAAAATATCGACAACAGACTACCTTCCATAATGATAATGCTTTTATCCATTGGAGGAACAAAAATATCGACCATAAACTACGTTCCATAATGACAAGGGTACCATCCATTTGAATAACAAAAATCTCGACAACAAACTACCTTCCATAATGACAAGGCTACCATACATTAGAGTAACAAAAATATGAACAACAGACTACCTTCCATAATGACAACGCTATCATCCATTGGAGTAAAAAAATATCGAAATCAGACTACGTTCCATAATGACAATGCTACCGTTCGTTGGAGTAACAAAAATCTCGACAAAAGACAACCTTTCATAATGACAAGGCTACCATCCATTCGAGTAACAAAAATCTCGACAACATACTACCTTCCATAATGACAAGGCTACCATCCATTAGAGAACAAAGATATCGACAACATACTAACTTCCATAATGACAAGGCTACCATCAAATGGAATATCAGAAATACCAACAACAAACTACCTCCTATAACGACAAGGCTACCATCCATTGGTGTAACAAAAATCTGAACAACAGACTACCTTCCATAATGACAAGGCTATCATCCACTGGAGTAACAAAAATATCAACAATAGACTACCTTCCATAATGACAATGCTACCATCAATTGGATTAACAAAAATATCGACAACAGACTACCTTCCATAATGACAAGGCTACCATACATTAGAGTAACAAAAATATGAACAATAGACTACCCTCCATAATGACAAGGCTATCATCCATTGGAGTACAAAAAATATCGAAATCAGACTATGTTCCATAATGACAAGGCTACCATCCATTGAATAACAAAAATCTCGACAAAAGACTACCTTCCATAACGACAAGGTTACCATCCATTGGAGTAAAAAAAATCTCCACAAAAGACTACCTTCCATAATGACAAGGCTTCCATCCATTGGAGAACAAAGATATCGACAACAGACTACCTTCCATAATGACAAGGCTACCATCCTATGGGGTAACAAAAATATCGACAACAGACTACCTTCCATAATGACAAGGCTACCATCCATTGTAGTAACAAAAATATCAACAATAATCTACCTTCCATAATGACAAGGCAACCATCTATTGGAGTATCAAAAATATCAACAACAGACTACCTTCCATAATGACAATGCTACCATCAATTGGAGTATCAAAAATTTCGACATTAGACTACCTTCCATAATGACAAGGCTACAATCCATTAGAGTAACAAAATATCGACAACAGAATATGTTCCATAATGACAAGGCTACCATCCATTGGAATAACAAATATCTCGACCACATACTATCTTCCATAATGACAAGGCTACCATTAAATGGAATAACAAAAATACCAACAACAAACTACCTCCTATAACGACAAGGCTACCATCCATTGGTGTAACAAAAATCTGAACAACAGACTACCTTCCATAATGACAAGCTAACCATCCATTGGAGTATCAAAAATATCAACAATAGACTTCCTTCCATAATGACAAGGCTACCATACATTAGAGTAACAAAAATATGAACAACAGACTACCTTTCATAATGACAAGGCTATCATCCATTGGAGTAAAAATATATCGAAATCAGACTACATTCCATAATGACAACGCTACCATCCGTTGGAGTAACAAAAATCTCGACGAAAGACAACCTTTCATAATGACAAGGCTACCATCCATTGGACTAACAAAAATCTCAACAACATACTACCTTCCATAATGACAAGGCTACCATCCGTTGGAGAACAAAGATATCGACAACATACTACCTTCCATAATGACAAGGCTACAATCCATTGGAGTAACAAAACTCACAACGAAAGATAACCTTTCATAACGACAAGGCTACCATCCATTGGAGTAACAAAAATATCGACAACTGACTACCTTCCACAACGACAAGGCTACCATCCATTGGAGTAACAAAAATATCGATAACTGACTACCTTCCATAGTGACTAGGATTTTTTCCATTGGAGAATAAAGATATCGACAATAGACTACCTTCAAAAATGACAAGGCTACCTTCAAATGGGTAACAAAAATATCGACAACAAACTACCTTCCATAATGACAAGGCTACCATCCATTGAATAACAAAAATCTCGACAAAAGACTATTTTCCATAACGACAAGGCTACCATCCATTGGAGTAACAAAAATCTCGACAACAGACTACCTTCCATAATGATAAGGCTACCATCCATTGGAGAACAAAGATATCGGCAACAGACTACCTTCCATAATGACAAGGCTACCATCCTATGGGGTAACAAAAATATCGACAACAGACTACCTTCCACAATGACAAGGCTACCATCCATTGTAGTAAAAAAAATATCAACAATATACTACCTTCTATAATGACAAGGCAACCATCCATTGGAGTATCAAAAATATCCATAATAAACTACCATCCATAATGACAATGCTACCATCAATTGGAGTAACAAAAATATCGACAATAGACTACCTTCCATAATGACAAGGCTACAATCCATTAGAGTAACAAAATATCGACAACAGACTATGTTCCATAATGAGAAGGCTACCATCCATTGGAATAACAAATATCTCGACCACAGACTACCTTCCATAATGACAAGGCTACCATCAAATGGAATAACAAAAATACCAACAACAAACTACCTACTATAACGACAAGGCTACCATCGATTGGTGTAACAAAAATCTGAACAACAGACTACCTTCCATAATGACGTGGCTACCATCCAACTGATAACAAAGATATCAACAACAAACTACCTTCCATAATGACAAGGCTACCATCATATGGGATAACAAAAATATCGACAACAGACTACCTTCCATAATGACAAGGCTACCATCCATTGTAGTAACAAAAATATCAACAATAGACTACCTTCCATAATGACAAGGCAACCATCCATTGGAGTATCAAAAATATCAACAATAGACTACCATCATTAATGACAATGCTACCATCAATTGGAGTAACAAAAATATCGACAATAGACTACCTTCCATAATGACAAGGCTACAATCCATTAGAGTAACAAAATATCGACAACAGACTATTTTCCATAATGACAAGGCTACCATCCATTGGAATAAAAAATATCTCTACCACAAACTAACTTCCATAATGACAAGGATACCATCAAATGGAATAACAAAAATACCAACAACAAACTACCTCCTATAACGACAAGGCTACCATCCATTGCTGTAACAAAAATCTGAACAACAAACTACCTTCCATAATGACAAGGCTACCATCCATTGGAGTAACAAAAATATCGATAACAGACTATCTTCCATAATGTTAATGCTTTTATCCATTGGAGTAACAAAAATATCGACCACATACTACGTTCCATAATGACAAGGCTACCATCCATTTGAATAACAAAAATCTGGACAACAGACTACCTTCCATAATGATAAGACTACCATACATTAGAGTAACAAAAACATTAACAACATACTACCTTCCATAATGACAAGGCTATCATCCATTGGAGTAAAACAAATATCGAAAACAAACTACGTTCCATAATAATACCGCTACCATCAGTTGGAGTAACAAAAATCTCGACAAAAGACAACCTTTCATAATGACAAAGCTACCATCCATTGTAGTAACAAAAATCTCGACAACAGACTACCTTCAATAATGACAAGGCTACCATCCATTGGAGAACAAAGATATCGACAACAAATTACCTTCCATAATGACAAGGCTACCATCCTATGGGGTAACAAAAATATCGACAACAGACTACCTTCCATAATGACAAGGCTACCATCCATTGTAGTAACAAAAATATCAACAACAGACTACCTTCCATAATGACAAGGCAACCATCCATTGGAGTATCAAAAATATCAACAATACACTACCTTCCATAATGACAATGCTACCATCAATTGGAGTAACAAAAATATTGACAATAGACTACCTTCCATAATGACAAGGCTACAATCCATTAGAGTAACAAAATATCGACAACAGACTATGTTCCATAATGACAAGGCTACCATCCATTGGAATAACAAATATCTCGACCACAAACTACCTTTCATATTGACAAGGCTACCATCAAATGGAATAACAAAAATACCAACAACAAACTACCTCCTATAACGACAAGGCTACCATCCATTGGTGTAACAAAAATATGAACAACAGACTACCTTCCATAATGACAAGGCTACCATCCATTCGAGTAACAAAAATATCGACAACAGACTACCTTCCATAATGACAATGCTTTTATCCACTGGAGTAACAAAAATATCAACCACAGACTAAGTTCCATAATGACAAGGCTACCATCCATTTGAATAACAATAATCTCGACAACAAACTACCTTCCATAATGACAAGGCTACCATACATTATAGTAACAAAAATATTAACAACAGGCTACCTTCCATAATGACAAGGCTATCATCCATTGGAGTAAAAAAATATCGAAAACAGACTATGTTCCATAATGACAACGCTACCATCCGTTGGAGTAACATGAATCTCGACAAAAGACAACCTTTCATAATAACAAGGCTACCATCCATTGGAGTAACAAAAATCTCGACAACAAACTACCTTCCATAATGACAAGGCTACCATCCATTGGAGAACAAAGATTTCGACAACAAACTACCTTCCATAATGACAAGGCTACCATCCTATGGGGTAACAAAAATATCGACAACAAACTAGCTTCCATAATGACAAGGCTACCATCCATTGTAGTAACAAAAAAATCAACAACAGACTACCTTCCATAATGACAAGGCAACCATCCATTGGAGTATCAAAAATATCAACAATAGACTACCTTCCATAATGACAATGCTACCATCAATTGGAGTAACAAAAATATCGACAATAGACTACCTTCCATAATGACATGGCTACAATCCATTAGAGTAAAAAACTATCGACAACAGACTATGTTCCATAATGACAAGGCTACCATCCATTGGAATAACAAATATCTCGACCACATACTACCTTCCATAATGACAAGGCTACTATCAAATGGAATAACAAAAATACCAACAACAAACTACCTCCTATATCGACAAGGCTACCATCCATTGATGTAACAAAAATCTGAACAACAAACTACCTTCCATAATGACAAGTCTACCATCAATTGGAGTAACCAAAATATCAACAACAGACTACCTTCCATAATGACAATGCTTTTATCCATTGGAGTAACAAAAATATCGACCATAGACTATGTTCCATAATGACAAGGCTACCATCCATTTGAATAAAAAAAATCTCGACAACAGACTACCTTCCATAATGACAAGGCTACCATGAATTAGAGTAACAAAAATATGAACAACATACTACCTTCCATAATGACATGGCTATCATCCATTGGAGTAAAAAATATATCAAAATTAGACTACGTTCCATAATGACAACGCTACCATCCGTTGGAGTAACAAAAATCTCGACAACATACTACCTTCCATAATGACAAGGCTACCATCCATTAGAGAACAATGATATCGACAACATACTACCTTCCATAATGACAAGGCTACCATCCATTGGAGTAACAAAAATCATAACGACAGACAACCTTTCATAACGACAAGGCTACCATCCATTGGAGTAACAAAAATCTCGACAAAAGACTACCTTCCATAAAGACAAGGCTACCATCGATTGGAGTAACAAAAATCTCGACAACAGACTACCTTCCATAATGACAAGGCTACCATCCATTGGAGAACAAAGATATCGACAACAAACTACCTTCCATAATGACAAGGCTACCATCCAATCGGGTAACAAAAATATCGACAACGGACTACCTTCCATAATGACAAGGCTACCATCCATTGTAGTAACAAAAATATCAACAACATACTACCTTCCATAATGACAAGGCAAACATCCATTGGAGTATCAAAAATATCAACAATAGACTACCTTCCATAATGACAAGGCTACAATCCATTAGAGTAAAAAAATATCGACAACAGACTATGTTCCATAATGACAAGGCTACCATCCATTGAATAACAAAAATCTCGACAAAAGACTACCTTCCATAATGACAAGGCTACCATCCATTGGAGACCAAAGATATCGACAACAGACTACCTTCCATAATGACAAGGCTACCATCCAATAGGGTAACAAAAATATCAACAACAGACTACCTTCCATAATGAAAGGCTACCATCCATTGAATAACAAAAATCTCGACAAAAGACTACCTTCCATAACGACAAGGTTACCATCCATTGGAGTAAAAAAAATCTCCACAAAAGACTACCTTCCATAATGACAAGGCTTCCATCCATTGGAGAACAAAGATATCGACAACAGACTACCTTCCATAATGACAAGGCTACCATCCTATGGGGTAACAAAAATATCGACAACAGACTACCTTCCATAATGACAAGGCTACCATCCATTGTAGTAACAAAAATATCAACAATAATCTACCTTCCATAATGACAAGGCAACCATCTATTGGAGTATCAAAAATATCAACAACAGACTACCTTCCATAATGACAATGCTACCATCAATTGGAGTATCAAAAATTTCGACATTAGACTACCTTCCATAATGACAAGGCTACAATCCATTAGAGTAACAAAATATCGACAACAGAATATGTTCCATAATGACAAGGCTACCATCCATTGGAATAACAAATATCTCGACCACATACTATCTTCCATAATGACAAGGCTACCATTAAATGGAATAACAAAAATACCAACAACAAACTACCTCCTATAACGACAAGGCTACCATCCATTGGTGTAACAAAAATCTGAACAACAGACTACCTTCCATAATGACAAGCTAACCATCCATTGGAGTATCAAAAATATCAACAATAGACTTCCTTCCATAATGACAAGGCTACCATACATTAGAGTAACAAAAATATGAACAACAGACTACCTTTCATAATGACAAGGCTATCATCCATTGGAGTAAAAATATATCGAAATCAGACTACATTCCATAATGACAACGCTACCATCCGTTGGAGTAACAAAAATCTCGACAAAAGACAACCTTTCATAATGACAAGGCTACCATCCATTGGACTAACAAAAATCTCAACAACATACTACCTTCCATAATGACAAGGCTACCATCCGTTGGAGAACAAAGATATCGATAACATACTACCTTCCATAATGACAAGGCTACAATCCATTGGAGTAACAAAACTCACAACGAAAGATAACCTTTCATAACGACAAGGCTACCATCCATTGGAGTAACAAAAATATCGACAACTGACTACCTTCCACAACGACAAGGCTACCATCCATTGGAGTAACAAAAATATCGATAACTGACTACCTTCCATAGTGACTAGGATTTTTTCCATTGGAGAATAAAGATATCGACAATAGACTACCTTCAAAAATGACAAGGCTACCTTCAAATGGGTAACAAAAATATCGACAACAAACTACCTTCCATAATGACAAGGCTACCATCCATTGAATAACAAAAATCTCGACAAAAGACTATTTTCCATAACGACAAGGCTACCATCCATTGGAGTAACAAAAATCTCGACAACAGACTACCTTCCATAATGATAAGGCTACCATCCATTGGAGAACAAAGATATCGGCAACAGACTACCTTCCATAATGACAAGGCTACCATCCTATGGGGTAACAAAAATATCGACAACAGACTACCTTCCACAATGACAAGGCTACCATCCATTGTAGTAAAAAAAATATCAACAATATACTACCTTCTATAATGACAAGGCAACCATCCATTGGAGTATCAAAAATATCCATAATAAACTACCATCCATAATGACAATGCTACCATCAATTGGAGTAACAAAAATATCGACAATAGACTACCTTCCATAATGACAAGGCTACAATCCATTAGAGTAACAAAATATCGACAACAGACTATGTTCCATAATGAGAAGGCTACCATCCATTGGAATAACAAATATCTCGACCACAGACTACCTTCCATAATGACAAGGCTACCATCAAATGGAATAACAAAAATACCAACAACAAACTACCTACTATAACGACAAGGCTACCATCGATTGGTGTAACAAAAATCTGAACAACAGACTACCTTCCATAATGACGTGGCTACCATCCAACTGATAACAAAGATATCAACAACAAACTACCTTCCATAATGACAAGGCTACCATCATATGGGATAACAAAAATATCGACAACAGACTACCTTCCATAATGACAAGGCTACCATCCATTGTAGTAACAAAAATATCAACAATAGACTACCTTCCATAATGACAAGGCAACCATCCATTGGAGTATCAAAAATATCAACAATAGACTACCATCATTAATGACAATGCTACCATCAATTGGAGTAACAAAAATATCGACAATAGACTACCTTCCATAATGACAAGGCTACAATCCATTAGAGTAACAAAATATCGACAACAGACTATTTTCCATAATGACAAGGCTACCATCCATTGGAATAAAAAATATCTCTACCACAAACTAACTTCCATAATGACAAGGATACCATCAAATGGAATAACAAAAATACCAACAACAAACTACCTCCTATAACGACAAGGCTACCATCCATTGCTGTAACAAAAATCTGAACAACAAACTACCTTCCATAATGACAAGGCTACCATCCATTGGAGTAACAAAAATATCGATAACAGACTATCTTCCATAATGTTAATGCTTTTATCCATTGGAGTAACAAAAATATCGACCACATACTACGTTCCATAATGACAAGGCTACCATCCATTTGAATAACAAAAATCTGGACAACAGACTACCTTCCATAATGATAAGGCTACCATACATTAGAGTAACAAAAACATTAACAACATACTACCTTCCATAATGACAAGGCTATCATCCATTGGAGTAAAACAAATATCGAAAACAAACTACGTTCCATAATAATACCGCTACCATCAGTTGGAGTAACAAAAATCTCGACAAAAGACAACCTTTCATAATGACAAAGCTACCATCCATTGTAGTAACAAAAATCTCGACAACAGACTACCTTCAATAATGACAAGGCTACCATCCATTGGAGAACAAAGATATCGACAACAAATTACCTTCCATAATGACAAGGCTACCATCCTATGGGGTAACAAAAATATCGACAACAGACTACCTTCCATAATGACAAGGCTACCATCCATTGTAGTAACAAAAATATCAACAACAGACTACCTTCCATAATGACCAGGCAACCATCCATTGGAGTATCAAAAATATCAACAATACACTACCTTCCATAATGACAATGCTACCATCAATTGGAGTAACAAAAATATTGACAATAGACTACCTTCCATAATGACAAGGCTACAATCCATTAGAGTAACAAAATATCGACAACAGACTATGTTCCATAATGACAAGGCTACCATCCATTGGAATAACAAATATCTCGACCACAAACTACCTTTCATATTGACAAGGCTACCATCAAATGGAATAACAAAAATACCAACAACAAACTACCTCCTATAACGACAAGGCTACCATCCATTGGTGTAACAAAAATATGAACAACAGACTACCTTCCATAATGACAAGGCTACCATCCATTCGAGTAACAAAAATATCGACAACAGACTACCTTCCATAATGACAATGCTTTTATCCACTGGAGTAACAAAAATATCAACCACAGACTAAGTTCCATAATGACAAGGCTACCATCCATTTGAATAACAATAATCTCGACAACAAACTACCTTCCATAATGACAAGGCTACCATACATTATAGTAACAAAAATATTAACAACAGGCTACCTTCCATAATGACAAGGCTATCATCCATTGGAGTAAAAAAATATCGAAAACAGACTATGTTCCATAATGACAACGCTACCATCCGTTGGAGTAACATGAATCTCGACAAAAGACAACCTTTCATAATAACAAGGCTACCATCCATTGGAGTAACAAAAATCTCGACAACAAACTACCTTCCATAATGACAAGGCTACCATCCATTGGAGAACAAAGATTTCGACAACAAACTACCTTCCATAATGACAAGGCTACCATCCTATGGGGTAACAAAAATATCGACAACAAACTAGCTTCCATAATGACAAGGCTACCATCCATTGTAGTAACAAAAAAATCAACAACAGACTACCTTCCATAATGACAAGGCAACCATCCATTGGAGTATCAAAAATATCAACAATAGACTACCTTCCATAATGACAATGCTACCATCAATTGGAGTAACAAAAATATCGACAATAGACTACCTTCCATAATGACATGGCTACAATCCATTAGAGTAAAAAACTATCGACAACAGACTATGTTCCATAATGACAAGGCTACCATCCATTGGAATAACAAATATCTCAACCACATACTACCTTCCATAATGACAAGGCTACCATCAAATGGAATAACAAAAATACCAACAACAAACTACCTCCTATATCGACAAGGCTACCATCCATTGGTGTAACAAAAATCTGAACAACAAACTACCTTCCATAATGACAAGTCTACCATCAATTGGAGTAACCAAAATATCAACAACAGACTACCTTCCATAATGACAATGCTTTTATCCATTGGAGTAACAAAAATATCGACCATAGACTATGTTCCATAATGACAAGGCTACCATCCATTTGAATAAAAAAAATCTCGACAACAGACTACCTTCCATAATGACAAGGCTACCATGAATTAGAGTAACAAAAATATGAACAACATACTACCTTCCATAATGACATGGCTATCATCCATTGGAGTAAAAAATATATCAAAATTAGACTACGTTCCATAATGACAACGCTACCATCCGTTGGAGTAACAAAAATCTCGACAACATACTACCTTCCATAATGACAAGGCTACCATCCATTAGAGAACAATGATATCGACAACATATTACCTTCCATAATGACAAGGCTACCATCCATTGGAGTAACAAAAATCATAACGACAGACAACCTTTCATAACGACAAGGCTACCATCCATTGGAGTAACAAAAATCTCGACAAAAGACTACCTTCCATAAAGACAAGGCTACCATCCATTGGAGTAACAAAAATCTCGACAACAGACTACCTTCCATAATGACAAGGCTACCATCCATTGGAGAACAAAGATATCGAAAACAAACTACCTTCCATAATGACAAGGCTACCATCCAATCGGGTAACAAAAATATCGACAACGGACTACCTTCCATAATGACAAGGCTACCATCCATTGTAGTAACAAAAATATCAACAACATACTACCTTCCATAATGACAAGGCAAACATCCATTGGAGTATCAAAAATATCAACAATAGACTACCTTCCATAATGACAAGGCTACAATCCATTAGAGTAAAAAAATATCGACAACAGACTATGTTCCATAATGACAAGGCTACCATCCATTGAATAACAAAAATCTCGACAAAAGACTACCTTCCATAATGACAAGGCTACCATCCATTGGAGACCAAAGATATCGACAACAGACTACCTTCCATAATGACAAGGCTACCATCCAATAGGGTAACAAAAATATCAACAACAGACTACCTTCCATAATGAAAGGCTACCATCCATTGGATAACAAAAATCTCGACAAAAGACTATTTTCCATAACGACAAGGCTACCATCCATTAGAGTAACAAAAATCTCAACAACAGACTACCTTACATAATGACAAGGCTATCATCCATTGGAGAACAAAGATATCGGCAACAGACTACCTTCCATAATGACAAGGCTACCATCCTATGGGGTAACAAAAATATCGACAACAGACTAACTTCCATAATTACAAGGCTACCATCCATTGTAGTAACAAAAATATCAACAATAGACTACCTTCCATAATGACAAGGCAACCATCAATTGGAGTATCAAAAATATCAACAATAGACTACCATCAATAATGACAATGCTACAATCAATTGGAGTAACAAAAATATCGACAATAGACTACCTTCCATAATGACAATGCTACAATCCATTAGAGTAACAAAATATCGACAACAGACTATGTTCCATAATGAGAAGGCTACCATCCATTGGAATAACAAATATCTCAACCACATACTACCTTCCATAATGACAAGGCTACCATCAAATGGAATAACAAAAATACCAACAACAAACTACCTACTATAACGACAAGGCTACCATCCATTGGAGTAACAAAAATCTGAACAACAGACTACCTTCCATAATGACAAGGCTACCATCCATTGGAGAACAAAGATATCAACCATAGACTACCTTCCATAATGACAAGGCTACCATCCTATGGGGTAACAAAAATATCGACAACAGACTACCTTACATAATGACAAGGCTACCATCCATTGTAGTAACAAAAATATCAACAATAGACTACCTTCCATAATGACAAGGCAACCATCCATTGGAGTATCAAAAATATCAGCAATAGACTACCATCCATAATTACAATGCTACCATCAATTTGAGCAACAAAAATATCGACAATAGACTACCTTCCATAATGACAAGGCTACAATCCATTAGAGTAACAAAATATCGACAACAGCCTATGTTCCATAATGACAAGGCTACCATCCATTGGAATAACAAATATATCGACCACAAACTACCTTCCATAATGACAAGGCTACCATCAAATGGAATAACAAAAATACCAACAACAAACTACCTCCTATAACGACAAGGCTACCATCCATTGGTGTAACAAAAATATGAACAACAGACTACCTTCCATAATGACAAGGCTACCATCCATTGGATTAACAAAAATATCGATAACAGACTACCTTCCATAATGACAATGCTTTTATCCATTGGAGTAACAAAAATATCGACCACAGACTACTTTCCATAATGACAAGGCTACCATCCATTTGAATAACAAAAATCTCGACAACAGACTACCTTCCATAATGACAAGGCTATCATCCATTGGAGTAAAAAAAATATTGAAAACAGACTATGTTACATAATGACAACGCTACCATCCGTTAGAGTAACAAAAATCTCGACAAAAGACAATCTTTCATAATGACAAAGCTACCATCCATTGGAGTAACAAAAATCTCGACAACAGACTACCTTCCATAATGACAAGGCTACCATCCATTGGAGAACAAAGATATCGACAACAAACTACCTTCCATAATGACAAGGCTACCATCCTATGGGGTAACAAAAATATCGACAACAGACTACCTTCCATAATGAAAAGGCTACCATCCATTGTAGTAACAAAAATATCAACAACAGACTACCTTCCATAATGACAAGGCAACCATCCATTGGAGTATCAAAAATATCAACAATAGACTACCTTCCATAATGACAATGCTACCATCAATTGGAGTAACAAAAATATTGACAATAGACTACCTTCCATAATGACAATGCTTCCATCAATTGGAGTAACAAAAATATCGACAATAGACTACCTTCCATAATGACAAGGCTACAATCCATTAGAGTAACAAAATATCGACAACAAACTATGTTCCATAATGACAAGGCTACCATCCATTGGAATAACAAATATCTCGACCACGAAATACCTTCCATAATGACAAGGCTACCATCAATTGGAATAACAAAAATACCAACAACAAACTACCTCCTATAACGACAAGGCTACCATCCATTGGTGTAACAAAAATACGAACAACAGACTACCTTCCATAATGACAAGGCTACCATCCATTGGAGTAACATAAATATCGATAACAGACTACCTTCTATAAAGACAATGCTTTTATCCATTGGAGTAACAAAAATATCGACCACAGACTACGTTCCATAATGACAAGGCTACCATCAATTTGAATAAAAAAAATCTCGACAACAGACTACCTTCCATAATGACAAGGCTACCATACATTAGAGTAACAAAAATATTAACAACATACTACCTTCCATAATGACAAGGCTATCATCCATTGGAGTAAAAGAAATATCGAAAACAAACTACGTTCCATAATGACAACGCTACCATCCGTTGGAGTAACAAAAATCTCGACAAAAGACAACCTTTCATAATGACAAGGCTACCATCCATTGGAGTAACAAAAATCTCGACAACAGACTACCTTCCATAATGACAAGGCTACCATCCATTGGAGAACAAAGATATCGACAACAAACTACCTTCCATAATGACAAGGCTACCATCCTATGGGGTAACAAAAATATCGACAACAGACTACCTTCCATAATGACAAGGCTACCATCCATTGTAGTAACAAAAATATAAACAACAGACTACCTTCCATAATGACAAGGCAACCATCCATTGGAGTATCAAAAATATCAACAATAGACTACCTTCCATAATGACAATGCTACCATCAATTGGAGTAACAAAAATATTGACAATAGACTACCTTCCATAATGACAAGGCTACAATCCATTAGAGTAACAAAATATCGACAACAGACTATGTTCCATAATGACAAGGCTACCATCCATTGGAATAACAAATATCTCGACCACAAACTACCTTTCATATTGACAAGGCTACCATTAAATGGAATAACAAAAATACCAACAACAAACTACCTCCTATAACGACAAGGCTACCATCTATTGGTGTAACAAAAATCTGAACAACAGACTACCTTCCATAATGACAAGGCTACCATCCATTGGAGTAACAAAAATATCGACAACAGACTACCTTCCATAATGACAATGCTTTTATCCATTGGAGTAACAAAAATATCAACCACAGACTAAGTTCCATAATGACAAGGCTACCATCCATTTGAATAACAAGAATCTCGACAACAGAATACCTTCCATAATGACAAGGCTACCATACATTATAGTAACAAAAATATTAAGAACAGACTACCTTCCATAATGACAAGGCTATCATCCATTGGAGTAAAAAAATATCGAAAACAGACTACGTTCCATAATGACAACGCTACCATCCGTTGGAGTAACATGAATCTCGACAAAAGACAACCTTTCATAATGACAAGGCTACCATCCATTGGAGTAACAAAAATCTCGACAACAAACTACCTTCCATAATGACAAGGCTACCATCCATTGGAGAACAAAGATTTCGACAACAAACTACCTGCCATAATGACAAGGCTACCATCCAATGGGGTAACAAAAATATCGACAACAAACTACCTTCCATAAAGACAAGGCTACCATCCATTGTAGTAACAAAAAAATCAACAACAGACTACCTTCCATAATGACAAGACTACCATCCATTAGAGAACAATGATATCGACAACATACTACCTTCCATAATGACAAGGCTACCATCCATTGGAGTAACAAAAATCATAACGACAGACAACCTTTCATAACGACAAGGCTACCATCCATTGGAGTAACAAAAATCTCGACAAAAGACTACGTTCCATAACGACAAGGCTACCATCCATTGGAGTAACAAAAATCTCGACAACAGACTACCTTCCATAATGACAAGGCTACCATCCATTGGAGAACAAAGATATCGACAACAGACTACCTTCCATAATGACAAGGCTACCATCCAATCGGGTAACAAAAATATCGACAACGGATTACCTTCCATAATGACAAGGCTACCATCCATTGTAGTAACAAAAATATCAACAACAGACTACCTTCCATAATGACAAGGCAAACATCCATTGGAGTATCAAAAATATCAACAATAGACTACCTTCCATAATGACAAGGCTACAATCCATTAGAGTAAAAAAATATCGACAACAGACTATGTTCCATAATGACAAGGCTACCATCCATTGAATAACAAAAATCTCGACAAAAGACTACCTTCCATAATGACAAGGCTACCATCCATTGGAGACCAAAGATATCGACAACAGACTACCTTCCATAATGACAAGGCTACCATCCAATAGGGTAACAAAAATATCGATAACAGACTACCTTCCATAATGAAAGGCTACCATCCATTGGATAACAAAAATCTCGACAAAAGACTATTTTCCATAACGACAAGGCTACCATCCATTAGAGTAACAAAAATCTCAACAACAGACTACCTTCCATAATGACAAGGCTACCATCCATTGGAGTAACAAAAATATCGATAACAGACTATCTTCCATAATGTTAATGCTTTTATCCATTGGAGTAACAAAAATATCGACCACATACTACGTTCCATAATGACAAGGCTACCATCCATTTGAATAACAAAAATCTGGACAACAGACTACCTTCCATAATGATAAGGCTACCATACATTAGAGTAACAAAAACATTAACAACATACTACCTTCCATAATGACAAGGCTATCATCCATTGGAGTAAAACAAATATCGAAAACAAACTACGTTCCATAATAATACCGCTACCATCAGTTGGAGTAACAAAAATCTCGACAAAAGACAACCTTTCATAATGACAAAGCTACCATCCATTGTAGTAACAAAAATCTCGACAACAGACTACCTTCAATAATGACAAGGCTACCATCCATTGGAGAACAAAGATATCGACAACAAATTACCTTCCATAATGACAAGGCTACCATCCTATGGGGTAACAAAAATATCGACAACAGACTATCTTCCATAATGACAAGGCTACCATCCATTGTAGTAACAAAAATATCAACAACAGACTACCTTCCATAATGACAAGGCAACCATCCATTGGAGTATCAAAAATATCAACAATACACTACCTTCCATAATGACAATGCTACCATCAATTGGAGTAACAAAAATATTGACAATAGACTACCTTCCATAATGACAAGGCTACAATCCATTAGAGTAACAAAATATCGACAACAGACTATGTTCCATAATGACAAGGCTACCATCCATTGGAATAACAAATATCTCGACCACAAACTACCTTTCATATTGACAAGGCTACCATCAAATGGAATAACAAAAATACCAACAACAAACTACCTCCTATAACGACAAGGCTACCATCCATTGGTGTAACAAAAATATGAACAACAGACTACCTTCCATAATGACAAGGCTACCATCCATTCGAGTAACAAAAATATCGACAACAGACTACCTTCCATAATGACAATGCTTTTATCCACTGGAGTAACAAAAATATCAACCACAGACTAAGTTCCATAATGACAACGCTACCATCCATTTGAATAACAATAATCTCGACAACAAACTACCTTCCATAATGACAAGGCTACCATACATTATAGTAACAAAAATATTAACAACAGGCTACCTTCCATAATGACAAGGCTATCATCCATTGGAGTAAAAAAATATCGAAAACAGACTATGTTCCATAATGACAACGCTACCATCCGTTGGAGTAACATGAATCTCGACAAAAGACAACCTTTCATAATAACAAGGCTACCATCCATTGGAGTAACAAAAATCTCGACAACAAACTACCTTCCATAATGACAAGGCTACCATCCATTGGAGAACAAAGATTTCGACAACAAACTACCTTCCATAATGACAAGGCTACCATCCTATGGGGTAACAAAAATATCGACAACAAACTAGCTTCCATAATGACAAGGCTACCATCCATTGTAGTAACAAAAAAATCAACAACAGACTACCTTCCATAATGACAAGGCAACCATCCATTGGAGTATCAAAAATATCAACAATAGACTACCTTCCATAATGACAATGCTACCATCAATTGGAGTAACAAAAATATCGACAATAGACTACCTTCCATAATGACATGGCTACAATCCATTAGAGTAAAAAACTATCGACAACAGACTATGTTCCATAATGACAAGGCTACCATCCATTGGAATAACAAATATCTCGACCACATACTACCTTCCATAATGACAAGGCTACCATCAAATGGAATAACAAAAATACCAACAACAAACTACCTCCTATATCGACAAGGCTACCATCCATTGGTGTAACAAAAATCTGAACAACAAACTACCTTCCATAATGACAAGTCTACCATCAATTGGAGTAACCAAAATATCAACAACAGACTACCTTCCATAATGACAATGCTTTTATCCATTGGAGTAACAAAAATATCGACCATAGACTATGTTCCATAATGACAAGGCTACCATCCATTTGAATAAAAAAAATCTCGACAACAGACTACCTTCCATAATGACAAGGCTACCATGAATTAGAGTAACAAAAATATGAACAACATACTACCTTCCATAATGACATGGCTATCATCCATTGGAGTAAAAAATATATCAAAATTAGACTACGTTCCATAATGACAACGCTACCATCCGTTGGAGTAACAAAAATCTCGACAACATACTACCTTCCATAATGACAAGGCTACCATCCATTAGAGAACAATGATATCGACAACATACTACCTTCCATAATGACAAGGCTACCATCCATTGGAGTAACAAAAATCATAACGACAGACAACCTTTCATAACGACAAGGCTACCATCCATTGGAGTAACAAAAATCTCGACAAAAGACTACCTTCCATAAAGACAAGGCTACCATCCATTGGAGTAACAAAAATCTCGACAACAGACTACCTTCCATAATGACAAGGCTACCATCCATTGGAGAACAAAGATATCGACAACAAACTACCTTCCATAATGACAAGGCTACCATCCAATCGGGTAACAAAAATATCGACAACGGACTACCTTCCATAATGACAAGGCTACCATCCATTGTAGTAACAAAAATATCAACAACATACTACCTTCCATAATGACAAGGCAAACATCCATTGGAGTATCAAAAATATCAACAATAGACTACCTTCCATAATGACAAGGCTACAATCCATTAGAGTAAAAAAATATCGACAACGGACTATGTTCCATAATGACAAGGCTACCATCCATTGAATAACAAAAATCTCGACAAAAGACTACCTTCCATAATGACAAGGCTACCATCCATTGGAGACCAAAGATATCGACAACAGACTACCTTCCATAATGACAAGGCTACCATCCAATAGGGTAACAAAAATATCAACAACAGACTACCTTCCATAATGAAAGGCTACCATCCATTGGATAACAAAAATCTCGACAAAAGACTATTTTCCATAACGACAAGGCTACCATCCATTAGAGTAACAAAAATCTCAACAACAGACTACCTTACATAATGACAAGGCTATCATCCATTGGAGAACAAAGATATCGGCAACAGACTACCTTCCATAATGACAAGGCTACCATCCTATGGGGTAACAAAAATATCGACAACAGACTAACTTCCATAATTACAAGGCTACCATCCATTGTAGTAACAAAAATATCAACAATAGACTACCTTCCATAATGACAAGGCAACCATCAATTGGAGTATCAAAAATATCAACAATAGACTACCATCAATAATGACAATGCTACAATCAATTGGAGTAACAAAAATATCGACAATAGACTACCTTCCATAATGACAATGCTACAATCCATTAGAGTAACAAAATATCGACAACAGACTATGTTCCATAATGAGAAGGCTACCATCCATTGGAATAACAAATATCTCAACCACATACTACCTTCCATAATGACAAGGCTACCATCAAATGGAATAACAAAAATACCAACAACAAACTACCTACTATAACGACAAGGCTACCATCCATTGGAGTAACAAAAATCTGAACAACAGACTACCTTCCATAATGACAAGGCTACCATCCATTGGAGAACAAAGATATCAACCATAGACTACCTTCCATAATGACAAGGCTACCATCCTATGGGGTAACAAAAATATCGACAACAGACTACCTTACATAATGACAAGGCTACCATCCATTGTAGTAACAAAAATATCAACAATAGACTACCTTCCATAATGACAAGGCAACCATCCATTGGAGTATCAAAAATATCAGCAATAGACTACCATCCATAATTACAATGCTACCATCAATTTGAGCAACAAAAATATCGACAATAGACTACCTTCCATAATGACAAGGCTACAATCCATTAGAGTAACAAAATATCGACAACAGCCTATGTTCCATAATGACAAGGCTACCATCCATTGGAATAACAAATATATCGACCACAAACTACCTTCCATAATGACAAGGCTACCATCAAATGGAATAACAAAAATACCAACAACAAACTACCTCCTATAACGACAAGGCTACCATCCATTGGTGTAACAAAAATATGAACAACAGACTACCTTCCATAATGACAAGGCTACCATCCATTGGATTAACAAAAATATCGATAACAGACTACCTTCCATAATGACAATGCTTTTATCCATTGGAGTAACAAAAATATCGACCACAGACTACTTTCCATAATGACAAGGCTACCATCCATTTGAATAACAAAAATCTCGAAAACAGACTACCTTCCATAATGACAAGGCTATCATCCATTGGAGTAAAAAAAATATTGAAAACAGACTATGTTACATAATGACAACGCTACCATCCGTTAGAGTAACAAAAATCTCGACAAAAGACAATCTTTCATAATGACAAAGCTACCATCCATTGGAGTAACAAAAATCTCGACAACAGACTACCTTCCATAATGACAAGGCTACCATCCATTGGAGAACAAAGATATCGACAACAAACTACCTTCCATAATGACAAGGCTACCATCCTATGGGGTAACAAAAATATCGACAAAAGACTACCTTCCATAATGAAAAGGCTACCATCCATTGTAGTAACAAAAATATCAACAACAGACTACCTTCCATAATGACAAGGCAACCATCCATTGGAGTATCAAAAATATCAACAATAGACTACCTTCCATAATGACAATGCTACCATCAATTGGAGTAACAAAAATATTGACAATAGACTACCTTCCATAATGACAATGCTTCCATCAATTGGAGTAACAAAAATATCGACAATAGACTACCTTCCATAATGACAAGGCTACAATCCATTAGAGTAACAAAATATCGACAACAAACTATGTTCCATAATGACAAGGCTACCATCCATTGGAATAACAAATATCTCGACCACGAAATACCTTCCATAATGACAAGGCTACCATCAATTGGAATAACAAAAATACCAACAACAAACTACCTCCTATAACGACAAGGCTACCATCCATTGGTGTAACAAAAATACGAACAACAGACTACCTTCCATAATGACAAGGCTACCATCCATTGGAGTAACATAAATATCGATAACAGACTACCTTCTATAAAGACAATGCTTTTATCCATTGGAGTAACAAAAATATCGACCACAGACTACGTTCCATAATGACAAGGCTACCATCAATTTGAATAAAAAAAATCTCGACAACAGACTACCTTCCATAATGACAAGGCTACCATACATTAGAGTAACAAAAATATTAACAACATACTACCTTCCATAATGACAAGGCTATCATCCATTGGAGTAAAAGAAATATCGAAAACAAACTACGTTCCATAATGACAACGCTACCATCCGTTGGAGTAACAAAAATCTCGACAAAAGACAACCTTTCATAATGACAAGGCTACCATCCATTGGAGTAACAAAAATCTCGACAACAGACTACCTTCCATAATGACAAGGCTACCATCCATTGGAGAACAAAGATATCGACAACAAACTACCTTCCATAATGACAAGGCTACCATCCTATGGGGTAACAAAAATATCAACAACAGACTACCTTCCATAATGACAAGGCTACCATCCATTGTAGTAACAAAAATATAAACAACAGACTACCTTCCATAATGACAAGGCAACCATCCATTGGAGTATCAAAAATATCAACAATAGACTACCTTCCATAATGACAATGCTACCATCAATTGGAGTAACAAAAATATTGACAATAGACTACCTTCCATAATGACAAGGCTACAATCCATTAGAGTAACAAAATATCGACAACAGACTATGTTCCATAATGACAAGGCTACCATCCATTGGAATAACAAATATCTCGACCACAAACTACCTTTCATATTGACAAGGCTACCATTAAATGGAATAACAAAAATACCAACAACAAACTACCTCCTATAACGACAAGGCTACCATCTATTGGTGTAACAAAAATCTGAACAACAGACTACCTTCCATAATGACAAGGCTACCATCCATTGGAGTAACAAAAATATCGACAACAGACTACCTTCCATAATGACAATGCTTTTATCCATTGGAGTAACAAAAATATCAACCACAGACTAAGTTCCATAATGACAAGGCTACCATCCATTTGAATAACAAGAATCTCGACAACAGAATACCTTCCATAATGACAAGGCTACCATACATTATAGTAACAAAAATATTAAGAACAGACTACCTTCCATAATGACAAGGCTATCATCCATTGGAGTAAAAAAATATCGAAAACAGACTACGTTCCATAATGACAACGCTACCATCCGTTGGAGTAACATGAATCTCGACAAAAGACAACCTTTCATAATGACAAGGCTACCATCCATTGGAGTAACAAAAATCTCGACAACAAACTACCTTCCATAATGACAAGGCTACCATCCATTGGAGAACAAAGATTTCGACAACAAACTACCTGCCATAATGACAAGGCTACCATCCAATGGGGTAACAAAAATATCGACAATAAACTACCTTCCATAAAGACAAGGCTACCATCCATTGTAGTAACAAAAAAATCAACAACAGACTACCTTCCATAATGACAAGACTACCATCCATTAGAGAACAATGATATCGACAACATACTACCTTCCATAATGACAAGGCTACCATCCATTGGAGTAACAAAAATCATAACGACAGACAACCTTTCATAACGACAAGGCTACCATCCATTGGAGTAACAAAAATCTCGACAAAAGACTACGTTCCATAACGACAAGGCTACCATCCATTGGAGTAACAAAAATCTCGACAACAGACTACCTTCCATAATGACAAGGCTACCATCCATTGGAGAACAAAGATATCGACAACAGACTACCTTCCATAATGACAAGGCTACCATCCAATCGGGTAACAAAAATATCGACAACGGATTACCTTCCATAATGACAAGGCTACCATCCATTGTAGTAACAAAAATATCAACAACAGACTACCTTCCATAATGACAAGGCAAACATCCATTGGAGTATCAAAAATATCAACAATAGACTACCTTCCATAATGACAAGGCTACAATCCATTAGAGTAAAAAAATATCGACAACAGACTATGTTCCATAATGACAAGGCTACCATCCATTGAATAACAAAAATCTCGACAAAAGACTACCTTCCATAATGACAAGGCTACCATCCATTGGAGACCAAAGATATCGACAACAGACTACCTTCCATAATGACAAGGCTACCATCCAATAGGGTAACAAAAATATCGACAACAGACTACCTTCCATAATGAAAGGCTACCATCCATTGGATAACAAAAATCTCGACAAAAGACTATTTTCCATAACGACAAGGCTACCATCCATTAGAGTAACAAAAATCTCAACAACAGACTACCTTACATAATGACAAGGCTATCATCCATTGGAGAACAAAGATATCGGCAACAGACTACCTTCCATAATGACAAGGCTACCATCCTATGGGGTAACAAAAATATCGACAACAGACTAACTTCCATAATTACAAGGCTACCATCCATTGTAGTAACAAAAATATCAACAATAGACTACCTTCCATAATGACAAGGCAACCATCAATTGGAGTATCAAAAATATCAACAATAGACTACCATCCATAATGACAATGCTACAATCAATTGGAGTAACAAAAATATCGACAATAGACTACCTTCCATAATGACAATGCTACAATCCATTAGAGTAACAAAATATCGACAACAGACTATGTTCCATAATGAGAAGGCTACCATCCATTGGAATAACAAATATCTCAACCACATACTACCTTCCATAATGACTTGGCTACCATCAAATGGAATAACAAAAATACCAACAACAAACTACCTACTATAACGACAAGGCTACCATCCATTGGTGTAACAAAAATCTGAACAACAGACTACCTTCCATAATGACAAGGCTACCATCCATTAGAGAACAAAGATATCAACCACAGACTACCTTCCATAATGACAAGGCTACCATCCTATGGGGTAACAAAAATATCGACAACAGACTACCTTACATAATGACAAGGCTACCATCCATTGTAGTAACAAAAATATCAACAATAGACTACCTTCCATAATGACAAGGCAACCATCCATTGGAGTATCAAAAATATCAGCAATAGACTAACATCCATAATTACAATGCTACCATCAATTTGAGCAACAAAAATATCGACAATAGACTACCTTCCATAATGACAAGGCTACAATCCATTAGAGTAACAAAATATCGACAACAGCCTATGTTCCATAATGACAAGGCTACCATCCATTGGAATAACAAATATATCGACCACAAACTACCTTCCATAATGACAAGGCTACCATCAAATGGAATAACAAAAATACCAACAACAAACTACCTCCTATAACGACAAGGCTACCATCCATTGGTGTAACAAAAATATGAACAACAGACTACCTTCCATAATGACAAGGCTACCATCCATTGGAGTAACAAAAATATCGATAACAGACTACCTTCCATAATGACAATGCTTTTATCCATTGGAGTAACAAAAATATCGACCACAGACTACTTTCCATAATGACAAGGCTACCATCCATTTGAATAACAAAAATCTCGACAACAGGCTACCTTCCATAATGACAAGGCTATCATCCATTGGAGTAAAAAAAATATTGAAAACAGACTACGTTCCATAATGACAACGCTACCATCCGTTGGAGTAACAAAAATCTCGACAAAAGACAACCTTTCATAATGACAAGGCTACCATCCATTGGAGTAACAAAAATCTCGACAACAGACTACCTTCCATAATGACAAGGCTACCATCCATTGGAGAACAAAGATATCGACAACAAACTACCTTCCATAATGACAAGGCTACCATCCTATGGGGTAACAAAAATATCGACAACAGACTACCTTCCATAATGAAAAGGCTACCATCCATTGTAGTAACAAAAATATCAACAACAGACTACCTTCCATAATGACAAGGCAACCATCCATTGGAGTATCAAAAATATCAACAATAGACTACCTTCCATAATGACAATGCTACCATCAATTGGAGTAACAAAAATATTGACAATAGACTACCTTCCATAATGACAAGGCTACAATCCATTAGAGTAACAAAATATCGACAACAGACTATGTTCCATAATGACAAGGCTACCATCCATTGGAATAACAAATATCTCGACCACGAAATACCTTTCATATTGACAAGGCTACCATCAATTGGAATAACAAAAATACCAACAACAAACTACCTCCTATAACGACAAGGCTACCATCTATTGGTGTAACAAAAATCTGAACAACAGACTACCTTCCATAATGACAAGGCTACCATCCATTGGAGTAACAAAAATATCGACAACAGACTACCTTCCATAATGACAATGCTTTTATCCATTGGAGTAACAAAAATATCAACCACAGACTAAGTTCCATAATGACAAGGCTACCATCCATTTGAATAACAAGAATCTCGACAACAAACTACCTTCCATAATGACAAGGCTACCATACATTATAGTAACAAAAATATTAAGAACAGACTACCTTCCATAATGACAAGGCTATCATCCATTGGAGTAAAAAAATATCGAAAACAGACTACGTTCCATAATGACAACGCTACCATCCGTTGGAGTAACATGAATCTCGACAAAAGACAACCTTTCATAATGACAAGGCTACCATCCATTGGAGTAACAAAAATCTCGACAACAAACTACCTTCCATAATGACAAGGCTACCATCCATTGGAGAACAAAGATTTCGACAACAAACTACCTTCCATAATGACAAGGCTACCATCCTATGGGGTAACAAAAATATCGACAACAAACTACCTTCCATAATGACAAGGCTACCATCCATTGTAGTAACAAAAAAATCAACAACAGACTACCTTCCATAATGACAAGACTACCATCCATTGTAGTAACAAAAATATCAACAACCAACTACCTTCCATAATGACAAGGCAACCATCCACTGGAGTATTAAAAATATCAACAATAGACTACCTTCCATAATGACAATGCTTCCATCAATTGGAGTAACAAAAATATCGACAATAGACTACCTTCCCTAATGACAAGGCTACAATCCATTAGAGTAACAAAATATCGACAACAAACTATGTTCCATAATGACAAGGCTACCATCCATTGGAATAACAAATATCTCGACCACAAAATACCTTCCATAATGACAAGGCTACCATCAATTGGAATAACAAAAATACCAACAACAAACTACCTCCTATAACGACAAGGCTACCATCCATTGGTGTAACAAAAATCTGAACAACAGACTACCTTCCATAATGACAAGGCTACCATCCATTGGAGTAACAAAAATATCGATAACAGACTACCTTCCATAAAGACAATGCTTTTATCCATTGGAGTAACAAAAATATCGACCACAGACTACGATCCATAATGACAAGGCTACCATCAATTTGAATAACAAAAATCTCGACAATAGACTACCTTCCATAATGACAAGGCTACCATACATTAAAGTAACAAAAATATTAACAACATACTACCTTCCATAATGACAAGGCTATCATCCATTGTAGTAAAAGAAATATCGAAAACAAACTACGTTCCATAATGACAATGCTACCATCCATTGGAGTAACAAAAATCTCGACAAAAGACAACCTTTCATAATGACAAGGCTACCATCCATTGGAGTAACAAAAATCTCGACAACAAACTACCTTCCATAATGACAAGGCTACCATCCTATGGGGTAACAAAAATATCGACAACAGACTACCTTCCATAATGACAAGGCTACCATCCATTGTAGTAACAAAAATATCAACAACAGACTACCTTCCATAATGACAAGGCAACCATCCATTGGAGTATCAAAAATATCAACAATAGACTACCTTCCATAATGACAATGCTACCATCAATTGGAGTAACAAAAATATTGACAATAGACTACCTTCCATAATGACAAGGCTACAATCCATTAGAGTAACAAAATATCGACAACAGACTATGTTCCATAATGACAAGGCTACCATCCATTGGAATAACAAATATCTCGACCACAAACTACCTTTCATATTGACAAGGCTACCATCAAATGGAATAACAAAAATACAAACAACAAACTACCTCCTATAACGACAAGGCTACCATCTATTGGTGTAACAAAAATTTGAACAACAGACTACCTTCCATAATGACAAGGCTACCATCCATTGGAGTAACAAAAATATCGACAACAGACTACCTTCCATAATGACAATGCTTTTATCCATTGGAGTAACAAAAATATCAACCACAGACTAAGTTCCATAATGACAAGGCTACCATCCATTTGAATAACAAAAATCTCGACAACAGACTACCTTCCATAATGACAAGGCTACCATACATTATAGTAACAAAAATTTGAACAACAGACTACCTTCCATAATGACAAGGCTATCATCCATTGGAGTAAAAAAATATCGAAAACAGACTACGTTCCATAATGACAACGCTACCATCCGTTGGAGTAACATGAATCTCGACAAAAGATAACCTTTCATAATGACAAGGCTACCATCCATTGGAGTAACAAAAATCTCGACAACAAACTACCTTCCATAATGACAAGGCTACCATCCATTGGAGAACAAAGATTTCGTCAACAAACTACCTTCCATAATGACAAGGCTACCATCCTATGGGGTAACAAAAATATCGACAACAAACTACCTTCCATAATGACAAGGCTACCATCCATTGTAGTAACAAAAGAATCAACAACAGACTACCTTCCATAATGACAAGGCAACCATCCATTGGAGTATCAAAAATATCAACAATATACTACCTTCCATAATGATAATGCTACCATCAATTGGAGTAACAAAAATATCGACAATAGACTACCTTCCATAATGACAAGGCTACAATCCATTAGAGTAAAAAAATATCGACAACAGACTATGACCCATAATGACAAGGCTACCATCCATTGGAATAACAAATATCTCGACCATATACTACCTTCCATAATGACAAGGCTACCATCAAATGGAATAACAAAAATACCAACAACAAACTACCTCCTATAACGACAACGCTACCATCCATTGGTGTAACAAAAATCTGAACAACAAACTACCTTCCATAATGACAAGTCTACCATCAATTGGAGTAACCAAAATATCAACAACATACTACCTTCCATAATGACAATGCTTTTATCCATTGGAGTAACAAAAATATCGACCATAGACTATGTTCCATAATGACAAGGCTACCATCCATTTGAATAACAAAAATCTCGACAACAGACTACCTTCCATAATGACAAGGCTACCATGAATTAGAGTAACAAAAATATGAACAACATACTACCTTCCATAATGACATGGCTATCATCAATTGGAGTAAAAAGCATATCAAAATCATACTACGTTCCATAAAGACAACGCTACCATCCGTTGGAGTAACAAAAATCTCGACAACATACTACCTTCCATAATGACAAGGCTACCATCCATTAGAGAACAATGATATCGACAACATACTACCTTCCATAATGACAAGGCTACCATCCATTGGAGTAACAAAAATCATAACGACAGACAACCTTTCATAACGACAAGGCTACCATCCATTGGAGTAACAAAATTCTCGACAAAAGACTACCTTCCATAACGACAAGGTTATTATCCATTGGAGTAACAAAATTATCGACAACAGACTACCTTCCATAATTACAAGGCTTTTTTCCATTGGAGTAACATAAATATCGACAACATACTATGTTCCATAATGACATGGCTACCGTCCATTGAATAACAAAAATCGACAAAAGACTACCTTCCATAACGACAAGGCTACCATCTCTTACAGTAACAAAAATCTCGACAACAGACTACCTTCCATAATGACAAGGCTACCATCCATTGGTGAACAAAGATATCGACAACAGACTACCTTCCATAATGACAAGGCTACCATCCAATCGGGTAACAAAAATATCGACAACGGACTACCTTCCATAATGACAAGGCTACCATCCATTGTAGTAACAAAAATATCAACAACAGACTACCTTCCATAATGACAAGGCAAACATCCATTGGAGTATAAAAAATATCAACAATAGACTACCTTCCATAATGACAAGGCTACAATCCATTAGAGTAAAAAAATATCGACAACAGACTATGTTCCATAATGACAAGGCTACCATCCATTGAATAACAAAAATCTCGACAAAAGACTACCTTCCATAACGACAAGGCTACAATCCATTGGAGTAACAAAAATCTCGACAACATACTACCTTCCATAATGACAAGGCTACCATCCATTGGAGAACAGAGATATCGACAACAGACTACCTTCCATAATGACAAGGCTACCATCCAATAGGGTAACAAAAATATCGACAACAGACTACCTTCCATAATGACAAGGCTACCACCCATTGGATAACAAAAATATCGACAAAAGACTATTGTCCATAACGACAAGGCTACCATCCATTAGAGTAACAAAAATCTCGACAACAGACTACCTTACATAATGACAAGGCTATCATCCATTGGAGAATAAAGATATCGGCAACAGACTACCTTCCATAATGACAAGGCTACCATCCATTAGAGAACAATGATATCGAAAACATACTACCTACCATAATGACAAGGCTACCATCCATTGGAGTAACAAAAATCATAACGACAAACAACCTTTCATAACTACAAGGCTACCATCCATCGGAGTAACAAAAATCTCGACAAAAGACTACCTTCCATAACGACAAGGCTACCATACATTGGAGTAACAAAAATCTCGACAACAGACTACCTTCCATAATGACATGGCTACCATCCATTGGATAACAAAGATATCGACAACAGACTACCTTCCATAATGACAAGGCTACCATCCAATCGGATAACAAAAATATCGACAACAGACTACCTTCCGTAATGACAAGTCTACCATCCATTGTAGTAACAAAAATATCAACAACATACTACCTTCCATAATGACAAGGCAACCATCCATTGGAGTATCAAAAATATCAACAATAGACTACCTTCCATAATGACAAGGCTACAATCCATTAGAATAAAAAAATATCGACAACAGACTATGTTCCATAATGACAAGGATACCATCCATTGAATAACAAAAATCTCGCCAAAAGACTACCTTCCATAACGACAAGGCTACCATCCATTGGAGTAACAAAAATCTCGACAATAGACTACCTTCCATAATGACAAGGCTACCATCCATTGGAGAACAAAGATATCGACAACATACTACCTTCCATAATGACAAGCCTACCATCCAATATGGTAACAAAAATATCGATAACAGACTACCATCCATAATGACAAGGCTACCATCCATTGGATAACAAAAATCTCGACAAAAGACTATTTTCCATAACGACAAGGCTACCATCCATTGGAGTAACAAAAATCTCGACAACAGACTACCTTCCATAATGACAAGGCTACCATCCATTGGAGAACAAAGATATCGGCAACAGACTACCTTCCATAATGACAAGGCTACCATCCTATGGGGTAACAAAAATATCGACAACAAACTACCTTCCATAATGACAAGGCTACCATCCATTGTAGTAACAAAAATATCAACAACAGACTACCTTCCATAATTACAAGGCAACCATCCATTGGAGTATCAAAAATATCAACAATAGACTACCTTCCATAATGACAATGCTACCATCAATTGGAGTAACAAAAATATTGACAATAGACTACCTTCCATAATGACAAGGCTACAATCCATTAGAGTAACAAAATATCGACAACAGACTATGTTCCATAATGACAAGGCTACCATCCATTGGAATAACAAATATCTCGACCACGAAATACCTTTCATATTGACAAGGCTACCATCAATTGGAATAACAAAAATACCAACAACAAACTACCTCCTATAACGACAAGGCTACCATCTATTGGTGTAACAAAAATCTGAACAACAGACTACCTTCCATAATGACAAGGCTACCATCCATTGGAGTAACAAAAATATTGACAATAGACTACCTTCCATAATGACAAGGCTACCATCCATTTGAATAACAAGAATCTCGACAACAAACTACCTTCCATAATGACAAGGCTACCATACATTATAGTAACAAAAATATTAAGAACAGACTACCTTCCATAATGACAAGGCTATCATCCATTGGAGTAAAAAAATATCGAAAACAGGCTACGTTCCATAATGACAACGCTACCATCCGTTGGAGTAACATGAATCTCGACAAAAGACAACCTTTCATAATGACAAGGCTACCATCCATTGGAGTAACAAAAATCTCGACAACAAACTACCTTCCATAATGACAAGGCTACCATCCATTGGAGAACAAAGATTTCGACAACAAACTACCTTCCATAATGACAAGGCTACCATCCTATGGGGTAACAAAAATATCGACAACAAACTACCTTCCATAATGACAAGGCTACCATCCATTGTAGTAACAAAAAAATCAACAACAGACTACCTTCCATAATGACAAGACTACCATCCATTGTAGTAACAATAATATCAACAACAAACTACCTTCCATAATGACAAGGCAACCATCCACTGGAGTATTAAAAATATCAACAATAGACTACCTTCCATAATGACAATGCTTCCATCAATTGGAGTAACAAAAATATCGACAATAGACTACCTTCCCTAATGACAAGGCTACAATCCATTAGAGTAACAAAATATCGACAACAAACTATGTTCCATAATGACAAGGCTACCATCCATTGGAATAACAAATATCTCGACCACAAAATACCTTCCATAATGACAAGGCTACCATCAATTGGAATAACAAAAATACAAACAACAAACTACCTCCTATAACGACAAGGCTACCATCCATTGGTGTAACAAAAATCTGAACAACAGACTACCTTCCATAATGACAAGGCTACCATCCATTGGAGTAACAAAAATATCGATAACAGACTACCTTCCATAAAGACAATGCTTTTATCCATTGGAGTAACAAAAATATCGACCACAGACTATGATCCATAATGACAAGGCTACCATCAATTTGAATAACAAAAATCTCGACAATAGACTACCTTCCATAATGACAAGGCTACCATACATTAAAGTAACAAAAATATTAACAACATACTACCTTCCATAATGACAAGGCTATCATCCATTGTAGTAAAAGAAATATCGAAAACAAACTACGTTCCATAATGACAATGCTACCATCCATTGGAGTAACAAAAATCTCGACAAAAGACAACCTTTCATAATGACAATGCTACCATCCATTGGAGTAACAAAAATCTCGACAAAAGACAACCTTTCATAATGACAAGGCTACCATTCATTGGAGAACAAAGATATCGACAACAAACTACCTTCCATAATGACAAGGCTACCATCCTATGGGGTAACAAAAATATCGACAACAGACTACCTTCCATAATGACAAGGCTACCATCCATTGTAGTAACAAAAATATCAACAACAGACTACCTTCCATAATGACAAGGCAACCATCCATTGGAGTATCAAAAATATCAACAATAGACTACCTTCCATAATGACAATGCTACCATCAATTGGAGTAACAAAAATATTGACAATAGACTACCTTCCATAATGACAAGGCTACAATCCATTAGAGTAACAAAATATCGACAACAGACTATGTTCCATAATGACAAGGCTACCATCCATTGGAATAACAAATATCTCGACCACAAACTACCTTTCATATTGACAAGGCTACCATCAAATGGAATAACAAAAATACAAACAACAAACTACCTCCTATAACGACAAGGCTACCATCTATTGGTGTAACAAAAATTTGAACAACAGACTACCTTCCATAATGACAAGGCTACCATCCATTGGAGTAACAAAAATATCGACAACAGACTACCTTCCATAATGACAATGCTTTTATCCATTGGAGTAACAAAAATATCAACCACAGACTAAGTTCCATAATGACAAGGCTACCATCCATTTGAATAACAAAAATCTCGACAACAGACTACCTTCCATAATGACAAGGCTACCATACATTATAGTAACAAAAATATTAACAACAGACTACCTTCCATAATGACAAGGCTATCATCCATTGGAGTAAAAAAATATCGAAAACAGACTACGTTCCATAATGACAACGCTACCATCCGTTGGAGTAACATGAATCTCGACAAAAGATAACCTTTCATAATGACAAGGCTACCATCCATTGGAGTAACAAAAATCTCGACAACAAACTACCTTCCATAATGACAAGGCTACCATCCATTGGAGAACAAAGATTTCGTCAACAAACTACCTTCCATAATGACAAGGCTACCATCCTATGGGGTAACAAAAATATCGACAACAAACTACCTTCCATAATGACAAGGCTACCATCCATTGTAGTAACAAAAGAATCAACAACAGACTACCTTCCATAATGACAAGGCAACCATCCATTGGAGTATAAAAAATATCAACAATATACTACCTTCCATAATGATAATGCTACCATCAATTGGAGTAACAAAAATATCGACAATAGACTACCTTCCATAATGACAAGGCTACAATCCATTAGAGTAAAAAAATATCGACAACAGACTATGACCCATAATGACAAGGCTACCATCCATTGGAATAAAAAATATCTCGACCATATACTACCTTCCATAATGACAAGGCTACCATCAAATGGAATAACAAAAATACCAACAACAAACTACCTCCTATAACGACAACGCTACCATCCATTGGTGTAACAAAAATCTGAACAACAAACTACCTTCCATAATGACAAGTCTACCATCAATTGGAGTAACCAAAATATCAACAACATACTACCTTCCATAATGACAATGCTTTTATCCATTGGAGTAACAAAAATATCGACCATAGACTATGTTCCATAATGACAAGGCTACCATCCATTTGAATAACAAAAATCTCGACAACAGACTACCTTCCATAATGACAAGGCTACCATGAATTAGAGTAACAAAAATATGAACAACATACTACCTTCCATAATGACATGGCTATCATCAATTGGAGTAAAAAGCATATCAAAATCATACTACGTTCCATAATGACAACGCTACCATCCGTTGTTGTAACAAAAATCTCGACAACATACTACCTTCCATAATGACAAGGCTACCATCCATTAGAGAACAATGATATCGACAACATACTACCTTCCATAATGACAAGGCTACCATCCATTGGAGTAACAAAAATCATAACGACAGACAACCTTTCATAACGACAAGGCTACCATCCATTGGAGTAACAAAATTCTCGACAAAAGACTACCTTCCATAACGACAAGGTTATTATCCATTGGAGTAACAAAATTATCGACAACAGACTACCTTCTATAATGACAAGGCTTTTTTCCATTGGAGTAACATAAATATCGACAACATACTATGTTCCATAATGACATGGCTACCGTCCATTGAATAAAAAAAATCTCGACAAAAGACTACCTTCCATAACGACAAGGCTACCATCTCTTACAGTAACAAAAATCTCGACAACAGACTACCTTCCATAATGACAAGGCTACCATCCATTGGTGAATAAAGATATCGACAACAGACTACCTTCCATAATGACAAGGCTACCATCCAATCGGGTAACAAAAATATCGACAACGGACTACCTTCCATAATGACAAGGCTACCATCCATTGTAGTAACAAAAATATCAACAACAGACTACCTTCCATAATGACAAGGCAAACATCCATTGGAGTATAAAAAATATCAACAATAGACTACCTTCCATAATGACAAGGCTACAATCCATTAGAGTAAAAAAATATCGACAACAGACTATGTTCCATAATGACAAGGCTACCATCCATTGAATAACAAAAATCTCGACAAAAGACTACCTTCCATAACGACAAGGCTACAATCCATTGGAGTAACAAAAATCTCGACAACAGACTACCTTCCATAATGACAAGGCTACCATCCATTGGAGAACAGAGATATCGACAACAGACTACCTTCCATAATGACAAGGCTACCATCCAATAGGGTAACAAAAATATCGACAACAGACTACCTTCCATAATGACAAGGCTTCCACCCATTAGATAACAAAAATATCGACAAAAGACTATTGTCCATAACGACAAGGCTACCATCCATTAGAGTAACAAAAATCTCGACAACAGACTACCTTACATAATGACAAGGCTATCATCCATTGGAGAATAAAGATATCGGCAACAAACTACCTTCCATAATGACAAGGCTACCATCCATTAGAGAACAATGATATCGAAAACATACTACCTACCATAATGACAAGGCTACCATCCATTGGAGTAACAAAAATCATAACGACAAACAACCTTTCATAACTACAAGGCTACCATCCATCGGAGTAACAAAAATCTCGACAAAAGACTACCTTCCATAACGACAAGGCTACCATACATTGGAGTAACAAAAATCTCGACAACAGACTTCCTTCCATAATGACATGGCTACCATCCATTGGATAACAAAGATATCGACAACAGACTACCTTCCATAATGACAAGGCTACCATCCAATCGGGTAACAAAAATATCGAAAACAGACTACCTTCCGTAATGACAAGTCTACCATCCATTGTAGTAACAAAAATATCAACAACATACTACCTTCCATAATGACAAGGCAACCATCCATTGGAGTATCAAAAATATCAACAATAGACTACCTTCCATAATGACAAGGCTACAATCCATTAGAATAAAAAAATATCGACAACAGACTATGTTCCATAATGACAAGGATACCATCCTATGAATAACAAAAATCTCGACAAAAGACTACCTTCCATAACGACAAGGCTACCATCCATTGGAGTAACAAAAATCTCGACAATAGACTACCTTCCATAATGACAAGGCTACCATCCATTGGAGAACAAAGATATCGACAACATACTACCTTCCATAATGACAAGGCTACCATCCAATATGGTAACAAAAATATCAATAACAGACTACCATCCATAATGACAAGGCTACCATCCATTGGATAACAAAAATCTCGACAAAAGACTATTTTCCATAACGACAAGGCTACCATCCATTGGAGTAACAAAAATCTCGACAACAGACTACCTTCCATAATGACAAGGCTACCATCCATTGGAGAACAAAGATATCGGCAACAGACTACCTTCCATAATGACAAGGCTACCATCCTATGGGGTAACAAAAATATCGACAACAAACTACCTTCCATAATGACAAGGCTACCATCCATTGTAGTAACAAAAATATCAACAACAGACTACCTTCCATAATTACAAGGCAACCATCCATTGGAGTATCAAAAATATCAACAATAGACTACCTTCCATAATGACAATGCTACCATCAATTGGAGTAACAAAAATATTGACAATAGACTACCTTCCATAATGACAAGGCTACAATCCATTAGACTAACAAAATATCGACAACAGACTATGTTCCATAATGACAAGGCTACCATCCATTGGAATAACAAATATCTCGACCACAAACTACCTTTCATATTGACAAGGCTACCATCAAATGGAATAACAAAAATACAAACAACAAACTACCTCCTATAACGACAAGGCTACCATCTATTGGTGTAACAAAAATTTGAACAACAGACTACCTTCCATAATGACAAGGCTACCATCCATTGGAGTAACAAAAATATCGACAACAGACTACCTTCCATAATGACAATGCTTTTATCCATTGGAGTAACAAAAATATCAACCACAGACTAAGTTCCATAATGACAAGGCTACCATCCATTTGAATAACAAAAATCTCGACAACAGACTACCTTCCATAATGACAAGGCTACCAAACATTATAGTAACAAAAATATTAACAACAGACTACCTTCCATAATGACAAGGCTATCATCCATTGGAGTAAAAAAATATCTAAAACAGACTACGTTCCATAATGACAACGCTACCATCCGTTGGAGTAACATGAATCTCGACAAAAGACAACCTTTCATTATGACAAGGCTACCATCCATTAGAGTAACAAAAATCTCGACAACAAACTACCTTCCATAATGACAAGGCTACCATCCATTGGAGAACAAAGATTTCGTCAACAAACTACCTTCCATAATGACAAGGCTACCATCCTATGGGGTAACAAAAATATCGACAACAAACTACCTTCCATAATGACAAGGCTACCATCCATTGTAGTAACAAAAAAATCAACAACAGACTACCTTCCATAATGACAAGGCAACCATCCATTGGAGTATCAAAAATATCAACAATAGACTACCTTCCATAATGATAATGCTACCATCAATTGGAGTAACAAAAATATCGACAATAGACTACCTTCCATAATGACAAGGCTACAATCCATTAGAGTAAAAAAATATCGACAACAGACTATGACCCATAATGACAAGGCTACCATCCATTGGAATAACAAATATCTCGACCGTATACTACCTTCCATAATGACAAGGCTACCATCAAATGGAATAACAAAAATACCAACAACAAACTACCTCCTATAACGACAACGCTACCATCCATTGGTGTAACAAAAATCTGAACAACAAACTACCTTCCATAATGACAAGTCTACCATCAATTGGAGTAACCAAAATATCAACAACATACTAACTTCCATAATGACAATGCTTTTATCCATTGGAGTAACAAAAATATCGACCATAGACTATGTTCCATAATGACAAGGCTACCATCCATTTGAATAACAAAAATCTCGACAACAGACTACCTTCCATAATGACAAGGCTACCATGAATTAGAGTAACAAAAATATGAACAACATACTACCTTCCATAATGACATGGCTATCATCAATTGGAGTAAAAAGCATATCAAAATCATACTACGTTCCATAATGACAACGCTACCATCCGTTGTTGTAACAAAAATCTCGACAACATACTACCTTCCATAATGACAAGGCTACCATCCATTAGAGAACAATGATATCGACAACATACTACCTTCCATAATGACAAGGCTACCATCCATTGGAGTAACAAAAATCATAACGACAGACAACCTTTCATAACGACAAGGCTACCATCCATTGGAGTAACAAAATTCTCGACAAAAGACTACCTTCCATAACGACAAGGTTATTATCCATTGGAGTAACAAAATTATCGACAACAGACTACCTTCCATAATGACAAGGCTTTTTTCCATTGGAGTAACATAAATATCGACAACATACTATGTTCCATAATGACATGGCTACCATCCATTGAATAAAAAAAATCTCGACAAAAGACTACCTTCCATAACGACAAGGCTACCATCTCTTACAGTAACAAAAATCTCGACAACAGACTACCTTCCATAATGACAAGGCTACCATCCATTGGTGAACAAAGATATCGACAACAGACTACCTTCCATAATGACAAGGCTACCATCCAATCGGGTAACAAAAATATCGACAACGGACTACCTTCCATAATGACAAGGCTACCATCCATTGTAGTAACAAAAATATCAACAACAGACTACCTTCCATAATGACAAGGCAAACATCCATTGGAGTATAAAAAATATCAACAATAGACTACCTTCCATAATGACAAGGCTACAATCCATTAGAGTAAAAAAATATCGACAACAGACTATGTTCCATAATGACAAGGCTACCATCCATTGAATAACAAAAATCTCGACAAAAGACTACCTTCCATAACGACAAGGCTACAATCCATTGGAGTAACAAAAATCTCGACAACAGACTACCTTCCATAATGACAAGGCTACCATCCATTGGAGAACAGAGATATCGACAACAGACTACCTTCCATAATGACAAGGCTACCATCCAATAGGGTAACAAAAATATCGACAACAGACTACCTTCCATAATGACAAGGCTACCACCCATTAGATAACAAAAATATCGACAAAAGACTATTGTCCATAACGACAAGGCTACCATCCATTAGAGTAACAAAAATCTCGACAACAGACTACCTTACATAATGACAAGGCTATCATCCATTGGAGAATAAAGATATCGGCAACAAACTACCTTCCATAATGACAAGGCTACCATCCATTAGAGAACAATGATATCGAAAACATACTACCTACCATAATGACAAGGCTACCATCCATTGGAGTAACAAAAATCATAACGACAAACAACCTTTCATAACTACAAGGTTACCATCCATCGGAGTAACAAAAATCTCGACAAAAGACTACCTTCCATAACGACAAGGCTACCATACATTGGAGTAACAAAAATCTCGACAACAGACTTCCTTCCATAATGACATGGCTACCATCCATTGGATAACAAAGATATCGACAACAGACTACCTTCCATAATGACAAGGCTACCATCCAATCGGGTAACAAAAATATCGAAAACAGACTACCTTCCGTAATGACAAGTCTACCATCCATTGTAGTAACAAAAATATCAACAACATACTACCTTCCATAATGACAAGGCAACCATCCATTGGAGTATCAAAAATATCAACAATAGACTACCTTCCATAATGACAAGGCTACAATCCATTAGAATAAAAAAATATCGACAACAGACTATGTTCCATAATGACAAGGATACCATCCATTGAATAACAAAAATCTCGACAAAAGACTACCTTCCATAACGACAAGGCTACCATCCATTGGAGTAACAAAAATCTCGACAATAGACTACCTTCCATAATGACAAGGCTACCATCCATTGGAGAACAAAGATATCGACAACATACTACCTTCCATAATGACAAGGCTACCATCCAATATGGTAACAAAAATATCGATAACAGACTACCATCCATAATGACAAGGCTACCATCCATTGGATAACAAAAATCTCGACAAAAGACTATTTTCCATAACGACAAGGCTACCATCCATTGGAGTAACAAAAATCTCGACAACAGACTACCTTCCATAATGACAAGGCTACCATCCATTGGAGAACAAAGATATCGGCAACAGACTACCTTCCATAATGACAAGGCTACCATCCTATGGGGTAACAAAAATATCGACAACAAACTACCTTCCATAATGACAAGGCTACCATCCATTGTAGTAACAAAAATATCAACAACAGACTACCTTCCATAATTACAAGGCAACCATCCATTGGAGTATCAAAAATATCAACAATAGACTACCTTCCATAATGACAATGCTACCATCAATTGGAGTAACAAAAATATTGACAATAGACTACCTTCCATAATGACAAGGCTACAATCCATTAGAGTAACAAAATATCGACAACAGACTATGTTCCATAATGACAAGGCTACCATCCATTGGAATAACAAATATCTCGACCACAAACTACCTTTCATATTGACAAGGCTACCATCAAATGGAATAACAAAAATACAAACAACAAACTACCTCCTATAACGACAAGGCTACCATCTATTGGTGTAACAAAAATTTGAACAACAGACTACCTTCCATAATGACAAGGCTACCATCCATTGGAGTAACAAAAATATCGACAACAGACTACCTTCCATAATGACAATGCTTTTATCCATTGGAGTAACAAAAATATCAACCACAGACTAAGTTCCATAATGACAAGGCTACCATCCATTTGAATAACAAAAATCTCGACAACAGACTACCTTCCATAATGACAAGGCTACCAAACATTATAGTAACAAAAATATTAACAACAGACTACCTTCCATAATAACAAGGCTATCATCCATTGGAGTAAAAAAATATCTAAAACAGACTACGTTCCATAATGACAACGCTACCATCCGTTGGAGTAACATGAATCTCGACAAAAGACAACCTTTCATTATGACAAGGCTACCATCCATTGGAGTAACAAAAATCTCGACAACAAACTACCTTCCATAATGACAAGGCTACCATCCATTGGAGAACAAAGATTTCGTCAACAAACTACCTTCCATAATGACAAGGCTACCATCCTATGGGGTAACAAAAATATCGACAACAAACTACCTTCCATAATGACAAGGCTACCATCCATTGTAGTAACAAAAAAATCAACAACAGACTACCTTCCATAATGACAAGGCAACCATCCATTGGAGTATCAAAAATATCAACAATAGACTACCTTCCATAATGATAATGCTACCATCAATTGGAGTAACAAAAATATCGACAATAGACTACCTTCCATAATGACAAGGCTACAATCCATTAGAGTAAAAAAATATCGACAACAGACTATGACCCATAATGACAAGGCTACCATCCATTGGAATAACAAATATCTCGACCATATACTACCTTCCATAATGACAAGGCTACCATCAAATGGAATAACAAAAATACCAACAACAAACTACCTCCTATAACGACAACGCTACCATCCATTGGTGTAACAAAAATCTGAACAACAAACTACCTTCCATAATGACAAGTCTACCATCAATTGGAGTAACCAAAATATCAACAACATACTACCTTCCATAATGACAATGCTTTTATCCATTGGAGTAACAAAAATATCGACCATAGACTATGCTCCATAATGACATGGCTACCATCCATTTGAATAACAAAAATCTCGACAACAGACTACCTTCCATAATGACAAGGCTACCATGAATTAGAGTAACAAAAATATGAACAACATACTACCTTCCATAATGACATGGCTATCATCCATTGGAGTAAAAAGCATATCAAAATCATACAACGTTCCATAATGACAACGCTACCATCCGTTGGAGTAACAAAAATCTCGACAACATACTACCTTCCATAATGACAAGGCTACCATCCATTAGAGAACAATGATATCGACAACATACTACCTTCCATAATGACAAGGCTACCATCCATTGGAGTAACAAAAATCATAACGACAGACAACCTTTCATAACGACAAGGCTACCATCCATTGGAGTAACAAAATTCTCGACAAAAGACTACCTTCCATAACGACAAGGTTATTATCCATTGGAGTAACAAAATTATCGACAACAGACTACCTTCCATAATGACAAGGCTTTTTTCCATTGGAGTAACATAAATATCGACAACATACTATGTTCCATAATGACATGGCTACCGTCCATTGAATAACAAAAATCTCGACAACAGACTACCTTCCATAATGACAAGGCTACCATCCATTGGTGAACAAAGATATCGACAACAGACTACCATCCATAATGACAAGGCTACCATCCAATCGGGTAACAAAAATATCGACAACGTACTACCTTCCATAATGACAAGGCTACCATCCATTGTAGTAACAAAAATATCAACAACAGACTACCTTCCATAATGACAAGGCAAACATCCATTGAAGTATAAAAAATATCAACAATAGACTACCTTCCATAATGACAAGGCTACAATCCATTAGAATAAAAAAAATATCGACAACAGACTATGTTCCATAATGACAAGGCTACCATCCATTGAATAACAAAAATCTCGACAAAATACTACCTTCCATAACGACAAGGCTACAATCCATTGGAGTAAATAAAATCTCGACAACAGACTACCTTCCATAATGACAAGGCTACCATCCATTGGAGAACAAAGATATCGACAACAGACTATCTTCCATAATGACAAGGCTACCATCCAATAGGGTAACAAAAATATCGACAACAGACTACCTTCCATAATGACACGGCTACCACCCATTGGATAACAAAAATCTCGACAAAAGACTATTGTCCATATCGACAAGGCTACCATCCATTAGAGTAACAAAAATCTCGACAACAGACTACCTTACATAATGACAAGGCTATCATCCATTGGAGAATAAAGATATCGGCAACAGACTACCTTCCATAATGACAAGGCTACCATCCATTAGAGAACAATGATATCGAAAACATACTACCTACCATAATGACAAGGCTACCATCCATTGGAGTAACAAAAATCATAACGACAAACAACCTTTCATAACGACAAGGCTACCATCCATCGGAGTAACAAAAATCTCGACAAAAGACTACCTTCCATAAAGACAAGCCTACCATACATTGGAGTAACAAAAATCTCGACAACAGACTACCTTCCATAATGACATGGCTACCATCCATTGGAGAACAAAGATATCGACAACAGACTACCTTCCATAATGACAAGGCTACCATCCAATTGGGTAACAAAAATATCGACAACAGACTACCTTCCGTAATGACAAGGCTACCATCCATTGTAGTAACAAAAATATCAACAACAGACTACCTTCCATAATGACAAGGCAAACATCCATTGGAGTATCAAAAATATCAACAATAGACTACCTTCCATAATGACAAGGCTACAATCCATTAGAATAAAAAAATATCGACAACAGACTATGTTCCATAATGACAAGGATACCATCCATTGATAACAAAAATCTCGACAAAAGACTACCTTCCATAACGACAAGGCTACCATCCATTGGAGTAACAAAAATCTCGACAACAGACTACCTTCCATAATGACAAGGCTACCATCCATTGGAGAACAAAGATATCGACAACATACTACCCTCCATAATGACAAGGCTACCATCCAATATGGTAACAAAAATATCGATAACAGACTACCATCCATAATGACAAGGCTACCATCCATTGGATAACAAAAATCTCGACAAAAGACTATTTTCCATAACGACAAGGCTACCATCCATTGGAGAACAAAGATATCGGCAACAGACTACCTTCCATAATGACAAGGCTACCATCCTATAGGGTAACAAAAATATTGACAACAGACTAACTTCCATAATTACAAGGCTACCATCCATTGTAGTAACAAAAATATCAATAATAGACTACCTTCCATAATGACAAGGTAACCGTTAATTGGAGTATCAAAAATATCAACAATAGACTACCATCCATAATGACAATGCTACCATCAATTGGAGTAACAAAAATATCGACAATAGACTACCTTCCATAATGACAAGGCTACAATCCATTAGAGTAACAAAATATCGACAACAGACTATGTTCCATAATGAGAAGCCTACCATCCATTGGAATAACAAATATCTCAACCACAGACTACCTTCCATAATGACAAGGCTACCATCAAATGGAATGACAAAAATACCAACAACAAACTACCTACTATAACGACAAGGCTACCATCCATTGGTGTAACAAAAATATGAACAACAGACTACCTTCCATAATGACAAGGCTACCATTCATTTGAGAACAAAGATATCAATAACAGACTACCTTCCATAATGACAAGGCTACCATCCTATGGGGTAACAAAAATATCGACAACAGACTACCTTGCATAATGACAAGGCTACCATCCATTGTAGTAGCAAAAATATCAACAATAGACTACCTTCCATATTGACAAGGCAACCATCCATTGGAGTATCAAAAATATCAACAATAGACTACCATCCATAATTACAATGCTACCATCAATTTGAGCAACAAAAATATCGACAATAGACTACCTTCCATAATGACAAGGCTACAATCCATTAGAGTAACAAAATATCGACAACAACCTATGTTGCATAATTACAAGGCTACCATCCATTGGAATAACAAATACATCGACCACAAACTACCTTCCATAATGACAAGGCTACCATAAAATGGAATAACAAAAATACCAACAACAAACTACCTCCTATAACGACAAGGCTACCATCCATTGGTGTAACAAAAATATGAACAACAGACTACCTTCCATAATGACAAGGCTACCATCCATTGGAGTAACAAAAATATCGACAACAAACTACCTTCCATAATGACAATGCTTTTATCCACTGGAGTAACAAAAATATCGACGACAGACTACTTTCCATAATCACAAGGCTACCATCCATTTGAATAACAAAAATCTCGACAACAGACTACCTTCCATAATGACAAGGCTATCATCCATTGGAGTAAAAAAAATATCGAAAACAGACTACGTTACATAATGACAAGGCTACCATCCTATGGGGTAACAAAAATATCGACAACAGACTACCTTCCATAATGACAAGGCTACCATCCATTGTAGTAACAAAAATATCAACAACAAACTACCTTCCATAATGACAAGGCAACTATCCACTGGAGTATCAAAAATATCAACAATAGACAACCTTCCTTAATGATAATGCTTCCATCAATTGGAGTAACAAAAATATCGACAATAGAGTACCTTCCATAATGACAAGGCTATAATCCATTAGAGTAAGAAAATATCGACAACAGACTATATTCCATAATGACAAGGCTACCATCCATTGGAATAACAAAAATACCAACAACAAACTACCTCCTATAACGATAAGGCTACCATCCATTGGTGTAACAAAAATCTGAACAACAGACTACCTTCCATAATGACAAGGATACCATCCATTGGAGTAACAAAAATATCGATAACAGACTACCTTCCATAAAGACAATGCTTTTATCCATTGGAGTAACAAAAATATCGACCACAGACTACGTTCCATAATGACAAGGCTACCATCAATTTGAATAACAAAAATCTCGACAACAGACTACCTTCCATAATGACAAGGCTACCATACATTGGAGTAAAAAAAATATTGAAAACAGACTACGTTCCATAATGACAACACTACCATCCGCTGGAGTAACAAAAATCTCGACAAAAGACAACCTTCCATAATGACAAGGCTACCATCCAATGGAGAACAAATATATCGACAACAAACTACCTTCCATAATGACAAGGCTACCATCCTATGGGGTATCAAAAATATCGACAACAGCCTACCTTCCATAATGACAAGGCTACCATCCATTATAGTAACAAAAATATCAACAACAGACTACCTTCCATAATGACAAGGCAACCATCCATTGGAGTATCAAAAATATCAACAATAGACTACCTTCCATAATGACAATGCTACCATCAATTGGAGTAACAAAAATATCGATAATACACTACCTTCCATAATGACAAGGCTACAATCCATTAGAGTAAAAAAATATCGACAACAGACTATGTTCCATAATGACAAGGCTACCATCCATTGGAATAACAAATATCTCGACCACATACTACCTTCCATATTGACAAGGCTACCATCAAAGGGAATAACAAAAATACCAACAACAAACTACCTCCTATAAAGACAAGGCTACCATGCATTGGTGTAACAAAAATCTGAACAACAAACTACCTTCCATAATGACAAGTCTACCATCAATTGGAGTAACCAAAATATCAACAACAGACTACCTTCAATAATGACAATGCTTTTATCCATTGGAGTAACAAAAATATCGACCATAGACTACGTTCCATAATGACAAGGCTACCGTCCATTTGAATAACAAAAATCTCGACAACAGACTATCTTCCATAATGACAAGGCTACCATGAATTAGAGTAACAAAAATATGAACAACAGACTACCTTCCATAATGACATGGCTATCATCCATTGGAGTAAAAAAAATATCAAAATCAGACTACGTTCCATAATGACAATGCTACCATCCGTTGGAGTAACAAAAATCTCGACAAAATACTACCTTCCATAATGACAAGGCTACCATCCATAAGAGAACAATGATATCGACAACATAATACCTTCCATAATGACAAGGCTACCATCCATTGGAGTAACAAAAATCATAACGACAGACAACCTTTCATAACGACAAGGCTACCATCCATTGGAGTAACAAAAATCTCGACAAAAGACTACCTTCCATAACGACAAGGCTACCATCCATTGGAGTAACAAAAATCTCGACAACAGACTACCATCCATTGGAGAACAAAGATATCGACAACAGACTACCTTCCATAATGACAAAGCTACCATCAAATCGGGTAACAAAAATATCGACAACAGACTACCTTCCATAATGACAAGGCTATAATCCATTAGAGTAAAAAAATATCGACAACAGACTATGTTCTATAATGACAAGGCTACCATCCATTGAATAACAAAAATCTCGACAAAAGACTACCTTCCATAACGACAAGGCTACCATCCATTGGAGTAACAAAAATCTCGACAACAGACTACCTTCCATAATGACAAGGCTACCATCCATTGGAGAACAAAGATATCGACAACATACTACCTTCCATAATGACAAGGCTACCATCCAATAGGGTAACAAAAATATCGACAACAGACTACCTTCCATAATGACAAGGCTACCATCCATTGGATAACAAAAATCTCGACAAAAGACTATTTTCCATAACGACAAGGCTACCATCCATTAGAGTAACAAAAATCTCGACAACAGACTACCTTCCATAATGACAAGGCTACCATCCATTGGAGAACAAAGATATCGGCAACAGACTACCTTCCATAATGACAAGGCTACCATCCTATGGGGTAACAAAAATATTGACAACAGACTAACTTCCATAATTACAAGGCTACCATCCATTGTAGTAACAAAAATATCAACAATAGACTACCTTCCATAATGACAAGGTAACCATCAATTGGAGTATCAAAAATATCAACAATAGACTACCATCCATAATGACAATGCTACCATCAATTGGAGTAACAAAAATATCGACAATAGACTACCTTCCATAATGACAAGGCTACAATCCATTAGAGTAACAAAATATCGACCAAAGACTATGTTCCATAATGACAAGGCTACCATCCATTGGAATAACAAATATCTCGACCACATACTACCTTCCATATTGACAAGGCTACCATAAAATGGAATAACAAAAATACCAACAACAAACTACCTCCTATAAAGACAAGGCTACCATGCATTGGTGTAACAAAAATCTGAACAACAAACTACCTTCCATAATGACAAGTCTACCATCAATTGGAGTAACCAAAATATCAACAACAGACTACCTTCCATAATGACAATGCTTTTATCCATTGGAGTAACAAAAATATCGACCATAGACTACGTTCCATAATGACAAGGCTACCGTCCATTTGAATAACAAAAATCTCGACAACAGACTATCTTCCATAATGACAAGGCTACCATGAATTAGAGTAACAAAAATATGAACAACAGACTACCTTCCATAATTACATGGCTATCATCCATTGGAGTAAAAAAAATATCAAAATCAGACTACGTTCCATAATGACAATGCTACCATCCATTGGAGTAACAAAAATCTCGACAACATACTACCTTCCATAATGACAAGGCTACCATCCATTAGAGAACAATGATATCGACAACATACTACCTTCCATAATGACAAGGCTACCATCCATTGGAGTAACAAAAATCATAACGACAGACAACCTTTCATAACGACAAGGCTACCATCCATTGGAGTAACAAAAATCTCGACAAAAGACTACCTTCCATAACGACAAGGCTACCATCCATTGGAGTAACAAAAATCTCGACAACAGACTACCATCCATTGGAGAACAAAGATATCGACAACAGACTACCTTCCATAATGACAAAGCTACCATCCAATCGGGTAACAAAAATATCGACAACAGACTACCTTCCATAATGACAAGGCTACCATCCATTGTAGTAACAAAAATATCAACAACAGACTACCTTCCATAATGACAAGGCAAACATCCATTGGAGTATCAAAAATATCAACAATAGACTACCTTCCATAATGACAAGGCTACAATCCATTAGAGTAAAAAAATATCGACAACAAACTATGTTCTATAATGACAAGGCTACCATCCATTGAATAACAAAAATCTAGACAAAAGACTACCCTCCATAATGACAAGGCTACCATCCATTGGAGTAACAAAAATCTCGACAACAGACTACCTTCCATAATGACAAGGCTACCATCCATTGGAGAACAAAGATATCGACAACATACTACCTTCCATAATGACAAGGCTACCATCCAATAGGGTAACAAAAATATCGACAACAGACTACCTTCCATAATGACAAGGCTACCATCCATTGGATAACAAAAATCTCGACAAAAGACTATTTTCCATAACGACAAGGCTACCATCCATTAGAGTAACAAAAATCTCGACAACAGACTACCTTCCATAATGACAAGGCTACCATCCATTGGAGAACAAAGATATCGGCAACAGACTACCTTCCATAATGACAAGGCTACCATCCTATGGGGTAACAAAAATATTGACAACAGACTAACTTCCATAATTACAAGGCTACCATCCATTGTAGTAACAAAAATATCAACAATAGACTACCTTCCATAATGACAAGGTAACCATCAATTGGAGTATCAAAAATATCAACAATAGACTACCATCCATAATGACAATGCCACCATCAATTGGAGTAACAAAAATATCGACAATAGACTACCTTCCATAATGACAAGGCTACAATCCATTAGAGTAACAAAATATCGACCAGAGACTATGTTCCATAATGACAAGGCTACCATCCATTGGAATAACAAATATCTCGACCACAAACTACCTTCCATAATGACAAGGCTACCATCAAATGGAATAACAAAAATACCAACAACAAACTACCTCCTATAACGACAAGGCTACCATCCATTGGTGTAACAAAAATATGAACAACGGACTACCTTCCATAATGACAAGGCTACCATCCATTGTAGTAACAAAAATATCAACAACAGACTACCTTCCATAATGACAAGGCAAACATCCATTGGAGTATCAAAAATATCAACAATAGACTACCTTGCATAATGACAAGGCTACAATCCATTGGAGTAACAAAAATCTCGACAACAGACTACCTTCCATAATGACAAGGCTACCATCCATTGGAGAACAAAGATATCGACAACAGACTACCTTCCATAATGACAAGGCTACCATCCAATAGGGTAACAAAAATATCGACAACAGACTACCTTCCATAATGACAAGGCTACCACCCATTGGATAACAAAAATCTCGACAAAAGACTATTGTCCATAACGACAAGGCTACCATCCATTAGAGTAACAAAAATCTCGACAACAGACTACCTTACATAATGACAAGGCTATCATCCATTGGAGAACAAAGATATCGGCAACAGACTACCTTCCATAATGACAAGGCTACCATCCATTAGAGAACAATGATATCGAAAACATACTACCTTCCATAATGACAAGGCTACCATCCATTGGAGTAACAAAAATCATAACTACAAACAACCTTTCATAACGACAAGGCTACCATCCATCGGAGTAACAAAAATCTCGACAAAAGACTACCTTCCATAACGACAAGGCTACCATCCATTGGAGTAACAAAAATCTCGACAACAGACTACCTTCCATAATGACAAGGCTACCATCCATTGGAGAACAAAGATATCGACAACAAACTACCTTCCATAATGACAAGGCTACCATCCTATGGGGTAACAAAAATATCGACAACAGACTACCTTCCATAATGACAAGGCTACCATCCATTGTAGTAACAAAAATATCAACAACAAACTACCTTCCATTATGATAAGGCAACCATCCACTGGAGTATCAAAAATATCAACAATAGACTACCTTCCTTAATGACAATGCTTCCATCAATTGGAGTAACAAAAATATCGACAATAGACTACCTTCTATAATGACAAGGCTACAATCCATCAGAGTAACAAAATATAGACAACAAACTATGTTCCATAATGACAAGGCTACCATCCATTGGAATAACAAATATCTCGACCACGAAATACCTTCCATAATGACAAGGCTATCATCAATTGGAATAACAAAAATACCAACAACAAACTACCTCCTATAACGATAAGGCTACCATCCATTGGTGTAACAAAAATCTGAACAACAGACTACCTTCCATAATGACAAGGATACCATCCATTGGAGTAACAAAAATATCGATAACAGACTACCTTCCATAAAGACAATGCTTTTATCCATTGGAGTAACAAAAATATCGACCACAGACTACGTTCCATAATGACAAGGCTACCATCAATTTGAATAACAAAAATCTCGACAACAGACTACCTTCCATAATGACAAGGCTACCATACATTGGAGTAAAAAAATATCGAAAACAGACTACGTTCCATAATGACAACGCTACCATCCGTTGGAGTAACAAAAATCTCGACAAAAGACAACCTTTCATAATGACAAGGGTACCATCCGTTGGAGTAACAAAAATCTCGACAACAGATTACCTTCCATAATGACAAGGCTACCATCCATTGGAGAACAAATATATCGACAATAAACTACCTTCCATAATGACAAGGCTACCATCCTATGGGGTATCAAAAATATCGACAACAGCCTACCTTCCATAATGACAAGGCTACCATCCATTATAGTAACAAAAATATCAACAACAGACTACCTTCCATAATGACAAGGCAACCATCCATTGGAGTATCAAAAATATCAACAATAGACTACCTTCCATATTGACAATGCTACCATCAATTGGAGTAACAAAAATATCGATAATAGACTACCTTCCATAATGACAAGGCTACAATCCATTAGAGTAAAAAAATATCGACAACAGACTATGTTCCATAATGACAAGGCTACCATCCATTGGAATAACAAATATCTCGACCACATACTACCTTCCATAATGACAAGGCTACCATCAAATGGAATAAAAAAAATACCAACAACAAACTACCTCCTATAACGACAAGGCTACCATCCATTGGTGTAACAAAAATCTGAACAACAAACTACCTTCCATAATGACAAGTCTAACATCAATTGGAGTAACCAAAATATCAACAACAGACTACCTTCCATAATGACAATGCTTTTATCCATTGGAGTAACAAAAATATCGACCATAGACTACGTTCCATAATGACAAGGCTACCATCCATTTGAATAACAAAAATCTCGACAACAGACTACCTTCCATAATGACAAGGCTACCATGAATTAGAGTAACAAAAATATGAACAACAGACTACCTTCCATAATGACATGGCTATCATCCATTGGAGTAAAAAAAATATCAAAATCAGACTACGTTCCATAATGACAATGCTACCATCCGTTGGAGTAACAAAAATCTCGACAACATACTACCTTCCATAATGACAAGGCTACCATCAATTAGAGAACAATGATATCGACAACATACTACCTTCCATAATGACAAGGCTACCATCCATTGGAGTAACAAAAATCATAACGACAGACAACCTTTCATAACGACAAGGCTACCATCCATTGAAGTAACAAAAATCTCGACAAAAGACTACCTTCCATAACGATAAGGCTACCATCCATTGGAGTAACAAAAATCTCGACAACAGACTACCTTCCATAATGACAAGGCTACCATCCATTGGAGAACAAAGATATCGACAACAGACTACCTTCCATAATGACAAAGCTACCATCCAATCGGGTAACAAAAATATCGACAACAGACTACCTTTCATAATGACAAGGCTACCATCCATTGTAGTAACAAAAATATCAACAATAGACTACCTTCCATAATGACAAGGCAAACATCCATTGGAGTATCAAAAATATCAACAATAGACTACCTTCCATAATGACAAGGCTACAATCCATTAGAGTAAAAAAATATCGACAACAGACTATGTTCTATAATGACAAGGCTACCATCCATTGAATAACAAAAATCTCGACAAAAGACTACTATCCATAACGACAAGGCTACCATCCATTGGAGTAACAAAAATCTCGACAACAGACTACCTTCCATAATGACAAGGCTACCATCCATTGGAGAACAAAGATATCGACAACATACTACCTTCCATAACGACAAGGCTACCATCCAATAGGGTAACAAAAATATTGAAAACAGACTACCTTCCATAATGACAAGGCTACCATCCATTGGAGAACAAAAATATCGACAACAGACTACCTTCCATAATGACAAGGCTACCATCCATTGGAGAACAAAGATATCGGCAACAGACTACCTTCCATAATGACAAGGTTACCATCCTATGGGGTAACAAAAATATTGACAACATACTAACTTCCATAATTACAAGGCTACCATCCATTGTAGTAACAAAAATATCAACAATAGACTACCTTCCATAATGACAAGGTAACCATCAATTGGAGTATCAAAAATATCAACAATAGACTACCATCCATAATGACAATGCTACCATCAATTGGAGTAAAAAAAATATCGACAATAGACTACCTTCCATAATGACAAGGCTACAATCCATTAGAGTAACAAAATATCGACAACAAACTATGTTCCATAATGAGAAGGCTACCATCTATTGGAATAACAAATAAATCAACCACAGACTACCTTCCATAATGACAAGGCTACCATCAAATGGAATAACAAAAATACCAACAACAAACTACCTACTATAACGACAAGGCTACCATCCATTGGTGTAACAAAAATCTGAACAACAGACTACCTTCCATAATGACAAGGCTACCATCCATTGGAGAACAAAGATATCAACAACAGACTACCTTCCATAATGACAAGGCTACCATCTTATGGGGTAACAAAAATATCGACAACAGACTACCTTACATAATGACAAGGCTACCATCCATTGGAGTATCAAAAATATCAACAATAGACTACCATCCATAATTACAATGCTACCATCAATTTGAGTAACAAAAATATCGACAATAGACTACCTTCCATAATGACAAGGCTACAATCCATTAGAGTAACAAAATATCGACAACAAACTATGTTCCATAATGAGAAGGCTACCATCCATTGGAATAACAAATATCTCAACCACAGACTACCTTCCATAATGACAAGGCTACCATCAAATGGAATAACAAAAATACCAACAACAAACTACCTACTATAACGACAAGGCTACCATCCGTTGGTGTAACAAAAATCTGAACAACAGACTACCTTCCATAATGACAAGGCTACCATCCATTGGAGAACAAAGATATCAACAACAGACTACCTTCCATAATGACAAGGCTACCATCTTATGGGGTAACAAAAATATCGACAACAGACTACCTTACATAATGACAAGGCTACCATCCATTATAGTAACAAAAATATCAACAATAGACTACCTTCCATAATGACAAGGCAACCATCCAATGGAGTATCAAAAATATCAACAATAGACTACCATCCATAATTACAATGCTACCATCAATTTGAGTAACAAAAATATCGACAATAGACTACCTTCCATAATGACAAGGCTACAATCCATTAGAGTAACAAAATATCGACAATAGACTATGTTCCATAATGACAAGGCTACCATCCATTGGAATAACAAATATCTCGACCACAAACTACCTTCCATAATGACAAGGCTACCATCAAATGGAATAACAAAAATACCAACAACAAACTACCTCCTATAACGACAAGGCTACCATCCATTGGTGTAACAAAAATATGAACAACATACTACCTTCCATAATGACAAGGCTACCATCCATTGGAGTAACAAAAATATCGATAACAGACTACCTTCCATAATGACAATGCTTTTATCCATTGGAGTAACAAAAAATCGACCACAGACTACTTTCCATAATGACAAGGCTACCATCCATTTGAATAGCAAAAATCTCGAAAATAGACTACCTTCCCTAATGACAAGGCTATCATCCATTGGAGTAAAAAAAATATCAAAAACAGACTACGTTACATAATGACAATGCTACCATCCGTTGGAGTAACAAAATTCTCGACAAAAGACAACCTTTCATAATGACAAGGCTACCATCCATTGGAGTAACAAAAATCTCAACAACAGACTACCTTCCATAATGAAAAGGCTACCATCCATTGGAGAACAAAGATATCGACAACAAACTACCTTCAATAATGACAAGGCTACCATCCTATGGGGTAACAAAAATATCGACAACAGACTACCTTCCATAATGACAAGGCTACCATCCATTGTAGTAAAAAAAATATCAACAACAAACTACCTTCCATATTGACAAGGCAACCATCCACTGGAGTATCAAAAATATCAACAATAGACTACCTTCCATAATGATAATGCTTCCATCAATTGGAGTAACAAAAATATCGACAATAGACTACCTTCCATAATGACAATGCTACAATCCATTAGAGTAACAAAATATCGACAACAAACTATGTTCCATAATGACAAGGCTACCATCCATTGGAATAACAAATATCTCGACCACAAAATACCTTCCATAATGACAAGGCTACCATCAATTGGAATAACAAAAATACCAACAACAAACTACCTCCTATAACGAAAAGGCTACCATCCATTGGTGTAACAAAAATCTGAACAACAGACTACCTTCCATAATGACAAGGCTACCATCCATTGGAGTAACAAAAATATCGATAACAAACTACCTTCCATAAAGACAATGCTTTTATCCATTGGAGTAACAAAAATATCGACCACAGACTACGTTCCATAATGACAAGGCTACCATCAATTTGAATAACAAAATTCTCGACAACAGACTACCTTCCATAATGACAAGGCTACCATACATTAGAGTAGCAAAAATATTAACAACAGACTACCTTCCATATTGACAAGGCTATCATCCATTGGAGTAAAAAAATATCGAAAACAGACTACTTTCCATAATATCAACGCTACCATCCGTTGGAGTAACAAAAATCTCGACAAAAGACAACCTTTCATAATGACAAGGCTACAATCCGTTGGAGAACAAATATATCGACAACAAACTACCTTCCATAATGACAAGGCTACCATCCTATGGGGTAACAAAAATATCGACAACAGCCTACCTTCCATAATGACAAGGCTACAATCCATTATAGTAACAAAAATATCAACAACAGACTACCTTCCATAATGACAAGGCAACCATCCATTGGAGTATCAAAAATATCATCAATAGACTACCTTCCATAATGACAATGCTACCATCAATTGGAGTAACAAAAATATCGACAATAGACTACCTTCCATAATGATAAGGCTATAATCCAATAGAGTAAAAAAATATCGACAACAGACTATGTTCCATAATGACAAGGCTACCATCCATTGGAATAACAAATATCTCGACCACATACTACCTTCCATAATGACAAGGCTACAATCAAATGGAATAACAAAAATACCAACAACAAACTACCTCCTATAACGACAAGGCTACCATCCATTGGTGTAACAAAAATCTGAACAACAAACTACCTTCCATAATGACAAGTCTACCATCAATTGGAGTAACCAAAATATCAACAACAGACTACCTTCCATAATGACAATGCTTTTATCCATTGGAGTAACAAAAATATCGACCATAGACTACGTTCCATAATGACAAGGCTACCATCCATTTTAATAACAAAAATCTCGACAACAGACTACCTTCCATAATGACAAGGCTACCATGAATTAGAGTAACAAAAATATGAACAACAGACTACCTTCCATAATGACATGGCTATCATCCATTGGAGTAAAAAAATATCAAAATCAGACTACGTTCCATAATGACAATGCTACCATCCATTGGAGTAACAAAAATCTCGACAACATACTACCTTCCATAATGACAAGGCTACCATCCATTAGAGAACAATGATATCGACAACATACTACCTTCCATAATGACAAGGCTACCATCCATTGGAGTAACAAAAATCGTAACGACAGACAACCTTTCATAACGACAAGGCTACCATCCATTGGAGTAACAAAAATCTCGACAAAAGACTACCTTCCATAACGACAAAGGCTACCATCCATTGGAGTAACAAAAATCTTGACAAAAGACTACCTTCCATAATGACAAGGCTACCATCCATTGGAGAACAAAGATATCGACAACAGACAACCTTCCATAATGACAAAGCTACCATCCAATCGGGTAACAAAAATATCGACAACAGACTACCTTCCATAATGACAAGGCTACCATCCATTGTAGTAACAAAAATATTAACAACAGACTACCTTCCATAATGACAAGGAAAACATCCATTGGAGTATCAAAAATATCAACAATAGACTACCTTCCATAATGACAAGGCTATAATCCATTAGAGTAAAAAAATATCGACAACAGACTATGTTCCATAATGACAAGGCTACCATCCATTGAATAACAAAAATCTCGACAAAAGACTACCTTCTATAACGACAAGGCTACCATCCATTAGAGTAACAAAAATCTCGACAACAGACTACCTTCCATAATGACAAGGCTACCATCCATTGGAGAACAAAGATATCGATAACAGACTACCTTCCATAATGACAAGGCTACCATCCAATAGGGTAACAAAAATATTGACAACAGACTACCTTCCATAATGACAAGGCTACCATCCATTGGATAACAAAATTCTCGACAAAAGACTATTTTCCATAAAGACAAGGCTACCATCCATTGGAGTAACAAAAGTCTCGACAACATACTACCTTCCATAATGACAAGGCTACCATCCATTAGAGAACAAAGATATCGGCAACTGACTACCTTCCATAATGACAAGGCTACGATCCTATGGGGTAACAAAAATATCGACAATAGAATAACTTCCATAATTACAAGGCTACCATCCATTGTAGTAACAAAAATATCAACAATAGACTACCTTCCATAATGACAAGGCAACCATCAATCGGAGTATCAAAAATATCAACAATAGACTACCATCCATAATGACAATGCTACCATCAATTGGAGTAACAAAAATATCGACAATAGACTACCTTCCATAATGACAAGGCTACAATCCATTAGAGTAACAAAATATCGACAACAGACTATGTTCCATAATGAGAAGGCTACCATCCATTGGAATCAGTTCAGACAGAACTTCCAAGTTCTTCACTGGTGTAAGGAGCTTCTGAAGTGAATTTGGTATTGTTCAGATGTAGCCTCCTTCTTAGAACCTGCAGAAACACTGCTAGAAGTTGTCATGTTCACACTGGGGTTTTCTGAGAAAAAGTTTGAGAAAGGGTTTCTTTTGAAAAAGGATGAACACACAAGAAGAATGCAGAAAATATTTTGGATCATTGTTAGAGACGGTAAAAGTTTAATGAATGATGTTAATGTGCTTAAATAGATTTCATAAAGTGTTTTGAAATTGTAAACGGTTTTAAGAAAGAGAATTAATTCATGATTACAGTTTCACTCATGATTAAACGCATTTAATGCTTGCTGATTTTGGGGGATTTGAGAAAGATATTTGGAACGGTTACCAGACATGTGTCTCAATGCGTCCAATCAGCGTTTTGCCTTCTCAGAAGCGTGCACGCGTGTTCTGCTTCAGAGATTTGTTGATGATTGGATGACACTTGTTTGATTTAGTGAGCAGCACGTCTATTCTTGAGCTGAAACGCTCAGATCTTTAAGAATAAAATCTGATACAATCTGCATGTCTATCTTTCTGAAAGGAGATTGATCAGAAGTTCACAGTAAACAGAAAACACATTCTGAAGGTTAATATATAAAATTAAAACATTTTCACTCTAGGCAGAGCTTCATGCTGAGATGTTTCAGAATGAAGTTGAACCTATCTTCAGAAAGTGGTTTAGTGAAGATATCAGCCCATTGATGGTCTGTATCAATAAATTTTAAGTTCAAAATTCCTTTCTGAATATAGTCCCTAATGAAGTGATGTTTTATTTCTATATGCTTAGCCCTAGAATGCAAAATAGGATTTTTACTTAAGCAAATGGCAGAAGTATTGTCACAGAGTATAGGGATGTTACTCTCAAAAATCTGGAAGTCTTCAAGCTGACTTTTCATCCAGAGCATTTGTGTGCTGCATTCAGCTGCTGCTATGTCCTCAGTTTCTGCTGTTGATAGCGCAGTTGTGGATTGCCTTTTGCTAGACCAAGAGATCAGATTTTCTCCCAGAAACTGGCAGCTTCCAGAAGTACTTTTACGCTCTATTCTGTCTCCAACAAAGTCAGCATCGCAGTAGCCTACTAAGCTGTAATCACTAGATTTTCTATAAAATAGACCCAGATTAGTAGTACCTTTCAGATACTTTAAAATTCGCTTAACAGCTGTTAAGTGAGATTCTCTAGGATCTGATTGGAATCTAGCACAAATACATACGCTGAATAATATATCAGGCCTTGAAGCCGTCAGATAAAGGAGAGAACCAATCATACCTCTGTAGACCTTTTGTTCTACCTTTTTGCTTACCTTTTCTCTTTCCAGAATGCACGTGGGATGCATTGGAATCTTTGATGACTTACATTTTGAGAGGTCAAATTTCTTCAGAAGTTCTCTGACATATTTGCTCTGATGAATGTAAGTTCCCTCTAGATTTTGATTGATCTAAATTTCCATAAAGAATTTCAATTCTCCCATGAGGCTCATCTCAAATTCTGCCTGCATACACTTAGCAAATTTTCTTCCAAGAGAAGGATTAGTAGATTCAAAAATAATATAATCAACATAAATTTGGCAAACTAAGATGTCATTCTTAACTTACTTACAGAATAAGGTAGTGTCCACCTTCCCTCTGGTGAATTCTTTTTCTAACAGAAAGTTACTTAGTCTTTCATACAAAGCTCTGGGAGCTTGTTTCAGACCCTATAGTGACTTCTTTAGTTTGAAAACATATTCTGGATTTTTTGTACTTTCAAAACCAGGGGGTTGGTGACCATAAACCTCTTCTTCTATATAACCATTTAAGAATGCACTCTTGACATCCATCTGATACAGAGTGATGCCATTATTAACAGAAAACGAAATTAAAAGTCTGATAGATTCTAACCTGGCGAATGGGGCAAAGGTTTCTGTATAATCTATCCCCTCTTGCTGACTATAACCTTGTGCTACCAGTCGTGCTTTGTTTCTGATAACTTCACCTTGTTCGTTCAGCTTATTTCTGAACACCCATCTTGTTCCAATGACGTTGAATCCTTTTGGTCTGGGAACGAGATCCCATACGTCATTTCTGGTGAATTGATTCAGCTCTTCTTGCATTGCTAGAATCCTGTCGTTGTCCAGAAGTGCTTCATCAATAGAAGAAGGTTCAATCAGAGACACAAGTCCCATGAGGGATTCTTCAGAGTTTCTGAAGCTGGCTTTTGTTCTGATTGGATCTTCCTTTCTTCCTAAGATAGTTTCTTCTGGGTGATCCAAGCTGCTTCTGGGTAGTCTTTTCTGAGGTTGATCAGCAGCTGTTGCTGGATTGCTTGCACTGCTCCTTTCAGATGTTGAAGGAGTGTCTTTGTTGAGAGCTTCTGATGACTGGTCTTCAGAACCTGTAAATTCAACTTCCATACCTGCAAAAACATCATTTTGCTTTGACTTTTCAGAGTCAAACATATCATCAAAACGAACACTGATTGATTCTTCCACAATCCGTGTTTCTGTATTGTATACTCTGTACCCTTTTGAGCGTTCACAGTATCCTAACATAATACACTTATGTGCTTTAGAGTCAAACTTGTTCAAATAATTTTTTGTATTTAACATAAAACAAGTACATCCAAATGGATGAAAATATGAAATGTTGGGCTTTCTGTTCTTCCACAATTCATATGGAGTCTTTTCCAGAATAGGTCTTATTGAGATTCTATTCTGAATGTAGCATGCTGTGTTTATTGCCTCTGCCCAGAAGATCTTAGCAATGTTTGTCTCATTGATCATGGTTCTGGCCATTTCTTGCAATGTTCTGTTCTTTCATTCTACAACTCCATTTTGTTGGGGAGTTCTAGGACAAGAGAAATCATGCAGAATGCCTCTATCATTAAAGAATGACTCAAAATCTTTGTTTTCAAACTCTCCACCATGATCACTTCTGACTTTAACGATTATAAGATCCTTTTCATTCTGAACTTGGTTACAGAAGGTAACAAACACAGAGTGTGACTCGTCCTTGTGTCATAAGAACTTTACCCATGTCCATCTGCTATAGTCATCTACGATTACTTACCCATACTTCTTGCCACTGACTGGAGCAGTTTTAACTGGTCCAAATAAGTCAATGTGCAGAAGTTCTAATGGCTTAGAGGTAGAAACAACATTTTTAGATTTGAAAGAAGGTTTTGCAAACTTGCCTTTCTGACATGCTTCACACAGAGCATCTGAATTGAACTTCAGATTAGGAAGTCCTCTGACCAGATTGAGTTTGATAATCTGAGATATTCTTCTCATACTAACATGCCCCAATCTTCTGTGCCAGATCCATTGCTCATTGTTAACAGACAGAAGACACTTTACATTCTGACTTTTCAGTTCAGAAAGTTTGATTTTATAAATGTTGTTTTTCCTCTTTCCATTAAATAGGATAGTCCCATCTTTCTGACTAATAGCTTTACATGATTTTTGATTAAAGATTATATCATAACCGTTATCACTTAATTGACTTATGGATAACAGATTATGCATTAATCCATCTACTAGCAGAACATTATTTATAGAGGGAAGATTTCCATTACCTACAGTTCCAGAGCCAATGATCTTTCCCCTCTGATTGCCTCCAAAGCCAACGTGGCCTCCAGGCTTAAGTTCCAGGCTTTGGAACATATGCCTTCTTCCCGTCATGTGTCGCGAGCAGCCAGAGTCCAGGTACCATGACTGGTGTTTCTGATTTGCTGCTAAAGATATTTGCAACATGTATTATTTTATCCTTAGGTACCCAGATTTTCTTGGGTCCTGATTTGTTAGATTTACCAAAAGTTTGGTTGAATTTTGGTTTCACAGAATACTTACTACTAGTATATTTAATATCATGTGTGTGACCATACACAAAATGTAAGTTCAGAGGAGTGTGTTTAATAGTTAAATCCATGGCATTCTTTGGTGTAGGAACCTTACCTTCGTATCCTATTCCCTTTCTGCCGTTTCTGCTAACTCCATAGATCATTGAAGCCATTTTGCTTCTATCTATGCTTTTAGAAAGGAACTTCTGAAAGCTATGATCATACTCTTTGATGATCTCATCAGCGCTGCTGGGAGTTTCAGAAATTGTTTCCTTCTATGAGTTTTGTAAAACATTTTCTAACTTTGAAATTTTATTTTTCAGCTTATAATTTTCCAATTTAAGACTCTCAATCTTATCAGAGTCAGATTCAAGATTCCTTTTCAGGTTTCTGAATTTAACTCTAATCTGCTGGTACCTTTCCAGAATTTCGTTAAGGCTTTCAGCAAGTTCAGCCTTAGTAAAATTAATTGCAAAGTCAGGAAATACCTCTTCAGTGTATGATTCTGAGTCTGATTCAGAAGCTTCAATGTCTTCTGAAATGTTGGCCATGAGAGCTATGTTTGCTCTCTCATCATCTGATTCTGAGTCAACTTCAGACGAGTCAGAGTCATCCCATGTAGCCATGAGACTCTTCTTCTTTTCTCTTCCAAACTTCTTTTTGGGCTTTTCCCTCTGAAGCTTTGGGCAGTCACTCTTGTAGTGTCCTTGCTCATTGCATTCATAGTAGATGATGTCCTTGGTGTTTGGCTTTCTGCTTCCTGAGGAGCCTTCAGATCTTCTGTATCCAGAGGAAGAATCTGACCTTCTGTATCTGGAAGAGGACTCATTCTGATCAGATTTTCTGGGATTCCTGAACTTCCTTTGCCTCTGCTTCCATAGTTGGTTCACTCTTCTGGAGAGGAGGGAAAGTTCGTCTTCTTCTGATGAGGATCCATCAGATGTTTCTTCAACTGCCTGCAAAACTTTAGACTCAGATTTTTGTTAGATTTTAATGTTAAAGGCTTACCTTGCTTCTGAGGTTCATCAGCTTCCAGCTCTATCTCGTGACTTCTGAGGGAGCTGATAAGTTCCTCCAGAGAAATTTTGTTGAGATCTTTAGCTAGCTTCAGCGCTGTAACCATTGGCCTCCACTGTTTTGGCAAGCTTCTGATGATCTTCTTGACATGATCAGTAGTAGAGTATCCTTTGTCCAGAACCTTGAGACCAGCCACCAGAATTTGGAATCTTGAGAACATTGTTTCAATGGATTCAGTTTCTTCCATTTTGAATGCCTCATACTTCTGAATGAGCGCAAGAGCTTTAGTTTCTTTGACCTGAATGTTGCCTTCATGCGTCATTCTGAGTGAGTCAAACATGTTCTTTGTTGTGTCTTTGTTAGAGATCTTTTCATATTCAGAGTAAGAGATGGCGCTGACAAGAATGGTTATGGCCTTGTGGTGATTTTTGAAGTCACGCTTTTGTTGGTCAGACATTGCTTTCCTGTCAATCTTCTGACCGCTTGCATTCACTGGATGCGTGTATCCATCTGTCACCATGTCCCACAGATCAGCATCATGTGCCAGAAAGAAGCTTTCAATTCTGTCTTTGCAGTAATCAAAATTTTCTCCATCAAACACTGGAGGTTTGCCGTTGAATCTGTCTCTGTCTTCATTGTTGTCATTGCTGGTATGTTGATAAGTTCCTGCCATTGTGTTTTTCTGATGCTGGATCTTGTACTTACACGGATAAGTGTTTTAGCTCAGTACCAGGGGCTCTGATGCCAATTGAAGAAGTGAAAAACACAATAAGGGGGGTTGAATTGTAAAAACTTGAAATCAATTGCAGTCAACACGGTATTTTTATCCTGGTTCGTTTGATCTCAAACTACTCCAGTCCACCTGTCAAGGTGATTTCGCCTCTCTCCAACGAGGTCTTAATCCACTATATTCAACTGAATATTACAACTTCTTCAACAACTACTAAAGCCTTCTTGAGTCAAGCCACAAACCGGTTTCTCAAGGAAATACTTTCTTACAGATAAATGAAATCTAAGTGTGTTGAATGTTTTCTACAAAAAACTGTTTATCACAACTGTGATACTACACACGTTAAGCTTATGAGAACTAGAGTGCTAAAATAATTGAGTAAAGAATTTGAGAGCTTTAGCAAACTGAGAGTGAGGATGATGATGAATAGCTTTTGGCGTGTAGAGAGTTGTAGAGCATTAGCCAATTCAATCTTCACTGACTTGTTTCTATAGCATTGGAAAATGGTACATTGGAGTCAATTAATTCCGTTTCAATGCTAATAACATTCTTTCCATATTAAGCAGATCTTTGTCTGGAATAATGCCGTTGATATTAAAGCATCTTGAATGCACAGTACCGTTGCCACTTAAGCGTGTTCTGGCTTTGGCTTATTCTGACGCTGCTTAGGTGCTGATGAATTGTTGTCTTCATCAGAGTTTAGATTGTTACGTGCAGATCTGTTCATCACGCTTCAGCATAAGTACATGTTGATCTTCTGATTCTGGCATCTGATATAACATCCTCTGATGCTGATGTTGATATTTCATCTTCTGATGCTGATGATGATATTCTCTTTTTGATACCCATCAAAGTTTCTGTAAAAGAAAATGTAATTTTTTAGGTAGCATATATGTCTTACATGAATCATACAATTAATATATCTTTGCATTTTGTTATCATCAAAACTTAAACTTAGGGTAGTAGATTCAAACTTTGTTCTAATAAAAACTACCTTCCATAATGATAAGGCTACCATCCATTGGAATAATAAAAATCTCGACAATAGTCTACCTTCCATAATGACAACGCTACCATCCTTTAGAGTAACACAAATCTCGATAAAAAACTACCTTCCATAATGATAAGGCTACCATCCATTGGAATAACAAAAATCTCTACAATTGACTACCTTCCATAATGACAAGGCTACCATCCATTGGAGTAACAAAAATCTCCATAAAAAACTACCTTCTATAATAATAAGGCTACTATCCATTGGAGTCACAAAAATCTCGACAACAAACTACCTTCCATAATTACAAGGCTACCATCCATTGGGGTAACAAAAATCTCGAAAACAGAATACCTTCCATAATGACAAGGCTACCATCCATTGGAGTAACAAAAATCACGACAATAGTATACCTTCCATAATTAGAAGGCTACCATCCATTGGAGTAACAAATATCTCAACAACAGACTACCTTCCATAATGACTAGGCTATCATCCATTGGAGTAACAAAAATTTGAACAACAGACTACCTTACAAAATGAAAAGTCTACAATCCATTGGAGTAACAGAAATCTCAATGACAGAATACCTTCCATATCGACAAGGCTACCATTCATTGGAGTAACAAAAATATTGATAACATACTACCTTCTATAATGACAAGGATACATCGATTGGGGTAACAAAAATCTCAACAACAGACTAGCTTCCATAATGACAAGGCTACCATCCATTGGACTAATAAAAATCTCAATAAAAAACTACCTTCCATAATGATAAGGCTACCATCCATTGGAGTAACAAACATCTCGAAAACAGACTACCTTCCATAATGACAAGGCTACCATCCATTGGAGTAACAAAAATCTGAACAACAGACTACCTTGCATAATGACAAGGCTATCATCCATTGAAGTAACAAAGATATCGACAATAGACTACTTTCCATAATGACAAGGCTACCATCCATTGGAGTAACAAAAATATCGATAACAAACTACCTTCTATAATGACAAGGCTACATCCATTGGGGTAACAAAAATCTCGACAACAGACTACCTTCCATAATGACAAGGCTACCGTCCATTGGAGTAACAAAAATCTCGACAAAAAACTACCTTCCATAATGACAAGGCTACAATCCATTGGAATAATAAAAATATCGACAACAAAATACCTTCCATAATGACAATGCTACCATCCATTGGAGTAACAAAAACCTCCATAAAAAACTACCTTCCATAATGATAAGGCTACAATCCATTGGAGTAACAAAAATCTCGACAATAGACTACGTTCCATAATTACAAGGCTACTATCCATTTGGGTAACAAAAATATCGACAATAGAATACCTTCCATAAATGACAAGGCTACCATCCATTGGAGTAACAAAAATCTGAACAACAGACTACATTGCATAATGACAAGGCTATCATCCATTGGAGTAACAAAGATATCGACAATAGACTACCTTCAATAATGACAAGGCTACCATCCATTGGAGTAACAAAAATATCGACAAAAGACTACCATCCTTAATGACAAGGTTACCATCCATTGAAATAACAAAAATCTCGAGAACAGACTACCTTCCATAATGACAAGGCTACCATCCATTGGAGTAACAAAAATTTGAACAACAGACTACCTTACAAAATGACAAGGCTACAATCCATTGGAGTAACAGAAATCTCAACGACAGACTACCTTCAATATCGACAAGGCTACCATTCATTGGAGTAACAAAAATATCGAAAACAAACTACCTTCTATAATGACAAGGATACATCCATTGGGGTAACAAAAATCTCGACAAAAGACTACCTTCCATAATGAAAAGGCTACCATCCATTGGAGTAATAAAAATCTCCATAAAAACTACCTTCCATAATGATAAGGGTACCATCCATTGGAATAACAAACATCTCGAAAATAGACTGCCTTCCATAATGACAAGGCTACCATCCATTGGAGTAACAAAAATATGAACAACAAACTACCTTGCATAATGACAAGTCTAACATCCATTGAAGTAACAAAGATATTGACAATAGACTACCTTCCATAATGACAAGGCTACCATCCATTGGAGTAACAAAAATATCAACAACAGACTACCTTCTATAATGACAAGGCTACATCCATTGGGGTAACAAAAATCTCGACAACAGAATACCTTCCATAATGACAAGGCTACCGTCCATTGGAGTAACAAAAATCTCTACAAAAAACTACCTTCCATAATGACAAGGCTACCATCCATTGGAATAATAAAAATCTCGACAATAGTCTACCTTCCATAATGACAAGGCTACCATCCATTGGAGTAACAAAAATCTCCATAAAAAACTACCTTCTATAATGACAAGGCTACCATCCATTGGAGTAACAAAAATCTCGACAACAGACTACCTTCCATAATGACAAGGCTATCATCCATTGGAGTAACAAAGATATCGACAATAGACTACCTTCAATAATGACAAGGCTACCATCCATTGGAGTAACAAAAATCTCGACAATAGTATACCTTCCATAATGACAAGGCTACCATCCATTGGAGTAACAAAAATCTCGACAACAGACTACCTTCCATAATGACAAGGCTACCGTCCATTGGAGTAACAAAAATCTCGACAAAAAACTACCTTCCATAATGACAAGGCTACAATCCATTGGAATAATAAAAATATCGACAACAAAATACCTTCCATAATGACAATGCTACCATCCATTGGAGTAACAAAAACCTCCATAAAAAACTACCTTCCATAATGATAAGGCTACAATCCATTGGAGTAACAAAAATCTCGACAATAGACTACGTTCCATAATTACAAGGCTACTATCCATTTGGGTAACAAAAATATCGACAATAGAATACCTTCCATAAATGACAAGGCTACCATCCATTGGAGTAACAAAAATCTGAACAACAGACTACATTGCATAATGACAAGGCTATCATCCATTGGAGTAACAAAGATATCGACAATAGACTACCTTCAATAATGACAAGGCTACCATCCATTGGAGTAACAAAAATATCGACAAAAGACTACCATCCTTAATGACAAGGTTACCATCCATTGAAATAACAAAAATCTCGAGAACAGACTACCTTCCATAATGACAAGGCTACCATCCATTGGAGTAACAAAAATTTGAACAACAGACTACCTTACAAAATGACAAGGCTACAATCCATTGGAGTAACACAAATCTCAACGACAGACTACCTTCAATATCGACAAGGCTACCATTCATTGGAGTAACAAAAATATCGAAAACAAACTACCTTCTATAATGACAAGGATACATCCATTGGGGTAACAAAAATCTCGACAAAAGACTACCTTCCATAATGAAAAGGCTACCATCCATTGGAGTAATAAAAATCTCCATAAAAACTACCTTCCATAATGATAAGGGTACCATCCATTGGAATAACAAACATCTCGAAAATAGACTGCCTTCCATAATGACAAGGCTACCATCCATTGGAGTAACAAAAATATGAACAACAAACTACCTTGCATAATGACAAGTCTAACATCCATTGAAGTAACAAAGATATTGACAATAGACTACCTTCCATAATGACAAGGCTACCATCCATTGGAGTAACAAAAATATCAACAACAGACTACCTTCTATAATGACAAGGCTACATCCATTGGGGTAACAAAAATCTCGACAACAGAATACCTTCCATAATGACAAGGCTACCGTCCATTGGAGTAACAAAAATCTCTACAAAAAACTACCTTCCATAATGACAAGGCTACCATCCATTGGAATAATAAAAATCTCGACAATAGTCTACCTTCCATAATGACAAGGCTACCATCCATTGGAGTAACAAAAATCTCCATAAAAAACTACCTTCTATAATGACAAGGCTACCATCCATTGGAGTAACAAAAATCTCGACAACAGACTACCTTCCATAATGACAAGGCTATCATCCATTGGAGTAACAAAGATATCGACAATAGACTACCTTCAATAATGACAAGGCTACCATCCATTGGAGTAACAAAAATCTCGACAATAGTATACCTTCCATAATGACAAGGCTACCATCCATTGGAGTAACAAAAATCTCGACAACAGACTACCTTCCATAATGAAAAGGCTATCATCCATTGGAATAACAAAAGTTTGAACAACAGACTACCTTACAAAATGACAAGGCTACAATCCATTGGAGTAACATAAATCTCAATGACAGACTACCTTCCATATCGACAAGGCTACCATTCATTGGAGTAACAAAAATATCGACAACATACTACCTTCTATAATGACAAGGATACATCGATTGGGGTAACAAAAATGTCTACAACAGACTACCTTCCATAATGACAAGGCTACCATCCATTGGACTAATAAAAATCTCCATAAAAAACTACCTTCCATAATGATAAGGCTACCATCCATTGGAATAACAAACATCTCGAAAATAGACTACCTTCCATAATGACAAGGCTACCATCCATTGGAGTAACAAAAATCTGAACAACAGACTACCTTGCATAATGACAAGGCTATCATCCATTGAAGTAACAAAGATATCGACAATAGACTACTTTCCATAATGACAAGGCTACCATCCATTGGAGTAACAAAAATATCGACAACATACTACCTTCTATAATGACAAGGATACATCGATTGGGGTAACAAAAATCTCGACAACAGACTACCTTCCATAATGACAAGGCTACCGTCCATTGGAGTAAGAAAAATCTCGACAAAAAACTACCTTCCATAATGACAATGCTACCATCCATTGGAATAATAAAAATCTCGACAATAGTCTACCTTCCATAATGACAACGCTACCATCCATTGGAGTAACAAAAATCTCGATAAAAAACTACCTTCCATAATGATAAGGCTACCATCCATTGGAATAACAAAAATCTCGACAATCGACTACCTTCCATAATGACAAGGCTACCATCCATTGGAGTAACAAAAATCTCCATAAAAACTACCTTCTATAATGATAAGGCTACCATCCATTGGAGTCACAAAAATCTCGACAACAGACTACCTTCCATAATTACAAGGCTACCATCCATTGGGGTAACAAAAATCTCGACGACAGACTACCTTCCATAATGAAAAGGCTACCATCCATTGGAGTAACGAAAATATCAACAACAGACTACCTTCTATAATGACAAGGCTACATCCATTGGGGTAACAAAAATCTCGACAACAGAATACCTTCCATAATGACAAGGCTACCGTCCATTGGAGTAACAAAAATCTCTACAAAAAACTACCTTCCATAATGACAAGGCTACCATCCATTAGAATAATAAAAATCTCGACAATAGTCTACCTTCCATAATGACAAGGCTACCATCCATTGGAGTAACAAAAATCTCCATAAAAAACTACCTTCTATAATGACAAGGCTACCATCCATTGGAGTAACAAAAATCTCGAAAACAGACTACCTTCTATAATGACAAGGCTACCATCCATTGGAGTAACAAAAATCTCGAAAACAGACTACCTTCAATAATGACAAGGCTACCATCCATTGGAGTAACAAAAATCTCGACAATAGTATACCTTTCTGTAGTTGTTTAGTTATTGGATTGCATTTTTGGTAAAACCCAAGTGTATGTGTAAATGTCATGACTGATGTCATAACATTCTAGTTTAGTTTGTACTGATTCATTAGGTACCTTTGCAGAAAAATATTGTCATACCGGTACTGATGTTTATAAGTGTGTATCTGAGCATTTTGCAAAATGATCACATTTTCCTAAATCAGTAGACAGGTTTTTCAGATGTCATAACAGATGTTACGACATCCTGTTCTGAACTAACAGGTTTGCAGTTTGGTTAATTCTGAGTTTTTTCAGGAAAATGACTCAGTCTTTCCAGAACAGAATCCTGCGTTTTCTTTGGGTTAACCTAACTCAACCCTAACCTGGTTGATAAAGTCCTGTGACCTAGTCTTAAGGTCAAATGGAATTAACCCTAGGTTTTTGTGGAAACCCTAACTGAAGATGCAACTGCTATATATTCAACAGAGCTGCTGTTTTGAAAGCAATCCCTGTTTTGGTCAAAAGATCATTTGTAAGCTGTATAGTTTTAACCATTGTAATTCAAGCAATTATCATTGTGATAAAAGACATGGAATAGGTTTTTAATTGTAAGGGTTGTGTAGCACTCAAAGCTTTGAAGCAAGAGTGTTTGTATGTCTCTTGACTAAAGCTGTGAAGCAGAGTCAAGTTAGGTGTGTGTATCACTCAAAGCTGTGAAGCAAGAGTGGTTGTGTTGCTTGATTAAAAAGCTGTGAAGCTTAATCATGTGTATGTTTTTGAAGAGTGTCTTCATCAATTCATTAGTCAAATTGTTTTATGTATCACTGCTGTGATTGAGGGGGAGTGAGTAGGAACTCAGGTTTAAGTTGTACTTAGATTGAAATTGCATTGGGTAGGTCTTAAGTGAAGGAGATAAACTGGTTGGTTTATTCCTGAATTAACATCTCTTATAGTGGATTTCCTCCCTGGCTTGGTAGCCCCCAGAGTAGGTGTTGTTGCACACTGAACTGGGTAAACAATTGACTGTGTTCTTTACTGTTTTTGTATTTACTGTCTTATAGAAAGTCAGATACGGTGTCATAACATTGAACGTGACATTGAGTATCTGCAGCCAGAATTTCAATTGGCATCAGAGCAGGCACCCTGCCTGTATTACTGGGTGAGATCTAGGGATATCACTTTCTGGCACTATGGACAAAGAAGGAGTTTTTGGAAATAGACCACCCATTCTGGATGGAACTAATTATGACTACTGGAAACCTCGTATGATTGCCTTCTTAAAATCTCTGGACAAAAAGGCTTGGAGAGCTGCTGACAAAGGATGGATCCATCCCACCATAACTGAGAAAGATGGGACAATCAGTCTGAAGCCTGAGGAAGATTGGAGTAAAGAAGAAGATGAGTTAGCCCTGGGAAATTCCAAAGCTTTAAATGCCTTGTTCAATGGAATTGATAGAAACATTTTCAGACTAGTACATCAATATGAACTGGCTAAGGAAGTTTGGGACACTCTCAAAACTACTCATGAGGGCACTTCCAAAGTAAAAATGTCAAGGCTTCAGATGTTGACTACCAAGTTTGAGAATCTAAAAATGATGGAAGATGAAACCACTCATGAGTTTCACATGAACATCTTGGAGATTTCCAACACCTCAGGAGCACTGGGAGAAAAGATGTCAGAAGAAAAACTGGTGAGAAAGATTCTCAGATCCTTGCCTAAAAGATTTGCAATGAAGGTAACTGCCATAGAGGAAGCCCAGGACATCAGCAAGTTGAAAGTGGATGAACTTATTGGGTCTCTTCAGACTTTTGAGATGGGGATCACTGATAATGGTGACAAGAAGAACAAGAGCATAGCACTTGTATCCAACACTGATGTTGAAAACAAGGAGGGTGAAGAAGAAAATATTTCAGAAGCTATAGCCATGCTTGGAAGACAGTTCAACAAGCTCATCAAAAGAATGGATCCAAAGTCAAGGTCTAATGTTCATAACATTCCCTCTGACATTGACAGTTCTAGCAGAAGACCAAGGTCAAAAGAAAAGGGAAACCAAGGCAGAGGTATTCAATGCCATGGCTGTGAAGGATATGGGCATATTCGAGCTGAATGTCCTACCTTTCTTAAGAAACAAAAGAAAGGAATGACTGTTACTTGGTCTGACTGTGATTCAGAAAGTAATTCTGAAGAAGAATCTGCCAAACTAGTTACTGCTCTAACTAGTTTTTGTACCTCTGAAAGTGACACTAGTGATGAAGAAGTGACATTTAAAGAATTGGCTGATACCTACAAGAAATTGTGTATCAGAAGTGCTGAAGTCTGTGTGCAGAATGAGAAACAATCAAAGCTCATTATAATGCTGGAGGCTGAAAAAAGGGCAGATCTTGAAACTATAAGTCATCTAGAAGGGGAAGTTCAATTGCTGAACTCACAACTGAACCAAATGACCAAATCTGTCAAGATGCTGACCAATGGATCAGATAAATTGGAAGAGATTCTTCAAGTTGGACAAAATGTGGGAAACAAATCTGGACTAGAATTTGTGGAAGCTAAGAAATCTGGTGCAGACAAGAAGATCAGGCATGTTAAACAATTGTCAAAGCAGATGTCTCAACACAACTCTCAACATCAGAAACAGAAATACATGAAGAAAAAATACCAAAGATGGAGATGTCATCATTGTGGGAGGTATGGACCTATAAAGCCCTTCTGCTTCAAATTGCATGGATACCCTAATCAAAACTCAGGTGCTAAACCTAAGCCAAAAAGGGTACCACATACTCCTCATTGGAAGAAAAAGGCTACTGCCCTGATAGCCCATACTTCCCTGAGAGTGTCTGCAAAGGAAGGCTGGTACTTTGACAGTGGGTGTTCTAAACACATGACTAGAATAAAGAACATTCTCAATCATGTCAAACCTCACAACACTAGTTATGTGACCTTTGGAGATGGTGCTAAAGGTGAAATCAAAGGAGTTGGTAATTTGGACTGCCCTGAAGTTCCAAGTCTGAGTGAAGTCTTGCTGGTAAAAGGGCTGACTGCTAATCTCATTAGTATCAGTCAATTATGTGATCTAGGATTCAAGGTCAACTTCTCAAAATCTGAATGTCTAGTAATTAATGAAAAACTAGAAGTTGTAATGAAAGGAATCAGATCCAAAGATAACTGCTACTTGTGGCAGCCTGAGAACACTAATAACTCCACTATGTGTCCAATTACCAAAGAAGAAAAAGAGATGAAACTGTGGCATCATAAGCTTGGTCATCTTCATCAAAGAAGAATGAAAAGAGCTATCTCTATGGAAGCAGTCAGAAGGACTCCAAAACTACAGGTTGATAATGTCTATGATGTGGTGAATAAACTTGAAGAAGGATGTGTTGTCAGAACGAGAAGTAATCATGACAAGGATGTTGGAAACAACAAGTCTAATAATTTCTGTTTCCCTGAAGAAATGAGGCGTGAAGTCTCCTCTCCTATAACTCTCCATCAAAATGGAGTGGACAAAAAGAAAATCATTCAAGAATCAACAAGAACTATGATTCATGTCAAAATAATGCCTTCCCAACTCTGTGCGGAAATGGTTGCAGCTAGGAATAACTGTTCTCAAAATATCTGGACAAAACAAATGCTCACTGAGTATAATGTCTCACAAGATGTTGTGACATTGTGTTGTGACAATCTGAATACAATCAATATTTCCATGAACCCTATTCAGCATAACAGGACCAAGCACATTGACTTTGTAGAGAAGAAGTCATTTAAACTGGAACATGGTATCATTAAGCTTCAGCTGACTGATTCTTCTACCAAGGCTCTTGTTGGAAATAAACTTGAAAACTTGAGGGGCAGGTTGGGTATTTGCCAACATGAGAAATTATAGCAATAAATTTTGCTTAAAACAAGGGTTGAAGGAGTTAATTTTGTTAAGTCTATTTTTAGTGGGTTAATCATATGTTTTCCCAATTCTTTCAAAATCTTTAAGAAGTTGAAAAGACTCTCTTTTGCCTCTTACCTCTCCCGTCTTTGCATCCTGTTCCCTCCTCTCAATCAAAGTTTTTTCTCAAATTGCTACTGGTGATCTAAGTCAATCAAAATGTCTCAGACATCATCTTCAACCAAGGCGACTTCATCATCCTCATCATCTTCATCATCTGACCAAGACTCTAGAGCAATCACCACATGCATAGAATCTGAAGTTCTTGAGGTCACTCCTCTCAGAGAGATGGCAACTGACCCCGCCAAAGTCAAAAAGCTAAGAACTAGACATGCAGGAAGAGCTCAAGCTGCAGCCTCTGGTAATCCTTGTCATCCTTCTTCTTCTGTACCAAATAGAGAAGGATCAGTTCAAGTTCATCAAGCTATTGCTACGCTTGTTACTAGTATACTAAGCGGAAACCAACCTGTACCGGGGATTTCTGTCCCTTTAAATCAATCAGGAAGCCCAAATGTGGACGTCTCTGAGAATGTAGATGTCTCTGAGAATGTTGTGACACAAAATGACAACATTCAGAACCCTTCAGAAAAGACTGCTGATCCACCTATCATTGATGTGGATGAGGATTACTCAGATAATGATCTGATTGCCAATGTAAACCCTAGCATAGCTAGGAGATTGATGAAAAGAAAGGGTAATCAGAATGATGCAAAATGTGTGTCCAAAGATAAACCTGCTGTTAAGAAATCCAAGGCTGAAGGCATGGCTGAGGTAGAATCTGTGAAAACTATTCAGTCCAAAGGGAAGAAGGCCCAGGTGCATACTGCTAGACAACCAATTTCAAAGAAGAGAAAAGAACCTGAATCTTCCGATTCTGATGAGGAATCAGAATTTGAGATTGATGCTGAAGAAATTCCTATCAGAAGGAAGCTCCCCTCCAGCAAAATTGCTAGAGTTCCTGAAGTCCCAACAGACAACATCTCTTTTCATCATCCTGACAATGCAAACAAATGGAAGTATGTTTGCTTAAAGAGAATAGCTTTAGAAAGAGAACTCAACAATGATGCCATGGAGTGCAAAGACATCATGGACCTGATCAAGAATGCTGTACTGATGAAGACAGTGATAAAATTTAACAAGTGTTATGAAAATCTGGTCAAGGAGTTTATAGTGAACTTGTCTAATGATTGTGCTGATGGAAGGTAAGCTGACTTTGAAAGTGTTTTTGTTAGAGGAAGAAGGGTCAAGTTCTCTCCATCAGAAATTAACAAATTTCTTGGAAGAACAAATGAGGATTGTCCTGATCTGGAAGTCACTGACAATGAAGTTTGTCAAACAATCACAGCAAGGAAAGTGAAGTGCTGGCCCTTGAAAGGCAAGCTGAATGCCAGCAAAATCAGCATGAAATTTGCCATCCTGCACAAGATTGGTGCAGCCAACTGGGTGCCTACAAACCATAAATCAACTATCTCCACAGGATTGGGGAGATTTATTTATGCTGTGGGAACCAAGACTGCTTTTGGCTATGGCAGGTATATTTTTGAACAAACTTTAAAACATGCTGGTAGTTATGTTGTCAAAGGACCAATTGCCTTTCCCTCCCTCCTTTGTGGAATTATCCTTACACAATACTCTGATATCCTGGTGGCAAGAGATACAGCCTGCAAAAGAGCTCCTGCCCTTGGGTTGCACTACAAACTGTTTCAGGGATCTCATGCTCCTGATATTGTCATAACATCAGCTGAGACATCGTCTGTGAATACCCAGTCCAAGACATCTGATGTCATAGCTGTTTTAAAAGAGACCTGCAAAGAGCTGGAAGCTAGGAAAAAGACCCTAGAAATCCTAATTGCCAGGTTAGAAAAGGAGGAAGTTGAAGGAAACAGAAGGGAAGAGGGTGTAGAAGCTGAAGGTCATCTCAATACTGAAGAAACTAGCTCCTCTGAGTCTGATGACAGTGCTTAAAGGTTGGTGGAGTTGCTGTTTGGTGGTGGTGATACCTGGTGGAGTTTGGAAGTGTGTTCAGTTTTTAGCTGCTGCTCTTATTACTTTTTTCTGGATGACTGTATAATTTTTATGACCATGTATCTTTGGCCCATTTGTGGCTAAAGAGGGGGAGAATATTTTGGTACTTACTTAATTAGACATTCTATTTTTCTGCAGTCATTTCTTTCTGCTTCTATCTATCTCTGATTGCTTAGGGTCTTTAGCCAAAAATCTGCCAAAGGGGGAGTTTGTAGTTGTTTAGTTATTGGCTTGCATTTTTGGTAAAACCCAAGTGTATGTGTGAATGTCATGACTGATGTCATAACATTTTAGTTTAGTTTGTACTGATTCATTAGGTACCTTTGCAGAAAAATATTGTCATACAGGTACTGATGTTTATAAGTGTGTATCTGAGCATTTTGCAAAATGATCACATTTTCCTAAATCAGTAGACAGGTTTTTCAGATGTCATCACAGATGTTACGACATCCTGTTCTGAACTAACAGGTTTGCAGTTTGGTTAATTCTGAGTTTTTTCAGGAAAATGACTCAGTCTTTCCAGAACAGAATCCTGCGTTTTCTTTGGGTTAACCTAGCTCAACCCTAACCTGGTTGATAAAGTCCTGTGACCTAGTATTAAGGTCAAATGGAATTAACCCTAGGTTTTTGTGGAAACCCAAACTGAAGATGCAGCTGCTATATATTCAACAGAGCTGCTGTTTTGAAAGCAATCCCTTTTTTGGTCAGAAGATCATTTGTAAGCTGTATAGTTTTAACCATTGTAATTCAAGCAATTATCATTGTGATAAGTGACTTGGAATAGGTTTTTAATTGTAAGGGTTGTGTAGCACTCAAAGCTTTGAAGCAAGAGTGTTTGTATGTCTCTTGACTAAAGCTGTGAAGCAGAGTCAAGTTAGGTGTGTGTATCACTCAAAGCTGTGAAACAAGAGTGGTTGTGTTGCTTGATTAAAAAGCTGTGAAGCTTAATCAAGTGTATGTTTTTGAAGAGTGTCTTCATCAATTCATTAGTCAAATTGTTTTATGTATCACTGCTGTGATTGAGGGGGAGTGAGTAGGAACTCAGGTTTAAGTTGTACTTAGATTGAAATTGCATTGGGTAGGTCTTAAGTGAAGGAGATAAACTTGTTGGTTTATTCCTGAATTAACATCTCTTATAGTGGATTTCCTCCCTGGCTTGGTAGCCCCCAGAGTAGGTGTTGTTGCACACTGAACTGGGTAAACAATTGACTGTGTTCTTTACTGTTTTTGTATTTACTGTCTTATAGAAAGTCTGATACGGTGTCATAACATTGAACGTGACATTGAGTATCTGCAGCAAGAATTTCACTTCCATAATGACAAGGCTACCATCCATTGGAGTAACAAAAATCTCGACAACAGACTACCTTCCATAATGACAAGGCTATCATCCATTGGAATAACAAAAATTTGAACAATAGACTACCTTACAAAATGACAAGGCTACAATCCATTGGAGTAACATAAATCTCAATGACAGACTACCTTCCATATCGACAAGGCTACCATTTATTGGAGTAACAAAAATATCGACAACATACTACCTTCTATAATGACAAGGATACATCGATTGGGGTAACAAAAATCTCGACAACAGACTACCTTCCATAATGACAAGGCTACCATCCATTGGACTAATAAAAATCTCCATAAAAAACTACCTTCCATAATGATAAGGCTACCATCCATTGGAATAACAAACATCTCGAAAACAGACTACCTTCCATAATGACAAGGCTACCATCCATTGGAGTAACAAAAATCTGAACAACAGACTACCTTGCATAATGACAAGGCTATCATCCATTGAAGTAACAAAGATATCGACAATAGACTACTTTCCATAATGACATGGCTACCATCCATTGGAGTAACAAAAATATCGATAACAGACTACCTTCTATAATGACAAGGCTACATCCATTGGGGTAACAAAAATCTTGACAACAGACTACCTTCCATAATGACAAGGCTACCGTCCATTGGAGTAACAAAAATCTCGTCAAAAAACTACATTCCATAATGACAAGGCTACCATCCATTGGAGTAATAAAAATCTCCATAAAAACTACCTTCCATGATGATAAGGCTACCATCCATTGGAATAACAAACATCTCGAAAATAGACTACCTTCCATAATGACAAGGCTACCATCCATTGGAGTAACAAAAATCTGAACAACAAACTACCTTGCATAATGACAAGGCTATCTTCCATTGAAGTAACAAAGATATCGACAATAGACTACCTTCCATAATGACAAGGCTACCATCCATTGGAGTAACAAAAATATTGACAACAGACTACCTTCTATAATGAGAAGGCTACATCCATTGGGGTAACAAAAATCTCGACAACAGAATACCTTCCATAATGACAAGGCTACCGTCCATTGGAGTAACAAAAATCTCGACAAAAAACTACCTTCCATAATGACAATACTACCATCCATTGGAATAATAAAAATCTCGACAATAGTCTACCTTCCATAATGACAACGCTACCATCCATTGGAGTAACAAAAATCTCGATAAAAAACTACCTTCCATAATGATAAGGCTACCATCCATTGGAATAACAAAAATCTCGACAATCGACTACCTTCCATAATGACAAGGCTACCATCCATTGGAGTAACAAAAATCTCCATAAAAACTACCTTCTATAATGATAAGGCTACCATCCATTGGAGTCACAAAAATCTCGACAACAGACTACCTTCCATAATTACAAGGCTACTGTCCATTGGAGTAACAAAAATCTCGACGACAGAATACCTTCCATAATGACAAGGCTACCATCCATTGGAGTAACAAAAATCTCGACAACAGACTACCTTTCATAATTACAAGGCTACCATCCATTGGAGTAACAAAAATCTCGACAAAAGACTACCTTCCATAATGACAAGGTTACCATCCATTAGAATAACAAAAATCTCGACAACAGACTACCTTCCATAATGACAAGGCTACCATCCATTGGAGTAACAAAAATTTGAACAACAGACTACCTTACAAAATGAGAAGGTTACAATCCATTGGATTAACAGAAATCTCAATGACATAATACCTTCCATATCGACCAGGCTACCATTCATTGGAGTAAAAAAAATATCGACAACATACTACCTTCTATAATGACAATGATACATCCATTGGGGTAACAAAAATCTCGACAACAGACTACCTTCCATAATGACAAGGCTACCATCCATTGGAGTAATGAATATCTCCATAAAAAACTACCTTCCATAATGATAAGGCTACCATCCATTGGCATAACAAACATCTCGAAAATAGGATACCTTCCATAATGACAAGGCTACCATCCATTGGAGTAACAAAAATCTGAACAACAAACTACCTTGCATAAAGACAAGGTTATCATCCATTGTAGTAACAAAGATATCGATAATAGACTACCTTCTATAAGGACAAGGCTACCATCCATTGGAGTAACAAAAATATCGACAATAGACTACCTTCTATAATGACAAGGCTACATCCATTCGGGTAACAAAAATCTCGACAACAGACTACCTTCCATAATGACAAGGCTACTGTCCATTGGAGTAACAAAAATCTAGATAAAAAACTACCTTCCATAATGACAAGGCTACCATCCATTGGAATAATAAAAATCTCGACAATAGTCCACCTTCCATAATGACAACGCTACCATCCATAATGACAACGTTACCATCCATTGGAGTAACAAAAATATCGATAAAAAACTACCTTCCATAATGATAAGATTACCATCCATTGGAATAAGAAAAATCTCGACAATCGACTACCTTCCATAATGACAAGGCTACCATCCATTGGAGTAACAAAAATCTCCATAAAAAACTACCTTCCATAATGATAAGGCTACCATCCATTGGAGTAACAAAAATATCGACAACAGACTACCTTCCATAATTACAAGGCTACCATCCATTGGGGTATCAAAAATCTCGACAACAGAATACCTTTCATAATGACAAGGCTACCATCCATTGGAGTAACACAAATATCGACAACAAGCTACCTTCCATAATGACAAGGCTATAATCCATTGGAGTAAAAAAGATATCGATAATAGACTACCTTCAATAATGACAAGGCTACCATCCATTGGAGTAACAAAAATCTCGTCAAAATACTACCTTGCATAATGACAAGGCTATCATCCATTGGATTAACAATGATATCAACAACATACTACCTTCCATAATAACAAGGCTACCATCCTTTGGAATAACAAAAATCTGAACAACATACTACCTTCCATAATTACAAGGCTATAATCCATTGGAGTAACAGAAATCTCAACGACAGACTACCTTCAATAATGACAAGGCTACCATCCATTGGAGTAACAAAAATATAGACAACAGACTACCTTCTATAATGACAAGGCTACATCCATTGGGGTAACAAAAATATTGACAACAGACTACCTTCCATAATGAGAAGGCTACCATCCATTGGAGTAACAAAAATCTCGATAAAAAACTACCTTCCATAATGATAAGGGTACCATCCATTGGAGTAACAAAAATATGAATAACAGACTACCTTGCATAATGACAAGGCTATCATCCATTGGAGTAACAATGATATCGACAACATACTACCTTCCATAATGACAAGGCTACCATCAATTGTAGTAACAAAAATCTCGAGAAAAAACTACCTTCCATAATGACAAGGCTACCATCTATTGGAATAAAAAAAATCTCGACAACAGACTACCTTCCATAATTACAAGGCTATTATCCATTGGAGTAACAAAAATATCGATAATAGACTAACTTCAATAATGACAAGGCTACCATCCATTGGAGTAACAAAAATCTCGACAAAATACTACCTTCCATAATGACAAGGTTACCATCCATTGGAATAACAAAAATCTCGACAATAGACTACCTTCCATAATTTCAAGGCTACCATCCAATGGAATAACAAAAATATCAACAACAGACTACCTTCCTTAATGACAAGGCTACCATCCTTTGGAATAACGAAAATCTGAACAACATACTACCTTCCATAATTACAAGGCTATAATCAATTGGGGTAACAGAAATCTCAACGACAGACTACCTTCCATAATGACAAGGCTACCATCCATTGGAGTAACTAAAATATCGACAACAAACTACCTTCTATAATGACAAGGCTAGATCCATTGGGGTAACAAAAATATCGACAACAAACTACCTTCCATAATGAGAAGGCTACCGTCCATAGGAGTAACAAAAATCATGACAAAAAACTACCATCCATAATGACAAGTCTACCATCCATTGGAATAATAAAAATCTCGACAATAGTCTACCTTCCATAATGTCAAGGCTACCATCCATTGGAGTAACAAAAATCTCGATAATAAACTACCTTCCATAATGATAAGGCTACCATCCATTGGAGTAACAAAAATCTGAACAACAGACTACCTTGCATAATGACAAGGCTATCATCCATTGGAGTAACAATGATATCGACAACATACTACCTTCCATAATGACAAGGCTACCATCCATTGGATTAACAAAAATCTCGAGAAAAAACTACCTTCCATAATGACAAGGCTACCATCTATTGGAATAACCAAAATATCGACAATAGACTACCTTCCATAATTACAAGGCTATTATCCAATGGAGTAACAAAGATATCGATAATAGACTACCTTCAATAATGACAAGGCTACCATCCATTGGAGTAACAAAAATCTCGACAAAATACTACCTTCTATAATGACAAGGTTACCATCCATTGGAATAACAAAAATCTCGACAATAGACTACCTTCCATAATGACAAGGCTACCATCCATTGGAATAACAAAAATCTGAACAACAGACTACCTTCCATAATGACAAGGCTACCATCCTTTGGAATAACAAAAATCTAAACAACATACTACCTTCCATAATGACAAAGCAAAAATCCATTGGAGTAACATAAATCTCAACGACAGACTACTTTCCATAATGACAAGGCTACAATCCATGGGAGTAACAAAAATCTCGACTAAAAACTACCTTCCATAATGACAAGGCTACCATCCATTGGAATAATAAAAATCTTGACAATAGTCTACCTTCCATAATGACAAGGCTACCATCCATTGGAGTAACAAAAATGTCGATAAAAAACTACCTACCATAATGTTAAGGCTATCATCCATTGGAATAACAAAAATCTAGACAATAGACTACTTTCCATAATGACAAGGCTACCATCCATTGGAGTAACAAAAATCTGAACAACAGACTACCTTGCATAATGACAAGGCTATCATCCATTGGAGTAACAATGATATCGATAATAGACTACCTTTAATAATGACAAGGCTACCATCCATTGGAGTAAAAAAATTCTCGACAAAATACTACCTTCCATAATGACAAGGCTACCATCCTTTGGAATAACAAAAATCTGAACAACATACTACCTTCCATAATTACAAGGCTATAATCCATTGGAGTAACAGAAATCTCAACGACAGACTACCTTCCATAATGACAAGGCTACCATCCATTGGAGTAACAAAATTATCGATAACAGACTACCTTCTATAATCTCAAGGCTACATCCATTGGGGTAACAAAAATCTCGACAACAGACTACCTTCCATAATGAGAAGTCTACCGTTCATAGGAGTAAAAAAAATCTCGACTAAAAACTACCTTCCATAATGACAAGGCAACCATCCATTGGAATAATAAAAATCTCGACAACAGTCTACCTTCCATAATGACAAGGCTACCATCCATTGGAGTAACAAAAATCTCGATAAAAAACTACCTTCCATAATGATAAGGCTACCATCCATTGGAATAATAAAAATATCGACAATAGACTACCTTCCATAATGACAAGGCTACCATCCATAGGACTAACAAAAATCTGAACAACAGACTACCTTGCATAATGACAAGGCTATCATTCATTGGAGTAACAATGATATCGACAACATACTACCTTCCATAATGACAAGGCTACCATCCATTGGAGTAACAAAAATCTCGAGAAAAAACTACCTTCCATAATGACAAGGCTACCATCTATTGGAATAACAAAAATATCGACAATAGACTACCTTCCATAATTACAAGGCTATTATCCAATGGAGTAACAAAGATATCGATAATAGACTACCTTCAATAATGACAAGGCTACCATCCATTGGAGTAACAAAAATCTCGACAAAATACTACCTTCCATAATGACAAGGCTACCATCCAATGGAATAACAAAAATCTGAACAACAGACTACCTTCCATAATGACAAGGCTACCATCCTTTGGAATAACAAAAATCTGAACAACATACTACATTCCATAATGACAAAGCTAAAATCCATTGGAGTAACATAAATCTCAACGACAAACTACCTTCCATAATGACAAGGCTACCATCCATTGGAGTAACAAAAATCTCGACTAAAAACTACCTTCCATAATGACAAGGCTACCATCCATTGGAATAATAAAAATCTCGACAATAGTCTACCTTCCATAATGACAAGGCTACCATCCATTGGAGTAACAAAAAAGTCGATAAAAAACTACCTACCATAATGATAAGGCTATCATCCATTGGAATAACAAAAATCTCGACAATAGACTACTTTCCATAATGACAAGGCTACCATCCATTGGAGTAACAAAAATATGAACAACAGACTACCTTGCATAATGACAAGGCTATCATCCATTGGAGTAACAATGATATCGACAATAGACTACGTTCAATAATGACAAGGATACCATCTATTGGAGTAACAAAAATCTCGACAAAATACTACCTTTCATAATGACAAGGCTAACATCAATTGGAATAACAAAAATCTCGATAACAGAATACCTTAGATAATGAAAAGGCTACCATCCATTGGAGTAACAAAAATTTGAATAATAGACTACCTTACATAATTGCAAGGCTACAATCCATTGGAGTAACAGAAATCTCAGCGACAGACTACCTTCCATAATGACAAGGCTACCATTCAATGGAGTAACAAAAATATCGACAACATACTACCTTCCATAATTACAAGGCTACCATCCACTGGAGTAACAAAAATCTCGAGAAAAAACTACCTTCCATAATGACAAGGATACCATCCATTGGAATATCAAAAAACTCGACAATAGACTACATTCCATAATGACAAGGCTACCATCCATTGGAGTAACATAAATTTGAACAACAGACTACCTTATAAAATGACAAGGCTACAATCCATTGGAGTAACAGAAATCTCAACGACAGGATACCTTCCATATCGACAAGGCTACCATTCATTGGAGTATCAAAAATATCGACAACAAACTACCTTCTATAATGACAAGGGTACATCCATTGGGGTAACAAAAATCTAGACAACAGACTACCTTCCATAATGACAAGGCTACCATCCAGTGGAGTAATAAAAATCTCCATAAAAAACTATCTTCCATAATGATAAGGCTACCATCCATTGGAATAACAAACATCTCGAAAATAGACTACCTTCCATAATGATAAGGCTACCATCCATTGGAGTAACAAAAATATGAACAACAGACTACCTTGCATAATGACAAGGTTATCATCCATTGGAGTATCAAAGATATCGACAATAGACTACCTTCTATAATGACAAGGCTACCATCCATTGGAGTAACAAAAATATCGACAACAGGCTACCTTATATAATGACAAGGCTACATCCATTGGGGTAACAAAAATCTCGACAACAGACTACCTTCCATAATGACAAGGCTACCGTCCATTGGAGTAACAAAAATATCGACAAAAAACTACCTTCCATAATGACAAGGCTACCATCCATTGGAATAATAAAAATCTCGACAATAGTCTACCTTCCATAATGACAACGCTACCATGCATAATGACAACGCTACCATCAATTGGAGTAACAAAAATCTGGATAAAAAACTACCTTCCATAATGATAAGGCTACCCTCCATTGGAATAACAAAATTCTCGACAATCGACTACCTTCCATAATTACAAGGCTACCATCCATTGGAGTAACAAAAATCTCCATAAAAAACTACCTTCCATAATGATAAGGATACCATCCATTGGAGTAACAAAAATATCGACAACAGACTACCTTCCATAATTACAAGGCTACCATCCATTGGGGTAACAAAAATCTCGACAACAGAATACCTTCCATAATGACAAGGCTACCATCCATTGGAGTAACACAAATCTCGACAACAAGCTACCTTCCATAATGACAAGGCTATCATCCATTGGAGTAACAAAGATATCAATAATAGACTACCTCCAATAATGACAAGGCTACCATCCATTGGAGTGAAAAAAATCTCGACAAAATACTACCTTCCATAATGACAAAGTTACAATCCATTAAAATAACAAAAATCTCGACAATAGACTACCTTCCATAATGACAAGGCTACGATCCAATGGAATAAAAAAAATCTCAACATCAGACTACCTTCCATAATGACAAGGCTACCATCCTTTGAAATAACAAAAATCTGAACAACATACTACCTTCCATAATTACAAGGCTTTAATCCATTGGAGTAACAGAAATCTCAACGACAGACTACCTTCCATAATGACAAGGCTACCATTCAATGGAGTAACAAAAATATCGACAACATACTACCTTCTATAATCTCAAGGCTACATCCATTGGGGTAACAAAAATCTCGAGAAAAAACTACCTTCCATAATGACAAGGATACCATCTATTGGAATAACAAAAATCTCGACAACAGACTACCTTCCATAATTACAAGGCTATTATCTATTGGAGTAACAAAGATATTGATAATAGACTACCTTCAATAATGACAAGGCTACCATCAATTGGAGTAACAAAAATCTCGACAAAATACTACCTTCCATAATGACAAGGTTACCATCCATTGGAATAACAAAAATCTCGACAATAGACTACCTTCCATAATGACAAGGCTACCATCCAATGGTATAACAAAAGTCTCAACAACAGACTAACTTCCATAATAACAAGGCTACCATCCTTTGGAATAACAAAAATCTGAACAACATACTACCTTCCATAATGACAAAGCTACAATCCATTGGAGTAACAGAAATCTCAACGACAGACTACCTTCCATAATTACAAGGCTACCATCCATTGGAGTAACAAAAATATCGTCAAAAAACTACCTTCCATAATGACAAGGCTACCATCCATTGGAATAATAAAAATCTCGACAATAGTCTACCTTCCATAATGACAAGGCTACCATCCATTGGAGTAACAAAAATCTCGATAAAAAACCACCTACCATAATAATAAGGCTACCATCCATTGGAATAACAAAAATCTTTACAACATACTACCTTCCATAATTACAAGGCTATTATCCATTGGAGTAACAAAGATATCGATAATAGACTACCTTCAATAATGACAAGGCTACCATCCATTACAATCCATTAAAATAACAAAAATCTCGACATGAGACTACCTTCCATAATGACAAGGCTAACATCCATTGGAATAACAAAAATCTCGATAGCAGAATACCTTAGATAATGACAAGGCTACCATCCATTGGAGTAACAAAAATTTGAATAATAGACTACCTTACATAATTGCAAGGCTACAATCCATTGGAGTAACACAAATCTCAACGACAGACTACCTTCCATAATGACAAGGCTACCATTCAATGGAGTAATAAAAATATCGACAACATACTACCTTCTATAATCTCAAGGCTACATCCATTGGGGTAACAAAAATCTCGAGAAAAAACTACCTTCCATATTGACAAGGATACCATCTATTGGAATAACAAAAATCTCGACAACAGACTACCTTCCATAATTACAAGGCTATTATCTATTGGAGTAACAAAGATATTGATAATAGACTACCTTCAATAATGACAAGGCTACCATCAATTGGAGTAACAAAAATCTCGAAAAAATACTACCTTCCATAATGACATGGTTACCATCCATTGGAATAACAAAAATCTCGACAATAGACTACCTTCCATAATGACAAGGCTACCATCCAATGGAATAACAAAAGTCTCAACAACAGACTACCTTCCATAATAACAAGGCTACCATCCTTTGGAATAACAAAAATCTGAACAACATACTACCTTCCATAATGACAAAGCTACAATCCATTGGAGTAACAGAAATCTCAACGACAGACTACCTTCCATAATGACAAGGCTACCATCCATTGGAATAATAAAAATCTCGACAATAGTCTACCTTCCATAATGACAAGGCTACCATCCATTGGAGTAACAAAAATCTCGATAAAAAACCACCTACCATAATGATAAGGCTACCATCCATTGGAATAACAAAAATCTTTACAACATACTACCTTCCATAATTACAAGGCTATTATCCATTGGAGTAACAAAGATATCGATAATAGACTACCTTCAATAATGACAAGGCTACCATCCATTGGAGTAACAAAAATCTTGACAAAATACTAACTTCCATAATGAAAAGGTTACCATCCATTGGAATAACAAAAATATCGACAATAGACTACCTTCCAAAATGACAAGGCTACCATCCAATGGAATAACAAAAATTTGAACAACAGACTACCTTCCATAATGACAATGCTACCATCCTTTGGAATAACAAAAATCTGAACAACATACTACCTTCTATAAAGACAAAGCTAAAATCCATTGGAGTAACATAAATCTCAACGACAGACTACCTTCCATAATGACAAGGCTACCATCCATTGGAGTAACAAAAATCTCGACTAAAAACTATCCTTCATAATGACAAGGCTACCATCCATTGGAGTAACAAAAATTTCGATAAAAAAATACCTACCATAATTATAAGGCTATCATCCATTGGAATAAAAAAAATCTCGACAATAGACTACTTTCCATAATGACAAGGCTACCATCCATTGGAGTAACAAAAATCTGAACAACAGACTACCTTGCATAATGACAAGGCTATCATCCATTGGAGTAACAATGATATCGAGAATAGACTAAGTTCAATAATGACAAGGCTACCATCCATTGGAGTAACAAAAATCTCGACAAAATATTACCTTCCATAATGACAAGGCTAACATCCATTGGAATAACAAAATTCTCGATAACAGAATACCTTAGATAATGACAAGGCTACCATCCATTGGAGTAACAAAAATTTGAACAATAGACTACTTTACATAATTGCAAGGCTACAATCCATTGGAGTAACAGAAATCTCAACGAAAAATTACCTTCCATAATGACAAGGCTACCATTCAATGGAGTAACAAACATATCGACAACATACTACCTTCAATAATGACAAGGCTACCATCCACTGGAGTAACAAAAATCTCGAGAAAAAACTACCTTCAATAATGACAAGTCTACCATCCATTGGAGTAACAAAAATCTCGACAAAATACTACCTTCCATAATGACAAGGTTACCATCCATTGGAATAACAAAAATCTCGACAATAGACTACCTTCCATAATGACAAGGCTACCATCCAATGGAATAACAAAAGTCTCAACAACAGACTACCTTCCATAATAACAAGGCTACAATCCTTTGGAATAACAAAAATCTGAACAACATACTACCTTCCATAATGACAAAGCTACAATCCATTGGAGTAACAGAAATCTCAACGACAGACTACCTTCCATAATGACAAGGCTACCATCCATTGGAATAATAAAAATCTCGACAATAGTCTATCTTCCATAATGACAAGGCTACCATCCACTGGAGTAACAAAAATCTCGAGAAAAAACTACCTTCCATAATGACAAGGATACCATCCATTGGAATAACAAAAATCTTTACAACATACTACCTTCCATAATTACAAGGCTATTATCCATTGGAGTAACAAAGATATCGATAATAGACTACCTTCAATAATGACAAGGCTACCATCCATTGGAGTAACAAAAATCTCGATAAAATACAACCTTCAATAATGACAAGGTTACAATCCATTGGAATAACAAAAATCTCGACAATAGACTACCTTCCATAATGACAAGGATACCATCCAATGGAATAACAAAAATCTGAACAACAGACTACCTTCAATAATGACAATGCTACCATCCTTTGGAATAACAAAAATATGAACAACATACTACCTTCTATAATGACAAAGCTACAATCCATTGGAGTAACAGAAATATTAACGACAGACTACCTTCCATAATGACAAGGCTACCATCCATTGGAGTAACAAAAATCTCGACTAAAAACTACCTTCCATAATGACAAGGTTATCATCCATTGGAATAACAAAAATCTCGACAGTAGACTACCTTCCATAATGACAAGGCTACCATCCATTGGAGTAACAAAAATCTCGATAAAAAACTACCTTCCATAATGATAAGGCTACCATCCATGGGAATAAAAAAAATCTCGATAATAGACTACCTTCCATAATGACAAGGCTACCATCCATTGGAGTAACAAAAATCTGAACAACAGACTACCTTGCATAATGATAAGGCTATCATCCATTGGAGTAACAAAGATATTGACAATAGACTACGTTCAATAATGACAAGGCTACCATCCATTGGAGTAACAAAAATCTCGACAAAATACTACCTTCCATAATGACAAGGCTAACATCTATTGGAATAACAAAAATATCGATAATAGAATACCTTAGATAATGACAAGGCTACCATCCATTGGGGTAACAAAAATTTGAACAATAGACTACCTTACATAATTGCAAGGCTACAATCCATTGGAGTAACAAAAATCTCAACGACAGACTACCTTCCATAATGACAAGGCTACCATTCAATGGAGTAACAAACATATCGACAACATACTACCTTCCATAATGACTAGGCTACCATCCACTGGAGTAACAAAAATCTCGAGAAAAAACTACCTTCCATAATGACAAGGATACCATCTATTGGAATAACAAAAATCTCGACAACAGACTACCTTCTATAATTACAAGGCTATTATCCATTGGAGTAACAAAGATATTGATAATAGACTACCTTCAATAATGACAAGGCTACCATCCATTGGAGTAACAAAAATCTCGACAAAATACTACTTTCCATAATGACAAGGTTACCATCCATTGGAATAACAAAAATCTCGACAATAGACTACCTTCCATAATGACAAGGCTACCATCCAATGGAATAACAAAAGTCTCAACAACAGACTACCTTCCATAATAACAAGGCTACCATCCTTTGGAATCACAAAATTCTGAACAACATACTACCTTCCATAATGACAAAGCTACAATCCATTGGAGTAACAAAAATCTCAACGACAGACTACCTTCCATAATGACAAGGCTACCATCCATTGGAGTAATAAAAATCTCGACAAAAAATTACCTTCCATAATGACAAGGCTACCATCCATTGGAATAATAAAAATCTCGACAATAGTCTACCTTCCATAATGACAAGGCTACCATCAATTGGAGTAACAAAAATCTCGATAAAAAACCACCTACCATAATGATAAGGCTACCATCCATTGGAATAACAAAAATCATTACAACATACTACCTTCCATAATTACAAGGCTATTATCCATTGGAGTAACAAAGATATCGATAATAGACTACCTTCAATAATGACAAGGCTACCATTCATTGGAGTAACAAAAATCTCGATAAAATACTACCTTCAATAATGACAAGGTTACCATCCATTGGAATAACAAAAATCTCGACAATAGACTACCTTCCATAATGACAAGGCTACCATCCAATGGAATAACAAAAATCTGAACAACAGACTACCTTCCATAATGACAATGCTACCATCCTTTGGAATAAAAAAAATCTGAACAACATACTACCTTCTATAATGAAAAAGCTACAATCCATTGGAGTAACAGAAATCTCAACGACAGACTACCTTCCATAATGACAAGGCTACCATCCATTGGAGTAACAAAAATCTCGACTAAAAACTACCTTCCATAATGACAAGGCTATCATCCATTGGAATAACAAAAATCTCGACAGTAGACTACCTTCCATAATGACAAGGCTACCATCCATTGGAGTAACAAAAATCTCGATAAAAAACTACCTTCCATAATGATAAGGCTACCATCCATTGGAATAACAAAAATCTTTACAACATACTACCTTCCATAATTACAAGGCTATTATCCATTGGAGTAACAAAGATATCGATAATAGACTACCTTCAATAATGACAAGGCTACCATCCATTGGAGTAACAAAAATCTCGATAAAATACTACCTTCAATAATGACAAGGTTATAATCCATTGGAATAACAAAAATCTCGACAATAGACTACCTTCCATAATGACAAGGATACCATCCAATGGAATAACAAAAATCTGAACAACAGACTACCTTCCATAATGACAATGCTACCATCCTTTGGAATAACAAAAATATGAACAACATACTACCTTCTATAATGACAAAGCTACAATCCATTGGAGTAACAGAAATCTCAACGACAGACTACCTTCCATAATGACAAGGCTACCATCCATTGGAGTAACAAAAATCTCGACTAAAAACTACCTTCCATAATGACAAGGCTATCATCCATTGGAATAACAAAAATCTCGACAGTAGACTACCTTCCATAATGACAAGGCTACCATCCATTGGAGAAACAAAATCTCGATAAAAAACTACCTTCCATAATGATAAGGCTACCATCCATGGGAATAACAAAAATCTCGATAATAGACTACCTTCCATAATGACAAGGCTACCATCCATTGGTGTTACAAAAATCTGAGCAACAGACTACCTTGCATAATGATAAGGCTATCATCCATTGGAGTAACAAAGATATCGACAATAGACTACGTTCAATAATGACAAGGCTACCATCCATTGGAGTAACAAAAATCTCGACAAAATACTACCTTCCATAATGACAAGGCTAACATCCATTGGAATAACAAAAATATCGATAACAGAATACCTTAGATAATGACAAGGCTACCATCCATTGGGGTAACAAAAATTTGAACAATAGACTACCTTACATAATTGCAAGGCTACAATCCATTGGAGTAACAGAAATCTCAACGACAGACTACCTTCCATAATGACAAGGCTACCATTCAATGGAGTAACAAACATATCGACAACATACTACCTTCCATAATGACTAGGCTACCATCCACTGGAGTAACAAAAATCTCGAGAAAAAACTACCTTCCATAATGACAAGGATACCATCTATTGGAATAACAAAAATCTCGACAACAGACTACCTTCCATAATTACAAGGCTATTATCCATTAGAGTAACAAAGATATTGATAATAAACTACCTTCAATAATGGCAAGGCTACCATCCATTGGAGTAACAAAAATCTCGACAAAATACTACTTTCCATAATGACAAGGTTACCATCCATTGGAATAACAAAAATCTCGACAATAGACTACCTTCCATAATGACAAGGCTACCATCCAATGGAATAACAAAAGTCTCAACAACAGACTACCTTCCATAATAACAAGGCTACAATCCTTTGGAATAACAAAAATCTGAACAACATACTACCTTCCATAATGACAAAGCTACAATCCATTGGAGTAACAGAAATCTCAACGACAGACTACCTTCCATAATGACAAGGCTACCATCCATTGGAGTAACAAAAATCTCGACAAAAAACTACCTTCCATAATGACAAGGCTACCATCCATTGGAATAATAAAAATCTCGACAATAGTCTATCTTCCATAATGACAAGGCTACCATCCACTGGAGTAACAAAAATCTCGAGAAAAAACTACCTTCCATAATGACAAGGATACCATCCATTGGAATAACAAAAATCTTTACAACATACTACCTTCCATAATTACAAGGCTATTATCCATTGGAGTAACAAAGATATCGATAATAGACTACCTTCAATAATGACAAGGCTACCATCCATTGGAGTAACAAAAATCTCGATAAAATACTACCTTCAATAATGACAAGGTTACAATCCATTGGAATAACAAAAATCTCGACAATAGACTACCTTCCATAATGACAAGGATACCATCCAATGGAATAACAAAAATCTGAACAACAGACTACCTTCAATAATGACAATGCTACCATCCTTTGGAATAACAAAAATATGAACAACATACTACCTTCTATAATGACAAAGCTACAATCCATTGGAGTAACAGAAATCTTAACGACAGACTACCTTCCATAATGACAAGGCTACCATCCATTGGAGTAACAAAAATCTCGACTAAAAACTACCTTCCATAATGACAAGGCTATCATCCATTGGAATAACAAAAATCTCGACAGTAGACTACCTTCCATAATGACAAGGCTACCATCCATTGGAGTAACAAAAATCTCGATAAAAAACTACCTTCCATAATGATAAGGCTACCATCCATGGGAATAAAAAAAATCTCGATAATAGACTACCTTCCATAATGACAAGGCTACCATCCATTGGAGTAACAAAAATCTGAACAACAGACTACCTTGCATAATGATAAGGCTATCATCCATTGGAGTAACAAAGATATTGACAATAGACTACGTTCAATAATGACAAGGCTACCATCCATTGGAGTAACAAAAATCTCGACAAAATACTACCTTCCATAATGACAAGGCTAACATCTATTGGAATAACAAAAATATCGATAATAGAATACCTTAGATAATGACAAGGCTACCATCCATTGGGGTAACAAAAATTTGAACAATAGACTACCTTACATAATTGCAAGGCTATAATCCATTGGAGTAACAGAAATCTCAACGACAGACTACCTTCCATAATGACAAGGCTACCATTCAATGGAGTAACAAACATATCGACAACATACTACCTTCCATAATGACTAGGCTACCATCCACTGGAGTAACAAAAATCTCGAGAAAAAACTACCTTCCATAATGACAAGGATACCATCTATTGGAATAACAAAAATCTCGACAACAGACTACCTTCTATAATTACAAGGCTATTATCCATTGGAGTAACAAAGATATTGATAATAAACTACCTTCAATAATGGAAAGGCTACCATCCATTGGAGTAACAAAAATCTCGACAAAATACTACTTTCCATAATGACAAGGTTACCATCCATTGGAATAACAAAAATCTCGACAATAGACTACCTTCCATAATGACAAGGCTACCATCCAATGGAATAACAAAAGTCTCAACAACAGACTACCTTCCATAATAACAAGGCTACCATCCTTTGGAATAACAAAATTCTGAACAACATACTACCTTCCATAATGACAAAGCTACAATCCATTGGAGTAACAGAAATCTCAACGACAGACTACCTTCCATAATGACAAGGCTACCATCCATTGGAGGAACAAAAATCTCGACAAAAAATTACCTTCCATAATGACAAGGCTACCATCCATTGGAATAATAAAAATCTCGACAATAGTCTACCTTCCATAATGACAAGGCTACAACCATTGGAGTAACAAAAATCTCGATAAAAAACCACCTACCATAATGATAAGGCTACCATCCATTGGAATAACAAAAATCATTACAACATACTACCTTCCATAATTACCAGGCTATTATCCATTGGAGTAACAAAGATATCGATAATAGACTACCTTCAATAATGACAAGGCTACCATCCATTGGAGTAACAAAAATCTCGATAAAATACTACCTTCAATAATGACAAGGTTACCATCCATTGGAATACCAAAAATCTAGACAATAGACTACCTTCCATAATGACAAGGCTACCATCCAATGGAATAACAGAAATCTGAACAACAGACTACCTTCCATAATGACAATGCTACCATCCTTTTGAATAAAAAAAATCTGAACAACATACTACCTTCTATAATGAAAAAGCTACAATCCATTGGAGTAACAGAAATCTCAACGACAGACTACCTTACATAATGACAAGGCTACCATCCATTGGAGTAACAAAAATCTCGACTAAAAACTACCTTCCATAATGACAAGGCTATCATCCATTGGAATAACAAAAATCTCGACAGTAGACTACCTTCCATAACGACAAGGCTACCATCCATTGGAGTAACAAAAATCTCGATAAAAAACTACCTTCCATAATGATAAGGCTACCATCCATGTGAATAACAAAAATCTCGATAATATACTACCTTCCATAATGACAAGGCTACCATCCATTGGAGTAACAAAAATCTGAACAACAGACTACCTTGTATAATGATAAGGCTATCATCCATTGGAGTAACAAAGATATCGACAATAGACTACCTTCAATAATGACAAGGCTACCATCCATTGGAGTAACAAAAATCTCGAAAAAAGACTACCTTTCATAATGACAACGTTACCATTCATTGGAGTAACAAACATATCGACAACATACTACCTTCCATAATGACAAGGCTACCATCCACTGGAGTAATTAAAATCTCGAGAAAAAACTACCTTCAATAATGACAAGGCTACTATCCATTGGAGAAACAAAAATCTCGACAAAATACTACCTTCCATAATGACAAGGTTACCATCCATTGGAATAACAAAAATCTCGACAATAGACTACCTTCCATAATGACAAGGCTACCATCCAATGGAATAACAAAAGTCTCAACAACAGACTACCTTCCATAATAACAAGGCTACCATCCTTTGGAATAACAAAAATCTGAACAACATACTACCTTCCATAATTACAAAGCTATAATCCATTGGAGTAACAGAAATCTCAACGATAGACTACCTTCCATAATGACAAGGCTACCATCCATTAGAGTAATAAAAATCTCGACAAAAAACTACCTTCCATAATGACAAGGCTACCATCCATTGGAATAATAAAAATCTCGACAATAGTCTACCTTCCATAATGACAAGGGTACTATCCATTGGAGTAACAAAAATCTCGATAAAAAACCACCTACCATAATGATAAGGCTACCATCCATTGGAATAACAAAAATCTTTACAACATACTACCTTCCATAATTACAAGGCTATTATCCATTGGAGTAACAAAGATATCGATAATAGACTACCTTCAATAATGACAAGGCTACCATCCATTGGAGTAACAAAAATCTCGATAAAATACTACCTTCAATAATGACAAGGTTACCATCCATTGGAATAACAAAAATCTCGACAATAGACTACCTTCCATAATGACAAGGCTACCATCCAATGGAATAACAAAAATCTGAACAACAGACTACCTTCCATAATGACAATGCTACCATCCTTTGGAATAACAAAAATCTGAACAACATACTACCTTCTATAATGAAAAAGCTACAATCCATTGGAGTAACAGAAATCTCAACGACAGACTACCTTCCATATTGACAAGGCTACCATCCATTGGAGTAACCAAAATCTCGACTAAAAACTACCTTCCATAATGACAAGGCTATCATCCATTGGAATAACAAAAATCTTGACAGTAGACTACCTTCCATAATGACAAGGCTACCATCCATTGGAGTAACAAAAATCTCGATAAAAAACTACCTTCCATAATGATAAGGCTACCATCCATGGGAATAACAAAAATCTCGATAATAGACTACCTTCCATAATGACAAGGCTACCATCCATTGGAGTAACAAAAATCTGAACAACAGACTACCTTGCATAATGATAAGGCTATCATCCATTGGAGTAACAAAGATATCGACAATAGACTATGTTCAATAATGACAAGGCTACCATCCATTGGAGTAACAAAAATATCGACAAAATACTACCTTTCATAATGACAAGGCTAACATCCATTGGAATAACAAAAATCTCGATAACAGACTACCTTCTATAATGACAAGGCTACATTCATTGGGGTAACAAAAATCTCGACAATAGACTACCTTCCATAATTGCAAGGCTACAATCCATTGGAGTAACAGAAATCTCAACGACAGACTACCTTCCATAATGACAAGGCTACGATCCATTGGAATAAAAAAAATCTCGACAATAGACTCCCTTCCATAATGACAAGGCTACCATCAATTGGAGTAACAAAAATCTCGACAAAATACTACCTTCCATAATGACAAGGTTACCAGCCATTGGAATAACAAAAATCTCGACGACAGACTACCTTCCATAATGACAAGGCTACCATCCATTGGAGTAAAAAAAAGTTAAACAACAGACTACCTTCCATAACGAGAAGGCTACCATTCATTGGAGTAACAAAAATATTGACAACAGACTACCTTCTATAATGACAAGGCTACATCCATTGGGGTCACAAAGATATCGACAATAGACTACCTTCAATAATGACAAGGGTACCATCCATTGGAGTAACAAAAATATCGACAAAATACTACCTTCCATAATGACAAGGTTACCATTCATTGGAATAACAAAAATATCGACAATAGACTACCTTCCATAATGACAAGGGTACAATCCGTTGGAGTAACAAAAATTTGAACAACAGACTACCTTACATAATGACAAGGCTACAATCCATTGGAGTAACAGAAATCTCAATGACAGACTACCTTCCATAACGACAAGGGTACCATTCATTGGAGTAACAAAAATATCGACAACAGACTACCTTCTATAATGACAAGGCTACATCCATTGGGGTAACAAAAATCTCGACAACAGACTACCTTCCATAATGACAAGGCTACCATCCATTTGAGTAACAAAAATCTCGACAAAAAACTACCTACCATAATGACAAGGCTACCATCCATTGGAACAACAAAAATCTCGATAATAGAATACCTTCCATAATGACAAGGCAACCATCCATTAGAGTAACAAAAATCTGAATAACAAATTTCCTTTCATAATGACAAGGCTATCATCCATTGAAGTAACAAAGATATCGACAATAGACTACCTTCAATAATTACAAGGCTACCATCCATTGGAGTAACAAAAATCTCGATAAAATACTACCTTCCATAATGACAAGGTTACCATCGATTAGAATAACAAAAATCTCGACAACAAACTACATTCCATAATGACAAGACTACCGTCCATTGGAGTAACAAAAATCTTGACAAAAAACTACCTTCCATAATGACAAGGCTACCATCCATTGGAATAATAAAAATCTCGACAATAGCTTACCTTCCATAATGACAAGGCTACCATCCATTGGAGTAACAAAAATCTCGATAAAAACTACCTTCCATAATGATAAGGCTACCATCCATTGGAATAATTAAAATATCGACAATAGACTACCTTCCATAATGATAAGGCTACCATCCATTGGAGTAACAAAAATCTGAAAAACAGACTACCTTGCATAATGACAAGGCTATCATCCATTGGAGTAACAAAGATATCGATAATAAACTACCTTCAATAATGACAAGGCTACCATCCATTGGAGTAACAAAAATCTCGACAAAAGACTACCTTCCATAATGACAAGGTTACCATCCAATGGAATAACAAAAATCTCATCAACAAACTACCTTCCATAATGACAAGGCTATCATCCATTGGAGTAACAAAGATATCGACAATAGACTAATTTCAATAATGACAAGGCTACCATCCATTGGAAAAAGAAAAATCTCGACAAAAGACTACCTTCCATATTGACAAGGTTACCATCGATTGGAATAACAAAAATCTCGACAACGGACTACTTTCCATAATGACAAGGCTACCATCCATTGGAATAACAAAAATTTCAATAACAGACTACCTTCCATAATGACAAGGCTAACATCCATTAGAGTAACAAAAATCTGAACAACAGACTACCTTACATAATGACAAGGCTACAATCCATTAGAGTAACACAAATCTCAACGACAGACTACCTTCCATAATGACAAACCTACCATCCATTGGAATTACAAAAATCTCGACAATAAACTACCTTCCATAATGACAAGGCTACCATCCATTGAAGTAACAAAAATCTCGATAAAAAACAACCTTTCATAATGATAAGGCTACCATCCATTGGAATTACAAAAATATCGACAATAAACTACCTTCCATAATGACAAGGCTACCGTCCATTGGAGTAACAAAAATCTCGACAAAAAACTACCTTCCATAGTGACAAGGTTACCATCCATTGGAATAATAAAAATCTCGACAATAGTCTACTTTCCATAATGACAACGCTACCATGCATAATGACAATGCTACCATCCATTGGAGTAACAAAAATCTCGATAAAAAACTACCTTCCATAATGATAAGGCTAACCTCCATTGGAATAACACAAATATCGACAATCGACTACCTTCTATAATTACAAGGCTACCATCCATTGGAGTAACAAAAATATCCATAAAAAACTACCTTCCATAATGATAAGGCTACCATCCATTGGAGTAACAAATATATCGAGAACAGACTACCTTCCATAATTACAAGGCTACCATCCATTGGAGTAACAAAAATCTCGATAAAATACTACCTTCCATAATGACAAGGTTACCATCCATTAAAATAACAAAAATCTCGATATCAAATTACATTCCATAATGACAAGACTACCGTCCATTGGAGTAACATAAATCTTGACAAAAAACTACCTTTCATAATGACGAGGCTACCATCCATTGGAATAATAAAAATGTCGACAATAGTCTACCTTCAATAATGACAAGGCTACCATCCATTGGAGTAACAAAAATCTCGATAAAAAACTACCTTCCATAATGATAAGGCTACCATCCATTGGAATAATTAAAATATCAAAATAGACTACCTTCCATAATGACAAGGCTACAATCCATTGGAGTAACAAAAATCTGAAAAACAGACTACCTTGCATAATGACAAGGCTATCATCCATTGGAGTAACAAAGATATCGATAATAGACTACCTTCAATAATGACAAGGCTACCATCCATTGGAGTAACAAAATTCTTGACAAAAGACTACCTTCCATAATGACAAGGTTACCATCCATTGGAATAACAAAAATCTCGACAACGGACTACCTTCCATAATGATAATGCTACCATCCATTGGAATAACAAAAATCTAATCAACAAACTACCTTCCATAATGACAAGGCTATCATCCATTAGAGTAACAAAGATATCGACAATAGACTAATTTCAATAATGAAAAGGCTAACATCCATTGGAAAAAGAAAAATCTCGACAAAAGACTACCTTCCATATTGACAAGGTTACCATCGATTGGAATAACAAAAATCTCGACAACGGACTACTTTCCATAATGACAAGGCTACCATCCATTGGAATAACAAAAATTTCAATAATATACTACCTTCCATAATGACAAGGCTAACATACATTAGAGTAACAAAAATCTGAACAACAGACTACCTTACATAATGACAAGGCTACAATCCATTGGAGTAACAGAAATCTCAACGACATACTACCTTCCATAATGATAAAGCTACCATCCATTGGAGTAACAAAAATATCGACAACAGACTACCTTCCATAATTACAAGGCTACCATCCATTGGGGTAACAAAAATCTCGACAACAAAATACCTTCCATAATGACAAGGCTACCATCCATTGGAGTAACACAAATCTCGACAACAGACTACCTTCCATAATGAGAAGTCTACCGTCCATAGGAGTAACAAAAATATTGACAAAAAACTACCTTCCATAATGACAAGGCTACCATCCATTGGAATAATAAAAATCTCGACAATAGTCTACCTTCCATAATGACAAGGCTACCATCCATTGGAGTAAAAAAAATCTCGATAAAAAACTACCTTCCATAATGATAAGGCTACCATCCATTGGAATAATAAAAATATCGACTATAGACTACCTTCCATAATGACAAGGCTACCATCCATTGGAGTAACAAAAATCTGAAGAACAGACTACCTTGCATAATGACAAGGCTATCATCCATTGGAGTAACAATGATATCGACAACATACTACCTTCCATAATGACAAGGCTACCATCCATTGGAGTAACAAAAATCTCGAGAAAAAACTACCTTCCATAATAACAAGGCTACCATCTATTGGAATAACAAAAATATCGACAACAGACTACCTTCCATAATTACAAGGCTATTATCCATTGGAGTAACAAAGATATCGATAATAGACTACCTTCAATAATGACAAGGCTACCATCCATTGGAGTAACAAAAATCTCGACAAAATACTACCTTCCACAATGACAAGGTTACCATCCATTGGAATAACAAAAATCTCGAAAATAGACTACCTTCCATAATGACAAGGCTACCATCCAATGGAATAACAAAAATCTGAACAACAGACTACCTTCCATAATGACAAGGCTACCATCCTTTGGAATAACAAAACATACTACCTTCCACAATGACAAAGCTAAAATCCATTGGAGTAACATAAATCTCAACGACAGACTACCTTCCATAATGACAAGGCTACCATCCATTGGAGTAACAAAACTGTCGATAAAAAACTACCTACCACAATGATAAGGCTATCATCCATTGGAATAACAAAAATCTCGACAATAGACTACTTTCCATAATGACAAGGCTACAGTCCATTGGAGTAACAAAAATCTGAACAACAGACTACCTTGCATAATGAGAAGGCTATCATCCATTGGAGTAACAATGATATCGACAATAGACTACGTCCAATAATGACAAGGCTACCATCCATTGGAGTAACAAAAATCTCGACAAAATACTACCTTCCATAATGACAAGGCTAACATCCATTGGAATAACAAAAATCTCGATAACAGAATACCTTAGATAATGACAAGGCTACCATCCATTGGAGTAACAAAAATTTGAACAATAGACTACATTACATAATTGCAAGGCTACAATCCATTGGAGTAACAGAAATCTCAACGATACACTACCTTCCATTAAGACAAGGCTACCATCCATTGGAGTAACAAAAATATCGACAACAGACTACCTTCCATAATGACAAGGCTTATATCCATTGGAATAACAAAAATATCGACCATAGACTACGTTCCAAAATGACAAGGCTACCAGTCATTTGAATAACAAAAATCTCGACAAAAGACTACCTTCCATAACGACAAGGCCACCATCCATTGGAGTAACAAAAATCTCGACAACATACTACCTTCCATAATGACAAGGCTACCATACATTAGAGTAACAAAAATCTGAACAACAAACTACCTTCCATAATGACAAGGCTATCATCCATTGGAGTTACAAAAATATCGACAACAGACTACGTTCCATAATGACAACGCTACCATCCGTTGGAGTAACAAAAATATCGACCACAGACTATGTTCCATAATGACAACGCTACCATCAGTTGGAGTAACAGAAATCTCGACAAAAGACAACCTTTCATAATGGCAAGGCTACCATCCATTGGAGTAACAAAAATCTCGACAACAGACTACCTTCCATAATGACAAGGCTACCATACATTAGAGTAACAAAAATCTAAACCATAGACTACCTTCCATAATGACAAGGCTATCATCCATTAGAGTAACAAAAATATCGACAACAGACTATTTATCATAATGACAACGCTACCATCTGTTGGAGTAACAAATATATAGACCACAGACTATGTTCCATAATGACAAAGCTACCATCCGTTAGAGTAACAAAAATCTCGACAAAAGACAACCTTTCATAATGGCAAGGCTACCATCCATTGGAGTAACAAAAATCTCGACAACAGAGTACCTTCCATAATGACAAGGCTACCATATATTAGAGTAACAAAAATCTAAACAATAGACTACCTTCCATAATGACAAGGCTATCATCCATTAGAGTAACAAAAATATCGACAACATACTTTGTTCCATAATGACAACGCTACCATCTGTTGGAGTAACAAAAATATAGACCACAAACTATGTTCCATAATGACAACGCTACCATCCGTTAGAGTAACAAAAATCTCGACAAAAGACAACCTTTCATAATGGCAAGACTACCATCCATTGGAGTAACAAAAATCTCGACAACATACTACCTTTCATAATGACAAGGCAACCATCCATTGGAGAACAAAGATATCGACAACATACTACCTTCCATAATGACAAGGCTACCATCCATTGGAGAACAGAGATACCGACAAAATACTACCTTCCATAATGACAAAGCTACCATCCATTGGAGTAACAAATATCACAACGACAGACTACCTTCCATAACGAAAAGGCTACCATCCATTGGAGTAACAAAAATAACGACAACAGACTATGTTCCATAATGACAAGGCTACCATCCATTGGAGTAACAAAAATCTCAATAAAAGAGTACCTTCCATAACGACAAGGCTACCATCCATTGGAGTAACAAAAATCTCAACAACAGACTACCTTCCATTATGACAAGGCTAAAATCCATTGGAGTAATAAAATATCGACAATAGACTACCTTCCATAATGACAAGGCTACCATCCAATGGAATAACAAAAATATCAATAACAAACTACCATCTATATCGACAAGGCTACCATCTATATGAGTAACAAAAATCTGAACAACAGACTACCTTCCATAATAACAAGGCTACCATCCATTGGAATAACAAAAATCTCAACAATAGACTACCTTCCATAATGACAAGGCTAACATTCATTGGAGTAACAAAAATATCGACAACAGACTACCTTCCATAGTGACAAGGCTTTTATCCATTGGAGAAACAAAAATATCGACCACAGACTATGTTCCATAATAACAACGCTACCATCTGTTTGAGTAACAAAAATCTCGACAAAAGACAACCTTTCATAATGGCAAGGCTACCATCCATTGGAGTAACAAGAATCTCGACAACATACTACCTTCCATAATGACAAGGCTACCATCCATTGGAGAACAAAGATATTGACAACATACTACCTTCCATAATGACAAGCTACCATCCATTGTAGTAACAAAAATATCAACAACAGACTACCTTCCATAATGACAAGGCAACCATCCATTAGAGTATCAAAAATATCAACAATAGACTACCTTCCATAATGACAAGGCTACCATCGATTGGAGTAACAAAAATATCGACAATAGACTACCTTCCATAATGACAAGGCTACAATCCATTAGAGTATCAAAATATCGACAACAGACTTTGTTCCATAATGACAAGGCTACCATCCATTGGAATAACAAATATCTCGACCACAAACTACCTTCCATAATGACAAGGCTACCATCAAATGGAATAACAAAAATACTAACAACAAACTACCATCATTGGTGTAACAAAAATCTGAACGACAGACTACCTTCCATAATGACAAGGCTACCATCCATTGGAGTAACAAAAATATCGACAACAGACTACCTTCCATAATGACAACGCTTTTATCCATTGGAGTAACAAAAATATCGACCACAGACTTCGTTCCATAATGACAAGGCTACCATCCATTTGAATAAAAAAAATCTCGATAACAGACTAACTTCGATAATGACAAGGCTACAATACATTAGAGTAACAAAAATCTGAACAACAAACTACCTTTCATAATAAAAAGGCTATCATCCATTGGAGTAACAAAAATATCGACAACAGACTATGTTCCATAATGACAACGCTACCATCCGTTGGAGTAACAAAAATATCGACCACAGACTACATTCCATAATGACAACGATACCATCCGTTGGAGTAACAAAAATCTCGACAAAAGACAACCTTTCATAATGGCAAGGCTACCATCCATTGGAGTAACAAAAATCTCGACAACAAACTACCTTCCATAATGACAAGGCTACCATACATTAGAGTTAAAAAATCTAAACAATAGACTACCTTCCATAATGACAAGGCTATCGTCCATTAGAGTAACAAAAATATCCACAACATACTGCGTTCCATAATGACAACGCTACCATCCGTTGGAGTAACAAAAATATAGACCACAGACTACGTTCCGTAATGACAACGCTACCATCCGTTAGAGTAACAAAAATCTCGACAAAAGACAACCTTTCATAATGGCAAGGCTACCATCCATTGGAGTAACAAAATTCTCGACAACATACTACCTTTCATAATGACAAGGCAACCATCCATTGGAGAACAAAGATATCGACAACATACTACCTTCCATAATGACAAGGCTACCATCCATTGGAGAACAAAGATACCGACAACATACTACCTTCTATAATGACAAAGCTACCATCCATTGGTGTAACAAATATCACAACGACAGACTACCTTCCATAACGAAAAGGCTACCATCCATTGGAGTAACAAAAATATCGACAACAGACTATGTTCCATAATGACAAGGATACCATCCATTGGAGTAACAAAAATCTCAACAAAAGAGTACCTTCCATAACGACAAGGCTACCATCCATTGGAGTAACAAAAATCTCAACAATAGACTACCTTCCATAATGACAAGGCTACCATCGATGGGAGTAACAAAAATCTCGACAATAGACTACCTTCCATAATTACAAGGCTACCATTAATTGGAGTAACATAAATATCGACAACAGACTACCTTCCATAATGACAAGGCTACAATCCATTGGAGTAACAAAATATCGACAACAGACTATGTTCCATAATAAAAAGGCTACCATCCATTAGAGTAACAAAAATCTAAACAATAGACTACCTTCCATAATGACAAGGCTATCGTCCATTAGAGTAACAAAAATATCCACAACAGACTACGTTCCATAATGACAACGCTACCATCCGTTGGAGTAACAAAAATATAGACCACAGACTACGTTCCATAATGACAACGCTACCATCCGTTAGAGTAACAAAAATCTCGACAAAAGACAACCTTTCATAATGGAAAGGCTACCATCCATTGGAGTAACAAAAATATCGACAACATACTACCTTTCATAATGACAAGGCAACCATCCATTGGAGAACAAAGATATCGACAACATACTACCTTACATAATGACAAGGCTACCATCCATTGGAGAACAAAGATACCGATAACATACTACCTTCTATAATGAAAAAGCTAGCATCCATTGGAGTAACAAATATCACAATGACAGACTACCTTCCATAACGAAAAGGCTACCATCCATTGGAGTAACAAAAATATCGACAACAGACTATGTTCCATAATGACAAGGCTACCATCCATTAGAGTAACAAAAATCTCAACAAAAGAGTACCTTCCATAACGACAAGGCTACCATCCATTGGAGTAACAAAAATCTCGACAACAGACTACCTTCCATTATGACAAGGCTACCATCCATTGGTGTAACAAAAATTTGAACAACAAACTACCTTCTATAATTACAAGGCTACCATCCATTGGACTAACAGAAATCACAATTACAGACTACCTTCCATAATGACAAGGCTAAAATCCATTGGAGTAACAAAATATCGACAACAGACTACCTTCCATAATGACAAGGCTACCATCCAATGGAATACCAAAAATATCAATAACAAACTACCATCTATACCGACAAGACTACCATCTACATGAGTAACAAAAATCTGAACAACAGACTACCTTCCATAATAACAAGGCTACCATCCATTTGAATAACAAAAATCTCAACAATAGACTACCTTCCAAAATGACAAGGCTACCATTCATTGGAGTAACAAAAATATCGACAACAGACTACCTTCCATAGTGATAAGGCTTTTATCCATTCGAGAAACAAAAATATCGACCACAGACTACGTTTCATAATGACAACGCTACCATCTGTTGGAGTAACAAAAATCTCGACAAAAGACAACCTTTCATAATGGCAAGGCTACCATCCATTGGAGTAACAAAAATCTCGACAACATACTACCTTCCATACTGACAAGGTGACCATCCATTGTAGAACAAAGTAATCGACAACATACTACCTTCCATAATGACAAGGCTACCATCCATTGTAGAACAAAGATATTGACAACATACTACCTTCCATAATGACAAGGCTACCATCCATTGTAGTAACAAAAATATCAACAACAGACTACCTTCCATAATGACAAAGCAACCATCCATTGGAGTATCAAAAATATCTACAATAGACTACCTTCCATAATGACAAGGCTACCATCGATGGGAGTAACAAAAATATCGACAATAGACTACCTTCCATAATGACAAGGCTACAATCCATTAGAGTATCAAAATATCGACAACAGACTTTGTTCCATAATGACAAGGCTACCATCCATTGGAATAACAAATATCTCGACCACAGACTACCTTCCATAATGACAAGGCTACCATCAAATGGAATAACAAAAATACTAACAACAAACTACCTCCTATAACGACAAGGCTACCATCCATTGGTGTAACTAAAATCGGAACAACAGACTACCTTCCATAATGACAAGGCTACCATCCATTGGAGTAACAAAAATATCGACAACAGACTACCTTCCATAATGACAACGCTTTTATCCATTGGAGTAACAAAAATATCGACCACAAACTACGTTCCATAATGACAAGGCTACAATCCATTTGAATAACAAAAATCTCGACAACAGACTACCTTCCATAATGACAAGGCTACAATACATTAGAGTAACAAAAATCTCAACAATAGACTACCTTCCATAATGACAAGGATACCATTAATTGGAGTAACAAAAATATCGACAACAGACTACCTTCCATAATGTCAAGGCTACAATCCATTGGAGTAACAAAATATCGACAACAGACTACGTTCCATAATGAGAAGGCTACCATCCATTGGAATAACAAAAATATCGACCACAGACTACCTTCCATAATGACAAGGCTACCATCCAATGGAATAACAAAAATATCAACATCAAACTACCTTCTATAACGACAAGGCTACCATCCATTGGAGTAACAAAAATCTGAACAACAGACTACCTTCCATAATGACAAGGCTACCATCCATTGGAGTAACAAAAATATCAACAACAGACTACCTTCCATAATGACAACGGTTTTATCCATTGGAGTAACAAAAATATCGACCACAGACTACGTTCCATAATGACAAGGCTACCATCCATCTGAATAACAAAAATCTCGACAACAGACTTCCTACAATAATGACAAGACTACAATACATTAGAGTAAAAAAAATCTCAACAACAGACTACCTTCCATAATGACAAGGCTACCATCCATTGGAGTATCAAATATATCAAAAATATACTACCTTCCATAATGACAAGGCTATCATTAATTGGAGTTACAAAAATATCGACAACAAACTACCTTCCATAATGACAAGGCTACAATCCATTGGAGTAACAAAATATCGATAACAGACTATGTTCCATAATGACAAGGCTACCATCCATTGGAATAAAAAAAATATTGACCACAGACTACCTTCCATAATGACAAGTCTACCATCCAATGGAATAACAAAAATATCAACAACAAACTACCTTCTATAAAGACAAGGCTACCATCCATTGGAGTAACAATAATCTGAACAACAAACTACCTTCCATAATGACAAGGCTACCATTCATTGGAGTAACAAAAATCTCAACGATAGACTACCTTCCATAATGACAAATCTACCATCCATTAGACTAACAAAAATAACAATGATAGACTACCTTCCATAATGAGAAGGCTAAAATCCATTGGAGTAACAAAATATCGACAACAGACTATGTTCCATAATGATAAGGCTACGATCCATTGGAATAACAAAAATCTCGACCACAGACTACCTTTCATAATGACAAGGCTACCATCCAATGGAATAACAAAAATATCAACAACAAACTACCTTCTATAACGACATGGCTAACATCCATATGAGTAAAAAAAATCTGAACAACAGACTACCTTCCATAATACCAAGGCTACCATCCATTGGAATAACAAAAATCTCAACAACAGACTATGTTCCATAATGACAACGCTACCATCCGTTGGAGTAAAAAAAATATCGACAACAGACAACCTTTCATAATGGCAAGGCTACCATCCATTGGAGTAACAAAAATCTCGACAACATACTACCTTCCATAATGAAAAGGTGACCATCCATTGGAGGACAAAGATATCGACAACATACTACCTTCCATAATGACAAGGCTACCATCAATTGGAGAACAAAGATATTGACAACATACTACCTTCCATAATGACAAGGCTACCATCCATTGGAGTAACAAAAATCACAACGACAAACTACCTTACATAACGACAAGGCTACCATCCATTGGAGTAACAAAAATATCAACAACAGACTACGTTCCATAATGACAAGGCTACCATCGATTAGAGTAACAAAAATCTCGACAAAAGAGTACCTTTCATAACGACAAGGCTACCATCCATTGGTGTAACAAAAATCTGAACAACAGACTACCTTCTATATTTACAAGGCTACCATCCATTGGACTAACAGAAATCACAATGACAGACTACCTTCCATAATGACAAGGCTAAAATCCATTGGAGTAACAAAATATCGACAACAGACTATGTTCCATAATGATAAGGCTACCATCCATTGGAATAACAAAAATTTGAACAACAGACTACCTTCCATAATGACAAGGCTACCAACCATTGGAATTACAAAAATCTCAACAATAGACTACCTTGCATAATGACAAGGCTACCATCCATTGGAGTAAAAAAAATATCGACAACAGACTACCTTCCATAGTGACAAGGCTTTTATCCATTGGATTAACATAAATATCGACAACATAGTATGTTCCATAATGACAAGGATACCATCCAATGAATAACAAAAATCTCGACAAAAGACTACCTTCCATAATGACAAGGCTACCATCCATTGGAGTAACAAAAATCTCGACAACAGACTACCTTCCATAATGACAAGGTTACCATCCATTGGAGAACAAAGATATCGACAACAAACTACTTTCCATAATGACAAGGCTACCATCCTATGGGGTAACAAAAATATCGAAAACAGTCTACTTCCATAATGACAAGGCTACCATTCATTGTAGTAAAAAAATATTAACAACAGACTACCTTCCATAATGACAAGGCAACCATCCATTGGAGTATCAAAAATATCAACAATAGACTACCTTCCATAATGACAAGGCTACCATCAATTGGAGTAACAAAAATATCGACAATAGACTACCTTCCATAATAACAAGGCTACAATCCATTAGAGTAACAAAATATCGACAACAGACTATGTTCCATAATGACAACGCTACCATCCATTGGAATAAAAAATATATCAACCACTGACTACCTTCCATAATGACAAGGCTACCATCAAATGAAATAACAAAAATACCAACAAAAAACTACCTCTTATAACGACAAGGCTACCATCCATTGGTGTAACAAAAATCTGAACAACAGACTACCTTCCATAATGACAAGGCTACCATTCACTAGAGTAACAAAAATATCAACTACATACTACCTTCCATAATGACAATGCTTTTATCCATTGGAGTAACAAAAATATCGACCACAGACTATGTTCCATAATGACAAGGCTACAATCCATTTGAATAACAAAAATCTCGACAATAGACTACCTTCCATAATGACAAGGCTACCATACATTAGAGTAACAAAAATATGAACAAGAGACTACCTTCCATAATGACAAGGCTAGCTTCCATTGGAGTAAAAAAAATATCGACAACAGACTACCTTCCATAATGACAAGGCTACCATCCATTGGAGTAAAAAAAATCTTGACAACATACTACCTTCCATAATGAGAAGGCTACCATCCATTGGAGTATCAAAAATATCAACAATAGACTACCTTCCATAATGACAAGGCTACCAACCATTGGAGTAACAAAAATCACAACGACAGACTACCGTCCATAACGACAAGGCTACCATCCATTGGAGTAACAAAAATATCGACAACAGACTACGTTCCATAATGACAAGGCTACCATCGATTGGAGTAACAAAAACCTCGACAAAAGAGTACCTTCCTTAACGACAAGGCTACCATCCATTGGAGTAACAAAAATCACGACAACAGACTACATTCCATTTTGACAAGGCTACCATCCATTGGTGTAACAAAAATCTGAACAACAGACTACCTTCTACAATTACAAGGCTATCATCCATTGGACTAACACAAATGACAATGACAGACTACCTTCCATAATGACAAGGCTAAAATCCATTGGAGTAACAAAATATCGACAAGAGACTATGTTCCATAATGATAAGGCTACCATCCATTGGAATAACAAAAATCTCGACCAAAGACTACCTTCCATAATGACAAGGCTACCATCCAATGGAATAACAAAAATATCAACAACAAACTACCGTCTATAACGACATGGCTACCATCCATATGAGTAACAAAAATCTGAACAACATACTACCTTCCATAATGACAAGGCTACCATCCATTGGAATAAATAAAATCTCAACAATAGACTACCTTACATAATGACAAGGCTACCATCCATTGGAGTAAAAAAAATATCGAGAACAGACAACCTTCCATAGTGACAAGGCTTTTATCCATTGGAGTATCATAAATATCGACAACATACTATGTCCCATAATGACAAGGCTACCATCCAATGAATAACAAAAATCTCGACAAAAGACTACCTTCCATAACGACAAGGCTACCATCCATTGGAGTAACAAAAATCACAACGACAGACTACCTTCCATAACGACAAGGCTACCATCCTTTGGAGTAACAAAAATATCGACAACAGACTACGTTCCATAATGACAAGGCTACCATCGATTAGAGTAACAAAAATATCGACAAAAGAGTACCTTTCATAACGACAAGGCTACCATCCATTGGTGTAACAAAAATTTGAACAATAGACTACCTTCTAAAATTACAAGGCTACCATCCATTGGACTAACAAAAATCACAATGACAGACTACCTTCCATAATGACAAGGCTAAAATCCATTGGAGTAACAAAATATCGACAAGAGACTATGTTCCATAATGATAAGGCTACCATCCATTGGAATAACAAAAATCTCGATCACAGACTACCTTTCATAATGACAAGGCTACCATCCAATGGAATAACAAAAATATCAACAACAAACTACCTTTTATAACGACATGGCTACCATCCATATGAGTAACAAAAATCTGAACAACAGACTACCTTCCATAATGACAATGCTACCATCCAATGGAATAACAAAAATCTCAACAATAGACTACCTTCCATAATGACAAGGCTACCATCCATTGGAGTAAAAAAAATATCGACAACAGACTACCTTTCATAGTGACAAGGCTTTTATCCATTGGAGTAACAAAAATCTCGACAAAAGAGTACCTTCCATAACGACAAGGCTACCATCCATTGGAGTAACAAAAATCACGACAACAGACTACATTCCATTTTGACAAGGCTACCATCCATTGGAGTAACAAAAATCTCAACAACAGATTACCTTCAATAATGACAAGGCTACCATCCATTGGAGAACAAAGATATCGACAACAGACTACCTTCCATAATGACAAGGCTACCATCCATTGGAGTAACAAAAATCTCGACAACATACTACCTTCCATGATAACAAGGTGACCATCCATTGTAGTAACAAAAATATCAACAACAAACTACCTTCCATAATGACAAGGCTACCATCCAATGAATAACAAAAATCTCGACAAAAGACTACCTTCCATAATGACAAGGCTACCATCCATTGGAGTAACAAAAATCTCGACAACAGACTACCTTCCATAATGACAAGGTTACCATCGATTGGAGAACAAAGACATCGACAACAAACTAATTTCCATAATGACAAGGCTACCATCCTATGGGGTAACAAAAATATCGAAAACATACTACTTCCATAATGACAAGGCTACCATTCATTGTAGTAAAAAAATATTAACAACAGACTACCTTCCATAATGACAAGGCAACCATCCATTGGAGTATCAAAAATATCAACAATAAACTACCTTCCATAATGACAAGGCTACCATCAATTGGAGTAACAAAAATATCGACAATAGACTACCTTCCATAATAACAAGGCTACAATCCATTAGAGTAACAAAATATCGACAACAAACTATGTTCCATAATGACAACGCTACCATCCATTGGAATAAAAAATATATCGACCACTGACTACCTTCCATAATGACAAGGCTACCATCAAATGAAATAACAAAAATACCAACAAAAAACTACCTCTTATAACGACAAGGCTACCATCCATTGGTGTAACAAAAATCTGAACAACAAACTACCTTCCATAATGACAAGGCTACCATTCACTAGAGTAACAAAAATATCAACTACAGACTACCTTCCATAATGACAATGCTTTTATCCATTGGAGTACCAAAAATATCGACCACAGACTATGTTCCATAATGACAAGGCTACAATCCATTTGAATAACAAAAATCTCGACAATAGACTACCTTCCATAAAGACAAGGCTACCATACATTAGAGTAACAAAAATATGAACAAGAGACTACCTTCCATAATGACAAGGCTAGCATCCATTGGAGTAAAAAAAATATCGACAACAGACTACCTTCCATAATGACAAGGCTACCATCCATTGGAGTAAAAGAAATCTTGACAACATACTACCTTCCATAATGAGAAGGCTACCATCCATTGGAGTATCAAAAATATCAACAATAGACTACCTTCCATAATGACAAGGCTACCAACCATTGGAGTAACAAAAATCACAACGACAGACTACCTTCCATAACGACAAGGCTACCATCCATTGGAGTAACAAAAATATCGACAACAGACTACGTTCCATAATGACAAGGCTACCATCGATTGGAGTAACAAAAATCTCCACAAAAGAGTACCTTCCATAACGACAAGGCTACCATCCATTGGAGTAACAAAAATCACGACAACAGACTACATTCCATTTTGACAAGGCTACCATCCATTGGTGTAACAAAAATTTGAACAACAGACTACCTTCTACAATTACAAGGCTACCATCCATTGGACTAACAGAAATGACAATGACAGACTACCTTCCATAATGACAAGGCTAAAATCCATTGGAGTAACAAAATATCGACAAGAGACTATGTTCCATAATGATAAGGCTACCATCCATTGGAATAACAAAAATCTCGACCAGAGACTACCTTCCATAATGACAAGGCTACCATCCAATGGAATAACAAAAATATCAACAACAAACTACCGTCTATAACGACATGGCTACCATCCATATGAGTAACAAAAATCTGAACAACATACTACCTTCCATAATGACAAGGCTACCATCCATTAGAATAAATAAAATCTCAACAATAGACTACCTTCCATAAAGACAAGGCTACCATCCATTGGAGTAAAAAAAATATCGAGAACAGACTACCTTCCATAGTGACAAGGCTTTTATCCATTGGAGTATCATAAATATCGACAACATACTATGTTCCATAATGACAAGGCTACCATCCAATGAATAACAAAAATCTCGACAAAAGACTACCTTCCATAACGACAAGGCTACCATCCATTGGAGTAACAAAAATCACAACGACAGACTACCTTCCATAACGACAAGGCTACCATCCATTGGAGTAACAAAAATATCGACAACAGACTACGTTCCATAATGACAAGACTACCATCGATTAGAGTAACAAAAATATCGACAAAAGAGTACCTTCCATAACGACAAGGCTACCATCCATTGGTGTAACAAAAATTTGAACAACAGACTACCTTCTAAAATTACAAGGCTACCATCCATTGGACTAACAGAAATCACAATGACAGACTACCTTCCATAATGACAAGGCTAAAATCCATTGGAGTAACAAAATATCGACAAGAGACTATGTTCCATAATGATAAGGCTACCATCCATTGGAATAACAAAAATCTCGACCACATACTACCTTTCATAATGACAAGGCTACCATCCAATGGAATAACAAAAATATCAACAACAAACCACCTTCTATAACGACATGGCTACCATCCATATGAGTAACAAAAATCTGAACAACAGACTCCCTTCCATAATGACAAGGCTACCATCCATTGGAATAACAAAAATCTCAACAATAGACAACCTTCCATAATGACAAGGCTACCATCCATTGGAGTAAAAAAAATAACGACAACAGACTACCTTTCATAGTGACAAGGATTTTATCCATTGGAGTAACATAAATATCGACAACATATTATGTTCCATAATGACAAGGCTACCATCCAATGAATAACAAAAATCTCGACAAAAGACTACCTTCCATAACGACAAGGCTACCATCCATTGGAGTAACAAAAATCTCAACAACAGACTACCTTCAATAATGACAAGGCTACCATCCATTGGAGAACAAAGATATCGACAACAGAGTACCTTCCATAATGACAAGGCTACCATCCATTGGAGTAACAAAAATCTCGACAACATACTACCTTCCATGATGACAAGGTGACCATCCATTGTAGTAACAAAAATATCAACAACAAACTACCTTCCATAATGACAAGGCTACCATCCATTGGAGAACAAAGATATTGACAACATACTACCTTCCATAATGACAAGGCTACCATCCATTGGAGTAACAAAAATCACAACGACAAACTACCTTCAATAATGACAAGGCTACCATCCATTGGAGTAACAAAAATCTCGACAACATACTACCTTCCATAATGACAAGGTGACCATCCATTGGAGGACAAAGATATCGACAACATACTACCTTCCATAATGACAAGGCTACCATCCATTGGAGAACAAAGATATTGACAACATACTACCTTCCATATTGACAAGGCTACCATCCATTGGAGTAACAAAAATCACAACGACAAACTACCTTCCATAACGACAAGGCTACCATCCATTGGAGTAACAAAAATATCGACAACAGACTACGTTCCATAATGACAAGGCTACCATCGATTAGAGTAACAAAAATCTCGACAAAAGAGTACCTTCCATAACGACAAGGCTACCATCCATTGGTGTAACAAAAATTTGAACAACAGACTACCTTCTATATTTACAAGGCTACCATCCATTGGACTAACAGAAATCACAATCACAGACTACCTTCCATAATGACAAGGCTAAAATCCATTGGAGTAACAAAATATCGACAACAGACTATGTTCCATAATGATAAGGCTACCATCCATTGGAATAACAAAAATCTCGACCACAGACTACCTTTCATAATGACAAGGCTACCATCCAATGGAATAACAAAAATATCAACAACAAACTACCTTCTATAACGACATGGCTACCATCCATATGAGTAACAAAAATCTGAACAACAGACTACCTTCCATAATGACAAGGCTACCATCCATTGGAATAACAAAAATCTCAACAATAGACTACCTTCCATAATGACAAGGCTAACATCCATTGGAGTAAAAAAAAAATTGACAACAGACTACCTTCCGTAGTGACAAGGCTTTTATCCATTGGAGTAACATAAATATCGACAACATATTATGTTCCATAATGACAAGGCTACCATCCAATGAATAACAAAAATCTCGACAAAAGACTACCTTCCATAATGACAAGGCTACCATCCATTGGAGTAACAAAATATCGACAACAGACTATGTTCCATAATGACAACGCTACCATCCATTGGAATAAAAAATATATCGACCACTGACTACCTTCCATAATGACAAGGCTACCATCAAATGAAATAACAAAAATACCAACAAAAAACTACCTCTTATAACGACAAGGCTACCATCCATTGGTGTAACAAAAATCTGAACAACAGACTACCTTCCATAATGACAAGGCTACCATTCACTAGAGTAACAAAAATATCAACTACAGACTACCTTCCATAATGACAATGCTTTTATCCATTGGAGTAACAAAAATATCAACCACAGACTATGTTCCATAATGACAAGGCTACAATCCATTTGAATAACAAAAATCTCGACAATAGACTACCTTCCATAATGACAAGGCTACCATACATTAGAGTAACAAAAATATGAACAAGAGACTATCTTCTATAATGACAAGGCTAGCATTCATTGGAGTAAAAAAAATATCGACAACAGACTACCTTCCATAATGACAAGGCTACCATCCATTGGAGTAAAAAAAATCTTGACAACATACTACCTTCCATAATGAGAAGGCTACCATTCATTGGAGTATCAAAAATATCAACAATAGACTACCTTCCATAATGACAAGGCTACCATCCATTGGAGTAACAAAAATCTCGACAACATACTACCTTCCATGATGACAAGGTGACCATCCATTGTAGTAACAAAAATATCAACAACAAACTACCTTCCATAATGACAAGGCTACCATCCATTGGAGAACAAAGATATTGACAACATACTACCTTCCATAATGACAAGGCTACCATCCATTGGAGTAACAAAAATCACAACGACAAACTACCTTCAATAATGACAAGGCTACCATCCATTGGAGTAACAAAAATCTCGACAACATACTACCTTCCATAATGACAAGGTGACCATCCATTGGAGGACAAAGATATCGACAACATACTACCTTCCATAATGACAAGGCTACCATCCATTGGAGAACAAAGATATTGACAACATACTACCTTCCATATTGACAAGGCTACCATCCATTGGAGTAACAAAAATCACAACGACAAACTACCTTCCATAACGACAAGGCTACCATCCATTGGAGTAACAAAAATATCGACAACAGACTACGGTCCATAATGACAAGGCTACCATCGATTAGAGTAACAAAAATCTCGACAAAAGAGTACCTTCCATAACGACAAGGCTACCATCCATTGGTGTAACAAAAATTTGAACAACAGACTACCTTCTATATTTACAAGGCTACCATCCATTGGACTAACAGAAATCACAATGACAGACTACCTTCCATAATGACAAGGCTAAAATCCATTGGAGTAAGAAAATATCGACAACAGACTATGTTCCATAATGATAAGGCTACCATCCATTGGAATAACAAAAATCTCGACCACAAACTACCTTTCATAATGACAAGGCTACCATCCAATGGAATAACAAAAATATCAACAACAAACTACCTTCTATAACGACATGGCTACCATCCATATGAGTAACAAAAATCTGAACAACAGACTACCTTCCATAATGACAAGGCTACCATCCATTGGAATAACAAAAATCTCAACAATAGACTACCTTCCATAATGACAAGGCTACCATCCATTGGAGTAAAAAAAAAATTGACAACAGACTACCTTCCGTAGTGACAAGGCTTTTATCCATTGGAGTAACATAAATATCGACAACATATTATGTTCCATAATGACAAGGCTACCATCCAATGAATAACAAAAATCTCGACAAAAGACTACCTTCCATCATGACAAGGCTACCATCCATTGGAGTAACAAAATATCGACAACAGACTATGTTCCATAATGACAACGCTACCATCCATTGGAATAAAAAATATATCGACCACTGACTACCTTCCATAATGACAAGGCTACCATCAAATGAAATAACAAAAATACCAACAAAAAACTACCTCTTATAACGACAAGGCTACCATCCATTGGTGTAACAAAAATCTGAACAACAGACTACCTTCCATAATGACAAGGCTACCATTCACCAGAGTAACAAAAATATCAACTACAGACTACCTTCCATAATGACAATGCTTTTATCCATTGGAGTAACAAAAATATCAACCACAGACTATGTTCCATAATGACAAGGCTACAATCCATTTGAATAACAAAAATCTCGACAATAGACTACCTTCCATAATGACAAGGCTACCATACATTAGAGTAACAAAACTATGAACAAGAGACTATCTTCCATAATGACAAGGCTAGCATTCATTGGAGTAAAAAAAATATCGACAACAGACTACCTTCCATAATGACAAGGCTACCATCCATTGGAGTAAAAAAAATCTTGACAACATACTACCTTCCATAATGAGAAGGCTACCATTCATTGGAGTATCAAAAATATCAACAATAGACTACCTTCCATAATGACAAGGCTACCAACCATTGGAGTAACAAAAATCACAACGACAGACTACCTTCCATAACGACAAGGCTACCATCCATTAGAGTAACAAAAATATCGACAACAGACTACGTTCCATAATGACAAGGCTACCATCGATTGGAGTAACAAAAATCTCGACAAAAGAGTACCTTCCATAACGACAAGGCTACCATCCATTGGAGTAACAAAAATCACGACAACAGACTACATTCCATTATGACAAGGCTACCATCCATTGGTGTAACAAAAATCTGAACAACAGACTACCTTCTACAATTACAAGGCTACCATCCATTGGACTAACAGAAATGACAATGACAGCCTACCTTCCATAATGACAAGGCTAAAATCCATTGGAGTAACAAAATATCGACAAGAGACTATGTTCCATAATGATAAGGCTACCATCCATTGGAATAACAAAAATCTCGACCACAGACTACCTTTCATAATGACAAGGCTACCATCCAATGGAATAACAAAAATATCAACAACAAACCACCTTCTATAACGACATGGCTACCATCCATATGAGTAACAAAAATCTGAACAACAGACTCCCTTCCATAATGACAAGGCTACCATCCATTGGAATAACAAAAATCTCAACAATAGACAACCTTCCATAATGACAAGGCTACCATCAATTGGAGTAAAAAAAATAACGACAACAGACTACCTTTCATAGTGACAAGGATTTTATCCATTGGAGTAACATAAATATCGACAACATATTATGTTCCATAATGACAAGGCTACCATCCAATGAATAACAAAAATCTCGACAAAAGACTACCTTCCATAACGACAAGGCTACCATCCATTGGAGTAACAAAAATCTCAACAACAGACTACCTTCAATAATGACAGGGCTACCATCCACTGGAGAACAAAGATAACGACAACAGACTACCTTCCATAATGACAAGGCTACCATCGATTAGAGTAACAAAAATATCGACAAAAGAGTACCTTCCATAACGAAAAGGCTACCATCCATTGTGTAACAAAAATTTGAACAACAGACTACCTTCTAAAATTACCAGGCTACCATCCATTGGACTAACAGAAATCACAATGACAGACTACCTTCCATAATGACAAGGCTAAAATCCATTCTAGTAAAAAAATATCGACAAGAGACTATGTTCCATAATGATAAGGCTACCATCCATTAGAATAACAAAAATCTCGACCACAGACTACCTTTCTTAATGACAAGGCTACCATCCAATGGAATAACAAAAATATCAACAACAAACTACCTTCTATAACGACATGGCTACCATCCATATGAGTAACAAAAATCTGAACAACAGACTACCTTCCATAATGACAAGGCTACCATCCATTGGAATAACAAAAATCTCAACAATAGACTACCTTCCATAATGACAAGGCTACCATCCATTGGAGTAAAAAAAATATCGACAACAGACTACCTTTCATAGTGTCAAGGCTTTTATCCATTGGAGTAACATAAATATCGACAACATATTATGTTCCATAATGACAAGGCTACCATCCAATGAATAAAAAAAATCTCGACAAAAGACTACCTTCCATAACGACAAGGCTACCATCCATTGGAGTAACAAAAATCTCAACAACAGACTACCTTCAATAATGACAAGGCTACCATCCATTGGAGAACAAAGATATCGATAACAAACTACTTTCCATAATGACTAGGCTACCATCCTATGGGGTAACAAAAATATCGAAAACAGACTACCTTCCATAATGACAAGGCTACCATTCCTTGTAGTAAAAAAAATATCAACAACAGACGACCTTCCATAATGACATAGCAACCATCCATTGGATTATCAAAAATATCAACAATAGACTACCTTCCATAATGACAAGGCTACCATCAATTGGAGTAACAAAAATATCGACAATAGACTACCTTCCATAATAACAAGGCTACAATCCATTAGAGTAACAAAATATCGACAACAGACTATGTTCCATAATGACAACGCTACCATCCATTGGAATAACAAATATATTGACCACTAACTACCTTCCATAATGACAAGGCTACCATCAAATGGAATAACAAAAATACCAACAAAAAACTACCTCTTATAACGACAAGGCTATCATCCATTGGTGTAACAAAAATCTGAACAACAGAGTACCTTCCATAATGACAAGGCTACCATTCATTGGAATAACAAAAATATCAACAACAGAATACCTTCCATAATGACAATGCTTTTATCCATTGGAGTAACAAAAATATCGACCACAGACTACGTTCAATAATGACAAGGCTACAATCCATTTAAATAACAAAAATCTCGACAATAGACTACCTTCCATAATGACAAGGCTACCATACATTAGAGTAACAAAAATATGAACAAGAGACTACCTTCCATAATGACAAGGCTAGCATCCATTGGAGTAAAAAAAAATCTTGACAACATACTACCTTCCATAATGACAAGGCTACCATCCATTGGAGTATCAAAAATATCAACAATAGACTACCTTTCATAATGACAAGGCTACCATCCATTGGAGTAACAAAAATCACAACGACAGACTATCTTCCATAATGACAAGGCTACCATCCATTGGAGTAACAAAAATATCGACAACAGACTACATTCTATAATGACAAGGCTACCATCGATTGGAGTAACAAAAATCTCGACAAAAGAGTACCTTCCATAACGACAAGGCTACCATCCATTGGAGTAACAAAAATTACGAGAACAGACTACATTCCATTATGACAAGGCTACCATCCATTGGTGTAACAAAAATCTGAACAACAAACTACCTTCTATAATTACAAGGCTACCATCCATTGGACTAACAGAAATGACAATGACAGACTACCTTCCATAATGACAAGGCTAAAATCCATTGGAGTAACAAAATATCGACAAGAGACTATGTTCCATAATGATAAGGCTACCATTCATTGGAATAACAAAAATCTCGACCAGAGACTACCTTACATAATGACAAGGCTACCATCCAATGGAATAACAAAAATATCAACAACAAACTACCTTGTATAACGACATGGCTACAATCCATATGAGTAACAAAAATCTGAACAACAGACTACCTTCCATAATGACAAGGCTACCATCCGTTGGAATAAATAAAATCTTAACATAATGACAAGGCTACCATCCATTGGAGTAAAAAAAATATCGACAACAGACTACCTTCCATAGTGACAAGGCTTTTATCCATTGGAGGTATCATAAATATCGACAACATACTATGTTCCATAATGACAAGGCTACCATCCAATGAATAACAAAAATTTCGACAAAAGACAACCTTCCATAACGACAAGGCTACCATCCATTGGAGTAACAAAAAGCACAACGACAGACTACCTTCCATAACGACAAGGCTACCATCCATTGGAGTAACAAAAATATCGACAACAGACTATTTTCCATAATGACAAGGCTACCATCGATTAGAGTAACAAAAATATCGACAAAAGAGTAGCTTCCATAACGACAAGGCTACCATCCATTGGTGTAACAAAAATTTGAACAACAGACTACCTTCTATAATTACAAGGCTACCATCCATTGGACTGACAGAAATCACAATGACAAACTACCTTCCATAATGACAAGGCTAAAATCCATTGGAGTAACAAAATATCGACAAGAGACTATGTTCCATAATGATAAGGCTACCATCCATTGGAATAACAAAAATCTCGACCACAGACTACCTTTCATAATGACAAGGCTACCATCCAATGGAATAACAAAAATATCAACAACAAACTACCTTCTATAACAACATGGCTACCATCCATATGAGTAACAAAAATCTGAACAACAGATTACCTTCCATAATGACAAGGCTACCATCCATTGGAATAACAAAAATCTCAACAATAGACTACCTTCCATAATGACAAGGCTACCATCCATTGGAGTAAAAAAAATATCGACAATAGACTACCTTCCAAAGTGACAAGGCTTTTATCCATTGGAGTAACATAAATATCGACAACATATTATGTTCCATAACGACAAGGCTACCATCCAATGAATAACAAAAATCTCGACAAAAGACTACCTTCCATAACTACAAGGCTACCATCCATTGGAGTAACAAAAATATCGACAACAAACTACGTTCCATAATGACAAAGCTACCATCGATTGGAGTAACAAAAATCTCGACAAAAGAGTACCTTCCATAACGACAAAGCTACCATCCATTGGAGTAACAAAAATCTCGACAACAGACTACCCTCCACTATGACAAGGCTACCATCCATTGGTGTAACAAAAATCTGAACAACAGACTACCTTCCATAATGACAAGGCTACCATCCATTGGAGTAACAAAAATCACAATATCAGACTACCTTCCATAATGACAAGGCTACCATCCATTGGAATAAATAAAATGTCAACAATAGACAACCTTCCATAATGACAAGGCTACCATGCATTGGAGTAAAAAGATATCGACAACAGACTACCTTCCATAGTGACAAGGCTTTTATCCATTGAAGTATCATAAATATCGACAACATACTATGTTCCATAATGACAAGGCTACCATCCAATGAATAACAAAAATCTCGACAAAAGACTACATTCCATAACAACAAGGCTACCATCCATTGGAGTAACAAAAATCTCAACAAGAGACTACCTTCCATAATGACAAGGCTACCATCCATTGGAGAACAAAGATATCGACAACAGACTACCTTCCATAATGACAAGGCTACCATCCTATGGGCTAACAAAAATATCGACACTAGACTACCTTCCATAATGTCAAGGGTATCATCGATTGTAGTAACAAAAATATCAACAACAAACTACCTTCCATAATGACAAGGCAACCATCCATTGGAGTATCAAAAATATCAACAATAGACTACCTTCCATAATCACAAGGCTACCATCGATTGGAGTAACAAAAATATCGACAATAGACTACCTTCCATAATGACAAGGATACAATCCATTAGAGTAACAAAATATCGGCAACAGACTATGTTCCATAATAACAACGCTACCATCCATTGGAATAACAAATATCTCGACCACTGACTACCTTCCATAATGACAAGCCTACCATCAAATGGAATAACAAAAATACCAACAACAAACTACCTCTTAGAACGACAAGGCTACCATCCATTGGTGTAACAAAAATCTGAACAACAAACTACCTTCCATAATAACAAGGCTACCATCCACTGGAGTAACAAAAATATCAACAACAAACTACCTTCCATAATGAAAATGCTTTTATCCATTGGAGTAACAAAAATATCGACTATAGACTACGTTCCATAATGACAAGGCTACCATCCATTGGAGTAACAAAAATCTCGACAACATATTACCTTCCATAATGACAAGGCTACCATCCATTGGAGAACAAAGATATCGACAACATACTACCTTCCATAATGCCAGGGCTACCATCCATTGGAGAAACAAAAATCATAACGACATACAACCTTTCATAACGACAAGGCTACTATCCATTGTAGTAACAAAAATCTCGACAAAAGACTACCTTCCATAACGACAAGGCTACCATCCATATGAGTAACAAAAATATGAACAACAGACTACCTTCCATAATGACAAGGCTACCATCCATTGGAATAACAAAAATCTCAACAATAAACTACCTTTCATAATGACAAGGCTACCTTCCATTGGAGTAACAAAAAGATCGACAACAGACTACTTTCCATAATGGCAATGCTTTTATCCATTGGAGTAACAAAAATATCGACCACAGACTACGTTCCATAATGACAAGGCTACCATCCATTTGAATAACAAAAATCTCGACAACAGACTACCTTCCATAATGACAAGGCTACCATACATTAGAGTAACAAAAATATGAACAACACACTACCTTCCATAATGATAGGGCTATCATCCATTGGAGTAAAAAAAATATCGAAATTAGACTACGTTGCATAATGACAACGCTACCATCCGTTGGAGTAACAAAAATCTCGACAAAAGACAACCTTTCATAATGACAAGGCTACCATCCATTGGAGTAACAAAAATCTCGACAACGTATTACCTTCTATAATGACAAGGCTACCATCCATTGGAGAACAAAGATATCGACAACATACTACCTTCCATAATGACAGGGCTACCATCCATTGGAGTAACAAAAATCACAACAACAGACAACCTTTCATTACGACAAGGCTACTATCCATTGGAGTAACAAAAATGTCGACAACAGACTACCTTCCATAACAACAGACTACCTTCCATAATGACAAGGCTACCATCCATTGGAATACCAAAAATCTCAACAATAAACTACCTTTCATAATGACAAGGCTACCATCCATTGGAGTAACAAAAATATCGACAACAGACTACCTTCCATAGTGACAAGGCTTTTTTCCATTGGAGTAACATAAATATCGACAAAATATTATGTTCCAAAGTGACAAGGCTACCAATCATTGAATAAAAAAAATCTCGACAAAAGACTACCTTCCATAACGACAAGGCTACCATCCATTTGAGTAACAAAAATCTCGACAACAGACTACCTTCCATAATGACAAGGTTACCATCCATTGGAGAACAAAGATATCGACAACAAACAACTTTCCATAATGACAAGGCTACCATCCTATGGGGTAAAAAAATATCGAAAATAGACTACCTTCCATAATGACAAGGCTACCATCCATTGTAGTAACAATAATATCAACAACAGACTACCTTCCATAATGAAAAGGCAGCCATCCATTGGAGTATAAAAAATATCAACAATAGACTACCTTCCATAATGACAAGGCTACCATCAATTGGAGTAACAAAAATATAGACAACAGACTACCTTCCATAATGACAATGCTTTTATCCATTGGAGTAACAAAAATATCGACCACAGACTATGTTCCATAATGACAAGGCTACCATACATTTGAATAACAAAAATCTCGACAACAGACTACCTTCCATAATGACCAGGCTACCATACATTAGAGTAAAAAAAATATGAACAATAGACTACCTTCCATAATGACAAGGCTATCATCCATTGGAGTAAAAAAAATATTGAAATCAGACTACGTTCCATAATGACAATGCTACCATCCGTTGGAGTAAAAAAAATCTAGACAAAAGACAACCTTTCATAATGACAAGGCTACCATCCATTGGAGTAACAAAGATCTCGACAACATACTACCTTCCATAATGACAAGGCTACCATCCATTTGAATAACAGAAATCTCGACAACAGACTACCTTCCATAATGACAAGGCTACCATACATTTGAGTAACAAAAATATTAACAACAGACTACCTTCCATAATGACAAGGCTATCATCCATTGGAGTAAAAAAATATCGAAATCAGACTACGTTCCATAATGACAACGCTACCATTCGTTGGAGAAACAAAAATCTCCACAAAAGACAAGCTTTCATAATGACAAGGCTACCATCCATTGGAGTAACAAAAATCTCGACAACATACTACCTTCCATAATGACAAGGCTACCATCCATTAGAGAACAAAGATATCGACAACATACTACCTTCCATAATGACACGGCTACCATCCATTGGAGTAACAAAAATCACAACGACAGACAACCTTTCATAAGGACAAGGCTACCATCCATTGGAGTAACAAAAATCTCGACAAAAGACTACCTTCCATAACAAAAAGGCTACCATCCATTGAATAACAAAAATCTCGACAAACTACCTTCCATAATGAGAAGGCTACCATCTATGGGGTAACAAAAATATCGACAACAGACTACCTTCCATAATGACAAGGCTACCATCAATTGTAGTAACAAAAATATCAACAATAGGCTACCTTCCATAATGACAAGGCAACTATCCATTGGAGTATCAAAAATATCAACAATAGACTACCTTCCATAATGATAAGGCTACCATCAATTGGAGTAACAAAAATATCGACAATAGACTACCTTCCATAATGACAAGGCTACAATCCATTAGACTAACAAAATATCGACAACAGACTATGTTCCATAATGACAAGGATACCATCCATTGGAATAACAAATATCTCAACCACAGAATACCTTCCATAATGACAAGGCTACCACCAAATGGAATAATAAAAATACCAACAACAAACTACCTCCTATAACGACAAGGCTACCATCCATTGGTGTAACAAAAATCTAAACAACAGCCTACCTTCCATAATGACAAGGCTACCATCCATTGGAGTAACAAAAATATCGACAACAAACTACCTTCCATAATGACAATGCTTTTATCCATTGGAGTAACAAAAATATCGACCACAGACTATGTTCCATAATGACAAGCCTACCATACATTTGAATAACAAAAATTTCGACAACAGACTACCTTCCATAATGACCAGGCTGCCATACATTAGAGTAACAAAAATATGAACAATAGACTACCTTCCATAATGACCAGGCTGCCATACATTGGAGTAACAAAAATATAGACAAAAGACAACCTTTCATAATGACAAGGCTACCATCCATTAGAGTAACAAAAATCTCGACAACATACTACCTTCCATAATGACAAGGCTACAATCCATTGGATAACAAAGATATCGACAACATACTACCTTCCATAATGACAGGGCTACCATCCATTGGAGTAACAAAAATCTTGACAAAAGACTACCTTCAAAACGATAAGGCTACCATCCATTGGAGTAACAAAAATATCGACAGCAGACTACCTTCCATAGTGACAAGGATTTTTTCCATTAGAGTAACATTAATATTAACAACATATTATGTTCCATAATGACAAGGCTACCATTCATTGAATAACAAAAATCTCGACAACAGACTACCTTCCATAACGACAAGGCTACCATCTATTGGAGTAACAAAAATCTCGACAACATACTAACTTCCATAATGACAAGGCTACCATCCGTTGGAGAACAAAGATATCGACAACAGACTACCTTCCATAATGACAAGTCTACCATCCTATGGGGTAACAAAAATATCGACAACATACTACCTTCCATAATGACAAGGCTAGCATCCATTGTAGTAACAAAAATATAAATAATAGAATAACTTCCATAATGACAAGGCAACCATCCATTGGAGTATCAAAAATATCAACAATAGACTACCTTCCATAATGACAAGGCTACCATCTATTGGTGTAATAAAAATGTAATCAACAGACTACCTTTCATAATGACAAGGCTACCATCCATTGACTAACAGAAATCATAACAACAGACTACCTTCCATAATGACAAGAATAATTTCCATTAGAGTAACAAAATATCGACAACAGACTATGTTCCATAATGACAAGGCTACCATCCATTGGAATAACAAAAATCTCAACCACAGACTACCTTTCATAATGAAAAGGCTACCATCCAATGGAATAGCTAAAATATCAACAACAAACTACCTTCTACAACCACAAGGCTACCATCCATTGGAGTATCAAAAATATGAACAATAGACTACCTTCCAGAATGACAAGGCTACCATCCATTGGAGTAACAAAAATCTCAATGATAGACTACGTTCCATAATGACAAGTCTACCATCCATTGGAGTAATAAAAATATTGACAACAGACTACCTTTCATAATGACAAGGCTTTTATCCATTGGAGTAAAAAAAATATCGACAACAGACTACGTTCCATAATGACAAGGCTACCATCCATTTGAATAACAAAAATCTCGACAACAGACTACCTTCCATAATGACAAGGCTAACATACACTAGAGTAACAAAAATTTGAACAACAGACTACCTTCCATAATGACAAGGCTATCATCCATTGGAGTAAAAATAATATCAAAAACAGAGTATGTTGCATAATGACAACGCTACCATCCATTGGAGTAACAAAAATCTCGACAACATACTACCTTCCATAATGACAAGGCTACCATCCATCAGAGAACAAAGATATCGAAAACATACTACCTTCCATAATGACAAAGCTACCATCCATTGGAGTAACAAAAATCCCAACGACAGACACTCTTTCATAACGACAAGGCTACCATCAATTAGAGTAACAAAAATCCTGACAAAAGACTACCATCCATAACAAAAAGGCTACCATCCGTTGGAGTAACAAAAATATCGACAATAGACTACCTTCCATAATGATAAGGCTACCATCCATTGGTGTAACAAGAATCTAAACAACAGACTACCTTTCATAATGACAAGGATACCATCCATTAGACTAACAGAAATCAAAACAACAGACTACCTTCCATAATGACAAGGATAATTTCCATTGGAGTAACAAAATATCGAAAACAGACTATGTTCCATAATGACAAGGCTACCATCCATTGGAATAACAAAAATCTCAACCACAGACTACCTTTCATAATGACAAGGCTACCATCCAATGGAATAACAAAAATATCAACAACCAACTACCTTATACAACGACAAGGCTACCATCCATTGGAGTAACAAAAATCTGAACAACAGACTACCTTCCAGAATGGCAAGGCTACCATCCATTGGAGTAAAAAAAATCTCAACGATAAACTACCTTCCATAATCACAAGGCTACCATTAATTGGAGTATCAAAAATATCGACAACTGACTACCTTTCATAATGATAAGGCTTTTATCCATTGGAGTAACATAAATATCGACAACATACTATGTTCCATAATAACAAGGCTACCATCCATTGGAGTAACAAAAATCTTGACAAAAGAGTACCTTCCATAAAGACAAGGCTACCATCCATTGGAGTAAAAAAAATCTCGACAACATGCTACCTTCCATAATGACAAGGCTACCATCCATTGGAGAACAAAGATATCGACAACATACTACCTTCCATAACGAAAAGGCTACCATCCATTGGAGTAACAAAAATCCCAACGACAGACAACCTTCCATAATGACAAGGCTACCATCCATTGGTGTAACAAGAATCTAAACAACAGACTACCTTTCATAATGACAAGGATACCATCCATTAGACTAACAGAAATCACAACAACAGACTACCTTCCATAATGACAAGGATAATTTCCATTGGAGTAACAAAATATCGAAAACAGACTATGTTCCATAATGACAAGGCTACCATCCATTGGAATAACAAAAATCTCAACCACAGACTACCTTTCATAATGACAAGGCTACCATCCAATGGAATAACAAAAATATCAACAACCAACTACCTTATACAACGACAAGGCTACCATCCATTGGAGTAACAAAAATCTGAACAACAGACTACCTTCCAGAATGGCAAGGCTACCATCCATTGGAGTAACAAAAATCTCAACGATAGACTACCTGCCATAATCACAAGGCTACCATTAATTGGAGTAACAAAAATATCGACAACAGACTACCTTTCATAATGATAAGGCTTTTATCCATTGGAGTAACATAAATATCAACAACATACTATGTTCCATAATAACAAGGCTACCATCCATTGGAGTAACAAAAATCTTGACAAAAGAGTACCTTCCATAACGACAAGGCTACCATCCATTGGAGTAAAAAAAATCTCGACAACATGCTACCTTCCATAATGACAAGGCTACCATCCATTGGAGAACAAAGATATCGACAACATACTACCTTCCATAATGACAAGGCTACCATCCATTGGAGTAACAAAAATCCCAACGACAGACAACCTTTCATAACGACAAGGCTACCATCCATTGGAGTAACAAAAATCCTGACAAAAGACTACCATCCATAACGAAAAGGCTACCATCCATTGGAGTAACAAAAATCTCGACAATAGACTACCTTCCATAATGACAATGCTACCATCCATTGGTGTAACAAGAATCTAAACAACAGACTACCTTTCATAATGACAAGGCTACCATCCATTGGACTAACAGAAATCACAACAACAGACTACCTTCCATAATGACAAGGATAATTTCCATTGGAGTAACAAAATATCGAAAACAGACTATGTTCCATAATGACAAGGCTACCATCCATTAGAATAACAAAAATCTCAACCACAGACTACCTTTCATAATGACAAGGCTACCATCAAATGGAATAACAAAAATATCAACAACAAACTACCTTCTACAACGACAAGGCTACCATCCATTGGAGTAACAAAAATCTGAACAACAGACTACCTTCCAGAATGGCAAGGCTACCATCCATTGGAGTAACAAAAATCTCAACGATGGACTACCTTCCATAATCACAAGGCTACCATTAATTGGAGTAACAAAAATATCGACAACAGACTACCTTTTATAATGATAAGGCTTTTATCCATTGGAGTAACATAAATATCGACAACATACTATGTTCCATAATAACAAGGCTACCATCCATTGGAGTAACAAAAATCTTGACAAAAGAGTACCTTCCATAACGACAAGGCTACCATCCATTGGAGTAAAAAAAATCTCGACAACATGCTACCTTCCATAATGACAAGGCTACCATCCATTGGAGAACAAAGATATCGACAACAGACTACCTTCCATAATGACAAGGCTACCATCCATTGGAGTAACAAAAATCCCAATGACAGACAACCTTTCATAACGACAAGGCTACCATCCATTAGAGTAACAAAAATCCTGACAAAAGACTACCATCCATAACGACAAGGCTACCATCCATTGGAGTAACAAAAATATCGACAATAGACTACCTTCCATAATGATAAGGCTACCATCCATTGGTGTAACAAGAATCTAAATAACAAACTACCTTCCATAATGACAAGGCAACCATCTATTGGAGTATAAATAATATCAACAATAGACTACCTTCCATAATGACAAGGCTACCATCAATTGGAGTAACAAAAATATCGAAAATAGACTACCTTCCATAGTGACAAGGCTACAATCCATTAGAGTAACAAAATATCGACAACACACTATGTTCCATAATGACAAGGCTACCATCCATTGGAATAACAAATATCTCGACCACAGACTACCTTCCATAATGACAAGGCTACCATCAAATGGAATAACAAAAATACCAACAACAAACTACCTCCTATAACGATAAGGCTACCATCCATTGGTGTAACAAAAATCTGAACAACAGACTACCTTCCATAATGACAAGGCTACCATCTATTGGAATAACAAAAATATCGACAACAGACTACGTTCCATAATGACAAGGATACCATCCATTTGAATAACAAAAATCTCGACAACAGACTACCTTCCATAATGACAAGGCTAACATACACTAGAGTAACAAAAATTTGAACAACAGACTACCTTCCATAATGACAAGGCTATCATCCATTGGAGTAAAAAAAATATCAAAAACAGAGTACGTTCCATAATGACAAAGCTACCATCCGTTGGAGTAACAAAAATCTCGACAAAAGACAACCTTTCATAATGACAAGGATACCATCCATTGGAGTAACAAAAATCTCGACAACATACTACCTTCCATAATGACAAGGCTACCATCCATCAGAGAACAATGATATCGACAACATACTACCTTCCATAATGACAAGGCTACCATCCATTGGAGTAACAAAAATCCCAACGACAGATAACCTTTCATAACGACAAGGCTACCATCCATTGGAGTAACAAAAATCCTGACAAAAGACTACCATCCATAACGAAAAGGCTACCATCCATTGGAGTAACATAAATCTCGACAATAAACTACCTTCCATAATGACAAGGCTACCATCCATTGGTGTAACAAAAATCTAAACAATAGACTACCTTTCATAATGACAAGGCTACCATCCATTGGACTAATAGAAATCACAACAACAGACTACCTTCCATAATGACAAGGATAATTTCCATTGGAGTAACAAAATATCGAAAACAGACTATGTTCCATAATGACAAGGCTACCATCCATTGGAATAACAAAAATCTCAACCACACACTACCTTTCATAATGACAAGGCTACCATCCAATGGAATAACAAAAATATCAACAACTAACTACCTTCTACAACGACAAGGCTACCATCCATTGGAGTAACAAAAATATAAACAACAACTACCTTCCCGAATGGCAAAGCTACCATCCATTGGAGTAACAAAAATCTCAACGATAGACTACCTTCCATAATGACAAGGCTACCATTAATTGGAGTAACAAAAATACCGATAACAGACTACCTTTCATAATGATAAGGCTTTTATCCATTGGAGTAACATAAATATTGAATACATACTATGTTCCATAATGACAAGCTACCATCCATTGGAGTAACAAAAATCTCGACAAAAGACTACCTTCCATAACGACAAGGCTACAATCCATTGGAGTAAAAAAAATCTCGACAACATGCTACCTTCCATAATGACAAGGCTACCATCCATTGGAGAACAAAGATATCGACAACAGACTACCTTCCATAATGACAAGGCTACCATCCTATGGGGTAAAAAAAATATTGACAACAAACTACCTTCCATAATGACAAGGCTACCATCCATTGTAGTAACAAAAACGTCAACAACAGACTACCTTCCATAATGACAAGGCAACCATGTATTGGAGTATAAAAAATATCAACAATAGACTACCTTCCATAATGACAAGGCTACCATCAATTGGAGTAACAAAAATATCGAAAATAGACTACCTTCCATAGTGACAAGGCTACAATCCATTAGAGTAACAAAATATTGACAACACACTATGTTCCATAATGACAAGGCTACCATCCATTGGAATAACAAATATCTCGACCACAGACTACCTTCCATAATGACAAGGCTACCATCAAATGGAATAACAAAAATACCAACAACAAACTACCTCCTATAACGACAAGGCTACCATCCATTGGTGTAACAAAAATCTGAACAATAGACTACCTTCCATAATGACAAGGCTACCATCCATTGGAGTAACAAAAATATCGACAACAGACTACCTTCCATAATGACAAGGCTTTTATCCATTGGAGTAACAAAAATATCGACAACAGACTACGTTCCATAATTACAAGGCTACCATCCATTTGAATAACAAAAATCTCGACAACAGACTACCTTCCATAATGACAAGGCTAACATACACTAGAGTAACAAAAATTTGAACAACAGACTACCTTCCATAATGACAAGGCTATCATCCATTGGAGTAAAAAAAATATCAAAAACAGAGTACGTTCCATAATGACAACGCTACCATCCGTTGGAGTAACAAAAATCTCGATAAAAGACAACCTTTCATAATGACAAGGATACCATCCATTGGAGTAACCAAAATCTCGACAACATACTACCTTCCATAATGACAAGGCTACCATCAATCAAAGAACAAAGATATCGAAAACATACTACCTTCCATAATGACAAGGCTACCATCCATTGGAGTAACAAAAATCCCAACGACAGACAACCTTTCATAACGACAAGGCTACCATCCATTGGAGTAACAAAAATCCTGACAAAAGACTACCATCCATTACGAAAAGGCTACCATCCATTGGAGTAACAAAAATCTCGACAATAGACTACCTTCCATAATGACAAGGCTACCATCCATTGGTGTAAAAAAATCTAAACAATAGACTACCTTTCATAATATCAAGGCTACCATCCATTGGACTAATAGAAATCACAACAACAGACCACCATCCATAATGACAAGGATAATTTCCATTGGAGTAACAAAATATCGAAAACAGACTATGTTCCATAATGACAAGGCTACCATCCATTAGAATAACAAAAATCTCAACCACAAACTACCTTTCATAATGACAAGGCTACCATCCAATGGAATAACAAAAATATCAACAACAAACTACCTTCTACAACGACAAGGCTACCATCCATTGGAGTAACAAAAATCTGAACAACAGACTACCTTCCAGAATGGCCAGGCTACCATCCATTGGAGTAACAAAAATCTCAATGATAGACTACCTTCCATAATGACAAGGCTACCATTAATTGGAGTAACAAAAATCTCGACAAAAGACTACCTTCCAAAACGACAAGGCTACAATCCATTGGAGTAAACAAAATCTCGACAACATGCTACCTTCCATAATGACAAGGCTACCATCCATTGGAGAACAAAGATATCGACAACAGACTACCTTCCATAATGACAAGGCTACCATCCTATGGGGTAAAAAAAATATTGACAACAAACTACCTTCCATAATGACAAGGCTACCATCCATTGTAGTAACAAAAACGTCAACAACAGACTACCTTCCATAATGACAAGGCAACCATGTATTGGAGTATAAAAAATATCAACAATAGACTACCTTCCATAATGACAAGGCTACCATCAATTGGAGTAACAAAAATATCGAAAATAGACTACCTTCCATAGTGACAAGGCTACAATCCATTAGAGTAACAAAATATCGACAACACACTATGTTCCATAATGACAAGGCTACCATCCATTGGAATAACAAATATCTCGACCACAGACTACCTTCCATAATGACAAGGCTACCATCAAATGGAATAACAAAAATACCAACAACAAACTACCTCCTATAACGACAAGGCTACCATCCATTGGTGTAACAAAAATCTGAACAATAGACTACCTTCCATAATGACAAGGCTACCATCCATTGGAGTAACAAAAATATCGACAACAGACTACCTTCCATAATGACAAGGCTTTTATCCATTGGAGTAACAAAAATATCGACAACAGACTACGTTCCATAATTACAAGGCTACCATCCATTTGAATAACAAAAATCTCGACAACAGATTACCTTCCATAATGACAAGGCTAACATACACTAGAGTAACAAAAATTTGAACAACAGACTACCTTCCATAATGACAAGGCTATCATCCATTGGAGTAAAAATAATATCAAAAACAGAGTATGTTGCATAATGACAACGCTACCATCCATTGGAGTAACAAAAATCTCGACAACATACTACCTTCCATAATGACAAGGCTACCATCCATCAGAGAACAAAGATATCGAAAACATACTACCTTCCATAATGACAAAGCTACCATCCTTTGGAGTAACAAAAATCCCAACGACAGACACTCTTTCATAACGACAAGGCTACCATCAATTAGAGTAACAAAAATCCTGACAAAAGACTACCATCCATAACAAAAAGGCTACCATCCGTTGGAGTAACAAAAATATCGACAATAGACTACCTTCCATAATGATAAGGCTACCATCCATTGGTGTAACAAGAATCTAAACAACAGACTACCTTTCATAATGACAAGGATACCATCCATTAGACTAACAGAAATCAAAACAACAGACTACCTTCCATAATGACAAGGATAATTTCCATTGGAGTAACAAAATATCGAAAACAGACTATGTTCCATAATGACAAGGCTACCATCCATTAGAATAACAAAAATCTCAACCACAGACTACCTTTCATAATGACAAGGCTACCATCCAATGGAATAACAAAAATATCAACAACCAACTACCTTATACAACGACAAGGCTACCATCCATTGGAGTAACAAAAATCTGAACAACAGACTACCTTCCAGAATGGCAAGGCTACCATCCATTGGAGTAAAAAAAATCTCAACGATAAACTACCTTCCATAATCACAAGGCTACCATTAATTGGAGTATCAAAAATATCGACAACTGACTACCTTTCATAATGATAAGGCTTTTATCCATTGGAGTAACATAAATATCGACAACATACTATGTTCCATAATAACAAGGCTACCATCCATTGGAGTAACAAAAATCTTGACAAAAGAGTACCTTCCATAAAGACAAGGCTACCATCCATTGGAGTAAAAAAAATCTCGACAACATGCTACCTTCCATAATGACAAGGCTACCATCCATTGGAGAACAAAGATATCGACAACATACTACCTTCCATAACGAAAAGGCTACCATCCATTGGAGTAACAAAAATCCCAACGACAGACAACCTTCCATAATGACAAGGCTACCATCCATTGGTGTAACAAGAATCTAAACAACAGACTACCTTTCATAATGACAAGGATACCATCCATTAGACTAACAGAAATCACAACAACAGACTACCTTCCATAATGACAAGGATAATTTCCATTGGAGTAACAAAATATCGAAAACAGACTATGTTCCATAATGACAAGGCTACCATCCATTGGAATAACAAAAATCTCAACCACAGACTACCTTTCATAATGACAAGGCTACCATCCAATGGAATAACAAAAATATCAACAACCAACTACCTTATACAACGACAAGGCTACCATCCATTGGAGTAACAAAAATCTGAACAACAGACTACCTTCCAGAATGGCAAGGCTACCATCCATTGGAGTAACAAAAATCTCAACGATAGACTACCTGCCATAATCACAAGGCTACCATTAATTGGAGTAACAAAAATATCGACAACAGACTACCTTTCATAATGATAAGGCTTTTATCCATTGGAGTAACATAAATATCAACAACATACTATGTTCCATAATAACAAGGCTACCATCCATTGGAGTAACAAAAATCTTGACAAAAGAGTACCTTCCATAACGACAAGGCTACCATCCATTGGAGTAAAAAAAATCTCGACAACATGCTACCTTCCATAATGACAAGGCTACCATCCATTGGAGAACAAAGATATCGACAACATACTACCTTCCATAATGACAAGGCTACCATCCATTGGAGTAACAAAAATCCCAACGACAGACAACCTTTCATAACGACAAGGCTACCATCCATTGGAGTAACAAAAATCCTGACAAAAGACTACCATCCATAACGAAAAGGCTACCATCCATTGGAGTAACAAAAATCTCGACAATAGACTACCTTCCATAATGACAATGCTACCATCCATTGGTGTAACAAGAATCTAAACAACAGACTACCTTTCATAATGACAAGGCTACCATCCATTGGACTAACAGAAATCACAACAACAGACTACCTTCCATAATGACAAGGATAATTTCCATTGGAGTAACAAAATATCGAAAACAGACTATGTTCCATAATGACAAGGCTACCATCCATTAGAATAACAAAAATCTCAACCACAGACTACCTTTCATAATGACAAGGCTACCATCAAATGGAATAACAAAAATATCAACAACAAACTACCTTCTACAACGACAAGGCTACCATCCATTGGAGTAACAAAAATCTGAACAACAGACTACCTTCCAGAATGGCAAGGCTACCATCCATTGGAGTAACAAAAATCTCAACGATGGACTACCTTCCATAATCACAAGGCTACCATTAATTGGAGTAACAAAAATATCGACAACAGACTACCTTTTATAATGATAAGGCTTTTATCCATTGGAGTAACATAAATATCGACAACATACTATGTTCCATAATAACAAGGCTACCATCCATTGGAGTAACAAAAATCTTGACAAAAGAGTACCTTCCATAACGACAAGGCTACCATCCATTGGAGTAAAAAAAATCTCGACAACATGCTACCTTCCATAATGACAAGGCTACCATCCATTGGAGAACAAAGATATCGACAACAGACTACCTTCCATAATGACAAGGCTACCATCCATTGGAGTAACAAAAATCCCAATGACAGACAACCTTTCATAACGACAAGGCTACCATCCATTAGAGTAACAAAAATCCTGACAAAAGACTACCATCCATAACGAAAAGGCTACCATCCATTGGAGTAACAAAAATATCGACAATAGACTACCTTCCATAATGATAAGGCTACCATCCATTGGTGTAACAAGAATCTAAATAACAAACTACCTTCCATAATGACAAGGCAACCATCTATTGGAGTATAAATAATATAAACAATAGACTACCTTCCATAATGACAAGGCTACCATCAATTGGAGTAACAAAAATATCGAAAATAGACTACCTTCCATAGTGACAAGGCTACAATCCATTAGAGTAACAAAATATCGACAACACACTATGTTCCATAATGACAAGGCTACCATCCATTGGAATAACAAATATCTCGACCACAGACTACCTTCCATAATGACAAGGCTACCATCAAATGGAATAACAAAAATACCAACAACAAACTACCTCCTATAACGATAAGGCTACCATCCATTGGTGTAACAAAAATCTGAACAACAGACTACCTTCCATAATGACAAGGCTACCATCTATTGGAATAACAAAAATATCGACAAGAGACTACGTTCCATAATGACAAGGATACCATCCATTTGAATAACAAAAATCTCGACAACAGACTACCTTCCATAATGACAAGGCTAACATACACTAGAGTAACAAAAATTTGAACAACAGACTACCTTCCATAATGACAAGGCTATCATCCATTGGAGTAAAAAAAATATCAAAAACAGAGTACGTTCCATAATGACAAAGCTACCATCCGTTGGAGTAACAAAAATCTCGACAAAAGACAACCTTTCATAATGACAAGGATACCATCCATTGGAGTAACAAAAATCTCGACAACATACTACCTTCCATAATGACAAGGCTACCATCCATCAGAGAACAATGATATCGACAACATACTACCTTCCATAATGACAAGGCTACCATCCATTGGAGTAACAAAAATCCCAACGACAGATAACCTTTCATAACGACAAGGCTACCATCCATTGGAGTAACAAAAATCCTGACAAAAGACTACCATCCATAACGAAAAGGCTACCATCCATTGGAGTAACATAAATCTCGACAATAAACTACCTTCCATAATGACAAGGCTACCATCCATTGGTGTAACAAAAATCTAAACAATAGACTACCTTTCATAATGACAAGGCTACCATCCATTGGACTAATAGAAATCACAACAACAGACTACCTTCCATAATGACAAGGATAATTTCCATTGGAGTAACAAAATATCGAAAACAGACTATGTTCCATAATGACAAGGCTACCATCCATTGGAATAACAAAAATCTCAACCACACACTACCTTTCATAATGACAAGGCTACCATCCAATGGAATAACAAAAATATCAACAACTAACTACCTTCTACAACGACAAGGCTACCATCCATTGGAGTAACAAAAATATGAACAACAACTACCTTCCCGAATGGCAAAGCTACCATCCATTGGAGTAACAAAAATCTCAACGATAGACTACCTTCCATAATGACAAGGCTACCATTAATTGGAGTAACAAAAATACCGATAACAGACTACCTTTCATAATGATAAGGCTTTTATCCATTGGAGTAACATAAATATTGAATACATACTATGTTCCATAATGACAAGCTACCATCCATTGGAGTAACAAAAATCTCGACAAAAGACTACCTTCCATAACGACAAGGCTACAATCCATTGGAGTAAAAAAAATCTCGACAACATGCTACCTTCCATAATGACAAGGCTACCATCCATTGGAGAACAAAGATATCGACAACAGACTACCTTCCATAATGACAAGGCTACCATCCTATGGGGTAAAAAAAATATTGACAACAAACTACCTTCCATAATGACAAGGCTACCATCCATTGTAGTAACAAAAACGTCAACAACAGACTACCTTCCATAATGACAAGGCAACCATGTATTGGAGTATAAAAAATATCAACAATAGACTACCTTCCATAATGACAAGGCTACCATCAATTGGAGTAACAAAAATATCGAAAATAGACTACCTTCCATAGTGACAAGGCTACAATCCATTAGAGTAACAAAATATCGACAACACACTATGTTCCATAATGACAAGGCTACCATCCATTGGAATAACAAATATCTCGACCACAGACTACCTTCCATAATGACAAGGCTACCATCAAATGGAATAACAAAAATACCAACAACAAACTACCTCCTATAACGACAAGGCTACCATCCATTGGTGTAACAAAAATCTGAACAATAGACTACCTTCCATAATGACAAGGCTACCATCCATTGGAGTAACAAAAATATCGACAACAGACTACCTTCCATAATGACAAGGCTTTTATCCATTGGAGTAACAAAAATATCGACAACAGACTACGTTCCATAATTACAAGGCTACCATCCATTTGAATAACAAAAATCTCGACAACAGACTACCTTCCATAATGACAAGGCTAACATACACTAGAGTAACAAAAATTTGAACAACAGACTACCTTCCATAATGACAAGGCTATCATCCATTGGAGTAAAAAAAATATCAAAAACAGAGTACGTTCCATAATGACAACGCTACCATCCGTTGGAGTAACAAAAATCTCGATAAAAGACAACCTTTCATAATGACAAGGATACCATCCATTGGAGTAACCAAAATCTCGACAACATACTACCTTCCATAATGACAAGGCTACCATCAATCAAAGAACAAAGATATCGAAAACATACTACCTTCCATAATGACAAGGCTACCATCCATTGGAGTAACAAAAATCCCAACGACAGACAACCTTTCATAACGACAAGGCTACCATCCATTGGAGTAACAAAAATCCTGACAAAAGACTACCATCCATTACGAAAAGGCTACCATCCATTGGAGTAACAAAAATCTCGACAATAGACTACCTTCCATAATGACAAGGCTACCATCCATTGGTGTAAAAAAATCTAAACAATAGACTACCTTTCATAATGACAAGGCTACCATCCATTGGACTAATAGAAATCACAACAACAGACCACCATCCATAATGACAAGGATAATTTCCATTGGAGTAACAAAATATCGAAAACAGACTATGTTCCATAATGACAAGGCTACCATCCATTAGAATAACAAAAATCTCAACCACAAACTACCTTTCATAATGACAAGGCTACCATCCAATGGAATAACAAAAATATCAACAACAAACTACCTTCTACAACGACAAGGCTACCATCCATTGGAGTAACAAAAATCTGAACAACAGACTACCTTCCAGAATGGCCAGGCTACCATCCATTGGAGTAACAAAAATCTCAATGATAGACTACCTTCCATAATGACAAGGCTACCATTAATTGGAGTAACAAAAATCTCGACAAAAGACTACCTTCCAAAACGACAAGGCTACAATCCATTGGAGTAAACAAAATCTCGACAACATGCTACCTTCCATAATGACAAGGCTACCATCCATTGGAGAACAAAGATATCGACAACAGACTACCTTCCATAATGACAAGGCTACCATCCTATGGGGTAAAAAAAATATTGACAACAAACTACCTTCCATAATGACAAGGCTACCATCCATTGTAGTAACAAAAACGTCAACAACAGACTACCTTCCATAATGACAAGGCAACCATGTATTGGAGTATAAAAAATATCAACAATAGACTACCTTCCATAATGACAAGGCTACCATCAATTGGAGTAACAAAAATATCGAAAATAGACTACCTTCCATAGTGACAAGGCTACAATCCATTAGAGTAACAAAATATCGACAACACACTATGTTCCATAATGACAAGGCTACCATCCATTGGAATAACAAATATCTCGACCACAGACTACCTTCCATAATGACAAGGCTACCATCAAATGGAATAACAAAAATACCAACAACAAACTACCTCCTATAACGACAAGGCTACCATCCATTGGTGTAACAAAAATCTGAACAATAGACTACCTTCCATAATGACAAGGCTACCATCCATTGGAGTAACAAAAATATCGACAACAGACTACCTTCCATAATGACAAGGCTTTTATCCATTGGAGTAACAAAAATATCGACAACAGACTACGTTCCATAATTACAAGGCTACCATCCATTTGAATAACAAAAATTTGAACAACAGACTACCTTCCATAATGACAAGGCTAACATCCATTGGAGTAAAAAAAATATCAAAAACAGAGTACGTTCCATAATGACAACGCTACCATCCGTTGGAGTAACAAAAATCTCGATAAAAGACAACCTTTCATAATGACAAGGATACCATCCATTGGAGTAACCAAAATCTCGACAACATACTACCTTCCATAATGACAAGGCTACCATCAATCAGAGAACAAAGATATCGAAAACATACTACCTTCCATAATGACAAGGCTACCATCCATTGGAGTAACAAAAATCCCAACGACAGACAACCTTTCATAACGACAAGGCTACCATCCATTGGAGTAACAAAAATCCTGACAAAAGACTACCATCCATTACGAAAAGGCTACCATCCATTGGAGTAACAAAAATCTCGACAATAGACTACCTTCCATAATGACAAGGCTACCATCCATTGGTGTAAAAAAATCTAAACAATAGACTACCTTTCATAATGACAAGGCTACCATCCATTGGACTAATAGAAATCACAACAACAGACCACCATCCATAATGACAAGGATAATTTCCATTGGAGTAACAAAATATCGAAAACAGACTATGTTCCATAATGACAAGGCTACCATCCATTAGAATAACAAAAATCTCAACCACAAACTACCTTTCATAATGACAAGGCTACCATCCAATGGAATAACAAAAATATCAACAACAAACTACCTTCTACAACGACAAGGCTACCATCCATTGGAGTAACAAAAATCTGAACAACAGACTACCTTCCAGAATGGCCAGGCTACCATCCATTGGAGTAACAAAAATCTCAATGATAGACTACCTTCCATAATGACAAGGCTACCATTAATTGGAGTAACAAAAATCTCGACAAAAGACTACCTTCCAAAACGACAAGGCTACAATCCATTGGAGTAAACAAAATCTCGACAACATGCTACCTTCCATAATGACAAGGCTACCATCCATTGGAGAACAAAGATATCGACAACAGACTACCTTCCATAATGACAAGGCTACCATCCTATGGGGTAAAAAAATATTGACAACAAACTACCTTCCATAATGACAAGGCTACCATCCATTGTAGTAACAAAAACGTCAACAACAGACTACCTTCCATAATGACAAGGCAACCATGTATTGGAGTATAAAAAATATCAACAATAGACTACCTTCCATAATGACAAGGCTACCATCAATTGGAGTAACAAAAATATCGAAAATAGACTACCTTCCATAGTGACAAGGCTACAATCCATTAGAGTAACAAAATATCGACAACACACTATGTTCCATAATGACAAGGCTACCATCCATTGGAATAACAATAATCTCGACCACAGACTACCTTCCATAATGACAAGGCTACCATCAAATGGAATAACAAAAATACCAACAACAAACTACCTCCTATAACGACAAGGCTACCATCCATTGGTGTAACAAAAATCTGAACAATAGACTACCTTCCATAATGACAAGGCTACCATCCATTGGAGTAACAAAAATATCGACAACAGACTACCTTCCATAATGACAAGGCTTTTATCCATTGGAGTAACAAAAATATCGACAACAGACTACGTTCCATAATTACAAGGCTACCATCCATTTGAATAACAAAAATCTCGACAACAGACTACCTTCCATAATGACAAGGCTAACATACACTAGAGTAACAAAAATTTGAACAACAGACTACCTTCCATAATGACAAGGCTATCATCCATTGGAGTAAAAAAAATATCAAAAATAGAGTACGTTCCATAATGACAACGCTACCATCCGTTGGAGTAACAAAAATCTCGATAAAAGACAACCTTTCATAATGACAAGGATACCATCCATTGGAGTAACCAAAATCTCGACAACATACTACCTTCCATAATGACAAGGCTACCATCAATCAGAGAACAAAGATATCGAAAACATACTACCTTCCATAATGACAAGGCTACCATCCATTGGAGTAACAAAAATCCCAACGACAGACAACCTTTCATAACGACAAGGCTACCATCCATTGGAGTAACAAAAATCCTGACAAAAGACTACCATCCATTACGAAAAGGCTACCATCCATTGGAGTAACAAAAATCTCGACAATAGACTACCTTCCATAATGACAAGGCTACCATCCATTGGTGTAAAAAAATCTAAACAATAGACTACCTTTCATAATGACAAGGCTACCATCCATTGGACTAATAGAAATCACAACAACAGACCACCATCCATAATGACAAGGATAATTTCCATTGGAGTAACAAAATATCGAAAACAGACTATGTTCCATAATGACAAGGCTACCATCCATTAGAATAACAAAAATCTCAACCACAAACTACCTTTCATAATGACAAGGCTACCATCCAATGGAATAACAAAAATATCAACAACAAACTACCTTCTACAACGACAAGGCTACCATCCATTGGAGTAACAAAAATCTGAACAACAGACTACCTTCCAGAATGGCCAGGCTACCATCCATTGGAGTAACAAAAATCTCAATGATAGACTACCTTCCATAATGACAAGGCTACCAATAATTGGAGTAACAAAAATCTCGACAAAAGACTACCTTCCAAAACGACAAGGCTACAATCCATTGGAGTAAACAAAATCTCGACAACATGCTACCTTCCATAATGACAAGGCTACCATCCATTGGAGAACAAAGATATCGACAACAAACTACCTTCCATAATGACAAGGCTACCATCCTATGGGGTAAAAAAAATATTGACATCAAACTACCTTCCATAATGACAAGGCTACCATCCATTGTAGTAACAAAAATGTCAACAACAGACTACCTTCCATAATGACAAGGCAACCATGTATTGGAGTATAAAAAATATCAACAATAGACTACCTTCCATAATGACAAGGCTACCATCAATTGGAGTAACAAAAATATCGAAAATAGACTAACTTCCATAGTGACAAGGCTACAATCCATTAGAGTAACAAAATATCGACAACACACTATGTTCCATAATGACAAGGCTACCATCCATTGGAATAACAAATATCTCGACCACAGACTACCTTCCATAATGACAAGGCTACCATAAAATGGAATAACAAAAATACCAACAACAAACTACCTCCTATAACGACAAGGCTACCATCCATTGGTGTAACAAAAATCTGAACAACAGACTACCTTCCATAATGACAAGGCTACCATCCATTGGAGTAACAAAGATATCGACAACAGACTACCTTCCATAATGACAAGGCTTTTATCCATTGGAGTAACAAAAATATCGACAACAGACTACGTTCCATAATTACAAGGCTACCATCCATTTGAATAACCAAAATCTCGACAACAGACTACCTTCCATAATGACAAGGCTAACATACACTAGAGTAACAAAAATTTGAACAACAGACTACCTTCCATAATGACAAGGCTATCATCCATTGGAGTAACAAAGATATCAACAACAGACTACCTTCCATAATGAAAAGGCAACCATCTATTGGAGTATAAAAAATATCAACAATAGACTACCTTCCATAATGACAAGGCTACCATCAATTGGAGTTACAAAATATCGAAAATAGACTACCTTCCATAGTGACAAGGCTACAATCCATTAGAGTAACAAAATATCGACAACACATTATGTTCCATAATGACAAGGCTACCATCCATTGGAGTAACAAAGATATCGACAACAAACTACCTTCCATAATGACAAGGCTTTTATCCATTGGAGTAACAAAAATATCGACAACAGACTACGTTCCATAATTACAAGGCTACCATCCATTTGAATAACCAAAATCTCGACAACAGACTACCTTCCATAATGACAAGGCTAACATACACTAGAGTAACAAAAATTTGAACAACAGACTACCTTCCATAATGACAAGGCTATCATCCATTGGAGTAAAAAAAATATCAAAAACAGAGTACGTTCCATAATGACAACGCTACCATCCGTTGGAGTAACAAAAATCTCGACAAAAGACAACCTTTCATAATGACAAGGATACCATCCATTGGAGTAACAAAAATCTCGACAACATACTACCTTCCATAATGACAAGGCTACCATCCATCAGAGAACAAAGATATCGAAAACATACTACCTTCCATAATGACAAGGCTACCATCCATTGGAGTAACAAAAATCCCAACGACAGACAACCTTTCGTAACGACAAGGCTAACATCCATTGGACTAACAGAAATAACAAAAACAATCTACCTTCCATAATGACAAGGATAATTTCCATTGGAGTAACAAAATATCGAAAACAGACTATGTTCCATAATGACAAGGCTACCATCCATTGGAATAACAAAAATCTCAACCACAGACTACCTATCATAATGACAAGGCTACCATCCAATGGAATAACAAAAATATCAACAACAAACTACCTTCTACAACCAAAAGGCTACCATCCATTGGAGTAACAAAAATCTGAACAACAGACTACCTTCCAGAATGGCAAGGCTACCATCCATTGGAGTAACAAAAATCTCAATGATAGAGTACCTTCCATAATGACAAGGCTACCATCAATTGGAGTAACAAAAATATCGACAACAGACTACCTTTCATAATGATAAGGCTTTTATCCATTGGAGTAACATAAATATCGACAACATACTATGTTCCATAATGACAAGGCTACCATCCATTGGAGTAACCAAAATCTCGACAAAAGACTACCTTCCATAACGACAAGGCTACCATCGATTGGAGTAAAAAAAATCTCGACAACATGCTACCTTCCATAATGACAAGGCTACCATCCATTGGCGAACGAAGATATCGACAACAGACTACCTTCCATAATGACAAGGCTACCATCCATTGTAGTAACAAAGATATCAACAACAGACTACCTTCCATAATGAAAAGGCAACCATCTATTGGAGTATAAAAAATATCAACAATAGACTACCTTCCAAAATGACAAGGCTACCATCAATTGGAGTTACAAAATATCGAAAATAGACTACCTTCCATAGTGACAAGGCTACAATCCATTAGAGTAACAAAATATCGACAACACATTATGTTCCATAATGGCAAGGCTACCATCCATTGGAATAACAAATATCTCGACCACAGACTACCTTCCATAACGACAAGGCTGCCATCAAATGGAATAACAAAAATACCAACAACAAACTACCTCCTATAACGACAAGGCTACCATCCATTGGTGTAACAAAAATCTGAACAACAGACTACCTTCCATAATGACAAGGCTACCATCCATTGGAGTAACAAAAATATCGACAACAGACTACCTTCCATAATGACAAGGCTTTTATCCATTGGAGTAACAAAAATATCGACAACAGACTACGTTCCATAATTACAAGGCTACCATCCATTTGAATAACCAAAATCTCGACAACAGACTACCTTCCATAATGACAAGGCTAACATACACTAGAGTAACAAAAATTTGAACAACAGACTACCTTCCATAATGACAAGGCTATCATCCACTGGAGTAAAAAAAATATCAAAAACAGAGTACGTTCCATAATGACAACGCTACCATCCATTGGAGTAACAAAAATCTCGACAAAAGACAACCTTTCATAATGACAAGGATACCATCCATTGGAGTAACAAAAATCTCGACAGCATACTACCTTCCATAATGACAAGGCTACCATCCATCAGAGAACAAAGATATCGAAAACATACTACCTTCCATAATGACAAGGCTACCATCCATTGGAGTAACAAAAATCCCAACGACAGACAACCTTTCGTAACGACAAGGCTAACATCCATTGGACTAACAGAAATCACAAAAACAGTCTACCTTCCATAATGACAAGGATAATTCCATTGGAGTAACAAAATATCGAAAACAGACTATGTTCCATAATGACAAGGCTACCATCCATTGGAATAACAAAAATCTCAACCACAGACTACCTATCATAATGACAAGGCTACCATCTAATGGAATAACAAAAATATCAACAACAAACTACCTTCTACAACCAAAAGGCTACCATCCATTGGAGTAACAAAAATCTGAACAACAGACTACCTTCCAGAATGGCAAGGCTACCATCCATTGGAGTAACAAAAATCTCAATGATAGAGTACCTTCCATAATGACAAGGCTACCATCAATTGGAGTAACAAAAATATCGACAACAGACTACCTTTCATAATGATAAGGCTTTTATCCATTGGAGTAACATAAATATCGACAACATACTATGTTCCATAATGACAAGGCTACCATCCATTGGAGTAACCAAAATCTCGACAAAAGACTACCTTCCATAACGACAAGGCTACCATCGATTGGAGTAAAAAAAATCTCGACAACATGCTACCTTCCATAATGACAAGGCTACCATCCATTGGCGAACAAAGATATCGACAACAGACTACCTTCCATAATGACAAGGCTACCATCCATTGTAGTAACAAAGATATCAACAACAGACTACCTTCCATAATGAAAAGGCAACCATCTATTGGAGTATAAAAAATATCAACAATAGACTACCTTCCATAATGACAAGGCTACCATCAATTGGAGTTACAAAATATCGAAAATAGACTACCTTCCATAGTGACAAGGCTACAATCCATTAGAGTAACAAAATATCGACAACACATTATGTTCCATAATGACAAGGCTACCATCCATTGGAATAACAAATATCTCGACCACAGACTACCTTCCATAACGACAAGGCTGCCATCAAATGGAATAACAAAAATACCAACAACAAACTACCTCCTATAACGACAAGGCTACCATCCATTGGTGTAACAAAAATCTGAACAACAGACTACCTTCCATAATGACAAGGCTACCATCCATTGGAGTAACAAAAATATCGACAACAGACTACCTTCCATAATGACAAGGCTTTTATCCATTGGAGTAACAAAAATATCGACAACAGACTACGTTCCATAATTACAAGGCTACCATCCATTTGAATAACCAAAATTTCGACAACAGACTACCTTCCATAATGACAAGGCTAACATACACTAGAGTAACAAAAATTTGAACAACAGACTACGTTCCATAATGACAAGGCTATCATCCATTGGAGTAAAAAAAATATCAAAAACAGAGTACGTTCCATAATGACAACGCTACCATCCGTTGGAGTAACAAAAATCTCGACAAAAGACAACCTTTCATAATGACAAGGATACCATCCATTGGAGTAACAAAAATCTCGACAGCATACTACCTTCCATAATGACAAGGCTACCATCCATCAGAGAACAAAGATATCGAAAACATACTACCTTCCATAATGACAAGGCTACCATCCATTGGAGTAACAAAAATCCCAACGACAGACAACCTTTCGTAACGACAAGGCTAACATCCATTGGACTAACAGAAATCACAAAAACAGTCTACCTTCCATAATGACAAGGATAATTTCCATTGGAGTAACAAAATATCGAAAACAGACTATGTTCCATAATGACAAGGCTACCATCCATTGGAATAACAAAAATCTCAACCACAGACTACCTATCATAATGACAAGGCTACCATCCAATGGAATAACAAAAATATCAACAACAAACTACCTTCTACAACCAAAAGGCTACCATCCATTGGAGTAACAAAAATCTGAACAACAGACTACCTTCCAGAATGGCAAGGCTACCATCCATTGGAGTAACAAAAATCTCAATGATATAGTACCTTCCATAATGACAAGGCTACCATCAATTGGAGTAACAAAAATATCGACAACAGACTACCTTTCATAATGATAAGGCTTTTATCCTTTGGAGTAACATAAATATCGACAACATACTATGTTCCATAATGACAAGGCTACCATCCATTGGAGTAACAAAAATCTCGACAAAAGACTACCTTCCATAACGACAAGGCTACCATCGATTGGAGTAAAAAAAATCTCGACAACATGCTACCTTCCATAATGACAAGGCTACCATCCATTGGCGAACAAAGATATCGACAACAGACTACCTTCCATAATGACAAGGCTACCATCCATTGTAGTAACAAAGATATCAACAACAGACTACCTTCCATAATGAAAAGGCAACCATCTATTGGAGTATAAAAAATATCAACAATAGACTACCTTCCATAATGACAAGGCTACCATCAATTGGAGTTACAAAATATCGAAAATAGACTACCTTCCATAGTGACAAGGCTACAATCCATTAGAGTAACAAAATATCGACAACACATTATGTTCCATAATGACAAGGCTACCATCCATTGGAGTAACAAAGATATCGACAACAGACTACCTTCCATAATGACAAGGCTTTTATCCATTGGAGTAACAAAAATATCGACAACAGACTACGTTCCATAATTACAAGGCTACCATCCATTTGAATAACCAAAATCTCGACAACAGACTACCTTCCATAATGACAAGGCTAACATACACTAGAGTAACAAAAATTTGAACAACAGACTACCTTCCATAATGACAAGGCTATCATCCATTGGAGTAAAAAAAATATCAAAAACAGAGTACGTTCCATAATGACAACGCTACCATCCGTTGGAGTAACAAAAATCTCGACAAAAGACAACCTTTCATAATGACAAGGATACCATCCATTGGAGTAACAAAAATCTCGACAACATACTACCTTCCATAATGACAAGGCTACCATCCATCAGAGAACAAAGATATCGAAAACATACTACCTTCCATAATGACAAGGCTACCATCCATTGGAGTAACAAAAATCCCAACGACAGACAACCTTTCGTAACGACAAGGCTAACATCCATTGGACTAACAGAAATCACAAAAACAGTCTACCTTCCATAATGACAAGGATAATTTCCATTGGAGTAACAAAATATCGAAAACAGACTATGTTCCATAATGACAAGGCTACCATCCATTGGAATAACAAAAATCTCAACCACAGACTACCTATCATAATGACAAGGCTACCATCCAATGGAATAACAAAAATATCAACAACAAACTACCTTCTACAACCAAAAGGCTACCATCCATTGGAGTAACAAAAATCTGAACAACAGACTACCTTCCAGAATGGCAAGGCTACCATCCATTGGAGTAACAAAAATCTCAATGATAGAGTACCTTCCATAATGACAAGGCTACCATCAATTGGAGTAACAAAAATATCGACAACAGACTACCTTTCATAATGATAAGGCTTTTATCCATTGGAGTAACATAAATATCGACAACAAACTATGTTCCATAATGACAAGGCTACCATCCATTGGAGTAACCAAAATCTCGACAAAAGACTACCTTCCATAACGACAAGGCTACCATCGATTGGAGTAAAAAAAATCTCGACAACATGCTACCTTCCAATGACAAGGCTACCATCCATTGGCGAACAAAGATATCGACAACAGACTACCTTCCATAATGACAAGGCTACCATCCATTGTAGTAACAAAGATATCAACAACAGACTACCTTCCATAATGAAAAGGCAACCATCTATTGGAGTATAAAAAATATCAACAATAGACTACCTTCCATAATGACAAGGCTACCATCAATTGGAGTTACAAAATATCGAAAATAGACTACCTTCCATAGTGACAAGGCTACAATCCATTAGAGTAACAAAATATCGACAACACATTATGTTCCATAATGGCAAGGCTACCATCCATTGGAATAACAAATATCTCGACCACAGACTACCTTCCATAACGACAAGGCTGCCATCAAATGGAATAACAAAAATACCAACAACAAACTACCTCCTATAACGACAAGGCTACCATCCATTGGTGTAACAAAAATCTGAACAACAGACTACCTTCCATAATGACAAGGCTACCATCCATTGGAGTAACAAAAATATCGACAACAGACTACCTTCCATAATGACAAGGCTTTTATCCATTGGAGTAACAAAAATATCGACAACAGACTACGTTCCACAATTACAAGGCTACCATCCATTTGAATAACCAAAATCTCGACAACAGACTACCTTCTATAATGACAAGGCTAACATACACTAGAGTAACAAAAATTTGAACAACAGACTACCTTCCATAATGACAAGGCTATCATCCATTGGAGTAAAAAAAATATCAAAAACAGAGTACGTTCCATAATGACAACGCTACCATCCGTTGGAGTAACAAAAATCTCGACAAAAGACAACCTTTCATAATGACAAGGATACCATCCATTGGAGTAACAAAAATCTCGACAGCATACTACCTTCCATAATGACAAGGCTACCATCCATCAGAGAACAAAGATATCGAAAACATACTACCTTTCATAATGACAAGGCTACCATCCATTGGAGTAACAAAAATCCCAACGACAGACAACCTTTCGTAACGACAAGGCTAACATCCATTGGACTAACAGAAATCACAAAAACAGTCTACCTTCCATAATGACAAGGATAATTTCCATTGGAGTAACAAAATATCGAAAACAGACTATGTTCCATAATGACAAGGCTACCTTCCATTGGAATAACAAAAATCTCAACCACATACTACCTATCATAATGACAAGGCTACCATCCAATGGAATAACAAAAATATCAACAACAAACTACCTTCTACAACCAAAAGGCTACCATCCATTGGAGTAACAAAAATCTGAACAACAGACTACCTTCCAGAATGGCAAGGCTACCATCCATTGGAGTAACAAAAATCTCAATGATAGAGTACCTTCCATAATGACAAGGCTACCATCAATTGGAGTAACAAAAATATCGACAACAGACTACCTTTCATAATGATAAGGCTTTTATCCTTTGGAGTAACATAAATATCGACAACATACTATGTTCCATAATGACAAGGCTACCATCCATTGGAGTAACAAAAATCTCGACAAAAGACTACCTTCCATAACGACAAGGCTACCATCGATTGGAGTAAAAAAAATCTCGACAACATGCTACCTTCCATAATGACAAGGCTACCATCCATTGGCGAACAAAGATATCGACAACAGACTACCTTCCATAATGACAAGGCTACCATCCATTGTAGTAACAAAGATATCAACAACAGACTACCTTCCATAATGAAAAGGCAACCATCTATTGGAGTATAAAAAATATCAACAATAGACTACCTTCCATAATGACAAGGCTACCATCAATTGGAGTAACAAAATATCGAAAATAGACTACCTTCCATAGTGACAAGGCTACAATCCATTAGAGTAACAAAATATCGACAACACATTATGTTCCATAATGGCAAGGCTACCATCCATTGGAATAACAAATATCTCGACCACAGACTACCTTCCATAACGACAAGGCTGCCATCAAATGGAATGACAAAAATACCAACAACAAACTACCTCCTATAACGACAAGGCTACCATCCATTGGTGTAACAAAAATCTGAACATTAGACTACCTTCCATAATGACAAGGCTACCATCCATTGGAGTAACAAAAATATCGACAACAGACTACCTTCCATAATGAAAATGCTTTTATCCATTGGAGTAACAAAAATATCGACCACAGACTATGTTCCATAATGAAAAGGCTACCATCCATTTGAATAACAAAAATCTCGACAACAGACTACCTTCCATAAGGACAAGGCTACCATACATTATAGTAACAAAAATATGAACAAGAGACTACCTTCCATAATGACAAGGCTATCATCCATTGGAGTAAAAAAAATTTGAAAACATACTACGTTCCACAATGACAATGCTACCATCCGTTGGAGTAACAAAAATCTCGACAAAAGACAACCTTTCATAATGACAAGGCTACCATCCATTGGAGTTACAAATATCCCAACGACAGACAACCTTTCATAACGACAAGGCTACCATCCATTGGAGTAACAAAAATATCGACAAAAGACTACCTTCCATAATAAAAAGGCTACCATCCATTGGAGTAACAAAAATATCGACAACAAACTACCTTCTACAATGACAAGGATAATTTCCATTGCAGTAACAAAATATCGACAACAGACTATGTTCCATAATGACAAGGCTACCATCCATTGGAATAACAAAAATCTCAACCACAAACTACCTTTCATAATGACAAGGCTACCATCCAATGGAATAACAAAAATATCAACAACAAACTACCTTCTACAACGACAAGGCTACCATCCATTTAGTAACAAAAATCTCAACAATAGACTACCTTCCATAATGACAAGGCAACCATCCATTGGAGTATCAAAAATATCAACAATAGTCTACCTTCCATAATGACAAGGCTACTATCAATTGAAGTAACAAAAATATCAAAAATAGACTACCTTCCATAATGACAAGGCTACAATCCATTAGAGTTACAAAATATCGACAACAGACTATGTTCCATAATGACAAGGCTACCATCTATTGGAATAACAAATATCTCGACCACAGACTACCATCCATAATGACAAGGCTACCATCAAATGGAATAACAAAAATAACAACAACAAACTACCTCCTATAACGACAATGCTACCATCCATTGGTGTAACAAAAATGTGAACAACAGACTACCTTCCGTAATGACAAGGCTAACATCAATTGGAGTAACAAAAATATCATCAACAGACTACCTTCCATAATGATAATGCTTTTATCCATTGGAGTAACAAAAATGTCAACCACAGACTACGTTCCATAATGACAAGGCTACCATCCATTTGAATAACAAAAATCTCGACAATAGACTACCTTCCTTAATGGCAAGGCTACCATACATTAGAGTAACAAAAATATGAACAACAGACTACCTTCCATAATGACAAGGATACCATCCGTTGGAGTAACAAAAATCTCGACAAAATACAACCTTTCATAATGACAAGGCTACCATCCATCAGAGAACAAAGATATCGAAAACATACTACCTTCCATAATGACAAGGCTACCATCCATTGGAGTAACAAAAATACCAACGACAGACAACCTTTCGTAACGACAAGGCTAACATCCATTGGACTAACAGAAATCACAAAAACAGTCTACCTTCCATAATGACAAGGATAATTTCCATTGGAGTAACAAAATATCGAAAACAGACTATGTTCCATAATGACAAGGCTACCATCCATTGGAATAACAAAAATCTCAACCACAGACTACATATCATAATGACAAGGCTACCATCCAATGGAATAACAAAAATATCAACAACAAACTACCTTCTACAACCAAAAGGCTACCATCCATTGGAGTAACAAAAATCTGAACAACAGACTACCTTCCAGAATGGCAAGGCTACCATCCATTGGAGTAACAAAAATCTCAATGATAGAGTACCTTCCATAATGACAAGGCTACCATCAATTGGAGTAACAAAAATATCGACAACAGACTACCTTTCATAATGATAAGGCTTTTATCCATTGGAGTAACATAAATATCGACAACATACTATGTTCCATAATGACAAGGCTACCATCCATTGGAGTAACAAAAATCTCGACAAAAGACTACATTCCATAACGACAAGGCTACCATCGATTGGAGTAAAAAAAATCTCGACAACATGCTACCTTCCATAATGACAAGGCTACCATCCATTGGCGAACAAAGATATCGACAACAGACTACCTTCCATAATGACAAGGCTACCATCCATTGTAGTAACAAAGATATCAACAACAGACTACCTTCCATAATGAAAAGGCAACCATCTATTGGAGTATAAAAAATATCAACAATAGACTACCTTCCATAATGACAAGGCTACCATCAATTGGAGTAACAAAATATCGAAAATAGACTACCTTCCATAGTGACAAGGCTACAATCCATTAGAGTAACAAAATATCGACAACACATTATGTTCCATAATGGCAAGGCTACCATCCATTGGAATAACAAATATCTCGACCACAGACTACCTTCCATAACGACAAGGCTGCCATCAAATGGAATGACAAAAATACCAACAACAAACTACCTCCTATAACGACAAGGCTACCATCCATTGGTGTAACAAAAATCTGAACAACAGACTACCTTCCATAATGACAAGGCTACCATCCATTGGAGTAACAAAAATATCGACAACAGACTACCTTCCATAATGAAAATGCTTTTATCCATTGGAGTAACAAAAATATCGACCACAGACTATGTTCCATAATGAAAAGGCTTCCATCCATTTGAATAACAAAAATCTCGACAACAGACTACCTTCCATAAGGACAAGGCTACCATACATTATAGTAACAAAAATATGAACAAGAGACTACCTTCCATAATGACAAGGCTATCATCCATTGGAGTAAAAAAAATTTGAAAACATACTACGTTCCACAATGACAATGCTACCATCCGTTGGAGTAACAAAAATCTCGACAAAAGACAACCTTTCATAATGACAAGGCTACCATCCATTGGAGTTACAAAAATCCCAACGACAGACAACCTTTCATAACGACAAGGCTACCATCCATTGGAGTAACAAAAATATCGACAAAAGACTACCTTCCATAATAAAAAGGCTACCATCCATTGGAGTAACAAAAATATCGACAACAAACTACCTTCTACAATGACAAGGATAATTTCCATTGCAGTAACAAAATATCGACAACATACTATGTTCCATAATGACAAGGCTACCATCCATTGGAATAACAAAAATCTCAACCACAAACTACCTTTCATAATGACAAGGCTACCATCCATTAGAGTAACAAAAATATGAACAACAGACTACCTTCCATAATGACAAGGATACCATCCGTTGGAGTTACAAAAATCTCGACAAAATACAACCTTTCATAATGACAAGGCTACCATCCATTGAAGTAACAAAAATCTCGACAACATCCTTCCTTACATAATGACAAAGCCACCATCCATTGGAGAAAAAAGATATCATCAACATACTACCTTCCATAATGTTAAGGCTACCATCCATTGGAGTAACAAAAATCACAATGACAGACAACCTTTCATAACAACAAGGCTACCATCCATTGGAGTAACCAAAATCTCGACAAAAGACTACCTTCCATAACGACAAGGCTACCATCCATATGAGTAACAAAAATATGAACAACAGACTACCTTCCATAATGTCAAGGCTACCATCCATTGGAATAACAAAAATCTCAACAATAAACTACCTTCCATAATGACAAGGCTACCATCCATTGGAATAACAAAAATCTCAACGACAAACTACCTTTCATAATGAAAAGGCTACCATCCAATGGAATAACAAAAATATCAACAACAAACTACCTTCTACAACGACAAGGCTACCATCCATTGGAGTAACAAAAATCTCAACAATAGACTACCTTCCATAATGACAAGGCAACCATCCATTGGAGTATCAAAAATATCAACAATAGTCTACCTTCCATAATGACAAGGCTACTATCAATTGAAGTAACAAAAATATCGAAAATAGACTACCTTCCATAATGACAAGGCTACAATCCATTAGAGTTACAAAATATCGACAACAGACTATGTTCCATAATGACAAGGCTACCATCTATTGGAATAACAAATATCTCGACCACAGACTACCATCCATAATGACAAGGTTACCATCAAATGGAATAACAAAAATAACAACAACAAACTACCTCCTATAACGACAATGCTACCATCCATTGGTGTAACAAAAATATGAACAACAGACTACCTTCCATAATGACAAGGCTACCATCAATTGGAGTAACAAAAATATTAACAACAGACTACCTTCCATAATGATAATGCTTTTATCCATTGGAGTAACAAAAATGTCGACCACAGACTACGTTCCATAATGACAAGGCTACCATCCATTTGAATAACAAAAATCTCGACAATAGACTACCTTCCTTAATGGCAAGGCTACCATACATTAGAGTAACAAAAATATGAACAACAGACTACCTTCCATAATGACAAGGATACCATCCGTTGGAGTAACAAAAATCTCGACAAAAGACAACCTTTCATAATGACAAGGCTACCATCAATTGAAGTAACAAAAATCTCGACAACATCCTTCCTTCCATAATGACAAAGCTACCATCCATTGGAGAAAAAAGATATCATCAACATACTACCTTCCATAATGTTAAGGCTACCATCCATTGGAGTAACAAAAATCACAACGACAGACAACCTTTCATAACAACAAGGCTACCATCCATTGGAGTAACCAAAATCTCGACAAAAGACTACCTTCCATAACGACAAGGCTACCATCCATATGAGTAACAAAAATATGAACAACAGACTACCTTCCTTAATGTCAAGGCTACCATCCATTGGAATAACAAAAATCTCAACAATAAACTACCTTCCGTAATGACAAGGCTACCATCCATTGGAGTAACAAAAATATCGACAACAGACTACCTTCCATAATGACAATGCTTTTATCCATTGGAGTAACAAAAATATCGACAACAGACTACGGTCCATAATGACAAGGCTACCATCCATTTGAATAACAAAAATCTCGACAACAGACTACCTTCCATAATGACAAGGCTACCATACATTATAGTAACAAAAATATGAACAAGAGACTACCTTCCATAATGACAAGGGTACCATCCATTGGAGTAACAAAAATATCAACAACAGACTACCTTCCATAATGACAAGGCAACCATCCATTGGAGTATCAAAAATATCAACAATAGACTACCTTCCATAATGACAAGGCTACCATCAAATGGAGTAACAAAAATATCGAAAATAGACTACCTTCCATAATGATAAGGCTACAATCCATTAGAGTTACAAAATATCGACAACAGACTATGTTCCATAATGACAAGGCTACCATCTATTGGAATAACAAATATCTCGACCACAAACTACCATCCATAATGACAAGGCTACCATCAAATGGAATAACAAAAATACCAACAACAGACTACCTCCTATAACGACAATGCTACCATCCATTGGTGTAACAAAAATATGAACAACAGACTACCTTCCATAATGACAACGCTACCATCCATTGGAGTAACAAAAATATCAACAACAGACTACCTTCCATAATGATAATGCTTTTATCCATTGGAGTAACAAAAATGTCGACCGCAGATTACGTTCCATAATGACAAGGCTACCATCCATTTGAATAACAAAAATCTCGACAATACACTACCTTCCTTAATGGCAAGGCTACCATACATTAGAGTAACAAAAATATGAACAACAAACTACCTTCCATAATGACAAGGATACCATCCGTTGGAGTAACAAAAATCTCGACAAAAGACAACCTTTCATAATGACAAGGCTACCATCCATTGAAGTAACAAAAATCTCGACAACATCCTTCCTTCCATAATGACAAAGCTACCATCCATTGGAGAAAAAAGATATCATCAACATACTACCTTCCATAATGTTAAGGCTACCATCCACTGGAGTAACAAAAATCACAACGACAGACAACCTTTCATAACAACAAGGCTACCATCCATTGGAGTAACCAAAATCTCGACAAAAGACTACCTTCCTAAACGACAAGGCTACCATCCATATGAGTAACAAAAATATTAACAATAGACTACCTTCCATAATGTCAAGGCTACCATCCATTGGAATAACAAAAATCTCAACAATAAACTACCTTCCATAATGACAAGGCTACCATCCATTGGAGTAAAAAAAATCTCGACAACAGACTAGCTTCCATAGTGACAAGTCTTTTTTCCATTGGAGTAACATAAATATCGACAACATACTATGTTCCATAATGACAAGGCTACCATCCATTTAATAACAAAAATCTCGACAAAAGACTACCTTTCATAACGACAAGGCTACCATCCATTGGAGTAACAAAAATCTCGACAATAGACTACCTTCCATAATGACAAGGCTACCATCCATTGGAGAACAAAGATATCAACAACAGACTACCTTCCATAATGACAAGGCTACCATCCTATGGGTTAACAAAAATATCGACAACAGACTACCTTCCATAATGACAAGGCTACAATCCATTGTAGTAACAAAAATATCATAAACAGACTACCTTCCAAATTGACAAGGCAACCATCCATTGGAGTATTTAAAATATCAACAATAGACTACCTTCCATAATGACAAGGTTACCATCCATTGGATTATCAAAAATCTCGACAACAGACTACTTTCCATAATGACAAGGCTACCATCCATTGGTGTAACAAAAATCTAAACAACAGACTACCTTTCATAATGACAAGGCTACCATCCATTGGACTAACAGAAATCACAACGAAAGACTAAGTTCCATAATGACAAGGATATTTTCCATTGGAGTAACAAAATATCGACAACAGACTATGTTCCATAATGACAAGGCTACCATCCAAGTGAAGAACAAAAATCTCAATAACAAACTACCTTCTACAACGACAAGGCTACCATCCATTGGAGTAACAAAAATCTGAACAACAGACTACCTTCCAGAATTACAAGGCTACCATCCATTGGAGTAACAAAAATCTCAACAATAGACTACCTTCTATAATGAGAAGGCTACATTCCATCGGAGTAACAAAAATATCGACAACAGACTACATTCCATAATGACAAGCCTTTTATCCATTTGAGTAACATAAATATCGATAACATACTACGTTCTATAATGACAAGGCTACCATCCATTGAATAACAAAAATCTCGACAAAAGACTACCTTCCATAATGACAAAGCTACCATCCATTGGAGTAACAAAAATCTCGACAACAGACTACCTTCCATATGACAAGGCTACCATCCATTGGAGAACAAAGATATCGACAATAGACCACCTTCCATAATGACAAGGCTACCATCCGATGGAGTAACAAAAATATCGACAACAGACTACCTTCCATAATGGCAAGGCTACCATGCATTGTAGTAACAAAAATCTCAACAACAGACTACCTTCCATAATGACAAGGAAACCATCCATTGGAGTATCAAAAATATCAACAATAGACTACCTTCCATAATGACAAGGCTACCATCAATTGCAGTAACAAAAATATCAACAATAGACTACCTTCTATAATGACAAGGCTAAAATCCATTAGAGTAACAAAATATCGACAACAGACTATGTTCCATAATGACAAGGATACCATCCATTGGAATAACAAAAATCTCGACCACCGAGTACCTTCCATAATGACAAGGCTACAATCCAATGGAATAACAAAAATACCAACAACAAACTACCTCCTATAACGACAAGGCTACCGTCCGTTGGTGTAACAAAAATCTGAACAACAGATTACCTTCCATAAAGACAGGCCACCATCCATTGGAGTAACAAAAATATCGACAATAGACTACCTTCAATAATGACAAGGCTTTTATCCATTGGTGTAACAAAAATATCGACAAAAGACTACCTTCCATAACGACAAGGCTACCATCCATTTGAATAACCAAAATCTCGACAACAGACTACCTTCTATAATGACAAGGCTAACATACACTAGAGTAACAAAAATTTGAACAACAGACTACCTTCCATAATGACAAGGCTATCATCCATTGGAGTAAAAAAAATATCAAAAACAGAGTACGTTCCATAATGACAACGCTACCATCCGTTGGAGTAACAAAAATCTCGACAAAAGACAACCTTTCATAATGACAAGGATACCATCCATTGGAGTAACAAAAATCTCGACAGCATACTACCTTCCATAATGACAAGGCTACCATCCATCAGAGAACAAAGATATCGAAAACATACTACCTTTCATAATGACAAGGCTACCATCCATTGGAGTAACAAAAATCCCAACGACAGACAACCTTTCGTAACGACAAGGCTAACATCCATTGGACTAACAGAAATCACAAAAACAGTCTACCTTCCATAATGACAAGGATAATTTCCATTGGAGTAACAAAATATCGAAAACAGACTATGTTCCATAATGACAAGGCTACCTTCCATTGGAATAACAAAAATCTCAACCACATACTACCTATCATAATGACAAGGCTACCATCCAATGGAATAACAAAAATATCAACAACAAACTACCTTCTACAACCAAAAGGCTACCATCCATTGGAGTAACAAAAATCTGAACAACAGACTACCTTCCAGAATGGCAAGGCTACCATCCATTGGAGTAACAAAAATCTCAATGATAGAGTACCTTCCATAATGACAAGGCTACCATCAATTGGAGTAACAAAAATATCGACAACAGACTACCTTTCATAATGATAAGGCTTTTATCCTTTGGAGTAACATAAATATCGACAACATACTATGTTCCATAATGACAAGGCTACCATCCATTGGAGTAACAAAAATCTCGACAAAAGACTACCTTCCATAACGACAAGGCTACCATCGATTGGAGTAAAAAAAATCTCGACAACATGCTACCTTCCATAATGACAAGGCTACCATCCATTGGCGAACAAAGATATCGACAACAGACTACCTTCCATAATGACAAGGCTACCATCCATTGTAGTAACAAAGATATCAACAACAGACTACCTTCCATAATGAAAAGGCAACCATCTATTGGAGTATAAAAAATATCAACAATAGACTACCTTCCATAATGACAAGGCTACCATCAATTGGAGTAACAAAATATCGAAAATAGACTACCTTCCATAGTGACAAGGCTACAATCCATTAGAGTAACAAAATATCGACAACACATTATGTTCCATAATGGCAAGGCTACCATCCATTGGAATAACAAATATCTCGACCACAGACTACCTTCCATAACGACAAGGCTGCCATCAAATGGAATGACAAAAATACCAACAACAAACTACCTCCTATAACGACAAGGCTACCATCCATTGGTGTAACAAAAATCTGAACATTAGACTACCTTCCATAATGACAAGGCTACCATCCATTGGAGTAACAAAAATATCGACAACAGACTACCTTCCATAATGAAAATGCTTTTATCCATTGGAGTAACAAAAATATCGACCACAGACTATGTTCCATAATGAAAAGGCTACCATCCATTTGAATAACAAAAATCTCGACAACAGACTACCTTCCATAAGGACAAGGCTACCATACATTATAGTAACAAAAATATGAACAAGAGACTACCTTCCATAATGACAAGGCTATCATCCATTGGAGTAAAAAAAATTTGAAAACATACTACGTTCCACAATGACAATGCTACCATCCGTTGGAGTAACAAAAATCTCGACAAAAGACAACCTTTCATAATGACAAGGCTACCATCCATTGGAGTTACAAATATCCCAACGACAGACAACCTTTCATAACGACAAGGCTACCATCCATTGGAGTAACAAAAATATCGACAAAAGACTACCTTCCATAATAAAAAGGCTACCATCCATTGGAGTAACAAAAATATCGACAACAAACTACCTTCTACAATGACAAGGATAATTTCCATTGCAGTAACAAAATATCGACAACAGACTATGTTCCATAATGACAAGGCTACCATCCATTGGAATAACAAAAATCTCAACCACAAACTACCTTTCATAATGACAAGGCTACCATCCAATGGAATAACAAAAATATCAACAACAAACTACCTTCTACAACGACAAGGCTACCATCCATTTAGTAACAAAAATCTCAACAATAGACTACCTTCCATAATGACAAGGCAACCATCCATTGGAGTATCAAAAATATCAACAATAGTCTACCTTCCATAATGACAAGGCTACTATCAATTGAAGTAACAAAAATATCAAAAATAGACTACCTTCCATAATGACAAGGCTACAATCCATTAGAGTTACAAAATATCGACAACAGACTATGTTCCATAATGACAAGGCTACCATCTATTGGAATAACAAATATCTCGACCACAGACTACCATCCATAATGACAAGGCTACCATCAAATGGAATAACAAAAATAACAACAACAAACTACCTCCTATAACGACAATGCTACCATCCATTGGTGTAACAAAAATGTGAACAACAGACTACCTTCCGTAATGACAAGGCTAACATCAATTGGAGTAACAAAAATATCATCAACAGACTACCTTCCATAATGATAATGCTTTTATCCATTGGAGTAACAAAAATGTCGACCACAGACTACGTTCCATAATGACAAGGCTACCATCCATTTGAATAACAAAAATCTCGACAATAGACTACCTTCCTTAATGGCAAGGCTACCATACATTAGAGTAACAAAAATATGAACAACAGACTACCTTCCATAATGACAAGGATACCATCCGTTGGAGTAACAAAAATCTCGACAAAATACAACCTTTCATAATGACAAGGCTACCATCCATCAGAGAACAAAGATATCGAAAACATACTACCTTCCATAATGACAAGGCTACCATCCATTGGAGTAACAAAAATACCAACGACAGACAACCTTTCGTAACGACAAGGCTAACATCCATTGGACTAACAGAAATCACAAAAACAGTCTACCTTCCATAATGACAAGGATAATTTCCATTGGAGTAACAAAATATCGAAAACAGACTATGTTCCATAATGACAAGGCTACCATCCATTGGAATAACAAAAATCTCAACCACAGACTACATATCATAATGACAAGGCTACCATCCAATGGAATAACAAAAATATCAACAACAAACTACCTTCTACAACCAAAAGGCTACCATCCATTGGAGTAACAAAAATCTGAACAACAGACTACCTTCCAGAATGGCAAGGCTACCATCCATTGGAGTAACAAAAATCTCAATGATAGAGTACCTTCCATAATGACAAGGCTACCATCAATTGGAGTAACAAAAATATCGACAACAGACTACCTTTCATAATGATAAGGCTTTTATCCATTGGAGTAACATAAATATCGACAACATACTATGTTCCATAATGACAAGGCTACCATCCATTGGAGTAACAAAAATCTCGACAAAAGACTACATTCCATAACGACAAGGCTACCATCGATTGGAGTAAAAAAAATCTCGACAACATGCTACCTTCCATAATGACAAGGCTACCATCCATTGGCGAACAAAGATATCGACAACAGACTACCTTCCATAATGACAAGGCTACCATCCATTGTAGTAACAAAGATATCAACAACAGACTACCTTCCATAATGAAAAGGCAACCATCTATTGGAGTATAAAAAATATCAACAATAGACTACCTTCCATAATGACAAGGCTACCATCAATTGGAGTAACAAAATATCGAAAATAGACTACCTTCCATAGTGACAAGGCTACAATCCATTAGAGTAACAAAATATCGACAACACATTATGTTCCATAATGGCAAGGCTACCATCCATTGGAATAACAAATATCTCGACCACAGACTACCTTCCATAACGACAAGGCTGCCATCAAATGGAATGACAAAAATACCAACAACAAACTACCTCCTATAACGACAAGGCTACCATCCATTAGTGTAACAAAAATCTGAACAACAGACTACCTTCCATAATGACAAGGCTACCATCCATTGGAGTAACAAAAATATCGACAACAGACTACCTTCCATAATGAAAATGCTTTTATCCATTGGAGTAACAAAAATATCGACCACAGACTATGTTCCATAATGAAAAGGCTTCCATCCATTTGAATAACAAAAATCTCGACAACAGACTACCTTCCATAAGGACAAGGCTACCATACATTATAGTAACAAAAATATGAACAAGAGACTACCTTCCATAATGACAAGGCTATCATCCATTGGAGTAAAAAAAATTTGAAAACATACTACGTTCCACAATGACAATGCTACCATCCGTTGGAGTAACAAAAATCTCGACAAAAGACAACCTTTCATAATGACAAGGCTACCATCCATTGGAGTTACAAAAATCCCAACGACAGACAACCTTTCATAACGACAAGGCTACCATCCATTGGAGTAACAAAAATATCGACAAAAGACTACCTTCCATAATAAAAAGGCTACCATCCATTGGAGTAACAAAAATATCGACAACAAACTACCTTCTACAATGACAAGGATAATTTCCATTGCAGTAACAAAATATCGACAACATACTATGTTCCATAATGACAAGGCTACCATCCATTGGAATAACAAAAATCTCAACCACAAACTACCTTTCATAATGACAAGGCTACCATCCATTAGAGTAACAAAAATATGAACAACAGACTACCTTCCATAATGACAAGGATACCATCCGTTGGAGTTACAAAAATCTCGACAAAATACAACCTTTCATAATGACAAGGCTACCATCCATTGAAGTAACAAAAATCTCGACAACATCCTTCCTTACATAATGACAAAGCCACCATCCATTGGAGAAAAAAGATATCATCAACATACTACCTTCCATAATGTTAAGGCTACCATCCATTGGAGTAACAAAAATCACAATGACAGACAACCTTTCATAACAACAAGGCTACCATCCATTGGAGTAACCAAAATCTCGACAAAAGACTACCTTCCATAACGACAAGGCTACCATCCATATGAGTAACAAAAATATGAACAACAGACTACCTTCCATAATGTCAAGGCTACCATCCATTGGAATAACAAAAATCTCAACAATAAACTACCTTCCATAATGACAAGGCTACCATCCATTGGAATAACAAAAATCTCAACGACAAACTACCTTTCATAATGAAAAGGCTACCATCCAATGGAATAACAAAAATATCAACAACAAACTACCTTCTACAACGACAAGGCTACCATCCATTGGAGTAACAAAAATCTCAACAATAGACTACCTTCCATAATGACAAGGCAACCATCCATTGGAGTATCAAAAATATCAACAATAGTCTACCTTCCATAATGACAAGGCTACTATCAATTGAAGTAACAAAAATATCGAAAATAGACTACCTTCCATAATGACAAGGCTACAATCCATTAGAGTTACAAAATATCGACAACAGACTATGTTCCATAATGACAAGGCTACCATCTATTGGAATAACAAATATCTCGACCACAGACTACCATCCATAATGACAAGGTTACCATCAAATGGAATAACAAAAATAACAACAACAAACTACCTCCTATAACGACAATGCTACCATCCATTGGTGTAACAAAAATATGAACAACAGACTACCTTCCATAATGACAAGGCTACCATCAATTGGAGTAACAAAAATATTAACAACAGACTACCTTCCATAATGATAATGCTTTTATCCATTGGAGTAACAAAAATGTCGACCACAGACTACGTTCCATAATGACAAGGCTACCATCCATTTGAATAACAAAAATCTCGACAATAGACTACCTTCCTTAATGGCAAGGCTACCATACATTAGAGTAACAAAAATATGAACAACAGACTACCTTCCATAATGACAAGGATACCATCCGTTGGAGTAACAAAAATCTCGACAAAAGACAACCTTTCATAATGACAAGGCTACCATCAATTGAAGTAACAAAAATCTCGACAACATCCTTCCTTCCATAATGACAAAGCTACCATCCATTGGAGAAAAAAGATATCATCAACATACTACCTTCCATAATGTTAAGGCTACCATCCATTGGAGTAACAAAAATCACAACGACAGACAACCTTTCATAACAACAAGGCTACCATCCATTGGAGTAACCAAAATCTCGACAAAAGACTACCTTCCATAACGACAAGGCTACCATCCATATGAGTAACAAAAATATGAACAACAGACTACCTTCCTTAATGTCAAGGCTACCATCCATTGGAATAACAAAAATCTCAACAATAAACTACCTTCCGTAATGACAAGGCTACCATCCATTGGAGTAACAAAAATATCGACAACAGACTACCTTCCATAATGACAATGCTTTTATCCATTGGAGTAACAAAAATATCGACAACAGACTACGGTCCATAATGACAAGGCTACCATCCATTTGAATAACAAAAATCTCGACAACAGACTACCTTCCATAATGACAAGGCTACCATACATTATAGTAACAAAAATATGAACAAGAGACTACCTTCCATAATGACAAGGGTACCATCCATTGGAGTAACAAAAATATCAACAACAGACTACCTTCCATAATGACAAGGCAACCATCCATTGGAGTATCAAAAATATCAACAATAGACTACCTTCCATAATGACAAGGCTACCATCAAATGGAGTAACAAAAATATCGAAAATAGACTACCTTCCATAATGATAAGGCTACAATCCATTAGAGTTACAAAATATCGACAACAGACTATGTTCCATAATGACAAGGCTACCATCTATTGGAATAACAAATATCTCGACCACAAACTACCATCCATAATGACAAGGCTACCATCAAATGGAATAACAAAAATACCAACAACAGACTACCTCCTATAACGACAATGCTACCATCCATTGGTGTAACAAAAATATGAACAACAGACTACCTTCCATAATGACAACGCTACCATCCATTGGAGTAACAAAAATATCAACAACAGACTACCTTCCATAATGATAATGCTTTTATCCATTGGAGTAACAAAAATGTCGACCGCAGATTACGTTCCATAATGACAAGGCTACCATCCATTTGAATAACAAAAATCTCGACAATACACTACCTTCCTTAATGGCAAGGCTACCATACATTAGAGTAACAAAAATATGAACAACAAACTACCTTCCATAATGACAAGGATACCATCCGTTGGAGTAACAAAAATCTCGACAAAAGACAACCTTTCATAATGACAAGGCTACCATCCATTGAAGTAACAAAAATCTCGACAACATCCTTCCTTCCATAATGACAAAGCTACCATCCATTGGAGAAAAAAGATATCATCAACATACTACCTTCCATAATGTTAAGGCTACCATCCACTGGAGTAACAAAAATCACAACGACAGACAACCTTTCATAACAACAAGGCTACCATCCATTGGAGTAACCAAAATCTCGACAAAAGACTACCTTCCTAAACGACAAGGCTACCATCCATATGAGTAACAAAAATATTAACAATAGACTACCTTCCATAATGTCAAGGCTACCATCCATTGGAATAACAAAAATCTCAACAATAAACTACCTTCCATAATGACAAGGCTACCATCCATTGGAGTAAAAAAAATCTCGACAACAGACTAGCTTCCATAGTGACAAGTCTTTTTTCCATTGGAGTAACATAAATATCGACAACATACTATGTTCCATAATGACAAGGCTACCATCCATTTAATAACAAAAATCTCGACAAAAGACTACCTTTCATAACGACAAGGCTACCATCCATTGGAGTAACAAAAATCTCGACAATAGACTACCTTCCATAATGACAAGGCTACCATCCATTGGAGAACAAAGATATCAACAACAGACTACCTTCCATAATGACAAGGCTACCATCCTATGGGTTAACAAAAATATCGACAACAGACTACCTTCCATAATGACAAGGCTACAATCCATTGTAGTAACAAAAATATCATAAACAGACTACCTTCCAAATTGACAAGGCAACCATCCATTGGAGTATTTAAAATATCAACAATAGACTACCTTCCATAATGACAAGGTTACCATCCATTGGATTATCAAAAATCTCGACAACAGACTACTTTCCATAATGACAAGGCTACCATCCATTGGTGTAACAAAAATCTAAACAACAGACTACCTTTCATAATGACAAGGCTACCATCCATTGGACTAACAGAAATCACAACGAAAGACTAAGTTCCATAATGACAAGGATATTTTCCATTGGAGTAACAAAATATCGACAACAGACTATGTTCCATAATGACAAGGCTACCATCCAAGTGAAGAACAAAAATCTCAATAACAAACTACCTTCTACAACGACAAGGCTACCATCCATTGGAGTAACAAAAATCTGAACAACAGACTACCTTCCAGAATTACAAGGCTACCATCCATTGGAGTAACAAAAATCTCAACAATAGACTACCTTCTATAATGAGAAGGCTACATTCCATCGGAGTAACAAAAATATCGACAACAGACTACATTCCATAATGACAAGCCTTTTATCCATTTGAGTAACATAAATATCGATAACATACTACGTTCTATAATGACAAGGCTACCATCCATTGAATAACAAAAATCTCGACAAAAGACTACCTTCCATAATGACAAAGCTACCATCCATTGGAGTAACAAAAATCTCGACAACAGACTACCTTCCATATGACAAGGCTACCATCCATTGGAGAACAAAGATATCGACAATAGACCACCTTCCATAATGACAAGGCTACCATCCGATGGAGTAACAAAAATATCGACAACAGACTACCTTCCATAATGGCAAGGCTACCATGCATTGTAGTAACAAAAATCTCAACAACAGACTACCTTCCATAATGACAAGGAAACCATCCATTGGAGTATCAAAAATATCAACAATAGACTACCTTCCATAATGACAAGGCTACCATCAATTGCAGTAACAAAAATATCAACAATAGACTACCTTCTATAATGACAAGGCTAAAATCCATTAGAGTAACAAAATATCGACAACAGACTATGTTCCATAATGACAAGGATACCATCCATTGGAATAACAAAAATCTCGACCACCGAGTACCTTCCATAATGACAAGGCTACAATCCAATGGAATAACAAAAATACCAACAACAAACTACCTCCTATAACGACAAGGCTACCGTCCGTTGGTGTAACAAAAATCTGAACAACAGATTACCTTCCATAAAGACAGGCCACCATCCATTGGAGTAACAAAAATATCGACAATAGACTACCTTCAATAATGACAAGGCTTTTATCCATTGGTGTAACAAAAATATCGACCACAGACTACATTCCATAATGACAAGGCTACCATCCATTTGAATAACAAAAATATCGACAAAAGACTACCTTCCATAACGACAAGGCTACCATCCATTGGAGTAACAAAAATCACAAGGACAGACAACCTTCGATAACGACAAGGCTACCGTCCATTGGAGTAAGAAAAATCTCGACAATAGACAACCTTCCATAATGACAAGGCTACCATCCTATGGGGTAACAAAAATATCGACAACAGACTACCTTCCATAATTACAAGTCTACCATCCATTGTAGTAACAGAAATATCATAAACAGACTACCTTCCAAATTGACAAGGCAACCATCCATTGGAGTATTTAAAATATCAACAATAGACTACCTTCCATAATGACAAGGCTACCATCCATTGGAGTAACAAAAATCTCGACAACAGATTACCTTCCATAATGACAAGGCTACCATCCATTGGTGTAAAAAAAATCTAAACAACAAACTACCTTTCATAATGACAAGGCTACCATCCATTGGACTAACATAAATCACAATGAAAGACTACGTTCCATAATGACAAGGATAATTTCCATTGGAGTAACAAAATATCGACAACAGACTATGTTCTATAATGACAAGGAAATCATCCATTGGAGTATCAAAAATATCAACAATAGACTACCTTCCATAATGACAAGGCTACCTTCAATTGCAGTAACAAAAATATCGACAATAGACTACCTTCCATAATGACAAGGCTAAAATCCATTAGAGTAACAAAATATCGACAACAAACTATGTTCCATAATGACAAGGATACCATCCATTGGAATAACAAAAATCTCGACCATCGACTACCTTCCATAATGACAAGTCTACCATCCAATGGAATAACAAAAATCTCGACCATCGACTACCTTCCATAATGACAAGGCTACCATCCATTAGAGTAACAAAAATATCGATAATAGACTACCTTCAATAATGACAAGGCTTTTATCCTTTGGAGTAACAAAAATATCGACCACAAACTACGTTCCATAATGACAAGGCTACCATCCATTTGAATAACAAAAATATCGACAAAAGACTACCTTCCATAACGACAAGGCTACTATCCATTGGAGTAACAAAAATCATAAGGACAGACAACCTTCGATAACGACAAGGCTACCATCCATTAGAGTTACAAAAATATCGACAGCATACTACATTCCATAATGACAAGGCTACCATCCATTGGACTTATCGTCAACAGACTAAGTTCCATAATGACAACGCTACCATCCGTTGGAGTAACAAAAATCTCAACAAAAGACAACCTTTCATAATGACAAGGCTACCATCCATTGGAGTAACAAAAATCTAAACAACATACTACCTTCCATAATGACAAAGCTACCATCCATTGGAGAACAAATATATCGACAACATACTACCTTCCATAATGACAAGGCTACCATCCATTAGAGTAACAAAAATCACAACGACAGACAATCTTACATAACGATAAGGCTACCATCCATTGGAGTAACAATAATATCGACAACAGACTATGTTCCATAATGACAAGGCTACCATCCATTGGAGTAACAAAAATCTCGACAAAAGACTACCTTCCATAATGACAAGGCTACCATCCATTGGAGTAACAAAAATCTCGACAACAGACTACCTTCCATAAGGACAAGGGTAACATACATTAGAGAAACAAAAATCTGAACAACAGACTACCGTCCATAATGACAAGGCTATCATTCATTGGAGTAACAAAAATATCGACAACATACTACGTTCCATAATGAAAATGCTACCATACATTGGAGTAACAAAAATCTCGACAGAAGACAACCTTTATTAATAATAAGGCTACCATCCATTGGAGTAACAAAAATCTCGACAACATACTACCTTCCATAATGACAAGGCTACCATCCATTGGGGAACAAAGATATCGACAACATACTACCTTCAATAATGACAAGGCTACCGTCCATTGGACTAACAAAAATCACAACGACAAACTACCTTCCATAATGACAAGGCCAAAATCCATTGGAGTAACAAAATATCGACAACAGACTATGTTCCATAATGAAAAGGCTACCATCCATTGGAATAACAAAAATCTCGACCACATACTACCTTCCATAATGACAAGGCTACCATCCAATGGAATAACAAAAATATCAACAACAATCTACCTTCTATAACGACAAGACAACTATCCATATGAGTAACGAAAATCTGAATAACAGACTACCTTCCATAATGACAAGGCTACCATCCATTGGAGTAACAAAAATCTCAACAATAGACTACCTTCTATAATGAGAAGGCTACCATCCATCGGAGTAACAAAAATATCGACAACAGACTACCTTCTATAATGACAAGCCTTTTATCCATTTGAGTAACATAAATATCGATAACATACTACGTTCTATAATGACAAGGCTACCATCCATTGAATAACAAAAATCTCGACAAAAGACTACCTTCCATAACGACAAAGCTACCATCCATTGGAGTAACAAAAATCTCGACAACAGACTACCTTCCATAATGACAAGGCTACCATCCATTGAAGAACAAAGATATCGACAATAGACCACCTTCCATAATGACAAGGCTACCATCCTATGGAGTAACAAAAATATCGACAACAGACTACCTTCCATAATGGCAAGGCTACCATGCATTGTAGTAACAAAAATCTCAACAACAGACTACCTTCCATAATGACAAGGAAACCATCCATTGGAGTATCAAAAATATCAACAATAGACTACCTTCCATAATGACAAGGCTACCATCAATTGCAGTAACAAAAATATCAACAATAGACTACTTTCCATAATGACAAGGCTAAAATCCATTAGAGTAACAAAATATCGACAACAGACTATGTTCCATAATGACAAGGATACCATCCATTGGAATAACAAAAATCTCGACCACCGAGTACCTTCCATAATGACAAGGCTACCATCCAATGGAATAACAAAAATACCAACAACAAACTACCTCCTATAACGACAAGGCTACCATCCATTGGTGTAACAAAAATCTGAACAACAGATTACCTTCCATAATGACAAGCCTACCATCCATTGGAGTAACAAAAATATCGACAATAGACTACCTTCAATAATGACAAGGCTTTTATCCATTGGAGGAACAAAAATATCGACCACAGACTACATTCCATAATGACAAGGCTACCATCCATTTGAATAACAAAAATATCGACAAAAGACTACCTTCCATAACGAAAAGGCTACCATCCATTGGAGTAACAAAAATCTCGACAATAGACTACCTTCCATAATGACAAGGCTACTATCCATTGGAGAACAAAGATATCGACAACAGACTACCTTCCATAATGACAAGGCTACCATCCTATGGGGTAAGAAAAATATCGACAACAGACTACCTTCCATAATGACAAGTCTACCATCCATTGTAGTAACAGAAATATCATAAACAGACTACCTTCCAAATTGAAAAGGCAACCATCCATTGGAGTATTTAAAATATCAACAATAGACTACCTTCCATAATGACAAGGCTACCATCCATTGGAGTAACAAAAATCTCGACAACAGACTACCTTCCATAATGACAAGGCTACCATCCATTGGTGTAACAAAAATCTAAACAACAAACTACCTTTCATAATGACAAGGCTACCATCCATTGGACTAACAGAAATCACAACGAAAGACTACGTTCCATCATGACAAGGATAATTTCCATTGGAGTAACAAAATATCGACAACAGACTATGTTCCATAATGACAAGGCTACCATCCATTGGAATAAGAAAAATCTCAACAACAAACTACCTTCTACAACGACAAGGCTACCATCCATTAGAGTAACAAAAATCTGAACAACAGACTACCTTCCAGAATGACAAGGCTACCATCCATTGGAGTAACAAAAATCTCAATGATAGACTACCTTTTATAATGACAAGACTACCATCCATTGGAGTAACAAAAATATCGACAACAAACTATCTTCCATAATGACAAGGCTTTTATCCATTTGAGTAACATAAATATCGATAACATACCACGTTCCATAATGACAAGGCTACCATCCATTGAATAACCAAAATCTCGACAAAAGACTACCTTCCATAACTACAAGGCTACCATCCATTGGAGTAACAAAAATCTCGACAACAGACTACCTTCCATAATGACAAGGTTACCATCCATTGGAGAACAAAGATATCGACAATAGACTACCTTCCATAATGACAAGGCTACCATCCGATGGAATAACAAAAATATCGACAACAGACTACCTTCCATAATGGCAAGGCTACCATCCATTGTAGTAACAAAAATCTCAACAACAGACCACCTTTCATAATGACAAGGAAATCATCCATTGGAGTATCAAATATATCAATAATAGACTACCTTCCCTAATGACAAGGCTACCATCAATTGCAGTAACAAAAATATCGACAATAGACTACCTTCCATAATGACAAGGCTAAAATCCATTAGAGTAACAAAAATATCGATAATAGACTACCTTCAATAATGACAAGGCTTTTATCCTTTGGAGTAACAAAAATATCGACCACAGACTACGTTCCATAATGACAAGGCTACCATCCATTTGAATAACAAAAATATCGATAAAAGACTACCTTCCATAACGACAAGGCTACCATCCATTTGAGTAACAAAAATCATAAGGACAGACAACCTTCGATAACGACAAGGCTACCATCCATTAGAGTTACAAAAATATCGACAGCATACTACATTCCATAATGACAAGGCTACCATCCATTGGAGTTATCGACAACAGACTACGTTCCATAATGACAACGCTACCATCCGTTGGAGTAACAAAAATCTCAACAAAAGACAACCTTTCATAATGACAAGGCTACCATCCATTGGAGTAACAAAAATCTAAACAACATACTACCTTCCATAATGACAAAGCTACCATCCATTGGAGAACAAAGATATCGACAACATACTACCTTCCATAATGACAAGGCTACCATCCATTAGAGTAACAAAAATCACAACGAAGGACAATCTTCCATAACGACAAGGTTACCATCCATTGGAGTAACAACAATATCGACAACAGACTATGTTCCATAATGACAAGGCTACCATCCATTGGAGTAACAAAAATCTCGACAAAAGACTACCTTCCATAATGACAAGGCTACCATCCATTGGAGTAACAAAAATCTCGACAACAGACTACCTTCCATAAGGACAAGGCTAACATACATTAGAGAAACAAAAATCTGAACAACAGACTACCGTCCATAGTAACAAGGATATCATCCATTGGAGTAACAAAAATATCGACAACATACTACGTTCCATAATGAAAATGCTACCATACGATGGAGTAACAAAAATCTCGACAGAAGACAACCTTTATTAATAATAAGGATACCATCCATTGAGTAACAAAAATTTCGACAACATACTACCTTCCATAATGACAAGGCTACCATCCATTGGGGAACAAAGATATCGACAACATACTACCTTCTATAATGACAAGGCTACCATCCATTGGACTAACAAAAATCACAACGACAAACTACCTTCCATAATGACAAGGCCAAAATCCATTGGAGTAACAAAATATCGACAACAGACTATGTTCCATAATGACAAGGCTACCATCCATTGGAATAACAAAAATCTCGACCACAGACTACCTTCCATAATGGCAAGGCTACCATCCAATGGAATAACAAAAATATCAACAACAATCTACCTTCTATAACGACAAGACAACTATCCATATGAGTAACAAAAATCTGAATAACAGACTACCTTCCATAATTACAAGGCTACTTTCCATTGGAGTAACAAAAATCTCAATGATAGACTACCTTCCATAATGACAAGGCTACCATCCATTGGAGTAACAAAAATATCGACAATAGACTACCTTCTATAATGACAAGGCTTTTATCCATTGGAGTAACATAAATATCGACAACATACTACGTTCCATAATGACAATGCTACCATCCATTGAATAACAAAAATCTTGACAAAAGACTACCTTCCATAACGACAAGGCTACCATCCATTGGAAAAACAAAAATATTGAGAACAGACTACCTTCCATAATGACAAGGCTACCATCCATTGGAGAACAAAGATATCGACAACAGACTACCTTCCATAATGACAAGGCTACCATCCTATGGAGTAACAAAAATATCGACAACAGACTACCTTCCATAATGACAAGGCTACCATCCATTGTAGTAAGAAAAATCTCAACAACAGACTACCTTCCATAATGACAAGGAAACCATCCATTGGAGTATTTAAAATATCAACAATAGACTACCTTCTATAATGACAAGGCTAGCATCCATTGGAGTAACAAAAATCTCGACAACAGACTACCTTCCATAATGACAAGGCTACCATCCATTAGTGTAACAAAAATCTAAACAACAGACTACCTTTCATAATGAAAAGGCTACCATCCATTGGACAAACAGAAATCACAACGAAAGACTACGTTCCATAATGACAAGGATAATTTCCATTGGAGTAACAAAATATCGACAACAGACTATGTTCCATAATGACAAGGCTACCATCCATTGGAATAACAAAAATCTCAACAACAAAATACCTTCTACAACGACAACGCTACCGTCCATTGGAGTAACAAAAATATGAACAACAGACTACCTTCCAGAATGACAAGGCTACCATCCATTGGAGTAACAAAAATCTCAACGATAGACTACCTTCTATAATGACAAGGCTACCATCCATTGGAGTAACAAAAATATCGACAACAGACTACCTTCCATAATGACAAGGCTTTTATCCATTTGAGTAACATAAATATCGATAACATACTATGTTCCATAATGACAAGGCTACCATCCATTGAATAATAAAAATCTCGACAAAAGACTACCTTCCATGACGACAAGGCTACCATCCATTGGAGTAACAAAAATCTCGACAACAGACTACCTTCCATAATGACAAGGCTACCATCCATTGGAGAACAAAGATATCGACAATATACTACCTTCCATAATGACAAGGCTACCATCCTATGGAGTAACAAAAATATCGACAACATACTACCTTCCATAATGGCAAGGCTACCATCCATTGTAGTAAAAAAAATCTCAACAACAGACTACCTTCCAGAATGACAAGGAAACCATCCATTGGAGTATCAAAAATATCAACAATAGACTACCTTCCATAATGACAAGGCTACCATCAATTGCAGTAACAAAAATATCGACAATAGACTACCTTCTATAATGACAAGGCTAAAATTCATTAGAGTAACAAAATATCGACAACAAACTATGTTCCATAATGACAAGGATACCATCCATTGGAATAACAAAAATCTCGACCACCGACTACCTTCCATAATGACAAGGCTACCGTCCAATGGAATAACAAAAATACCAATAACAAACTACCTCCTATAACGACAAGGCTACCATCCATTGGTGTAACAAAAATATCGATAATAGACTACCTTCAATAATGACAAGGATTTTATCCTTTGGAGTAACAAAAATATCGACGACAGACTACCATCCATTGGTGTAACAAAAATATGAACAACAGACTACCTTTCGTAATGACAAGGCTACCATCAATTGGAGTAACAAAAATATCATCAACAGACTACCTTCCATAATGATAATGCTTTTATCCATTGGAGTAACAAAAATGTCGACCACAGACTACGTTCCATAATGACAAGGCTACCATCCATTTGAATAACAAAAATCTCGACAATAGACTACCTTCCTTAATGGCAAGGCTACCATACATTAGAGTAACAAAAATATGAACAACAGACTACCTTCCATAATGACAAGGATACCATCCGTTGGAGTAACAAAAATCTCGACAAAATACAACCTTTCATAATGACAAGGCTACCATCCATCAGAGAACAAAGATATCGAAAACATACTACCTTCCATAATGACAAGGCTACCATCCATTGGAGTAACAAAAATACCAACGACAGACAACCTTTCGTAACGACAAGGCTAACATCCATTGGACTAACAGAAATCACAAAAACAGTCTACCTTCCATAATGACAAGGATAATTTCCATTGGAGTAACAAAATATCGAAAACAGACTATGTTCCATAATGACAAGGCTACCATCCATTGGAATAACAAAAATCTCAACCACAGACTACATATCATAATGACAAGGCTACCATCCAATGGAATAACAAAAATATCAACAACAAACTACCTTCTACAACCAAAAGGCTACCATCCATTGGAGTAACAAAAATCTGAACAACAGACTACCTTCCAGAATGGCAAGGCTACCATCCATTGGAGTAACAAAAATCTCAATGATAGAGTACCTTCCATAATGACAAGGCTACCATCAATTGGAGTAACAAAAATATCGACAACAGACTACCTTTCATAATGATAAGGCTTTTATCCATTGGAGTAACATAAATAACGACAACATACTATGTTCCAAAATGACAAGGCTACCATCCATTGGAGTAACAAAAATCTCGACAAAAGACTACATTCCATAACGACAAGGCTACCATCGATTGGAGTAAAAAAAATCTCGACAACATGCTACCTTCCATAATGACAAGGCTACCATCCATTGGCGAACAAAGATATCGACAACAGACTACCTTCCATAATGACAAGGCTACCATCCATTGTAGTAACAAAGATATCAACAACAGACTACCTTCCATAATGAAAAGGCAACCATCTATTGGAGTATAAAAAATATCAACAATAGACTACCTTCCATAATGACAAGGCTACCATCAATTGGAGTAACAAAATATCGAAAATAGACTACCTTCCATAGTGACAAGGCTACAATCCATTAGAGTAACAAAATATCGACAACACATTATGTTCCATAATGGCAAGGCTACCATCCATTGGAATAACAAATATCTCGACCACAGACTACCTTCCATAACGACAAGGCTGCCATCAAATGGAATGACAAAAATACCAACAACAAACTACCTCCTATAACGACAAGGCTACCATCCATTGGTGTAACAAAAATCTGAACATTAGACTACCTTCCATAATGACAAGGCTACCATCCATTGGAGTAACAAAAATATCGACAACAGACTACCTTCCATAATGAAAATGCTTTTATCCATTGGAGTAACAAAAATATCGACCACAGACTATGTTCCATAATGAAAAGGCTACCATCCATTTGAATAACAAAAATCTCGACAACAGACTACCTTCCATAAGGACAAGGCTACCATACATTATAGTAACAAAAATATGAACAAGAGACTACCTTCCATAATGACAAGGCTATCATCCATTGGAGTAAAAAAAATTTGAAAACATACTACGTTCCACAATGACAATGCTACCATCCGTTGGAGTAACAAAAATCTCGACAAAAGACAACCTTTCATAATGACAAGGCTACCATCCATTGGAGTTACAAAAATCCCAACGACAGACAACCTTTCATAACGACAAGGCTACCATCCATTGGAGTAACAAAAATATCGACAAAAGACTACCTTCCATAATAAAAAGGCTACCATCCATTGGAGTAACAAAAATATCGACAACAAACTACCTTCTACAATGACAAGGATAATTTCCATTGCAGTAACAAAATATCGACAACATACTATGTTCCATAATGACAAGGCTACCATCCATTGGAATAACAAAAATCTCAACCACAAACTACCTTTCATAATGACAAGGCTACCATCCATTAGAGTAACAAAAATATGAATAACAGACTACCTTCCATAATGACAAGGATACCATCCGTTGGAGTTACAAAAATCTCGACAAAATACAACCTTTCATAATGACAAGGCTACCATCCATTGAAGTAACAAAAATCTCGACAACATCCTTCCTTACATAATGACAAAGCCACCATCCATTGGAGAAAAAAGATATCATCAACATACTACCTTCCATAATGTTAAGGCTACCATCCATTGGAGTAACAAAAATCACAATGACAGACAACCTTTCATAACAACAAGGCTACCATCCATTGGAGTAACCAAAATCTCGACAAAAGACTACCTTCCATAACGACAAGGCTACCATCCATATGAGTAACAAAAATATGAACAACAGACTACCTTCCATAATGTCAAGGCTACCATCCATTGGAATAACAAAAATCTCAACAATAAACTACCTTCCATAATGACAAGGCTACCATCCATTGGAATAACAAAAATCTCAACGACAAACTACCTTTCATAATGAAAAGGCTACCATCCAATGGAATAACAAAAATATCAACAACAAACTACCTTCTACAACGACAAGGCTACCATCCATTGGAGTAACAAAAATCTCAAAAATAGACTACCTTCCATAATGACAAGGCAACCATCCATTGGAGTATCAAAAATATCAACAATAGTCTACCTTCCATAATGACAAGGCTACTATCAATTGAAGTAACAAAAATATCGAAAATAGACTACCTTCCATAATGACAAGGCTACAATCCATTAGAGTTACAAAATATCGACAACAGACTATGTTCCATAATGACAAGGCTACCATCTATTGGAATAACAAATATATCGACCACAGACTACCATCCATAATGACAAGGTTACCATCAAATGGAATAACAAAAATAACAACAACAAACTACTTCCTATAACGACAATGCTACCATCCATTGGTGTAACAAAAATATGAACAACAGACTACCTTCCATAATGACAAGGCTACCATCAATTGGAGTAACAAAAATATTAACAACAGACTACCTTCCATAATGATAATGCTTTTATCCATTGGAGTAACAAAAATGTCGACCACAGACTACGTTCCATAATGACAAGGCTACCATCCATTTGAATAACAAAAATCTCGACAATAGACTACCTTCCTTAATGGCAAGGCTACCATACATTAGAGTAACAAAAATATGAACAACAGACTACCTTCCATAATGACAAGGATACCATCCGTTGGAGTAACAAAAATCTCGACAAAAGACAACCTTTCATAATGACAAGGCTACCATCAATTGAAGTAACAAAAATCTCGACAACATCCTTCCTTCCATAATGACAAAGCTACCATCCATTGGAGAAAAAAGATATCATCAACATACTACCTTCCATAATGTTAAGGCTACCATCCATTGGAGTAACAAAAATCACAACGACAGACAACCTTTCATAACAACAAGGCTACCATCCATTGGAGTAACCAAAATCTCGACAAAAGACTACCTTCCATAACGACAAGGCTACCATCCATATGAGTAACAAAAATATGAACAACAGACTACCTTCCTTAATGTCAAGGCTACCATCCATTGGAATAACAAAAATCTCAACAATAAACTACCTTCCGTAATGACAAGGCTACCATCCATTGGAGTAACAAAAATATCGACAACAGACTACCTTCCATAATGACAATGCTTTTATCCATTGGAGTAACAAAAATATCGACAACAGACTACGGTCCATAATGACAAGGCTACCATCCATTTGAATAACAAAAATCTCGACAACAGACTACCTTCCATAATGACAAGGCTACCATACATTATAGTAACAAAAATATGAACAAGAGACTACCTTCCATAATGACAAGGGTACCATCCATTGGAGTAACAAAAATATCAACAACAGACTACCTTCCATAATGACAAGGCAACCATCCATTGGAGTATCAAAAATATCAACAATAGACTACCTTCCATAATGACAAGGCTACCATCAAATGGAGTAACAAAAATATCGAAAATAGACTACCTTCCATAATGATAAGGCTACAATCCATTAGAGTTACAAAATATCGACAACAGACTATGTTCCATAATGACAAGGCTACCATCTATTGGAATAACAAATATCTCGACCACAAACTACCATCCATAATGACAAGGCTACCATCAAATGGAATAACAAAAATACCAACAACAAACTACCTCCTATAACGACAATGCTACCATCCATTGGTGTAACAAAAATATGAACAACAGACTACCTTCCATAATGACAACGCTACCATCCATTGGAGTAACAAAAATATCAACAACAGACTACCTTCCATAATGATAATGCTTTTATCCATTGGAGTAACAAAAATGTCGACCGCAGATTACGTTCCATAATGACAAGGCTACCATCCATTTGAATAACAAAAATCTCGACAATACACTACCTTCCTTAATGGCAAGGCTACCATACATTAGAGTAACAAAAATATGAACAACAAACTACCTTCCATAATGACAAGGATACCATCCGTTGGAGTAACAAAAATCTCGACAAAAGACAACCTTTCATAATGACAAGGCTACCATCCATTGAAGTAACAAAAATCTCGACAACATCCTTCCTTCCATAATGACAAAGCTACCATCCATTGGAGAAAAAAGATATCATCAACATACTACCTTCCATAATGTTAAGGCTACCATCCACTGGAGTAACAAAAATCACAACGACAGACAACCTTTCATAACAACAAGGCTACCATCCATTGGAGTAACCAAAATCTCGACAAAAGACTACCTTCCTAAACGACAAGGCTACCATCCATATGAGTAACAAAAATATTAACAATAGACTACCTTCCATAATGTCAAGGCTACCATCCATTGGAATAACAAAAATCTCAACAATAAACTACCTTCCATAATGACAAGGCTACCATCCATTGGAGTAAAAAAAATATCGACAACAGACTAGCTTCCATAGTGACAAGTCTTTTTTCCATTGGAGTAACATAAATATCGACAACATACTATGTTCCATAATGACAAGGCTACCATCCATTTAATAACAAAAATCTCGACAAAAGACTACCTTTCATAACGACAAGGCTACCATCCATTGGAGTAACAAAAATCTCGACAATAGACTACCTTCCATAATGACAAGGCTACCATCCATTGGAGAACAAAGATATCAACAACAGACTACCTTCCATAATGACAAGGCTACCATCCTATGGGGTAACAAAAATATCGACAACAGACTACCTTCCATAATGACAAGGCTACAATCCATTGTAGTAACAAAAATATCATAAACAGACTACCTTCCAAATTGACAAGGCAACCATCCATTGGAGTATTTAAAATATCAACAATAGACTACCTTCCATAATGACAAGGTTACCATCCATTGGATTATCAAAAATCTCGACAACAGACTACTTTCCATAATGACAAGGCTACCATCCATTGGTGTAACAAAAATCTAAACAACAGACTACCTTTCATAATGACAAGGCTACCATCCATTGGACTAACAGAAATCACAACGAAAGACTAAGTTCCATAATGACAAGGATATTTTCCATTGGAGTAACAAAATATCGACAACAGACTATGTTCCATAATGACAAGGCTACCATCCAAGTGAAGAACAAAAATCTCAATAACAAACTACCTTCTACAACGACAAGGCTACCATCCATTGGAGTAACAAAAATCTGAACAACAGACTACCTTCCAGAATTACAAGGCTACCATCCATTGGAGTAACAAAAATCTCAACAATAGACTACCTTCTATAATGAGAAGGCTACATTCCATCGGAGTAACAAAAATATCGACAACAGACTACATTCCATAATGACAAGCCTTTTATCCATTTGAGTAACATAAATATCGATAACATACTACGTTCTATAATGACAAGGCTACCATCCATTGAATAACAAAAATCTCGACAAAAGACTACCTTCCATAACGACAAAGCTACCATCCATTGGAGTAACAAAAATCTCGACAACAGACTACCTTCCATATGACAAGGCTACCATCCATTGGAGAACAAAGATATCGACAATAGACCACCTTCCATAATGACAAGGCTACCATCCGATGGAGTAACAAAAATATCGACAACAGACTACCTTCCATAATGGCAAGGCTACCATGCATTGTAGTAACAAAAATCTCAACAACAGACTACCTTCCATAATGACAAGGAAACCATCCATTGGAGTATCAAAAATATCAACAATAGACTACCTTCCATAATGACAAGGCTACCATCAATTGCAGTAACAAAAATATCAACAATAGACTACCTTCTATAATGACAAGGCTAAAATCCATTAGAGTAACAAAATATCGACAACAGACTATGTTCCATAATGACAAGGATACCATCCATTGGAATAACAAAAATCTCGACCACCGAGTACCTTCCATAATGACAAGGCTACAATCCAATGGAATAACAAAAATACCAACAACAAACTACCTCCTATAACGACAAGGCTACCGTCCGTTGGTGTAACAAAAATCTGAACAACAGATTACCTTCCATAAAGACAGGCCACCATCCATTGGAGTAACAAAAATATCGACAATAGACTACCTTCAATAATGACAAGGCTTTTATCCATTGGTGTAACAAAAATATCGACCACAGACTACATTCCATAATGACAAGGCTACCATCCATTTGAATAACAAAAATATCGACAAAAGACTACCTTCCATAACGACAAGGCTACCATCCATTGGAGTAACAAAAATCACAAGGACAGACAACCTTCGATAACGACAAGGCTACCGTCCATTGGAGTAAGAAAAATCTCGACAATAGACAACCTTCCATAATGACAAGGCTACCATCCTATGGGGTAACAAAAATATCGACAACAGACTACCTTCCATAATTACAAGTCTACCATCCATTGTAGTAACAGAAATATCATAAACAGACTACCTTCCAAATTGACAAGGCAACCATCCATTGGAGTATTTAAAATATCAACAATAGACTACCTTCCATAATGACAAGGCTACCATCCATTGGAGTAACAAAAATCTCGACAACAGATTACCTTCCATAATGACAAGGCTACCATCCATTGGTGTAAAAAAAATCTAAACAACAAACTACCTTTCATAATGACAAGGCTACCATCCATTGGACTAACATAAATCACAATGAAAGACTACGTTCCATAATGACAAGGATAATTTCCATTGGAGTAACAAAATATCGACAACAGACTATGTTCTATAATGACAAGGAAATCATCCATTGGAGTATCAAAAATATCAACAATAGACTACCTTCCATAATGACAAGGCTACCTTCAATTGCAGTAACAAAAATATCGACAATAGACTACCTTCCATAATGACAAGGCTAAAATCCATTAGAGTAACAAAATATCGACAACAGACTATGTTCCATAATGACAAGGATACCATCCATTGGAATAACAAAAATCTCGACCATCGACTACCTTCCATAATGACAAGTCTACCATCCAATGGAATAACAAAAATCTCGACCATCGACTACCTTCCATAATGACAAGGCTACCATCCATTAGAGTAACAAAAATATCGATAATAGACTACCTTCAATAATGACAAGGCTTTTATCCTTTGGAGTAACAAAAATATCGACCACAGACTACGTTCCATAATGACAAGGCTACCATCCATTTGAATAACAAAAATATCGACAAAAGACTACCTTCCATAACGACAAGGCTACTATCCATTGGAGTAACAAAAATCATAAGGACAGACAACCTTCGATAACGACAAGGCTACCATCCATTAGAGTTACAAAAATATCGACAGCATACTACATTCCATAATGACAAGGCTACCATCCATTGGACTTATCGTCAACAGACTAAGTTCCATAATGACAACGCTACCATCCGTTGGAGTAACAAAAATCTCAACAAAAGACAACCTTTCATAATGACAAGGCTACCATCCATTGGAGTAACAAAAATCTAAACAACATACTACCTTCCATAATGACAAAGCTACCATCCATTGGAGAACAAATATATTGACAACATACTACCTTCCATAATGACAAGGCTACCATCCATTAGAGTAACAAAAATCACAACGACAGACAATCTTACATAACGACAAGGCTACCATCCATTGGAGTAACAATAATATCGACAACAGACTATGTTCCATAATGACAAGGCTACCATCCATTGGAGTAACAAAAATCTCGACAAAAGACTACCTTCCATAATGACAAGGCTACCATCCATTGGAGTAACAAAAATCTCGACAACAGACTACCTTCCATAAGGACACGGGTAACATACATTAGAGAAACAAAAATCTGAACAACAGACTACCGTCCATAATGACAAGGCTATCATTCATTGGAGTAACAAAAATATCGACAACATACTACGTTCCATAATGAAAATGCTACCATACATTGGAGTAACAAAAATCTCGACAGAAGACAACCTTTATTAATAATAAGGCTACCATCCATTGGAGTAACAAAAATCTCGACAACATACTACCTTCCATAATGACAAGGCTACCATCCATTGGGGAACAAAGATATCGACAACATACTACCTTCAATAATGACAAGGCTACCGTCCATTGGACTAACAAAAATCACAACGACAAACTACCTTCCATAATGACAAGGCCAAAATCCATTGGAGTAACAAAATATCGACAACAGACTATGTTCCATAATGAAAAGGCTACCATCCATTGGAATAACAAAAATCTCGACCACATACTACCTTCCATAATGACAAGGCTACCATCCAATGGAATAACAAAAATATCAACAACAATCTACCTTCTATAACGACAAGACAACTATCCATATGAGTAACGAAAATCTGAATAACAGACTACCTTCCATAATGACAAGGCTACCATCCATTGGAGTAACAAAAATCTCAACAATAGACTACCTTCTATAATGAGAAGGCTACCATCCATCGGAGTAACAAAAATATCGACAACAGACTACCTTCTATAATGACAAGCCTTTTATCCATTTGAGTAACATAAATATCGATAACATACTACGTTCTATAATGACAAGGCTACCATCCATTGAATAACAAAAATCTCGACAAAAGACTACCTTCCATAACGACAAAGCTACCATCCATTGGAGTAACAAAAATCTCGACAACAGACTACCTTCCATAATGACAAGGCTACCATCCATTGGAGAACAAAGATATCGACAATAGACCACCTTCCATAATGACAAGGCTACCATCCTATGGAGTAACAAAAATATCGACAACAAACTACCTTCCATAATGGCAAGGCTACCATGCATTGTAGTAACAAAAATCTCAACAACAGACTACCTTCCATAATGACAAGGAAACCATCCATTGGAGTATCAAAAATATCAACAATAGACTACCTTCCATAATGACAAGGCTACCATCAATTGCAGTAACAAAAATATCAACAATAGACTACCTTCCATAATGACAAGGCTAAAATCCATTAGAGTAACAAAATATCGACAACAGACTATGTTCCATAATGACAAGGATACCATCCATTGGAATAAAAAAAATCTCGACCACCGAGTACCTTCCATAATGACAAGGCTACCATCCAATGGAATAACAAAAATACCAACAACAAACTACCTCCTATAACGACAAGGCTACCATCCATTGGTGTAACAAAAATCTGAACAACAGATTACCTTCCATAATGACAAGCCTACCATCCATTGGAGTAACAAAAATATCGACAATAGACTACCTTCAATAATGACAAGGCTTTTATCCATTGGAGTAACAAAAATATCGACCACAGACTACATTCCATAATGACAAGGCTACCATCCATTTGAATAACAAAAATATCGACAAAAGACTACCTTCCATAACGAAAAGGCTACCATCCATTGGAGTAACAAAAATCTCGACAATAGACTACCTTCCATAATGACAAGGCTACTATCCATTGGAGAACAAAGATATCGACAACAGACTACCTTCCATAATGACAAGGCTACCATCCTATGGGGTAAGAAAAATATCGACAACAGACTACCTTCCATAATGACAAGTCTACCATCCATTGTAGTAACAGAAATATCATAAACAGACTACCTTTCAAATTGAAAAGGCAACCATCCATTGGAGTATTTAAAATATCAACAATAGACTACCTTCCATAATGACAAGGCTACCATCCATTGGAGTAACAAAAATCTCGACAACAGACTACCTTCCATAATGACAAGGCTACCATCCATTGGTGTAACAAAAATCTAAACAACAAACTACCTTTCATAATGACAAGGCTACCATCCATTGGACTAACAGAAATCACAACGAAAGACTACGTTCCATCATGACAAGGATAATTTCCATTGGAGTAACAAAATATCGACAACAGACTATGTTCCATAATGACAAGGCTACCATCCATTGGAATAAGAAAAATCTCAACAACAAACTACCTTCTACAACGACAAGGCTACCATCCATTGGAGTAACAAAAATCTGAACAACAGACTACCTTCCAGAATGACAAGGCTACCATCCATTGGAGTAACAAAAATCTCAATGATAGACTACCTTTTATAATGACAAGGCTACCATCCATTGGAGTAACAAAAATATCGACAACAAACTATCTTCCATAATGACAAGGCTTTTATCCATTTGAGTAACATAAATATCGATAACATACCACGTTCCATAATGACAAGGCTACCATCCATTGAATAACCAAAATCTCGACAAAAGACTACCTTCCATAACTACAAGGCTACCATCCATTGGAGTAACAAAAATCTCGACAACAGACTACCTTCCATAATGACAAGGTTACCATCCATTGGAGAACAAAGATATCGACAATAGACTACCTTCCATAATGACAAGGCTACCATCCGATGGAATAACAAAAATATCGACAACAGACTACCTTCCATAATGGCAAGGCTACCATCCATTGTAGTAACAAAAATCTCAACAACAGACTACCTTTCATAATGACAAGGAAATCATCCATTGGAGTATCAAATATATCAATAATAGACTACCTTCCCTAATGACAAGGCTACCATCAATTGCAGTAACAAAAATATCGACAATAGACTACCTTCCATAATGACAAGGCTAAAATCCATTAGAGTAACAAAAATATCGATAATAGACTACCTTCAATAATGACAAGGCTTTTATCCTTTGGAGTAACAAAAATATCGACCACAGACTACGTTCCATAATGACAAGGCTACCATCCATTTGAATAACAAAAATATCGATAAAAGACTACCTTCCATAACGACAAGGCTACCATCCATTGGAGTAACAAAAATCATAAGGACAGACAACCTTCGATAACGACAAGGCTACCATCCATTAGAGTTACAAAAATATCGACAGCATACTACATTCCATAATGACAAGGCTACCATCCATTGGAGTTATCGACAACAGACTACGTTCCATAATGACAACGCTACCATCCGTTGGAGTAACAAAAATCTCAACAAAAGACAACCTTTCATAATGACAAGGCTACCATCCATTGGAGTAACAAAAATCTAAACAACATACTACCTTCCATAATGACAAAGCTACCATCCATTGGAGAACAAAGATATCGACAACATACTACCTTCCATAATGACAAGGCTACCATCCTTTAGAGTAACAAAAATCACAACGAAGGACAATCTTCCATAACGACAAGGTTACCATCCATTGGAGTAACAACAATATCGACAACAGACTATGTTCCATAATGACAAGGCTACCATCCATTGGAGTAACAAAAATCTCGACAAAAGACTACCTTCCATAATGACAAGGCTACCATCCATTGGAGTAACAAAAATCTCGACAACAGACTACCTTCCATAAGGACAAGGCTAACATACATTAGAGAAACAAAAATCTGAACAACAGACTACCGTCCATAGTAACAAGGATATCATCCATTGGAGTAACAAAAATATCGACAACATACTACGTTCCATAATGAAAATGCTACCATACGTTGGAGTAACAAAAATCTCGAAAGAAGACAACCTTTATTAATAATAAGGATACCATCCATTGAGTAACAAAAATTTCGACAACATACTACCTTCCATAATGACAAGGCTACCATCCATTGGGGAAAAAAGATATCGACAACATACTACCTTCTATAATGACAAGGCTACCATCCATTGGACTAACAAAAATCACAACGACAAACTACCTTCCATAATGACAAGGCCAAAATCCATTGGAGTAACAAAATATCGACAACAGACTATGTTCCATAATGACAAGGCTACCATCCATTGGAATAACAAAAATCTCGACCACAGACTACCTTCCATAATGGCAAGGCTACCATCCAATGGAATAACAAAAATATCAACAACAATCTACCTTCTATAACGACAAGACAACTATCCATATGAGTAACAAAAATCTGAATAACAGACTACCTTCCATAATGACTAGGCTACTTTCCATTGGAGTAACAAAAATCTCAATGATAGACTACCTTCCATAATGACAAGGCTACCATCCATTGGAGTAACAAAAATATCGACAACAGACTACCTTCTATAATGACAAGGCTTTTATCCATTGGAGTAACATAAATATCGACAACATACTACGTTCCATAATGACAATGCTACCATCCATTGAATAACAAAAATCTTGACAAAAGACTACCTTCCATAACGACAAGGCTACCATCCATTGGAAAAACAAAAATATTGAGAACAGACTACCTTCCATAATGACAAGGCTACCATCCTTTGGAGAACAAAGATATCGACAACAGACTACCTTCCATAATGACAAGGCTACCATCCTATGGAGTAACAAAAATATCGACAACAGACTACCTTCCATAATGACAAGGCTACCATCCATTGTAGTAAGAAAAATCTCAACAACAGACTACCTTCCATAATGACAAGGAAACCATCCATTGGAGTATTTAAAATATCAACAATAGACTACCTTCTATAATGACAAGGCTAGCATCCATTAGAGTAACAAAAATCTCGACAACAGACTACCTTCCATAATGACAAGGCTACCATCCATTAGTGTAACAAAAATCTAAACAACAGACTACCTTTCATAATGAAAAGGCTACCATCCATTGGACTAACAGAAATCACAACGAAAGACTACGTTCCATAATGACAAGGATAATTTCCATTGGAGTAACAAAATATCGACAACAGACTATGTTCCATAATGACAAGGCTACCATCCATTGGAATAACAAAAATCTCAACAACAAAATACCTTCTACAACGACAACGCTACCGTCCATTGGAGTAACAAAAATATGAACAACAGACTACCTTCCAGAATGACAAGGCTACCATCCATTGGAGTAACAAAAATCTCAACGATAGACTACCTTCTATAATGACAAGGCTACCATCCATTGGAGTAACAAAAATATCGACAACAGACTACCTTCCATAATGACAAGGCTTTTATCCATTTGAGTAACATAAATATCGATAACATACTACGTTCCATAATGACAAGGCTACCATCCATTGAATAATAAAAATCTCGACAAAAGACTACCTTCCATGACGACAAGGCTACCATCCATTGGAGTAACAAAAATCTCGACAACAGACTACCTTCCATAATGACAAGGCTACCATCCATTGGAGAACAAAGATATCGACAATATACTACCTTCCATAATGACAAGGCTACCATCCTATGGAGTAACAAAAATATCGACAACATACTACCTTCCATAATGGCAAGGCTACCATCCATTGTAGTAAAAAAAATCTCAACAACAGACTACCTTCCAGAATGACAAGGAAACCATCCATTGGAGTATCAAAAATATCAACAATAGACTACCTTCCATAATGACAAGGCTACCATCAATTGCAGTAACAAAAATATCGACAATAGACTACCTTCTATAATGACAAGGCTAAAATTCATTAGAGTAACAAAATATCGACAACAAACTATGTTCCATAATGACAAGGATACCATCCATTGGAATAACAAAAATCTCGACCACCGACTACCTTCCATAATGACAAGGCTACCGTCCAATGGAATAACAAAAATACCAATAACAAACTACCTCCTATAACGACAAGGCTACCATCCATTGGTGTAACAAAAATATCGACAATAGACTACCTTCAATAATGACAAGGATTTTATCCTTTGGAGTAACAAAAATATCGACGACAGACTACGTTCCATAATGACAAGGCTACCATCCATTTGAATAACAAAAATATCGACAAAAGACTACCTTCCATAAAGACAAGGCTACCATCCATTGAATTAACAAAAATCACAAGGACAGACAACCTTCGATAACGACAAGGCTACCATCCATTAGAGTTACAAAAATATCGACAGCATACTACATTCCATAATGACAAGGCTACCATCCATTGGAGTAAAAAAAATATCGACAACAGACTATGTTCCATAATGACAACGCTACAATCCGTTGGAGTAACAAAAATCTCAACAAAAGACAACCTTTCATAATGACAAGGCTACCATCCATTGGAGTAACAATAATCTCGACAACAGACTACCTTCCATAATGACAACGCTACCATCCATTGAAGAAAAAAGTTATCGAAAACATACTACCTTCTATAATGACAAGGCTACCATCCATTGGACTAACAGAAATCACAACGATGAACTACCTTCCATAATGGCAAGGCCAAAATCCATTGGAGTAACAAAATATCGACAATAAACTATGTTCCATAATGACAAGGCTACCTTCCATTGGAATAACAAAAATCTGGACCAAAGACTACCTTCCATAATGACAAGGCTACCATGAAATGGAATAACAAAATCTCGACAACAGTCTACCTTCCATAATGACAAGACAACTATCCATATGAGTAACAAAAATCTGAATAACAGACTACCTTCCATAATGACAAGGCTACCATCCATTGGAGTAACAAAAATATCAACAACAGACTACCTTCTATAATGATAAGGCTTTTATCCATTGGAGTAACATAATTATCGACAACATACTATGTTCCATAATGACAAGGCTACCATCCATTGAATAACAAAAATCTTGACAAAAGACTACCTTCCATAACGACAAGGCTACCATCCATTGAAGAAACAAAAACATTGACAACAGACTACCTTCCATAATGACAAGGCTACCATCCATTGGAGAACAAAGATATCGACAACAGACTACCTTCCAAAATGATAAGGCTACCATCCTATGGAGTAACAAAAATATCGACAACAGACTACCGTCCATAATGACAAGGCTACCATCCATTGTAGTAACAAAAATCTCAACAACAGACTACCTTCCATAATGACAAGGAAACCATCCATTGTAGTATCAAAAATATCAACAATAGACTACCTTCCATAATGACAAGGCTACCATTAATTGCAGTAACAAAAATATCGACAATAGACTACCTTCCATAGTGACAAGGCTAAAATCCATTAGAGTAACAAAATATCGACAACAGATTATGTTCCATAATGATAAGGCTACCATCTATTGGAATAATAATAATCTCGACCACTGACTACCTTCCATAATGACAAGGCTACCATCCAATGAAATAACAAAAATACCAACAACAAACTACCTCCTATAACAACAAGGCTACCATCCATTGGTGTAACAAAATTCTGAACAACAAACTACCTTCCATAATGACAAGGCTACAATCCATTGGAGTAACAAAAATATCGACAACAGACAACCTTCAATAATGACAAGGCTTTTATCCATTGGAGTAACAAAAATATCGACCACAGACTACGTTCCATAATGACAAGTCTACCATCCATTTGAATAACAAAAATCTCGACAAAAGACTACCTTCCATAACGACAAGGCTACCATCCATTGGAGTAACAGAAATTACAAGGACAGACAACCTTCGATAACGACAAGTCTACCATACATTAGAGTTACAAAAATATCGACAACAGACTATGTTCCATAATGACAATGCTACCATCTGTTGGAGTAACAAAAATCTCGACAAAAGACAACCTTTCATAATGACAAGGATACCATCCATTGGAGTAACAAAAATATAAACAACATACTACCTTCCATAATGACAAAGCTACCATCCATTGGAGAACAAAGATATCAACAACATACTACCTTTCATAATGACAAGGATACCATCCATTGGAGTAACAAAAATATTGACAACAGACTACGTTCCATAATGACAAGGAAACCATCCATTGGAGTATCAAAAATATCAACAATAGACTACCTTCCATAACGACAAGGCTACCATACATTGGAGTAACAAAAATATCGACAACAGACTACCTTCCATAATGACAAGCCTACCATCCATTGGTGTAACAAAAATCTAAACAATAGACTACCTTTCATAATGACAAGGCTACCATCAATTGGAGTAACAGAAATCACAACGACAGACTACCTTCCATAATGACAAGGAAACAATCCAGTGGATAACAAAATAGCGACAATAGACTATGTTCCATAATGACAAGGCTACCATCCATTGGAATAAAAAAAATCTCAACCACAAACTACCTTCCATAATGACAAGGCTACCATCCATTGGAATAACAAAAATCTAGACCACCGACTACCTTCCATTATGACAAGGCTACCATCCAATGGAATAAAAAAAATACCAACATCAAACTACCTCCTATAACGACAAGGCTACCATCAATTGATGTAACAAAAATCTGAACAACAGACTACCTTCCATAATGACAAGGCTACCATCATTTGGAGTAACAAAAATATCGACAATAGTCTACCTTCAATAATGACAAGGCTTTTATTAATTGGAGTAACAAAAATATCGACCACAGACTATGTTCCATAATGACAAGGCTTCCATCCATTTGAATAAAAAAAATCTCGACAAAAGACTACCTTCCATAACGACAAGGCTACCATCCATTGGAGTAACAAAAATCACAAGGACAAGCAACCTTCCATAACGACAAGTATACAATCCATTAGAGTAACTAAAATATCGACAACAGACTATGTTCCATAATGTTAAGGCTACCATCCATTGGAGTAACAAAAATATAGACAACAGACTACTGCCATAATGACAACACTACCATCTGTTAGAGTAACAAAAATCTAGACAAAAGACAACCTTTCATAATGACAAGGGTACCATCCATTGGAGTAACAAAAATCTAAACAACAGACTACCTTCCATAATGACAAAGCTACCATCCATTGGAGACCAAAGATATCGACAATATACTACCTTCCATAATGACAAGGCTACCATCCATTGGAGTAACAATAATCACAACGACAAACAACCTTCCATAAAGACAAGGCTACCATCACATGGAGTAACAAAAATACCGATAACAAATTACGTTCCATAATGACAAGGCTACCATCCATTGGAGTAACAAAAATCTCGACAAAAGGCTACCTTTCATAACGACAAGGCTACCATCCATTGGAGTAACAAAAATCTCGACAACAGACTACCTTCCATATTGACAAGGCTAAAATTCATTAGAGTAACAAAATATCGACAACACACTATGTTCTATAATGACAAGGCTACCATCCATTGGAATAACAAAAATCTCGACCAATGACTACCTTCCATAATGACAAGGCTACCATCCAATGGAATACAAAAATATCGACAAAAGACTACCTTCCATAACGACAAGGCTACCATCCATTGGAGTTACAAAAATCACAAGGACATACAACCTTCGATAACGACAAGGCTACCATCCATTAGAGTTACAAAAATATCGACAACAGACTACATTCCATAATGACAAGGCTACCATCCATTGGAGTAACAAAAATATCGACAACAGACTACGTTCCATAATGACAACGCTACCATCCGTTGGAGTAACAAAAATCTCAACAAATGACAACCTTTCATAATGACAAGGCTACCATCCATTGGAGTAACAAAAATCTAGACAACATACTACCTTCCATAATGACAAAGCTACCATCCATTGGAGAACAAAGATATCGACAACATACTGCCTTCCATAATGACAAGTCTAACATCCATTGGAGTAACAAAAATCACAACGACAGACAATCTTCCATAACGACAAGGCTACCATCCATTGGAGTAACAACAATAACGACAACCGACTACGTTCCATAACAATAAGGCTACCATCCATTGGTGTAACAAAAATCTCGACAACAGACTACCTTCCATAAGGACAAGGCTACCATACATTAGAGAAACAAAAATTTGTACAACAGACTACCTTCCATAATGACAAGGCTATCATCCATTGGAGTAACAAAAATATTGACAACATACTACGTTCCATAATGAAAATGCTACCATACGTTGGAGTAACAAAAATCTCGACAGAAGACAACCTTTATTAATAATAAGGCTACCATCCATTGGAGTAACAAAAATCTCGACAACATACTACCTTCCATAATGACAAGGCTACCATCCATTAGGGAACAAATATATCGATAACATACTACCTTCTATAATGACAAGGCTACCAGCCATTGGACTAACAGAAATCACAACGACAGACTACCTTCCATAATGACAAGGCTAAAATCCATTGGAGTAACAAAAATCTCAAAAAAAACAACCTTCCATAACGACAAGGCTACCATCCATTGGAGTAACAAAAATCTCGACAACAGTCTACCTTCCATAATGACAAGGCTACCATCCATTAGAGAACAAAGATATCGACAACAGACTACCTTCCATAATGACAAGGCTACCATCCTATGGAGTAACAAAAATATCGAAAACGGACTACCTTCCATAATGACAAGGCTACCATCCATTGTAGTAACAAAAATCTCAACATAGACTATCTTCCATAATGACAAAGCAACCATCCATTGGAGTATCTAAAATATCAACAATAGACTACCTTCCATAATGACAAGGATACCGTGAATTGGAGTAGAAAAAATATCGACAATAGACTACCTTCCATATTGACAAGGCTAAAATTCATTAGAGTAACAAAAATCTCAACAACATACTACCTTTCATAATGACAAGGCTACCATCCATTGGAGTAACAAAAATCACAACGACAGACAACCTTCCATAACGACAAGGCTACCATCCATTGGAGTAACAAAAATATTGACAACAGACTATGTTACATAATGACAAGGCTACCATCCTTTGGAGTTACAAAAATCTCGACAAAAGACTACCTTCCATAACGACAAGGCTACCATCCATTGGAGTAACAAAAATCTCGACAACAGACTACCTTCCATAATGACAAGCCTACCATCCATTGGCGTAACAAAAATCTAAACAACAAACTACCTTTCATAATGACAAGGCTACCATTAATTGGACTAACGGAAATCACAACGACATACTACCTTCCATAATGACAAGGATACAATCCATTGGAGTAACAAAATATCGACAATAGACTATGTTCCATAATGACAAGGCTACCATCCATTGCAATAACAAAAATATCAACAACAAACTACCTTCTACAACGACAAGGCTACCATCCATTGGAGTAACAAAAATCTGAACAACAGACTACCTTCCATAATAACAAGGCTACCATCCATTGGAGTAACAAAAATCTCAATGATAGACTACCTTCCATAATGACAAGGCTACCATCCATTGGAGTAACAAAAATATCGAGAACACACTACCTTCCATTATGACAAGGCTTTTATCCATTGGAGTAAGAAAAATATCGACAACAGACTACGTTCCATAATGACAAGGCTATCATCCAATGGAGTAACAAAAATCTCAATGATAGACTACCTTCCATAATGACAAGGCTATCATCCATTGGAGTAACAAAAATCTCAATGATAGACTACCTTCCATAATGACAAGGATACCATCCATTGGAGTAACAAAAATCTAGATAAAAGACTAGCTTCCATAACGACAAGGCTAACATCCATTGGAGTAAAAAAATCTTGACAACAGACTACCTTCTATAATTACAAGGCCACCATACATTAGAGTAACAAAAATTTGAACAACAGATTACCTTTTATAATGACAACGCTATCATCCATTGGAGTAATAAAAATATCGACAACAGACTATGTTCCATAATGAAAACGCTACCATACGTTGGAGTAACAAAAATCTCGACAAAAGACAAACTTTCATAATGAAAAGGCTACCATCCATTGGAGTAACAAAAATCTTGACAACATACTACCTTCCATAATGACAAGGCTACCATCCATTGGAGAACAAAGATATCGACAACATACTACCTTCCATAATTACAAGGCTACTATCCATTGGAGTAAAAGAAATCACAACAACCGACTAGCTTCCATAACGACAACACTACCATCCATTGCAGTAACAAACATATCGACAACAGACTACGTTCAATAATGACAAGGCTACCATCCATTTGAATAAAAAATATTTCGACAAAAGACTACCTTTTATAACGACAAGTCTACCATCCATTGGAGTAACAGAAATTACAAGGACAGACAACCTTCGATAACGACAAGGCTACCATACATTAGCGTTACAAAAATATTGACAACAGACTACGTTCCATAATGACAACGCTACCATCCGTTGGAGTAACAAAAATCTCGACAAAAGACAACCTTTCATAATGACAAGGATACCATCCATTGGAGTAACAAAAATATAAACAACATACTACCTTCCATTATGACAAAGCTACCATCCATTGGAGAACAAAGATATCAACAACATACTACCTTTCATAATGACAAGGCTACCATCCATTGGAGTAACAAAAATCACAACGACAGACAACCTTCCATAACGACAAGGCTACCATCCATTGGAGTAACAAAAATATTGACAACAGACTACGTTCCATAATGACAAGGCTACCATCCTTTGGAGTTACAAAAATCTCGACAAAAGACTACCTTCCATAACGACAAGGCTACCATCCATTGGAGTAACAAAAATATCGACAACAGACTACCTTCCATAATGACAAGCCTACCATCCATTGGCGTAACAAAAATCTAAACAACAGACTACCTTTCATAATGACAAGGCTACCATCAACTGGACTAACAGAAATCACAACGACATACTACCTTCCATAATGACAAGGATACAATCCATTGGAGTAACAAAATATCGACAATAGACTATGTTCCATAATGACAAGGCTACCATCCATTGCAATAACAAAAATATCAACAACAAACTACCTTCTACAACGTCAAGGCTACCATCCATTGGAGTACCAAAAATCTGAACAACAGACTACCTTCCATAATGACAAGGCTACCATCCATTGGAGTAACAAAAATATCGACAACATACTACCTTCCATTATGACAAGGCTTTTATCCATTGGAGTAAGAAAAATATCGACAACAGACTACGTTCCATAATGACAAGGCTACCATCCATTTGAATAACAAAAATCTCGATAAAAGACTAGCTTCCATAACGACAATGCTAAGAACCATTGGAGTAAAAAAATCTCGACAACATACTACCTTCCATAATTACAAGGCTACCATACATTAGAGTAACAAAAAGTTGAATAACAGACTACCTTCTATAATGACAATGCTATCATCCATTGGAGTAACAAAAATATCGACAACAGACTATGTTCCATAATGAAAACGCTACCATACGTTGGAGTAACAAAAATCTCGACAAAAGAGAACCTTTCATAATGAAAAGGCTACCATCCATTGGAGTAACAAAAATCTTGACAACATACTACCTTCCATAATGACAAGGCTACCATCCAATGGAGAACAAAGATATCGACAACATACTACCTTCCATAATGACAAGACTACTATCCATTGGAGTAACAGAAATACCAACGACCGACTACCTTCCATAACGACAAGGCTACCATCCATTGCAGTAACAAACATATCGACAACAGACTACGTTCAATAATGACAAGGCTACCATCCAATGGAGTAACAAAAATCTCGAAAAAAACAACCTTCCATAACGACAAGGCTACCATCCATTGGAGTAACAAAAATCTCGACAACAAACTACCTTCCATAATGAAAAGGCTACCATCCATTAGAGAACAAAGATATCAACAACAGACTACCTTCCATAATGACAAGGCTACTATCCTATGGAGTAACAAAAATATCTAAAACGGACTACCTTCCATAATGACAAGGCTATCATCCATTGTAGTAACAAAAATCTCAACAACAGACTATCTTCCATAATGACAAGGCAACCATCCATTGGAGTATCAAAAATATCAACAATATACTACCTTCCATAATGACAAGGATACCATGAATTGGAGTAGCAAAAATATCGACAATAGACTACCTTCCATAATGACAAGGCTAAAATTCATTAGAGTAACAAAATATCGACAACAGACTAGTATCCATAATGACAAGGCTACCATCCATTGGAATAACAAAAATCTCGACCACCGACTACCTTCCATAATGACAAGGCTACCATCCAATGGAATAACAAAAATACCAACAACAAACTACCTCCTATAACGACAAGGCTACCATCCATTGATGTAACAAAAATATGAACAACAGACTACCTTCCATAATGACAAGGCTACCATCCTTTGGAGTAACAAAAATATCGACAACAGTCTACCTTCAATAATGACAAGGCTTCCATCCATTTGAATAACAAAAATCTCGACAAAAGACTACCTTCCATAACGACAAGGCTACCATCCATTGGAGTAACAAAAATCACAAGGACAAGCAACCTTCGATAACGACAAGTCTACCATCCATTAGAGTAACTAAAATATCGACAACAGACTAAGTTCCATAATGACGAGGCTACCATCCATTGGGGTAAAAAAAATATTGACAACAGACTACGTGCCATAATGACAACCCTACCATCCGTTGGAGTAACAAAAATCTCGACAAAAGACAACCTTTCATAATGACAAGGGTACCATCCATTTGAGTAACAAAAATCTAAACAACAGACTACCTTCCATAATGACAAAGCTACCATCCATTGGAGAACAAAGATATCGACAACATACTACCTTCCATAATGACAAGGCTACCATCCATTGGAGTAACAAAAATCACAACGACAGACTACCTTCCATAAAGACAAGGCTACCATCCATTGGAGTAACAAAAATATCAACAACAGACTATATTCCATAATGACAAGGCTACCATCCATTAGAGTAACAAAAATCTTGACAAAAGACTACCTTCCATAACGACAAGGCTACCATCCATTGGAGTAACAAAAATCTCGACAACAGACTACCTTCCATAATGACAAGGCTACCATCAATTGGGCTAACAGAAATCACAACGACAGACAACCTTCCATAATGAGAAGGATACAATCCATTGGAGTAACAAAATATCGACAACAGACTATGTTCCATAATGACAAGGATACCATCCATTGGAATAACAAAAACTCAACCACAGACTACCTTCCAGAATGACAAGGCTAGCATCCATTGGAATAACAAAAATATAAACAACAAACTACCTTCTACAACAACAAGGCTACCATCCATTGGAGTAACATAAATCTTAACAACAGACTACCTTCCATAATGACAAGGCTTCCATCCATTGGAGTAACAAAAATATCGACAATAGACTACCTTCCATAACAATAAGGCTACCACCTATTAGAGTAAAAAAATATCGACAACAAACTACCTTCCATAATTACAAGGCTACCATACATTGGAGTAACAAAAATCTGAACAACAAACTACCTTCTATAATGACAAGGCTATCATCCATTGGAGTAACAAAAATATCGACAACAGACTATGTTCTATAATAAAAACGCTATCATACGTTGGAGTAACAAAAATCTCGACAAAAGACAACCTTTCATAATGACAAGGCTACCATCCATTGGAGTAACAAAAATCTTGACAACATACTACCTTCCATAATGACAAGGCTACCATCCATTGGAGAACAAAGATATCCACAACATTCTACCTTCCATAACGACAAGGCTACCATCCATTGGAGTAACAGAAATCACAACGACAAACTACCTTACATATTGATAAGGCTACCATCCCTTGGAGTAACAAAAATATCGACAACAGACTACGTTCAATAATGACAAGGCTACCATCCATTGGAGTAACAAATATCTCGACAAAAACAACCTTCCATAAAGACAAGGCTACCATCCACTGGAGTAACAAAAATCTCGTCAACAGACTACCTTCCATAATGACAAGGCTACCATCCATTGGTGCAACAAAAATCTGAACAATAGACTACCTTCCACAATGACAAGGCTACCATCTATTGGACTAACAGAAATCACAACGACAAACATCCTTCCATAATGACAAGGCTACAATCCATTGGAGTAGCAAAATATCGACAACAGACTATGTTATATAATGACAAGGCTACCATCCATTGGAATAACAAAAATCTCGACCACAGACTACCTTCCATAATGACAAGGATACCATCCAATGGAATAACAAAAATATCAACAACAAACTACCTTCTATAACAACAAGGCTACCATCCATTGGAGTAACAAAAATTTGAACAACAGACTACCTTTCATAATGACAAGGCTACCATCCATTGGAGTAACAAAAATCTCAATGATAGACTACCTTCCATAATGATAAGGCTACCATCCATTGGAGTAACAAAAATATTGACAACAAACTACCTTCCATAATGACAAGGATACCATCCATTGGAATAACAAAAATCTCAACCACAAACTACCTTCCAGAATGACAAGGCTACCATCCATTGGAATAACAAAAATATCAACAACAAACTACCTTCTACAACGACAAGGCTGCCATCCATTGATGTAACAAAAATATGAACAACAGACTACCTTCCATAATGACAAGGCTACCATCCTTTGGAGTAACAAAAATATCGACAACAGTCTACCTTCAATAATGACAAGGCTTTTATTAATTGGAGTAACAAAAATATCGACCACAGACTACGTTCCATAATGACAAGGCTTCCATCCATTTGAATAACAAAAATCTCGACAAAAGACTACCTTCCATAACGACAAGGCTACCATCCATTGTAGTAACAAAAATCACAAGGACAAGCAACCTTCGATAATGACAAGTCTACCATCCATTAGAGTAACTAAAATATCGACAACAGACTAAGTTCCATAATGACGAGGCTACCATCCATTGGAGTAACAAAAATATCGAAAACAGACTACGTGCCATAATGACAACCCTACCATCCGTTGGAGTAACAAAAATATCTACAACAGACTACCTTCCATAATGACAAGGCTACCATCCATTCGAGTAACAAAATATCAACAATAGACTACCTTCCATAATGACAAGGCTACCATCCAATGGAATAACAAAAATATCAACAACATACTACTTTCTATAACGATAAGGCTACCATCCATTGGAGTGACAAAAATCTGAACAACATACTACCTTTCATAACTACAAGGCTACAATCCATTGGAGTAACAAAAATCTCAACGACAGACTACCTTCCATAATAAAAAGGCTACCATCCATTGGAGTAACAAAAATCTCGACAATAGACTACCTTCCGTAATGACAAGGATATCATCCATTAGAGTAACAAAAATATCGACAATAGACTATGTTCCATAATTACAAGGCTAATATCCATTGGAGTAAAAAAAATCTCGACAAAAGACTACCTTCCATAATGACAAGGCTACCATCCATTGGAGTAACAAAAATCTCGCAAACAAACTACCTTCCATAATGACAAGGCTACCATCCATTGGTGTAACAAAAATCTCGACAAAAGTCTAACTTCCATAATGACAAGGCTACCATCCATTGGAGTAACAAAAATATCGACAACAAACTACCTTCCATAATGACAAGGCTATCATCCAATGGATTAACAAAAATATTGACAACAGACTACGTTCCATAATTACAAAGCTACCATCCATTGGATTAACAAAATATCGACAACAGACTACGTTCCATAATAACAAGGCTACCATCCATTGGAATAACAAAAATCTCGACAATAGACTACCTTCTATAATGACAAGGCTACCATCCATTAGAGTAACAAAAATATGAACAACAGACTATCTTCCATAAGGACAAAGTTACCATCCATTGGAGTAACAAAAATCTCAACGACAAACTACCCTTCATAATGACAAGACTACCATCCATTGGAGTAACAAAATATCGACAACAGACTATGTTCCATAATGACAAGGCTACCATACATTGGAATAACAAAAAGCCCGACCACAGACTACCTTCCATAATGATAAGGCTACCATCCAATGGAATAAAAAAAATATCAACAACATACTACCTTCCATAACGACAAGGCTACCATCCATTGGAGTAACAAAAATGTGAACAACAGACTACCTTCCATAATGACAAGGCAACCATCCATTGGAGTAACAAAAATCTGAACAACATACTACCTTCCATAATGACAAGGCTACCATCCATTGGAGTAAAAAATATTTGAACTATAGACTACCTTCCATAATGACAAGGCTACCATCCATTAGAGTAACAGAAATCACAATGAAAGACTACCTTCCATAATGACAAGGCTACCATCCATTGGAGTAAAAAATCTTTGAACAATAAACTACCTTCCATAATCACAAGCCTACCATACATTTGAGTAACTGAAATCACAATAACAGACTACCTTCCATAATGACAAGGCTACCATCCATTGGAGTAACAAAAATCTTGTAAATAGACTACCTTCCATAATGACAAGGCTACCATCTATTAGAGTAACAAAACTCTCGACAACAGATTACCTTCCATAATGATAAGGCTACCATCCATTGGAATAACAAAAATATCGATAACAGACTACCTTCCATAATGACAAGGCTACCATCCATTGGAGTAACAAAAATATCGACAACAGACTATGTTCCATAATGACAAGGCTACCATCCATTGTGGTATCATAAATTTCGACAACAGACTACCTTCCATAATGACAAGGCTACCATCCATTGAAATAACAAAAATCTCGACAATAGACTACCTTCCATAATAACAAGGCTACAATCCATTGGAGTATCAAAAATATCAACAATAGACTACCTTCCATAATGACAAGGCTACCATCCATTGGACTAACAGAAATCACAATGACAAACTACCTTCTATAATGATAACGCTACCATCCATTGGAGTAACAGAAATCTCGACAACAGACTTTTTTCCATAATGACAAGGCTATCATCCATTGGATTAAAAAAAATATCTACAACAGACTACCTTCCATAATGACAAGGCTATCATCCATTGGAGTAACAAAAATATCGACAACAGACTACGTTCCATAATTACAAGGCTACCATCCATTGTGGTAACAAAAATATCGACAACAGACTACTTTCCATAATAACAAGGCTACCATCCATTGGAATAACAAAAATATAGACAACAGACTACCTTCCATAATGACAAGGCTACCATCCATTGGAGTATCAAAAATATCAACAATAGACTACCTTCCATTATGACAAGGCTATCATCAATTGGAGTAACAAAAATATCTACAACAGACTACCTTCCATAATGACAAGGCTACCATCCATTCGAGTAAAAAAATATCGACAATAGACTACCTTATATAATGACAAGGCTACCATCCAATGGAATAACAAAAATATCAACAACCTATTACTTTCTATAACGACAAGGCTACCATCCATTGGGGTGACAAAAATCTGAACATCAAACTACCTTTCCTAATGACAAGGCTACAATCCATTGGAGTAACAAAAATCTCAACGACAAACTACCTTCCATAATGACAAGGCTACCATCCATTGGAGTAAAAACTCTTTCAACAATAGACTACCTTCCATAATGACAAGGCTACCATCTATTAGAGTAAGAAAACTCTCGACAACAGACTACGTTCCATAATGACAAGGCTACGATCCATTGTGGTATCAAAAATTTCGACAATAGATTACCTTCCATAATGACAAGGCTACCATCCATTGGAATAACAAAAATCTCGACAATAAACTACCTTCCATAATAACAAGGCTACCATCCATTGGAGTAAAAAATCTTTGAACAATAAACTACCTTCCATAATAATAAGGCTACCATACATTTGAGTAATTGAAATCATAATGACAGACTACCTTCCATAATGACAAGGCTACCATCCATTGTGGTATCATAAATTTCGACAACAGACTACCTTCCATAATGACAAGGCTACCATCCATTGAAATAACAAAAATCTCGACAATAGACTACCTTCCATAATAATAAGGCTACCATCCATTGGAGTATCAAAAATATCAACAATAGACTACCTTCCATAATGACAAGGCTACCATCCATTGGAGTAACAGAAATCACAATGACAAACTACCTTCCATAATGATAACGCTACCATCCATCGGAGTAACAGAAATCTCGACAACAGACTTTCTTCCATAATGACAAGGCTATCATCCATTGGATTAAAAAAAATATCTACAACAGACTACCTTCCATAATGACAAGGCTATCATCCATTGGAGTAACAAAAATATCGACAACAGACTACGTTCCATAATTACAAGGCTACCATCGATTGTGGTAACAAAAATATCGACAACAGACTACTTTCCATAATAACAAGGCTACCATCCATTGGAATAACAAAAATATAGACAACAAACTACCTTCCATAATGACAAGGCTACCATCCGTTGGAGTATAAAAAATATCAACAATAGACTACCTTCCATAATATCAAGGCTATCATCAACTGGAGTAACAAAAATATCTACAACAGACTACCTTCCATAATGACAAGGCTACCATCCAATGAAATAACAAAAATATCAACAACATACTACTTTCTATAACGATAAGGCTACCATCCATTGGAGTGACAAAAATCCGAACAACAGACTACCTTTCATAATTACAAGGCTACAATCCATTGGAGTAACAAAAATCTCAATGATAGACTACCTTCCATAATAAAAAGGCTACCATCCATTGGAGTAACAAAAATCTCGACAATAGACTACCTTCCATAATGACAAGGCTACCATCCATTGGAGTAACAAAAATCTCAATGATAGATTACCTTCCATAATGACAAGGCTACCATCCATTGGAGTAAGAAAAATATCGACAATAGACTACCTTCCATAATGAAAAGGCTTTTATCCATTGGAGTAACAAAAATATCGACCACACACTATGTTCCATAATTACAAGGCTACCATCCATTTGAATAAAAAAAACTTGACAAAAGACTACCTTCTATAACGACAAGGCTACCATCCATTGGAGTAAAAAAAATCTCGACAACAAACTATCTTCCATAACGACAAGGCTACCATACATTAGAGTAACAAAAATTTGAACAACAAACTACCTTCCATAATGACAAGGTTATCATCCATTGGAGTAACAAAAATATCAACAACACACTACCTTCTATAACGACAAGGCTACCATCCATATGAGTAACAAAAATCTGAACAACAAACTACCTTCCATAATGACAAGGCTACCATATATTGGAGTAACAAAAATCTTAATGATAGACTACCTTCCATAATGACAAGGCTACCATCCATTGGAGTAACAAAAATATCGACAACAGACTACCTTCCATAATGACAACGCTTTTATCAATTGGAGTAACATAAATATCGACAACAGACTACGTTCCATAATGACAAGGCTACCATCCATTTTAGTAAAAAAAATCTCAATAACAGACTACCTTCCATAATGACAAGGCTACCATCCATTGTAGTAAAAAAAATCTCAACAAAAGACTACCTTCCATAATGACAAGGCAACCATCCATTGGAGTATCAAAAATATCAACAATAGACTACCTTCCATAATGACAAGGCTACCATCAATTGGAGTAACAAAAATATCGACAATAGACTACCTTCCATAATAACAAGGCTACAATCCATTGGAGTAATAAAATATCGACAACAGACTATGTTCCATAATGACAAGGATACCATCCATTGTAATAAGAAAAATATCAACAACAAACCACCTTCCATGATGACAAGGCTACCATCCATTAGAGTAACAAAAATATCGACAACAGACTACGTTCCATAATGACAAGGCTACCATCCTTTGTAGTAACAAAAATCTTGACAATAGACTACCTTCCATAATGACAAGATCCATTGGAATAACAAAAATCTCGTCAACAGACTATTTCCATAATGACAAGGCTACCATCCATGGGAGTTAGAAAAATCTCGACAACAGGATACCTTCCATAATGACAAGGTCACCATCCATTGTGGTAACAAAGATATCCACAACAGACTACCTTCCATAATGACAATGCTACCATCCATTGGAGTAACAAATATCTCAACAAAAGACTACCTTCCATAACGACAAGGCTACCATCCATTGGAGTAACAATAATCTAGACAACATATTACCTTCCATAATGACAAGGCTACCATCCATTTGTGTAACAACAATCTAAACAACAGACTACCTTCAATAATGACAAGGCTACCATCCATTGGACTAACGAAAATCAAAATGACAGACTACCTTCCATAATTACGAGGCTACAATCCATTGGAGTAAAAAATATCGACAACAGACTATGTTCCTTAATGACAAGACTACCATCCATTGGAATAACAAAAATCTCGCCCACAAACTACCTTCCATAATGACAAGGCTACCATCCAATGGAATAACAAAAATATCAACAACAAACTACCTTCTATAACGACAATGCTACCATCCTTATGAGTAACAAAAATCTGAACAACAGCCTACCTTCCATAATAACAAGGCTACCATCCATTGGAGTATCAAAATTCTCGACAAAAGACTACCTTCCATAACAACAAGGTTACCATCCATTGGAGTAACAAAAATCTCGACAATAGACTACCTTCCATAATGACAAGGCTACCATCCATTGGAGTAACATAAACATCGAAAAAAAACTACGTTCCAAAATGACAAGGCTACCATCCATTGAATAACAAAATTCTCGACAACAGACTACCTTCCATAACGACAAGGCTACCATCCATTGGGGTAACAAAAATCTCGACAATAGACTACCTTCCATAATGACAAGGCTACCATCCATTGGAGAACAAAGATATCGACAACAGACTACCTTCCATAATGACAAGGCTACCATCCTATGGAGTAACAAAAATATCGAGAACAGACTACTTTCCATAATGACAAGGCTACCATCCATTGTAGTAACAAAAATCTCAAGAACAGACTACCTTCCATTATGACAAGGCAACCATCCATTGGAGTATCAAAAATATTAACAATAGACTACCTTCCATAATTACAAGGCTACCATCAATTGGAGTAACAAAAATATCGACAACAGACTACCTTCCATAATGACAAGGCTACCATCCATTAGAATAACAAAAATCTCGACAACAGACTACCTTCCATAATGACAAGGCTACCATCCATTTGAATAACAAAAATCTCGACAAAAGACTACCTTCCATAACGACAAGGCTACCATCCATTGGAGTAACAAAAATCTAGACAACAGACTACCTTCCATAATGAGAAGGCTACCATCTATTGGAGAACAAAGATATCAACAACTGACTACCTTCCATAATGACAAGGCTACAATCCTATGGAGTAACAAAAATATCGACAACAAACTACCTTCCATAAATACAAGGCTACCATCCATTGAAGTAACAAAAATCTGAACGACAGACTACCTTCCATAATGACAAGGCTACCATCCATTGGAGTAACAGAAATCACAATGACAAACTACTTTCCATAATGACAAGGCTATCATCCATTTGAATAACAAAAATCTCGACAAAAGACTACCTTACATAACGACAAGGATACCATCCATTGGAGTAACAAAAATCTAGACAACGGACTACCTTCCATAATGACAAGGCTACCATCCATTGGAGAACAAAGATATCGACAACAGACTACCTTCCATAATGACAAGGCTACCATCCATTGGAGAACAAAGATACCGACAACAAACTACCTTCCATAATGACAAGGCTACCATCCTATGGAGTAACAAAAATATCAATAATAGACTACCTTCCATTATAACAAGGGAACCATCCATTGAAGTATCAAAAATATCAACAATATACTACCTTCCATAATGTCAAGGCTACCATCAATTGGATTAACAAAAATATCGACAATAGACTACCTTCCATAATGACAAGGCTACAATCTATTGGAGTAACAAATTATCGACAACAGACTATGTTCGATAATGACAAGTATACCATCCATTGGAGTAACAAAAATCTCAACGACAGACTACCTTCCATAATGACAAGGCTACCATCCATTGGAGTAAGAAAATATCGACAGCAGACTATGTTCCATAATGACAAGGCTACCATCCATTGGAAAAACAAAAAGCTCGACCATAGACTACCTTCCATAATGACAAGGCTACCATCCAAAGGAATAACAAAAATATCAACGACATACTACCTTCCAAAACGACAAGGCTACCATCCATTGGAGTAACAAAAATCTGAACAACAGACTACCTTCCATAATGACAAGGCTACCATCCATTGGAGTAACAAAAATCTCAAAGAAAGACTACCTTCCATAATGACAAGGCTACCGTCCATTGGAGTAAAAAATCTTTGAACAATAGACTACCTTCCATAATGACAAGGCTACCATACATTTGAGTAACTGAAATCACAATGACAGACTACCTTCCATAATGACAAGGCTACCATCCATTAGAGTAACAGAAATCTTGTAAATAGACTACCTTCCATAATGACAAGGATACCATCTATTAGAGTATCAAAACTCTCGACAACAGACTACCTTCAATAATGATAAGGCTACCATCCATTGGAATAACAAAAATATCGATAACAGACTACCTTCCATAATGACAAGGCTATCATCCACTGGAGTAACAAAAATATCGACAACAGACTACATTCCATAATGACAAGGCTACCATCCATTGGAATAACAAAAATCTCGACAATAGACTACCTTCCATAATAACAAGGCTACCATCCATTGGAGTATCAAAAATATCAACAATAGACTACCTTCCATAATGACAAGGCTACCATCCATTGGAGTAACAGAAATCACAATGACAAACTACCTTCCATAATGACAAGGCTACCATCCATTGGAGTAACAGAAATCTCGACAACAAACTTTCTTCCATAATGACAAGGCTATTATCCATTGGATTAAAAAAAATATCTACAACAGACTACCTTCCTTAATGACAAGGCTACCATCCATTCGAGTAACAAAATATCGACAATAGACTACCTTCTATAATGACAAGGCTACCATCCAATGGAATAACAAAAATATCAACAACATATTAATTTCTATAACGACAAGGCTACCATCCATTGGAGTGACAAAAATCTGAACAACAGACTACCTTTCATAATGACAAGGATACAATCCATTGGAGTAACAAAAATCTCAACGACAGACTACCTTCCATAATAAAAAGGCTACCATCCATTGGAGTGACAAAAATCTCAATAACAGACTACCTTCCATAATGACAAGGATATCATCCATTAGAGTAACAAAAATATCGACAACAGACTATGTTCCATAATTACAGGGCTACCATCCATTGGAGTAAAAAATATCTCTACAAAAGAATACCTTCCATAACACCAAGGCTACCATCCAATTGAGTAACAAAAATCTCGGAAACAGACTACCTTTCATAATGACAAGGCTACCATCCATTGGTGTAACAAAAATCTAGACAAAAGTCTACCTTCCATAATGACAAGGCTACCATCCATTGGAGTAACAAAAATATCGACAACAAACTACCTTCCATAATGACAAGGATATCATCCAATGGATTAACAAAAATATAGACAACAGACTACGTTCCATAATTACAAGGCTTCCATCCATTGGATTAACAAAATATCGACAACAGACTACGTTCCATAATAACAAGTCTACCATCCATTAGAGTAACTGAAATCACAACGACATACTACCTTCCATAATGACAAGGCTACCATCCAATGGAATAACAGAAATATTGTAAATAGACTACCTGCCATAATGACAAGGCTACCATCTATTAGAGTAACAAAACTCTCGACAACAGACTACCTTCCATAATGATAAGGCTACCATCCATTAGAGTAACAAAAATATCGACAACAGACTATGTTCCATAATTACAAGGCTACCATCCATTGGAGTAAAAAATATCTCTATAAAAGAATACCTTCCATAAAACCAAGGCTACCATCCATTGGAGTAACAAAAATCTCAGAAACAGACTACCTTTCATAATGACAAGGCTACCATCCATTGGTGTAACAAAAATCTAGACAATAGTCTACCTTCCATAATGACAAGGCTACCATCCATTGGAGTAACAAAAATATCGACAACAAACTACCTTCCATAATGACAAGGATATCATCCAATGGATTAACAAAAATATTGACAACAGACTATGTTCCATAATTACAAGGCTACCATCCATTGGATTAACAAAATATCGACAACAGACTACGTTCCATAATAACAAGTCTACCATCCATTAGAGTAACTGAAATCACAACGACATACTACCTTCCATAATAACAAGGCTACCATCCAATGGAATAACAGAAATATTGTAAATAGACTACCTGCCATAATGACAAGGCTACCATCTATTAGAATAACAAAACTCTCGACAACAGACTACCTTCCATAATGATAAGGCTACCATCCATTAGAGTAACAAAAATATCGACAACAGACTATGTTCCATAATTACAGGGCTACCATCCATTGGAGTAAAAAATATCTCTACAAAAGAATACCTTCAATAACACCAAGGCTACCATCCATTGGAGTAACAAAAATCTCGGAAACAGACTACCTTTCATAATGACAAGGCTACCATCCATTGGTGTAACAAAAATCTAGACAAAAGTCTACCTTCCATAATGACAAGGCTACCATCCATTGGAGTAACAAAAATATCGACAACAAACTACCTTCCATAATGACAAGGATATCATTCAATGGATTAACAAAAATATTGACAACAGACTACGTTCCATAATTACAAGGCTACCATCCATTGGATTAACAAAATATCGACAACAGACTACGTTCCATAATAACAAGTCTACCATCCATTAGAGTAACTGAAATCACAACGACATACTACCTTCCATAATGACAAGGCTACCATCCAATGGAATAACAGAAATACTGTAAATAGACTACCAGCCATAATGACAAGGCTACCATCTATTAGAGTAACAAAACTCTCGACAACAGACTACCTTCCATAATGATAAGGCTACCATCCATTAGAGTAACAAAAATATCGACAACAGACTATGTTCCATAATTACAGGGCTACCATCCATTGGAGTAAAAAATATCTCTATAAAAGAATACCTTCCATAACACCAAGGCTACCATCCATTGGAGTAACAAAAATCTCAGAAACAGACTACCTTTCATAATGACATGGCTACCATCCATTGGTGTAACAAAAATCTAGACAAAAGTCTACCTTCCATAATGACAAGGCTACCATCCATTGGAGTAACAAAAATATCGACAACAAACTACCTTCCATAATGACAAGGATATCATCCAATGGATTAACAAAAATATTGACAACAAACTACGTTCCATAATTATAAGTCTACCATCCATTGGATTAACAAAATATCGATAACAGACTACGTTCCATAATAACAAGTCTACCATCCATGAGAGTAACTGAAATCACAACGACATACTACCTTCCATAATGACAAGGCTACCATCCAATGGAATAACAGAAATATTGTAAATAGACTACCTGCCATAATGACAAGGCTACCATCTATTAGAATAACAAAACTCTCGACAACAGACTACCTTCCATAATGATAAGGCTACCATCCATTAGAGTAACAAAAATATCGACAACAGACTATGTTCCATAATTACAGGGCTACCATCCATTGGAGTAAAAAATATCTCTACAAAAGAATACCTTCAATAACACCAAGGCTACCATCCATTGGAGTAACAAAAATCTCGGAAACAGACTACCTTTCATAATGACAAAGCTACCATCCATTGGTGTAACAAAAATCTAGACAAAAGTCTACCTTCCATAATGACAAGGCTACCATCCATTGGAGTAACAAAAATATCGACAACAAACTACCTTCCATAATGACAAGGATATCATCCAATGGATTAACAAAAATATTGACAACAGACTACGTTCCATATTTACAAGGCTACCATCCATTAGAGTAACTGAAATCACAACGACATACTACCTTCCATAATGACAAGGCTACCATCCAATGGAATAACAGAAAAATTGTAAATAGACTACCATCCATAATGACAAGGCTACCATCTATTAGAGTAACAAAACTCTCGACAACAGACTACCTTCCATAATGATAAGGCTACCATCCATTGGAATAAAAAAAATATCGATAACAGACTACCTTCCATAATGACAAGGCTACCATCCATTGGAGTAAAAAATCTTTGAACAATAGACTACCTTCCGTAATGACAAGGCTACCATCCATTAGAGTAACTGAAATAACAACGACAGACTACCTTCCATAATGACAAGGCTACCATCCATTGGAGTAACATAAATCTTGTAAATAGACTACCTTCCATAATGACAAGGCTACCATCTATTAGAGTAACAAAACTCTCGACAACAAACTACCTTCCATAATGATAAGGCGACCATCCATTGGAATAACAAAAATATCGATAACATACTACCTTCCATAATGACAAGGCTACCATCCATTGGAGTAACAAAAATATCGATAACAGACTACGTTCCATAATGACAAGGCTACGATCCATTGTGGTATCAAAAATTTCGACAATAGACTACCTTCCATAATGACAAGGCTACCTTCCATTGGAATAACAAAAATCTCGACAATAAACTACCTTCCATAATAACAAGGCTACCATCCATTGGAGTAAAAAATCTTTGAACAATAAACTACCTTCCATAATCACAATGCTACCATACATTTGAGTAACTGAAATCATAATGACAGACTACCTTCCATAATGACAAGGCTACCATCCATTGGAGTAACAAAAATCTTGTAAATAGACTACCTTCTATAATGACAAGGCTACCATCTATTAGAGTAACAAAACTCTCGACAATAGACTACCTTTCATAATGATAAGGCTACCATCCATTGGAATAACAAAAATTTCGATAACAGACTACCTTCCATAATGACAAGGCTACCATCCATTGGAGTAACAAAAATATCGACAACAAACTACGTTCAATAATGACAAGGCTACCATCCATTGTGGTATCATAAATTTCGACAACAGACTACCTTCCATAATGACAAGGCTACCATCCATTGAAATAACAAAAATCTTGACAATAGACTACCTTCCATAATAACAAGGCTACCATCCATTTTAGTATCAAAAATATCAACAATAGACTACCTTCCATAATGACAAGGCTACCATCCATTGGAGTAACAGAAATCACAATGACAAACTACCTTCCATAATGATAACGCTACCATCCATTGGAGTAACAGAAATCTCGACAACAGAATTTCTTCCATAATGACAAGGCTATCATCCATTGGATTAAAAAAAATATCTACAACAAACTACCTTCCATAATGACAAGGCTATCATCCATTGGAGTAACAAAAATATCGACAACAGACTACGTTCCATAATTACAAGGCTACCATCCATTGTGGTAACAAAAATATCGACAACAGACTACTTTCCATAATAACAAGGCTACCATCCATTGGAATAACAAAAATATAGACAACAAACTACCTTCCATAATGACAAGGCTACCATCCATTGGAGTATCAGAAATATCAACAATAGACTACCTTCCATAATGACAAGGCTATCATCAACTGGAGTAACAAAAATATCTACAACAGACTACCTTCCAAATGACAAGTCTACCATCCATTCGAGTAAAAAAAATATCGACAATAGACTACCTTATATAATAACAAGGCTACCATCCAATGGAATAACAAAAATATCAACAACCTATTACTTTCTATAACGAGAAGGCTACCATCCATTGGGGTGACAAAAATCTGAACAACAAACTACCTTTCATAATGACAAGGCTACAATCCATTGGAGTAACAAAAATCTCAACGACAAACTACCTTCCATAATGACAAGGCTACCATCCATTGGAGTAAAAACTCTTTGAACAATAGACTACCTTCCATAATGACAAGGCTACCATATATTAGAGTAAGAAAACTCTCGACAGCAGACTACCTTCCATAATGATAAGGCTACCATCCATTGGAATAACAAAAATATCGATAACAGACTACCTTCCATAATAAAAAGGCTACCATCCATTGGAGTAACAAAAATATCGACAACAGACTATGTTCCATAATGACAAGGCTACCATCCATTGTGGTATCAAAAATCTCGACAACAGACTACCTTCCATAATGACAAGGTTACCATCCATTGGAATAACAAAAATCTCGACAATAGACTACCTTCCATAATAACAAGGTTACCATACATTGGAGTATCAAAAATATAAACAATAGACTAACTTCCATAATGACAAGGCTACCATCCATTGGAGTAACAGAAATCATAATCACAAACTACCTTCCATAATGACAAGGCTACCATCCATTGGAGTAACAGAAATCTCGACAACAGACTTTCTTCCATAATGACAAGGCTATCATCCATTGGATTAAAAAAAATATCTACAACAGACTACCTTCAATAATGACAAGGCTATCATCCATTGGAGTAACAAAAATATCGACAACAGAATACGTTCCATAATTACAAGGCTAACATCCATTGTGGTAACAAAAATCTCCACAACAGACTACTTTCCATAATGACAAGGCTACCATCCATTGGAGTATCAAAAATATCAACAATAGACTACCTTCCATAAGGACAAGGCTATCATCAATTGGAGTAACAAAAATATCTACAACAGACTACCTTCCATAATGACAAGGCTACCATCCATTCGAGTAACAAAATATCGACAATAGACTACCTTCCATAATGACAAGGCTACCATCCAATGGAATAACAAAAATATCAACAACATACTACTTTCTATAACGATAAGGCTACCATCCATTGGAGTGACAAAAATCTGAACAACAGACTACCTTTCATAATTACAAGGCTACAATCCATTGGAGTAACAAAAATCTCAACGACAGACTACCTTCCATAATAAAAAGGCTATAATCCATTGGAGTAACAAAAATCTCGACAACAGACTACCTTCCGTAATGACAAGGATATCATCCATTAGAGTAACAAAAATATCGACAATAGACTATGTTCCATAATTACAAGGCTAATATCCATTGGAGTATAAAAAATCTCGACAAAAGACTACCTTCCATAACGACAAGGCTACCATCCATTGGTGTAACAAAAATCTCGCAAACAAACTACCTTCCATAATGACAAGGCTACCATCCATTGATGTAACAAAAATCTCGACAAAAGTCTAACTTCCATAATGACAAGGCTACCATCCATTGGAGTAACAAAAATATCGACAACAAACTACCTTCCATAATGACAAGGCTATCATCCAATGGATTAACAAAAATATTGACAACAGACTACGTTCCATAATTACAAGGCTACCATCCATTGGATTAACAAAATATCGACAACAGACTACGTTCCATAATAACAAGGCTACCATCCATTGGAATAACAAAAATCTCGACAATAGACTACCTTCTATAATGACAAGGCTACCATCCATTAGAGTAACAAAAATATGAACAACAGACTATCTTCCATAAGGACAAGGTTACCATCCATTGGAGTAACAAAAATCTCAACGACAGACTACCTTTCATAATGACAAGACTACCATCCATTGGAGTAACAAAATATCGACAACAGACTATGTTCCATAATGACAAGGCTACCATACATTGGAATAACAAAAAGCCCGACCACAGACTACCTTCCATAATGATAAGGATACCATCCAATGGAATAAAAAAAATATCACCAACATACTACCTTCAATAACGACAAGGCTACCATCCATTGGAGTAACAAAAATTTGAACAACAGACTACCTTCCATAATGACAAGGCAACCATCCATTGGAGTAACAAAAATCTCAACGACATACTACCTTCCATAATGACAAGGCTACCATCCATTGGAGTAAAAAATATTTGAACAATAGACTACCTTCCATAATGACAAGGCTACCATCCATTAGAGTAACAGAAATCACAATGAAAGACTACCTTCCATAATGACAAGGCTACCATCCATTGGAGTAAAAAATCTTTGAACAATAAACTACCTTCCATAATCACAAGGCTACCATACATTTGAGTAACTGAAATCACAATGACAGACTACCTTCCATAATGACAAGGCTACCATCCATTGGAGTAACAAAAATCTTGTAAATAGACTACCTTCCATAATGACAAGGCTACCATCTATTAGAGTAACAAAACTCTCGACAACAGACTACCTTCCATAATGATAAGGCTACCATCCATTGGAATAACAAAAATATCGATAACAGACTACCTTCCATAATAACAAGGCTACCATCCATTGGAGTAACAAAAATATCGACAACAGACTATGTTCCATAATGACAAGGCTACCATCCATTGTGGTATCAAAAATCTCGACAACAGACTACCTTCCATAATGACAAGGTTACCATCCATTGGAATAACAAAAATCTCGATAATAGACTACCTTCCATAATAACAAGGCTACCATACATTGGTGTATCAAAAATATAAACAATAGACTACCTTCCATAATGACAAGGCTACCATCCATTGGAGTAACAGAAATCTCGACAACAGACTTTCTTCCATAATGACAAGGCTATCATCCATTGGATTAAAAAAAATATCTACAACAGACTACCTTCAATAATGAAAAGGCTATCATCCATTGGAGTAACAAAAATATCGACAACAGAATACGTTCCATAATTACAAGACTAACATCCATTGTGGTAACAAAAATCTCCACAACAGACTACTTTCCATAATGACAAGGCTACCATCCATTGGAATAAAAAAAATCTAGACAACAAACTACCTTCCATAATGACAAGGCTACCATCCATTGGAGTATCAAAAATATCAACAATAGACTACCTTCCATAAGGACAAGGCTATCATCAATTGGAGTAACAAAAATATCTACAACAGACTACCTTCCATAATGACAAGGCTACCATCCATTCGAGTAACAAAATATCGACAATAGACTACCATCCAATGGAATAACAAAAATATCAACAACATACTACTTTCTATAATGATAAGGCTACCATCCATTGGAGTGACAAAAATCTGAACAACAGACTACCTTTCATAATTACAAGGCTACAATCCGTTGGTGTAACAAAAATCTCAACGACAGACTACCTTCCATAATAAAAAGGCTATAATCCATTGGAGTAACAAAAATCTTGACAACAGACTACCTTCCGTAATGACAAGGATATCATCCATTAGAGTAACAAAAATATCGACAATAGACTATGTTCCATAATTACAAGGCTAATATCCATTGGAGTATAAAAAATCTCGACAAAAGACTACCTTCCATAACGACAAGGCTACCATCCATTGGTGTAACAAAAATCTCGCAAACAAACTATCTTCCATAATGACAAGGCTACCATCCATTGATGTAACAAAAATCTCGACAAAAGTCTAACTTCCATAATGACAAGGCTACCATCCATTGGAGTAACAAAAATATCGACAACAAACTACCTTCCATAATGAAAAGGCTATCATCCAATGGATTAACAAAAATATTGACAACAGACTACGTTCCATAATTACAAGGCTACCATCCATTGGATTAACAAAATATCGACAACAGACTACGTTCCATAATAACAAGGCTACCATCCATTGGAATAACAAAAATCTCGACAATAGACTACCTTCTATAATGACAAGGCTACCATCCATTAGAGTAACAAAAATATGAACAACAGAGTATCTTCCATAAGGACAAGGTTACCATCCATTGGAGTAACAAAAATCTCAACGACAGACTACCTTTCATAATGACAAGACTACCATCCATTGGAGTAACAAAATATCGACAACAGACTATGTTCCATAATGACAAGGCTACCATACATTGGAATAACAAAAAGCACGACCACAGACTACCTTCCATAATGATAAGGCTACCATCCAATGGAATAAAAAAAATATCAACAACATACTACCTTCAATAACGACAAGGCTACCATCCATTGGAGTAACAAAAATCTGAACAACAGACTACCTTCCATAATGACAAGGCAACCATCCATTGGAGTAACAAAAATCTCAACGACATACTACCTTCCATAATGACAAGGCTATAATCCATTGGAGTAAAAAATATTTGAACAATAGACTACCTTCCATAATGACAAGGCTACCATCCATTAGAGTAACAGAAATCACAATGAAAGACTACCTTCCATAATGACAAGGCTACCATGCATTGGAGTAAAAAATCTTTGAACAATAAACTACCTTCCATAATCACAAGGCTACCATACATTTGAGTAACTGAAATCACAATGACAGACTACCTTCCATAATGACAAGGCTACCATCCATTGGAGTAACAAAAATCTTGTAAATAGACTACCTTCCATAATGATAAGGCTACCATCTATTAGAGTAACAAAACTCTCGACAACAGACTACCTTCCATAATGATAAGGCTACCATCCATTGGAATAAAAAAAATATCGATAACAGACTACCTTCCATAATGACAAGGCTACCATCCATTGGAGTAACAAAATTATCGACAACAGACTACGTTCCATAATGACAAGGCTACCATCCATTGTGGTATCATAAATTTCGACAACAGACTACCTTCCATAATGACAAGGCTACCATCCATTGAAATAACAAAAATCTCGACAATAGACTACCTTCCATAATAACAAGGCTACCATCCATTGGAGTATCAAAAATATCAACAATAGACTACCTTCCATAATGACAAGGCTACCATCCATTGGAGTAACAGAAATCACAATGACAAACTACCTTCCATAATGATAACGCTACCATCCATTGGAGTAACAGAAATCTCGACAACAGACTTTCTTCCATAATGACAAGGCTATCATCCATTGGATTAAAAAAAATATCTACAACAGACTACCTTCCATAATGACAAGGCTATCATCCATTGGAGTAACAAAAATATCGACAACAGACTACGTTCCATAATTACAAGGCTACAATCCATTGTGGTAACAAAAATATCGACAACAGACTACTTTCCATAATAACAAGGCTACCATCCATTGGAATAACAAAAATATAGACAACAGACTACCTTCCATAATGACAACGCTACCATCCATTGGAGTATCAAAAATATCAACAATAGACTACCTTCCATAATGACAAGGTTATCATCAATTGGAGTAACAAAAATATCTACAACAGACTACCTTCCATAATGACAAGGCTACCATCCATTCGAGTAAAAAAATATCGACAATAGACTACCTTCCATAATGACAAGGCTACCATCCAATGGAATAACAAAAATATCAACAACATACTACTTTCTATAACGATAAGGCTACCATCCATTGGAGTGACAAAAATCTGAACAACAGACTACCTTTCATAATTACAAGGCTACAATCCATTGGAGTAACAAAAATCTCAACGACAGACTACCTTCCATAATAAAAAGGCTATAATCCATTGGAGTAACAAAAATCTCGACAACAGACTACCTTCCGTAATGACAAGGATATCATCCATTAGAGTAACAAAAATATCGACAATAGACTATGTTCCATAATTACAAGGCTAATATCCATTGGAGTATAAAAAATCTTGACAAAAGACTACCTTCCATAACGACAAGGCTACCATCCATTGGTGTAACAAAAATCTCGCAAACAAACTACCTTCCATAATGACAAGGCTACCATCCATTGGTGTAACAAAAATCTCGACAAAAGTCTAACTTCCATAATGACAAGGCTACCATCCATTGGAGTAACAAAAATATCGACAACAAACTACCTTCGATAATGACAAGGCTATCATCCAATGGATTAACAAAAATATTGACAACAGACTACGTTCCATAATTACAAGGCTACCATCCATTGGATTAACAAAATATCGACAACAGACTAGGTTCCATAATAACAAGGCTACCATCCATTGGAATAACAAAAATCTCGACAATAGACTACCTTCTATAATGACAAGGCTACCATCCATTAGAGTAACAAAAATATGAACAACAGACTATCTTCCATAAGGACAAGGTTACCATCCATTGGAGTAACAAAAATCTCAACGACAGACTACCTTTCATAATGACAAGACTACCATCCATTGGAGTAACAAAATATCGACAACAGACTATGTTCCATAATGACAAGGCTACCATACATTAGAATAACAAAAAGCCCGACCACAGACTACCTTCCATAATGATAAGGCTACCATCCAATGGAATAAAAAAAATATCAACAACATACTACCTTCAATAACGACAAGGCTACCATCCATTGGAGTAACAAAAATCTGAACAACAGACTACCTTCCATAATGACAAGGCAACCATCCATTGGAGTAACAAAAATCTCAACGACATACTACCTTCCATAATGACAAGGCTACCATCCATTGGAGTAAAAAATATTTGAACAATAGACTACCTTCCATAATGACAAGGCTACCATCCATTAGAGTAACAGAAATCACAATGAAAGACTACCTTCCATAATGACAAGGCTACCATCCATTAGAGTAACAGAAATCACAATGAAAGACTACCTTCCATAATGACAAGGCTACCATCCATTGGAGTAAAAAATCTTTGAACAATAAACTACCTTCCATAATCACAAGGCTACCATACATTTGAGTAACTGAAATCACAATGACAGACTACCTTCCATAATGACAAGGCTACCATCCATTGGAGTAACAAAAATCTTGTAAATAGACTACCTACCATAATGACAAGGCTACCATCTATTAGAGTAACAAAACTCTCGACAACAGACTACCTTCCATAATGATAAGGCTACCATCCATTGGAATAACAAAAATATTGATAACAGACTACCTTCCATAATGACAAGGCTACCATCCATTGGAGTAACAAAAATATCGACAACAGACTATGTTCCATAATGACAAGGCTACCATCCATTGTGGTATCAAAAATCTCGACAACAGACTACCTTCCATAATGACAAGGCTACCATCCATTGGAATAACAAAAATCTCGACAATAGACTACCTTCCATAATAACAAGGCTACCATACATTGGAGTATCAAAAATATAAACAATAGACTACCTTCCATAATGACAAGGCTACCATCCATTGGAGTAACAGAAATCACAATGACAAACTACCTTCCATAATGATAACGCTACCATCCATTGGAGTAACAGAAATCTCGACAACAGACTTTCTTCCATAATGACAAGGCTATCATCCATTGGATTAAAAAAAATATCTACAACAGACTACCTTCCATAATGACAAGGCTATCATCCATTGGAGTAACAAAAATATCGACAACAGACTACGTTCCATAATTACAAGGCTACCATCCATTGTGGTAACAAAAATATCGACAACAGACTACTTTCCATAATAACAAGGCTACCATCCATTGGAATAACAAAAATATAGACAACAGACTACCTTCCATAATGACAAGGCTACCATCCATTGGAGTATCAAAAATATCAACAATAGACTACCTTCCATAATGACAAGGCTATCATCAATTGGAGTAACAAAAATATCTACAACAGAATACCTTCCATAATGACAAGGCTACCGTCCATTCGAGTAACAAAATATCGACAATAGACTACCTTCCATAATGACAAGGCTACCATCCAATGGAATAACAAAACTATCAACAACATACTACTTTCTATAACGATAAGGCTACCATCCATTGGAGTGAAAAAAATCTGAACAACAGACTACCTTTCATAATTACAAGGCTACAATCCATTGGAGTAACAAAAATCTCAACGACAGACTACCTTCTATAATAAAAAGGCTACCATCCATTGGAGTAACAAAAATATCGACAATAGACTACCTTCCGTAATGTCAAGGATATCATCCATTAGAGTAACAAAAATATCGACAATAGACTATGTTCCATAATTACAAGGCTAATATCCATTGGAGTAAAAAAAACTCGACAAAAGACTACCTTCCATAACGACAAGGCTACCATCCATTGGTGTAACAAAAATCTCGACAAAAGTCTAACTTCCATAATGACAAGGCTACCATCCATTGGAGTAACAAAAATATCGACAACAAACTACTTTCCATAATGACAAGGCTATCATCCAATGGATTAACAAAAATATTGACAACAGACTACGTTCCATAATTACAAGGCTACCATCCATTGGATTAACAAAATATCGACAACAGACTATGTTCCATAATAACAAGGCTACCATCCATTCGAATAACAAACATCTCGAAAATAGACTACCTTCTATAATGACAAGGCTACCATCCATTGGAGTAACAAAAATATGAACAACAGACTATCTTCCATAAGGACAAGGTTACCATCCATTGGAGTAACAAAAATCTCAACGATAGACAACCTTTCATAATGACAAGACTACCATCCATTGGAGTAACAAAATATCGACAACAGACTATGTTCCATAATGACAAGGCTACCATACATTAGAATAAAAAAAAAGCCCGACCACGGACTACCTTCCATAATGATAAGGCTACCATCCAATGGAATAAAAAAAATATCAACAACATACTACCTTCCATAACGACAAGGCTACCATCCATTGGAGTAACAAAAATCGGAACAACAGACTACCTTCCATAATGACAAGGCAACCATCCATTGGAGTAACAAAAATCTCAACGACATACTACCTTCCATAATGACAAGGCTACCATCCATTGGAGTAAAAAATATTTGAACAATAGACTACCTTCCATAATGACAAGGCTACCATCCATTAGAGTAACATAAATCACAATGAAAGACTACCTTCCATAATGACAAGGCTACAATCCATTGGAGTAACAGAAATCTTGTAAATAGACTACCTTCCATAATGACAAGGCTACCATTTATTGGAGTAACAGAAATCTCGACAACAGACTTTCTTCCATAATGATAAGGCTATCATCCATTGGATTAAAAAAAATATCAACAACAGACTACCTTCCATAATTACAAGGCTATCATCCATTGGAGTAACAAAAATATCGACAACAGACTACGTTCCATAATTACAAGGCTAACATCCATTGTGGTAACAAAAATCTCGGCAACAGACTACTTTCCATAACGACAAGGCTACCATCCATTGGAGTAACAAAAATCTAGACAACAGACTACCTTCCATAATGACATGGCTACCATCCATTGGAGTATCAAAAATATCAACAATAGACTACCTTCCATAATGACAAGGCTATCATCAATTGGAGTAACAAAAATATCTACAACAGACTACCTTCCATAATGACAAGGCTACCATCCATTGGAGTAACAAAATTTAGACAATAGACTACCTTCCATAATGACAAGGCTACCATCCAATGGAATAACAAACATATCAACAACATACTACCTTCCATAATGACAAGTGTATCATCCATTGGAGTAACAAAAATATCGACAACAGACTACGTTCCATAATTACAAGGCTAACATCCATTGTGGTAACAAAAACCTCGACAACAGACTACTTTCCATAATGACAAGGCTACCATCCATTGGAATAACAAAAATCTAGACAACAGACTACCTTCCATAATGACAAGGCTACCATCCATTCGAGTATCAAAAATATCAACAATAGACTACCTTCCATAATGACAAGGCTATCATCAATTGAAGTAACAAAAATATCTACAACAGACTACCTTCCATAATGACAAGGATACCATCCATTCGAGTAACAAAATATCGACAATAGACTACCTTCCATAATGACAAGGCTACCATCCAATGGAATAACTAAAATATCAACAACATACTACTTTCCATAATGACAAGGCTATCATCCATTAGAGTAACAAAAATATCGACAATAGACTATGTTCCATAATTACAAGGCTACCATCCATTGGAGTAAAAAAAATAGTGACAAAAGACTACCTTCCATAACGACAAGGCTACCATCCATTGGAGTAACAAAAATCTCAGAAACAGACTACCTTCCATAATGACAAGGCTACCATCCATTGGTGTAACAAAAATCTCGACAAAAGTCTACCTTCGATAATGACAAGGCTACCATCCATTGGAGTAACAAAAATATCGACAACAAACTACCTTCCATAATGACAAGGCTATCATCCAATGGATTAACAAAAATATTGACAACAGACTATGTTCCATAATGACAAGGCTACCATCCATTGGATTAACAAAATATCGACAACTGACTTTCTTCACAAATGACAAGGCTATCATCCATTGGATTAAAAAAAATATCTACAACAAACTACCTTCCATAATGACAAGGCTATCATCCATTGGAGTAAAAAAAATATCGACAACAGACTACGTTCCATAATTACAAGGCTAACATCCATTGTGGTATCAAAACTCTCAACAACAGACTACTTTCCATAATGACAAGGCTACCATCCATTGGAATAACAAAAATCAAGACAACAGACTACCTTCCATAATGACAAGGCTACCATCCATTGGAGTATCAAAAATATCAACAATAGACTACCTTCCATAATGACAAGGCTATCATCAATTGGAGTAACAAAAATATCTACAACAGACTACCTTCCATAATGACATAGCTACCATCCATTCGAGTAACAAAATATCGACAATAGACTACTTTCCATAATGACAAGGCTACCATCCAATGGAATAACAAAAATATCAACAACATACTACTTTCTATAACGACAAGGCTACCATCCATTGGAATGACAAAAATCTGAACAACAGACTACCTTTCATAATTACAAGGCTACAATCCATTGGAGTAACTAAAATCTCAACGACAGACTACCTTCCATAATAAAAAGGCTACCATCCATTGGAGTAACAAAAATCTTGACAACAGACTACCTTCCGTAATGACAACGCTATCATCCATTAGAGTAACAAAAATATCGACAATAGACTATGTTCCATAATTACAAGGCTACCATCCATTGGAGTAAAAAAAATCTCGACAAAAGACTACCTTCCATAACGAAAAGGCTACCATCCATTGGAGTAACAAAAATCTCGGAAACAGACTACCTTCTATAATGACAAGGCAACCATCCATTGGTGTAACAAAAATCTCGACAAAAGTCTACCTTCCATAATGACAAGGCTACCATCCATTGGAGTAACAAAAATATCGACAACAAACTAATTTCCATAATGACAAGGCTATCATCCAATGGATTAACAAAAATATTGACAACAGACTACGTTCCATAATTACAAGGCTACCATCCATTGGATTAACAAAATATCAAAAACAGACTACGTTCCATAATAACAAGGCTACCATCCATTGGAATAACAAAAATCTCGACAATAGAGTACCTTCCATAATGACAAGGCTACCATCCAATGGAATAACTAAAATATCAACAACATACTACTTTCCATAATGACAAGGCTATCATCCATTAGAGTAACAAAAATATCGACAATAGACTATGTTCCATAATTACAAGACTACCATCCATTGGAGTAACAAAAATCTCAGAAACAGACTACCTTCCATAATGACAAGGCTACCATCCATTGGTGTAACAAAAATCTCGACAAAAGTCTACCTTCCATAATGACAAGGCTACCATCCATTGGAGTAACAAAAATATCGACAACAAACTACCTTCCATAATGACAAGGCTATCATCCAATGGATTAACAAAAATATTGACAACAGACTATGTTCCATAATGACAAGGCTACCATCCATTGGATTAACAAATTATCGACAACTGACTTTCTTCACAAATGACAAGGCTATCATCCACTGGATTAAAAAAAATATCTACAACAAACTACCTTCCATAATGACAAGGCTATCATCCATTGGAGTAACAAAAATATCGACAACAGACTACGTTCCATAATTACAAGGCTAACATCCATTGTGGTATCAAAACTCTCGACAACAGACTACTTTCCATAATGACAAGGCTACCATCCATTGGAATAACAAAAATCTAGACAACAGACTACCTTCCATAATGACAAGGCTACCATCCATTGGAGTATCAAAAATATCAACAATAGACTACCTTCCATAATGACAAGGCTATCATCAATTGGAGTAACAAAAATATCTACAACAGACTACCTTCCATAATGACATAGCTACCATCCATTCGAGTAACAAAATATCGACAATAGACTACTTTCCATAATGACAAGGCTACCATCCAATGGAATAACAAAAATATCAACAACATACTACTTTCTATAACGACAAGGCTACCATCCATTGGAATGACAAAAATCTGAACAACAAACTACCTTTCATAATTACAAGGCTACAATACATTAGAGTAACAAAAATCTCAACGACAAACTACCTTCCATAATAAAAAGGCTACCATCCATTGGAGTAACAAAAATCTCGACAACAGACTACCTTCCGTAATGACAAGGCTATCATCCATTAGAGTAACAAAAATATCGACAATAGACTATGTTCCATAATTAGAAGGCTACCATCCGTTGAAGTAAAAAAAATCTCGACAAAAGACTACCTTCCATAACGACAAGGCTACCATCCATTGGAGTAACAAAAATCTCGGAAACAGACTACCTTCCATAATGACAAGGCTATCATCCAATGGATTAACAATAATATTGACAACAGACTACGTTCCATAATTACAAGGCTACCATCCATTGGATTAACAAAATATCAAAAACATACTACGTTCCATAATAACAAGGCTACCATCCATTGGAATAACAAAAATCTCGACAATAGAGTACCTTCCATAATGACAAGGCTACCATCCATTGGAGTAACAAAAATATGAACAACAGACTATCTTCTATAAAGACAAGGTTACCATCCATTGGAGTAACAACAATCTCAACGACAAACTACCTTTCATAATGACAAGACTATCATCCATTGGAGTAACAAAATATCGACAACAGACTATGTTCCATAATGACAAGGCTACAATCGATTGGAATAACAAAAAGTCCAACCACAGACTACCTTCCATAATGATAAGGATACCATCCAATGGAATAAAAAAATAACAACAACATACTACCTTCCATAACGACAAGGCTACCATCCATTAGAGTAACAAAAATCTGAATAACATACCTCCTTCCATAATGACAAGGCTACCATCCATTGGAGTAACAAAAATCTCAACGACATACTACCTTCCATAATGACAAGGCTACCATCCATTGGAGTAAAAAATATTTGAACAATAGACTACCTTCGATAATGACAAGGCTACCATCCATTAGAGTAACTCAAATCACAATGACAGACTACCTTCCCTAATGACAAGGCTACCATCCATTGGAGTAACAGAAATCTTGTAAATAGACTACCTTCCCTAATGACAAGGCTACCATCTATTAGAGTAACAAAACTCTTGACAACATACTACCTTCCATAATGATAAGTCTACCATCCATTGGAATAACAAAAATATCGATAACAGACTACCTTCCATAATGACAAGGCTACCATCCAATGGAGTAACAAAAATATCGACAACAGACTACGTTCCATAATGACAAGGCTACCATCCATTGTGGTATCAAAAATCTCGACTACAGACTACCTTCAATAATGACAAGGCTACCATCCATTGGAGTAAGAAAAATATCAACAATAGACTACCTTCCATAATGACAAGGCTACCATCCATTGGAGTAACAGAAATCACAATGACAAACTACCTTCCATAATGACAAGGCTAGCATTCGTTGGAGTAACAGAAATCTCGACAACAGACTTTCTTCCATAATGACAAGGCTATCATCCATTAGATTAAAAAAAATATCTACAATAGACTACCTTCCATAATGACAAGGCTATCATCCATTGGAGTAACAAAAATATCGACAACAGACTATGTTCCATAACTACAAGGCTAACATCCATTGTGGTATCAAAATCTCGACAACAGACTACTTTCCATAATGACAAGGCTACCATCCATTGGAGTATAAAAATCTAGACAACAAACTACCTTCCATAATGACAAGGCTACCATCCATTGAGGTATCAAAAATATCAACAATAGACTACCTTCCATAATGACAAGGCTATCATCCATTGGAGTAACAAAAATATCTACAACAGGCTACCTTCCATAATGACAAGGCTACCATCCATTCGAGTAACAAAATATCGACAATAGACTACCTTCCATAATGAATAGGCTACCATCCAATGGAATCACAAAAATATCAACAACATACTACTTTCTATAACGACAAGGCTACCATCCATTGGAATGACAAAAATCTGAACAACAGACTACCTTTCATAATTACAAGGCTACAATCCATTGGAGTAATAAAAATCTCAACGACATACAACCTTCCATAATAAAAAGGCTACCATCCATTGGAGTAACAAAAATATCGACAACAAACTACCTTCCATAATGACAAGGCTATCATCCAATGGATTAACAAAAATATTGAAAACAGACTATGTTCCATAATTACAAGGCTACCATCCATTGGATTAACAAAATATCGACAACAGACTACGATCCATAATAACAAGGCTACCATCCAATGGAATAACAAAAATATCAACAACATACTACCTTCCATAACGACAAGGCTACCATCCATTGGAGTAACAAAAATCTGAACAACAGACTACCTTCCATAATGACAAGGCTACCATCCATTGGAGTAACAAAAATCTAAACGACATTTTACCTACCATAATGACAAGGCTACCATCCATTGGAGTAAAAAATATTTGAACAATAGACTACCTTCCATAATGACAAGGCTACCATCCATTAGAGTAACAGAAATCACAATGACAGACTACCTTCCATAATTACAAGGCTACCATCCATTGGAGTAACAGAAATCTTGTAAATAGACTACTTTCCATAATGACAAGGATACCATCTATTAGAGTAACAAAACTCTCGACAACATACTACCTTCCGTAATGATAAGGCCACCATCCATTGGAATAACAAAAATATCGATAACAAACTACCTTCCATAATGACAAGGCTACCATCCATTTGAGTAACAAAAATATCGACAACAGACTATGTTCCATAATGACAAGGCTACCATCCATTGTTGTATCAAAAATCTCGACAACAGACTACCTTCCATAATGACAAGGCTACCATCCATTGGAATAACAAAAATCTAGATAATAGATTACCTTCCGTAATAACAAGGCTACCCTATATTGGAGTATCAAAAATATCAACCATAGACTACCTTCCATAATGACAAGGCTACCATTCAATGGAGTAACAAAAATCGCAATGACAAACTACCTTCCATAATGACAAGGCTAGCATCCATTGGAGTACCAAAAATCTCGACAACAGACTTTCTTCCATAATGACAAGGCTATCATCCATTTGAGTAACAAAAATATCGACAACAGACTACGTTCCATAATTAGAAGGCTAACATCCATTGTGGTAACAAAAATCTCGACAACAGACTACTTTCCATAATGACAAGGCTACCATCCATTGGAATAACAAAAATCTAGACAACAGACTACCTTCCATAATGACAAGGCTACCATCCATTCAAGTAACAAAATATCGACAATAGACTACCTTCCGGAATGACAAGGCTACCATCCAATGGAATAACAAAAATATCAACAACAGACTACCTTCCATAATAAAAAGGCTACCATCCATTAGAGTAACAAAAATCTCGACGACAGACTACCTTCCGTAATGACAAGGCTATCATCCATTAGAGTAACAAAAATATCGACAATAGACTATGTTCCATAATTACAAGGCTACCATCTATTGGAGTAAAAAAAATCTCGACAAAAGACTACCTTCCATAATGACAAGGCTACCATCCATTGGTGTAACAAAAATCTCGACAAAAGTCTACCTTCCGTAATGACAAGGTTACCATCCATTGGAGAAACCAAAATATCGACAACAAACTAATTTCCATCATGACAAGGCTATCATCCAATGGATTAACAAAAATATTGACAACAGACTACGTTCCATAATTACAAGGCTACCATCCATTGGATTAACAAAATATCGACAACAAACTATGTTCCATAATAACAAGGATACCATCCATTGGAATAACAAAAATCTCGACAATAAACTACCTTCCATAATGACAAGGCTAACATCCATTGGAGTAACAAAAATATGAACAACATAATATCTTCCATAAAGACAAGGTTACCATCAATTGGAGTAACAAAAATCTCAACGACAGACTACCTTTCATAATGACAAGACTATCATCCATTGGAGTAACAAAATATCGACAACAGATTATGTTCCATAATGACAAGGCTATAATCGATTGGAATAAAAAAAGCCCGACCACAGACTACCTTCCATAATGACAAGGCTACCATCCAATGGAATACAGAAAATATCAACAACATACTACCTTCCATAATTACAAGGCTACCATCCATTGGAGTAACAAAAATATAAACAACATACTACCTTCCATAATGACAAGGCTACCATCCATTGGAGTAAAAAAAATCTCAACGACATGCTACCTTCCATAATGACAAGGCTATTATCCATTGGAGTAATAAATATTTGACCAATAGACTACCTTCCATAATGACAAGACTACCATACATTAGAGTAACAGAAATCACAACGACATACTACCTTCCATAATGACAAGGCTACCATCCATTGCAGTAATAGAAATCTCGATAACAGACTTCCTTCCATAATGACAAGGCTATCATCCATTGGAGTAACAAAAATATCTACAACAGACTACCTTCCATAATGACAAGGCTACCATCCATTGGAGTAAAAAAATCTCGACAAAAGACTACCTTCCATAACAACAAAGCTACCATCCATTGGAGTAACAAAAATCTCGGCAACATACTACCCTCCATAATTACAAGGCTACCATCCATTGGTGTAACAAAAATCTCGACAAAAGACTACCTTCCATAATGACATGGCTACCATCCATTGGAGTAACAAAAATATCGACAACAAACTACCTTCCATAATGAAAAGGCTATCATCCAATGGATTAACAAAAATATTGACAACAGACTACGTTCCATAATTACAAGGCAACCATCCAATGGATTAACAAAATATCGACAACAGACTACGTTCCATAATAACAAGGGCACCATCCATTGGAATAACAAAAATCTCCACAATAGACTACCTTCCATAATGACAAGGCTACCATCCATTGGAGTAACAAAAATATGAATAACAAACTATCTTCCATAAAGACAAGGTTACCATCTATTGGAGTTACAAAAATCTCAACGACAAACTACCTTCCATAATGACAAGGCTACCATCCATTGGAGTAACAAATATCTCAACGACAGACTACCTTCCATAATGACAAGGATACCATCCATTGGAGTAAAAAATATTTGAACAATAGACTACCTTCCATAATGACAAGGCTACCATCTATTAGAGTAACAAAACTCTTGACAACAGACTACCTTCCATAATGATAAGGCTACCATCATTTGGAGTAACAGAAATCTTGTAAATAGACTACCTTCCATAATGACAAGGCTACCATCTATTAGAGTAACAAAACTCTCGACAACAGACTACCTTCCATAATGATAAGGCTACCATCCATTGGAATAACAAAAATATCAATAACAAACTACCTTCCATAATGACAAGGATACCATCCATTGGAGTAACAAAAATATCGACAATAGATTACGTTCCATAATGACAAGGCTACCACAATTGTGGTAACAAAAATCTCGACAACAGACTACCTTCCATATTGACAACGCTACAATCCATTGGAATAACAAAAATCTCGACAATAGACTACCTTCCATAATAATAAGGCTACCATCCATTGGAGTATCAAAAATATCAACAATAGACTACCTTCCATAATGACAAGGCTACCATCCATTGGAGTAATAGAAATCACAATGACAAACAACCTTCCATAATGACAAGGCTACCATCCATTGGAGTAATAGAAATCTCGACAACAGACTTCCTTCCATAATGACAAGGCTATCATCCATTGGAGTAACAAAAATATCTACAACAGACTACCTTCCATAATGACTAGGCTACCATCCGTTGGATTAAAAAAAATCTGGACAAAAGACTACCTTCCATAACGACAAGGCTACCATCCATTGGAGTAACAAAAATCTCGGCAACAGACTACCTTCCATAATGACAAGGCTACCATCCATTGGTGTAACAAAAATCTCGACAAAAGACTACCTTCCATAATGACAAGGCTACCATCCATTGGAGTAACAAAAATATCGACAACAAACTACCTTCCATAATGACAAGGCTATCATCCAATGGATTAACAAAAATATTGACAACAGACTACGTTCCATATTTACAAGGCTACCATCCATTCGATTAACAAAATATCGACAACAGACTATGTTCCATAATAACAAGGATACCATCCATTGGAATAACAAAATTTTCGACAATAGACTACCTTCCATAATGACAAGGCTACCATCCATTGGAGTAACAAAAATATGAACAACAGACTATCTTCCATAAAGACAAGGTTACTATCCATTGGAGTAACAAACATCTCAAGGACAGACTACCTTCCATAATGACAAGGCTACCATCCATTGGAATAACATAAAGCTTGATCACAGACTACCTTCCATAATGACAAGGCTACCATCCAATGGAATAACAAAAATATCAACAACATACTACCTTCCATAACGACAAGGCTACCATCCTTTGGAGTAACAAAAATCTGAACAACAGACTACCTTCCATAATGACAAGGCTACCATCCATTGGAGTAACAAAAATCTCAACGACATATTACCTTCCATAATGACAAGGCTACCATCCATTGAAGTAAAAAATATTTGAACAATAGACTACCTTCCATAATGACAAGGCTACCATCTATTAGAGTAACAAAACTCTCGACAACAGACTACCTTCCATAATGATAAGGCTACCATCCATTGGAATAACAAAAAAATCGATAACAGACTACCTTCCATAATGACAAGGCTACCATCCATTATGGTAACAAAAATCTGGACAACAGACTACCTTCCATAATGACAAGACTACCATCCATTGGAATAACAAAAATTTCGACAATAGACTACCTTCCATAATAACAAGGCTAGCATCCATTGGAGTATCAAAAATATCAACAATAGACTACCTTCCATAATGGCAAGGCTACCATCCATTGGAGTAACAGAAATCACAATGACAAATTACCTTCCATAATGACAAGGCTACCATCCATTGGAGTAATAGAAATCTCGACAACATACTTCCTTCCATAATGACAAGGCTATCATCCATTGGAGTAACAAAAATATCTACAATAGACTACCTTCCATAATGACAAGGCTACCATCCATTGGAGTAAAAAAATTCTCGACAAAAGACTACGTTCCATAACGACAAGGCTACCATCCAATGGAGTAATAAAAATCTCGGCAATTGACTACCTTCCATAATGACAAGGCTACCATCCATTGGTGTAACAAAAATCTCGACAAAAGACTACCTTCCATAACGACAAGGCTACCATCCATTGGAGTAACAAAAATATCGACAACAAACTACCTTCCATAATGACAAGGCTATCACCCAATGGATTAACAAAAATATTGACAACAAACTACGTTCCATAATTACAAGGCTACCATCCATTGGATTAACAAAATATCGACAATAGACTATGTTCAATAATAACAAGGCTACCATCCATTGGAATAACAAAAATCTCGACAATAGACTACCTTCCAAAATGACAAGGCTACCATCCATTGGAGTAACAAAAATTTAAACAACAGACTATCTTCTATAAAGACAAGGTTACCATCCATTGGAGTAACAAAAATCTCGATGATAGACTACCTTCCATAATGACAAGGCTACCATCCATTAGATTAACAAAATATCGACAACAGACTATGTTCCATAATGACAAGGCTACCATCCATTGGAATAACAAAAAGCTCGACCATAGACTACCTTCCATAATGACAAGGCTACCATCCAATGGAATAACAAAAATATCCACAACAACTACCTTCCATAACGACAAGGCTACCATCCATTGGAGTAACAAAAATCTGAACAACAGACTACCTTCCATAATGACAAGGCTACCATCCATTGGAGTAACAAAAATCTCAATGATAGACTACCTTCCATAATGACAAGGCTACCATCCATTGGAGTTACAAAATATCGACAACAGACTATGATCTATAATGACAAGGCTACGATCCATTGGAATAACAAAAAGCTCGACCACAGACTACCTTCCATAATGACAAGGCTACCATCCAATGGAATAACAAAAATATCAACAACATACTACCTTCCATAACGACAAGGCTACCATCCATTGGAGTAACAAAAATATGAACAACAGACTACATTCCATAATGACAAGGCTACCATCCATTGGAGTAACAAAAATCTCAACGAAAGACTACCTTCCATAATGACAAGGCTACCATCCATTGGAGTAAAAAATAATTGAACAATAGACTACCTTCCATAATGACAAAGCTACCATCCATTAGAGTAACAAAAATCACAACGACAGACTACCTTCCATAATGACAAGGCTACCATCCATTGGTGTAACAAAAATCTCGACAAAAGACTAGCTTCTATAATGACAAGGCTAACATCCATTGGAGTAACAAAAATATCGACAACAGACTACGTTCCATAATGACAAGGCTATCATCCAATGGATTAACAAAAATATTGACAACAAACTACGTTCCATAATTACAAGGTTACCATCCATTGGATTAACAAAATATAGCCAACAGACTACGTTCAATAATAACAAGGCTACCATCCATTGGAATAACAAAAATCTCGACAATAGACTACCTTCCAAAATGACAAGGCTACCATCCATTGGAGTAACAAAAATTTGAACAACAGACTATCTTCTATAAAGACAAGGTTACCATCCATTGGAGTAACAAAAATCTCAAAAATAGACTACCTTCCATAATGACAAGACTACCATCCATTGGAGTATCAAAAATATAAACAATAGACTGCCTTCCATAATGACAAGGCTACCATCCATTGGAGTAACAGAAATCACAATGACAAACTACCTTCCATAATGACAAGGCTACCATCCATTGGAGTAACAGAAATCTTGAAAACATACTTCCTTCCATAATGACAAGGCTATCATCCATTGGAGTAACAAAAATACCTAGAACAGACTACCTTCCATAATGACAAGGCTACCATCCATTGGAGTAAAAAAAATCTCGACAAAAGACTACCTACCATAATGACAAGGCTACCATCCATTAGAGTAACAAAAATCTCAGCAACAGACTACCTTCCATAATGACAAGGCTACAATCCATTGGTGTAACAAAAATCTCGACAAAAGACTTCCTTCCATAATGACAAGGCTACCATCCATTGTAGTAACAAAAATATCGACAACAAACTACCTTCCATAATGACAAGGCTATCATCCAATGGATTAACAAAAATATTGACAACATAATATGTTCCATAATTACAAGGCGACCATCCATTGGATTAACAAAATATCGACAACAGACTACGTTCCATAATAACAAGGCTACCATCCATTAGAATAACAAAAATCTCGACAATAGACTACCTTCCATAATGACAAGGCTACCATCCATTGGAGTAACAAAAATATGAACAACACACTATCTTCCATAAAGACAAGGTTACCATCCATTGGAGTAACAAAAATCTCAACGACAGCCTACCTTCCATAATGACAAGGCTACCATCCATTGGAGTAACAAAATATCGACCACAGACTACCTTCCATAATGACAAGGCTACCATTCAATGGAATAACAAAAATATCAACAACATACTACCTTCTATAACGACAAGGCTACCATCCATTTGAGTAACAAAAATCTGAACAATAGACTACCTTCCATAATGACAAGGCTACCATCCATTGGAGTAACAAAAATCTCAACGATAGACTACCTTCCATAATGACAAGGCTACCATCCATTGGAGTTACAAAATATCGACAACAGACTATGATCCATAATGACAAGGCAACCATCTATTGGAATAACAAAAAGCTCGACCACAGACTACCTTCCATAATGACAAGGCTACCATCCAATGGAATAACAAAAATATCAATAACATACTACCTTCCATAACGACAAGGCTACCATCCATTGGAGTAACAAAAATCTGAATAACAGACTACCTTCCATAATGACAAGGCTACCATCCATTGGAGTAACAAAAATCTCAACGACAGACTACCTTCCATAATGACAAGGCTACCATCCATTAGAGTAACAGAAATCTTGTAAATCGACTACCTTCCATAATGACAATGCTACCATCTATTAGAGTAACAAAACTCTCGACAACAGACTACCTTCCATAATGATAAGGCTACCATCCACTGGAATAACAAAAATATCGATAACAGACTACCTTCCATAATGACAAGGTTATCATCCATTGGAGTAACAAAAATATCGATAACAGACTACCTTCCATAATGACAAGGCTATCATCCATTGGAGTAACAAAAATTTCGACAACAGACTACGTTCCATAATGACATGGCTACCATCCATTGTGGTAACAAAAATCTCGACAACAAACTACCTTCCATAATGACAAGCCTACCATCCATTGGAATAACAAAAATCTGGACAATAGACTACCTTCCATAATAATAAGGCTACCATCCATTGGAGTATCAAAAATATAAACAATAGACTACCTTCCATAATGACAAGGCTACCATCCATTGGAGTAACAGAAATCACAATGACAAACTACCTTCCATAATGACAAGGCTACCATCCATTGGAGTAATAGAAATCTCGAAAACATACTTCCTTCCATAATGACAAGGTTATCATCCATTGGAGTAACAAAAATATCTAGAACAGACTACCTTCCATAATGACAAGGCTACCATCCATTGGAGTAAAAAAAATCTCGACAAAAGACTACCTTCCATAATGACAAGGCTACCATCCATTGGAGTAACAAAAATCTCGGGAACAAACTACCTTCCATAATGACAAGGCTACAATCCATTGGTGTAACAAAAATCTCGACAAAAGACTTCCTTCCATAACGACAAGGCTACCATCCATTGTAGTAACAAAAATATCGATAACAAACTACCTTCCATAATGACAAGGCTATCATCCAATGGATTAACAAAAATATTGACAACAGACTACGTTCCATAATTACAAGGCGACCATCCATTAGATTAACAAAATATCGACAACAGACTACGTTCCATAATAACAAGGCTACCATCCATTGGAATAACAAAAATCTCGACAATAGACTACCTTCCATTATGACAAGGCTACCATCCATTGGAGTAAAAAAAATATGAACAACACACTATCTTCCATAAAGACAAGGTTACCATCCATTGGAGTAACAAAAATCTCAATGACAGACTACCTTCCATAATGACAAGGCTACCATCCATTGGAGTAACAAAATATCGACAACAGACTATGTTCCATAATGACAAGGCTACCATCCATTGGAATAACAAAAAGCTCAACCACAAACAACCTTCCATAATGACAAGGCTACTATCCAATGGAATAACAAAAATATCAACAACATACTACCTTCCATAACGACAAGGCTACCATCCATTGGAGTAACAAAAATCTGAACAACAGACTACCTTCCATAATGACAAGGCTACCATCCATTGGAGTAACAAAAATATCGACAACAAACTACCTTCCATAATGATAAGGCTATCATCCAATGGATTCACAAAAATATTGACAACAAGCTACGTTCCATAATTACAAGGCTACCATCCATTAGATTAATAAAATATCGACAACAGACTATGTTCCATAATAACAAGGCTACCATCCATTGGAATAACAAAAATCTAGACAGTAGACTACCTTCCATAATTACAAGGCTACCATCCATTGGAGTAACAAAAATATGAACAACAGACTATCTTCCATAAAGACAAGGTTACCATCCATTGGAGTAACTAAAATCTCAACGACAGACTACCTTCCATAATGACAAGGCTACCATCCATTGGAGTAACAAAATATCGACAACAGACTTTGTTCCATAATGACAAGGCTACCATCCATTGGAATAACAAAAAGCTCGACCACAGACTACCTTCCATAATGACAAGGCTACCATCCAATGGAATAACAAAAATATCAACAACATACTACCTTCCATAACGACAAGGCTACCATCCATTGGAGTAACAAAAATCTGAACAACAAACTACCTTCCATAATGACAAGGCTACCATCCATTGGAGTAACAAAAATCTCAATGACAGATTACCTTCCACAATGACAAGGCTACCATCCATTGGAGTAATAAATATTTGAACAATAGACTACCTTCCATAATGACAAGGCTACCATCCATTAGAGTAACAGAAATTACAACGACAAACTACCTTCCATAATGACAAGGCTTCCATCCATTGGAGTAACAGAAATATCGACAATAGACTATGTTCCATAATGACAAGGCTACCATCCATTGTGGTAACAAAAATCTAGACAACAGACTACCTTCCATAATGACAAGGCTACCATCCATTGGAATAAAAAAAATCTCGACAATAGACTACCTTCCATAATAACAAGGCTACCATCCATTGGAGTATCAAAAATATCAACAATAGACTACCTTCCATAATGACAAGGCTGCCATCCATTGGAGTAACAGAAATCACAATGACAAACTATCTTCCATAATGACAAGGCTACCATCCATTGTAGTAACAGAAATCTCGACAACATATTTCCTTCCTTAATGATAAGGCTATTATCCATGGGATTAACAAAAATATCTACAAAAGAATACCTTCCACAATGACAAGGCTATCATCCATAAGAGTAACAAAAATATCGACAACAGACTACGTTCCATAATTACAACGATACCATCCATTGTGGTAACAAAAATCTCGACAACATACTAATTTCCATAATGACAAGGCTACCATCCATTGGAATAACAAAAATCTAGACAACAGACTACCTTCCATAATGACAAGGCTACCATCCATTGGAGTATCAAAAATATCAATAATAGACTACCTTCCATAATGAAAAGGCTATCATCAATTGGAGTAACAAAAATATCTACAATAGACTACCTTCCATAATGACAAGGCTACCATCCATTGGAGTAACAGAAATCTCGACAACAGACTACCTTCCATAATGACAAGGCTATCATCCATTGGAGCAACAAAAATATCGACAACAGACTATGTTCCATAATTACAAGGCTACCATCCATTGGTGTAACAAAAATCTCGACAAAAGACTACCTTCCATAATGACAAGGCTCCCATCAATTGGAGTAACAAAAATATCGACAATAGAGTACCTTCCATAATGACAAGGCTATCATCCAATGGATTAACAAAAATATTGACAATATACTACGTTCCATAATTACAAGGCTACCATCCATTGGATTAACAAAATATCGACAACAGACTACATTCCATAATAATAAGGATACCATCCATTGGAATAACAAAAATCTCGACAACAGACTACCTTCCATAATGATAAGGCAACCATCCATTGGAGTAACAAAAATATGAACAACAGACTATCTTCCATAACGACAAGGCTACCATCCATTGGAGTAACAAAAATCTCAACGACAGACTACCATCCATAATGACAAGGCTACCATCCATTGGAGTAAAAAATATTTGAACAATAGACTACTATCCATAATTACAAGGCTACCACCCATTGGAGTAACAGAAATCACAACGACAGACTACCTTCCATAATAAAAATGCTACCATCCATTGGAGTAACAGAAATATCGACAATAGACTACCTTCCATAATGACAAGGCTACCATCCATTGGTGTAACAAAAATCTCGGCAAAAGACTACCTTCCATAATGACAAGGCTACCATCCATTGGAGTAACAAAAATATCGACAACAGACTACCTTCCATAATGACAAGGCTATCATCCAATGGATTAACAAAAATATTGACAAAAGACTATGTTCCATAATTACAAGGCTACCATCCATTAGATTAACAAAATATCGACAACAGACTACGTTCCATAATAACAAGGCTACCATCTATTGGAATAACAAAAATCTCGACAATAGACTACCTTCCATAATGACAAGGCAACCATCCATTGGAGTAACAAAAATATGAACAACAGACTATCTTCCATAACGACAAGGTTACCATCCATTGGAGTAACAAAAATATCAACGATAGACTACCTTCCATAATGACAAGGCTACCATCCATTGGAGTAACAAAATATCAACAACAGACTATGTTCCATAATGACAAGGCTCCCATCCATTGGAATAACAAAAATCTCGACCACAGACTACCTTCCATAATGATAAGGCTACCATCCAATGGAATAACAAAAATATCAATAACATACTACCTTCCATAACGACAAGGCTACCATCCATTGGAGTAAAAAAAATTTGAACAACAGACTTCCATCCATAATGACAAGGCTACCATCCATTGGAGTAAAAAATATTTGAACAATAGACTACCATCCATAATGACAAGGCTACCTTCCATTGGAGTTACAGAAATCTTGTAAACAGACTACCTTCCATAATGACAAGGCTACCATCTATTAGAGTAACAAAAATATCGATAACAGACTACCTTCCATAATGAAAAGGCTACCATCCATTGGAGTAACCAAAATATCGACAACAGACTACCTTTCATAATGACAAGGCTACCATCCATTGGAGTAACAAAAATATCGACAATAGAGTACCTTCCATAATGACAAGGCTATCATCCAATGGATTAACAAAAATCTTGACAATATACTACGTTCCATAATTACAAGGCTACCATCCATTGGATTAACAAAATATCGACAACAGACTACATTCCATAATAACAAGGATACCATCCATTGGAATAACAAAAATCTCGACAATAGAATACCTTCCATAATGATAAGGCAACCATCCATTGGAGTAACAAAAATATGAACAACAGACTATCTTCCATAACGACAAGGCTACCATCCATTGGAGTAACAAAAATCTGAACAACAGACTACCTTCCATAATGACAAGGCTACCATCCATTGGAGTAACAAAAATCTCAACGACAGACTACCATCCATAATGACAAGGCTACTATCCATTGGAGTAAAAAATATTGGAACAATAGACTACTATCCATAATTACAAGGCTACCATCCATTGGATTAACAAAAATCACAATGACATACTACCTTCCATAATACAAATGCTACCATCCATTGGAGTAACAAAAATCTCGACAACAGACTACCTTCCGTAATGACAAGGCTATCATCCATTGGAGTAACAAAAATATCGACAACAGACTATGTTCCATAATTACAAGGCTACCATCCATTGGAGTAAAAAAAATCTCGACAAAAGACTACCTTCCATAACGACAAGGCTACCATCCATTGGAGTAACAGAAATCTCGACAATAGACTACCTTCCATAATGACAAGGCTACCATCCATTGGTGTAACAAAAATCTCGGCAAAAGACTACCTTCCATAATGACAAGGCTACCATCCATTTGAGTAACAAAAATATCGACAACAGACTACCTTCCATAATGACAAGGCTATCATCCAATGGATTAACAAAAATATTGACAAAAGACTATGTTCCATAATTACAAGGCTACCATCCATTAGATTAACAAAATATCGACAACAGACTACGTTCCATAATAACAAGGCTACCATCTATTGGAATAACAAAAATCTCGACAATATACTACCTTCCATAATGACAAGGCAACCATCCATTGGAGTAACAAAAATATGAACAACAGACTATCTTCCATAACGACAAGGTTACCATCCATTGGAGTAACAAAAATCTCAACGACAGACCACCTTCCATAATGACAAGGCTACCATCCATTGGAGTAACAAAATATCAACAACAGACTATGTTCCATAATGACAAGGCTACCATCCATTGGAATAACAAAAATCTCGACCACAGACTACCTTCCATAATGATAAGGCTACCATCCAATGGAATAACAAAAATATCAATAACATACTACCTTCCATAACGACAAGGCTACCATCCATTGAAGTAACAAAAATCTGAACAACAGACTACCATCCATAATGACAAGGCTACCATCCATTGGAGTAAAAAATATTTGAACAATAGAGTACCATCCATAATGACAAGGCTACCTTCCATTGGAGTTACAGAAATCTTGTAAACAGACTACCTTCCATAATGACAAGGCTACCATCTATTAGAGTAACAAAAATATCGATAACAGACTACCTTCCATAATGAAAAGGCTACCATCCATTGGAGTAACAAAAATATCGACAACAGAGTACCTTTCATAATGACAAGGCTACCATCCATTGGAATAACAAAAATCTCGACAATAGACTACCTTCCATAATGACAAGGCTACCAACCATTGGAGTATCAAAAATATCAACAATAGACTACCTTCCACAATGACAAGGCTACCATCCATTGGAGTAACATAAATCACAATGACAGACTACCTTCCATAATGATAAGGCTACCATCCATTAGAGTAACAGAAATCTTGACAACAGACTACCTTCCATAATGACAAGGCTATCATCCATTGGATTAACAAAAATATCTACAAAAGACTACCTTCCATAATGACAAGGCTATCATCCATTGGAGTAACAAAAATATCGACAACAGACTTTGTTCCATAATGACAAGGCTACCATCCATTGTGGTACCAAAAATCTCAACGACTGACTACCTTCCTTAATGACAAGGCTACCATCCAATGGAGTATCAAAAATATCAACAATAGACTACCTTCCATAATGACAAGGCTACCATCCATTGGAGTAACAGAAATCACAATGACATACTACCTTCCATAATGACAAGGCTACCATCCATTGGAGTACCAAAATATCGACAACAAACTACCTTCCATAATGACAAGGCTACCATCCATTGGAATAACAAAAATATCGACGACAGACTACGTTCCATAATAAAAAGGCTACCGTCCATTGGAATAACAAAAATCTCGACAATAGACTACCTTCTTTAATGACAAGGCTACCATCCATTGGAGTAACAAAAATATGAACAACAGACTATCTTCCATAATGACAAGGTTACCATCCATTGGAGTAACAAAAATCTCAACGACAGACTACCTTCCATAATGACAAGGCTACCATCCATTGGAGTAAAAAAATATCGACAACAGACTATGTTCCATGATAACAAGGCTACCATCCATTTGAATAACAAAAAGCTCGACCACAGACTACCTTCCATAATGACAAGGCTACCATCCAATGGAATAACAAAAATATCAACAATATATTACCTTCCATAATGACAAGGCTACCATCCATTGGAGTAACAGAAATATCGACAACATGCTACCTTCCACAATGACAAGGCTATCATCCAATGGATTAACAAAAATATTGACAAAAGACTATGTTCCATAATTACAAGGCTACCATCCATTGGATTAACAAAATATCGACAACAGACTACGTTCCATAATAACAAGGCTACCATCCATTGGAGTAACAAAAATATGAACAACAGATTATCTTCCATAATGACAAGGTTACCATCCATTGGAGTAACAAAAATCTCAACGACACACTACCTTCCATAATGACAAGGCAACCATCCATTGGAGTAACAAAAATATGAACAACAGACTATCTTCCATAACGACAAGGTTACCATCCATTGGAGTAACAAAAATCTCAACGACAGACTACCTTCCATAATGACAAGGCTACCATCCATTGGAATAACAAAAATATCGACCACAGACTACCTTCCATAATGATAAGGCTACCATCCAATGGAATAACAAAAATATCAATAACATACTACCTTCCATAACGACAAGGCTACCATCCATTGGAGTAACAAAAATCTGAACAACAGACTACCATCCATAATGACAAGGCTACCATCCATTGGAGTAAAAAATATTTGAACAATAGACTACCATCCATAATGACAAGGCTACCTTCCATTGGAGTTACAGAAATCTTGTAAACAGACTACCTTCCATAATGACAAGGCTACCATCTATTAGAGTAACAAAAATATTGATAACAGACTACCTTCCATAATGAAAAGGCTACCATCCATTGGAGTAACAAAAATATCGACAATAGACTACCTTTCATAATGACAAGGCTTCCATCCATTGGAATAACAAAAATCTCGACAATAGACTACCTTCCATAATGACAAGGCTACCAACCATTGGAGTATCAAAAATATCAACAATAGACTACCTTCCACAATGACAAGGCTACCATCCATTGGAGTAAAATAAATCACAATGACAGACTACCTTCCATAATGATAAGGCTACCATCCATTAGAGTAACAGAAATCTCGACAACAGACTACCTTCCATAATGACAAGGCTATCATCCATTGGATTAACAAAATTATCTACAACAGACTACCTTCCATAATGACAAGGCTATCATCCATTGGACTAACAAAAATATCGACAACAGACTACATTCCATAATGACAAGGCTACCATCCATTATGGTAACAAAAATCTCAACGATTGACTACCTTCTATAATGACAAGGCTACCATCCATTGGAGTAACAGAAATCACAATGACAGACTACCTTCCATAATGACAAGGCTACCATCCATTGGAGTAACAAAAATCTCGACAATAGACTACCTCCCATAATGACAAGGCTATCATCCATTGGAGTAACAAAAATATCGAAAACATACTACGTTCCATAATTACAAGGCTACCATTCATTGGAGTAACAAAAATCTCGACAAAAGACTACCTTCCATAATGATAAGGCTACCATCCATTGGATTAACAAAATATAGACAACAAACTACCTTCCATAATGACAAGGCTACCATCCATTGGAATAACAAAAATATCGACAACAGACTACGTTCCATAATGACAAGGCTACCATCCATTGTGGTAACAAAAATATCAACGATTGACTACCTTCCATAATGACAAGGCTACCATCCAATGGAGTATCAAAAATATCAACAATAGACTACCTTCCATAATGACAAGGCTACCATCCATTGGAGTAACAAAAATCTGAACAACAGACTCCTTCCATAATGACAAGGCTACCATCCATTGGAGTAACAGAAATATCGACAACAGACTACCTTCCACAATGACAAGGCTATCATCCAATGGATTAACAAAAATATTGACAAAAGACTATGTTCCATAATTACAAGGCTACCATCCATTGGATTAACAAAATATCGACAACAGACTACGTTCCATAATACTAAAGCTACCATCCATTGGAATAGCAAAAATCTCGACAACAAACTACCTTCCATAATGACAAGGCAACCATTAATTGGAGTAACAAAAATATGAACAACTGACTATCTTCCATAATGACAAGGTTACCATCCATTGGAGTAACAAAAATCTCAACGACAAACTACCTTCCATAATGACAAGGCTACCATCCATTAGAGTAACAAAATATCGATAACAGACTATGTTCCATGATAACAAGGCTACCATCCATTGGAATAACAAAAAGCTCGACCACAGACTACCTTCCATAATGACAAGGCTACCATCCAATGAAATAACAAAAATATCAAGAACATATTACCTTCCATAACGACAAGGCTACTCTCCATTGGAGTAACAAAAATATGAACAACAGACTCCTTCCATAATGACAAGGCTACCATCCATTGGAGTAACAGAAATATCGACAACAGACTACCTTCGATAATGACAAGGCTACCATCCAATGGAATAACAAAAATATCAAGAACATATTACCTTCCATAACGACAAGGCTACTCTCCATTGGAGTAACAAAAATATGAACAACAGACTCCTTCCATAATGACAAGGCTACCATCCATTGGAGTAACAGAAATATCGACAACAGACTACCTTCCATAATGACAAGGCTATCATCCAATGGATTAACAAAAATATTGACAAAATAATATGTTCCATAATTACAAGGCTACCATCCATTGGATTAACAAAATATCGACAATAGACTACGTTCCACAATAAGAAGGCTACCATCCATTGGAATAACAAAAATCTCGACAACAAACTACCTTCCATAATGACAAGGCAACCATCCATTGGGGTAACAAAAATCTCAACGACAGACTACCTTCCATAATGACAAGGCTACCCTCCATTGGAGTAACAAAATATCGACAACAGACTATGTTCCATAATGACAACGCTACCATCCATTGGAATAACAAAAATATCGACCACAAACTACCTTCCATAATGATAAGACTACCATCCAATGGAATAACAAAAATATCAACAACATACTACCTTCCATAACGACAAGTCTACCATCCATTGGAGTAACAAAAATCTAAACAACAGACTACCTTCCATAATGACAAGGCTACCATCCATTGGAGTAAAAAATATTTGAACAATAGACTACCATCCATAATGACAAGGCTACTATCCATTGGAGTAACAAAAATCACAATGACAGACTACCTTCCATAATGACAAGGCTACCATCCATTGGAGTAACAGAAATCTTGTAACCAGACTACCTTCCATAATGACAAGGCTACCATCTATTAGAGTAATAAAACTCTCGACAACAGACTACATTCCATAATGATAAGTCTACCATCCATTGCAATAACAAAAATATCGATAACAAACTACCTTCCATAATGAAAAGGCTACCATGCATTGGAATAAAAAAATATCGACAACAGACTACGTTCCATAATGACAAGGCTACCATCCATTGTGGTGACAAAAATCTCGACAACAGACTACCTTTCATAATGACAAGGCTACCATCCATTGGAATAACAAAAATCTCGATAATAGACTACCTTCCATAATGACAAGGCTACCATCCATTGGAGTAACAGAAATATCGGCAACAGACTACCTTCCACAATGACAAGGCTATCATCCAATGGATTAACAAATATATTGACAAAAGACTATGTTCCATAATTACAAGGCTACCATCCATTGGATTAACAAAATATCGACAATAGACTACGTTCGATAATAACAAGGCTACCATCCATTGGAATAACAAAAATCTCGACAACAAACTACCTTCCATAATGACAAGGCAACCATCCATTGGAGTAACAAAAATATGAACAACAAACCATCTTCCATAATGACAAGGTTACCATCCATTGGAGTAACAAAAATCTCAACGACATACTACCTTCCATAATGACAAGGCTACCATCCATTGGAGTAACAAAATATCGACAACAGACTATGTTCCATGATTACAAGGCTACCATCCATTGGAATAACAAAAAGCTCGACCACAGACTACCTTCCATAATGACAAGGCTACACTCCAATGGAATAACAAAAATATCAACAACATATTACCTTCCATAACGACAAGGCTACTCTCCATTGGAGTAACAAAAATATGAATAAAAAACTCCTTCCATAATGACAAGGCTACCATCCATTGTTGTAACAGAAATATCGACAACAGACTACCTTCCATAATGACAAGGCTATCATCCAATGGATTAACAAAAATATTGACAAAAGACTATGTTCCATAATTACAAGGCTACCATCCATTGGATTAACAAAATATCGACAACAGACTATGTTCCATAATAACAAGGCTACCATCCATTGGAATAACAAAAATCTCGACAACAAACTACATTCGATAATGACAAGGCAACCATCCATTGGAGTAACAAAAATATGAACAACAGACTATCTTCCATAAAGACAAGGTTACCATCCATTGGAGTAACAAAAATCTCAATGACAGACTACCTTCCATAATGACAAGGCTACCATCCATTGAAATAACAAAATATCGACAACAGACTATGTTCCATAATGACAAGGCTACCATCCATTGGAATAACAAAAATATCGACCACAGACTACCTTCCATAATGATAAGGATACCATCCAATGGAATAACAAAAATATCAACAACATACTACCTTCCATAACGACAAGTCTACCATCCATTGGAGTAACAAAAATCTAAACAACAAACTACCTTCCATAATGAGCAGGCTACCATCCATTGGAGTAACAAAAATCTCAACGACAGACTACCATCCATAATGACAAGGCTACCATCCATTGGAGTAAAAAATATTTGAACAATAGACTACCATCCATAATGACAAGGCTACCATCCATTGGAGTAACAAAAATCACAATGATAGACTACCTTCCATAATGACAAGGCTACCATCCATTGGAGTAACAGAAATCTTGTAAACAGACTACCTTCCATAATGACAAGGCTACCATCTATTAGAGTAACAAAAGTATCGACAACAGACTACTTTCCATAATGATAAGTCTACCATCCATTGGAATAACAAAAATATCGATAACAAACTACCGTCCATAATGAAAAGGCTATCATCCATTGGAGTAACAAAAATATTGACAACAGACTACGTTCCATAATGACAAGGCTACCATCCATTGTGGTAACAAAAATCTTGACAACAGACTACCTTTCATAATGACAAGGCTACCATCCATTGGAATAACAAAAATCTCGATAATAGACTATGTTCCATAATGACAAGGCTACCATCCATTGGAGTATCAAAAAAATCAACAATAGACTACCTTCCATAATGACAAGGCTACCATCCATTAGAGTAACAGAAATCTCGACAACAGACTACCTTCAATAATGACAAGGCTATCATCCATTGGATTAACAAAAATATCTACAGCAGACTACCTTCCATAATGACAAGGCTATCATCCATTGGAGTAACAAAAATATCGACAACAGACTACGTTCTATAATGACAAGGCTACCATCTATTGTGGTAACAAAAATCTCAACGACTGACTACCTTCCATAAAGACAAGGCTACCATCCAATGGAGTATCAAAAATATCAACAATAGACTACCTTCCATAATGACAAGGCTACCAACCATTGGAGTAACAGAAATCACAATGACAGACTACCTTCCATAATGACAAGGCTACCATCCATTAGAGTAACAAAAATCTCGACAACAGACTACCTTCCATAATGACAAGGCTATCATCCATTGGAGTAACAAAAATATCGACAACATACTACGTTCCATAATTACAAGGCTACCATCCATTGGAGTAACCAAAATCTCGATGAAAGACTACCTACCATAATGACAACGCTACCATCCATTGGAGTAACAAAATATCGACAACAAACTACCTTCCATAATGACAAGGCTATCATCATATGGATTAACAAAAATATTGAAAACAGACTACGTTCCATAATTACAAGGCTACCATCCATTGGATTAACAAAATATCGACGACAGACTACGTTCCATAATAACAAGGCTACCGTCCATTGGAATAACAAAAATCTCGACAATAGATTACCTTCCATAATGACAAGGCTACCATCCATTGGAGTAACAAAAATATGAACAACAAACTATCTTCCATAATGACAAGGTTACCATCCATTGGAGTAACAAAAATCTCAACGACAGACTACCTTCCATAATGACAAGGCTACCATCCATTGGAGTAACAAAATATCGACAACAGACTATGTTCCATGATGACAAGGCTACCATCCATTGGAATAACAAAAATCTCGACCACATACTACCTTCCATAATGACAAGGCTATCATCCAATGGAATAACAAAAATATCAACAACATACTACCTTCCATAACGACAAGGCTACCATCCATTGGAGTAACAAAAATCTGAACAACAGACTCCTTCCATAATGACAAGGCTACCATCCATTGGAGTAACAAAAATCTCAACGACAGACTACCTTCCATAATGACAATGCTACCATCCATTGGAGTAACAGAAATCACAATGACAAATTACCTTCCATAATGACAAAGCTACCATCCATTGGAGTAACAGAAATCTCGACAACAGACTTCCTCCCATAATGACAAGGCTATCATCCATTGGATTAACAACAATATCTACAACAGACTACCTTCCATAATGAAAAGGCTATCATCCATTGGAGTAACAAAAATATCGACAACAGACTACGTTCCATAATTACAAGGCTACCATCCATTGTGGTAACAAAAATCTCGACAACACAATACTTTCCATAATGACAAGGTTGCCATCCATTGGAATAACAAAAATATAGACAACAAACTACCTTCAATAATGACAAGGCTACCATCCATTGGAGTATCAAAAATATCAACAATAGACTACCTTCCATAATGACAAGGTTATCATCAATTGGAGTAACAAAAATATCTACAACAGACAACCTTCCATAATGACAAGGCTACCATCTATTTGAGTAACAAAATATCGACAATAGACTACCTTCCATAATGACAAGGCTACCATCCAATAGAATAAAAAAAATATCAACAACATATTACTTTCTATAACGACAAGGCTACCATCCATTGGGGTAACAAAAATCTGAACAATAGACTACCTTTGATATTGACAAGGCTTCCATCCATTGGAGTAACAAAAATCTCAAAGACAGACTACCTTCCATAATAAAAAGGCTACCATCCATTGGAGTAACAAAAATCTCGACAACAGACTACCATCCATTGTGGTAACAAAAATCTCGACAACAGACTAATTTCCATAATGACAAGGTTGCCATCCATTGGAATAACAAAAATATAGACAATAGACTACCTTCCATAATGACAAGGCTACCATCCATTGGAGTATCAAAAATATAAAAAATAGACTACCTTCCATAATGACAAGGCTATCATCAATTGGAGTAACATAATTATCTACAATAGACTACCTTCCATAATGACAAGGCTACCATCCATTTGAGTAACAAAATATCGACAATAGACTACCTTCCATAATGACAAGGCTACCTTCCAATGGAGTAACAAAAATATCTACAACAGACTACCTTCCATAATGATAAGGCTATCATCCATTGGAGTAACAAAAATATCGACAACAGACTATGTTCAATAATTACAAGGCTACCATCCATTGGAGTAAAAATTTTTTTGACAAAAGACTACCTTACATAATAACAAGGATACCATCCATTGGAGTAACAAAAATATCGACAACGGACTACCTTCCGTAATGATAAGGCTATCATCACTTGGGTTAACAAAAATATCGACAACAGACTATGTTCAATAATTACAAGGCTACCATCCATTGGAGTAAAAAAATTTTTGACAAAAGACTACCTTACATAATAACAAGGATACCATCCATTGGAGTAACAAAAATATGAACAACAGACTATCTTCCATAAAGACAAGGTTACCATCCATTGGAGTAACAAAAATCTCAATGACAGACTACCTTCCATAATGACAAGGCTACCATCCATTGAAATAACAAAATATCGACAACAGACTATGTTCCATAATGACAAGGCTACCATCCATTGGAATAACAAAAATATCGACCACAGACTACCTTCCATAATGATAAGGATACCATCCAATGGAATAACAAAAATATCAACAACATACTACCTTCCATAACGACAAGTCTACCATCCATTGGAGTAACAAAAATCTAAACAACAAACTACCTTCCATAATGAGCAGGCTACCATCCATTGGAGTAACAAAAATCTCAACGACAGACTACCATCCATAATGACAAGGCTACCATCCATTGGAGTAAAAAATATTTGAACAATAGACTACCATCCATAATGACAAGGCTACCATCCATTGGAGTAACAAAAATCACAATGATAGACTACCTTCCATAATGACAAGGCTACCATCCATTGGAGTAACAGAAATCTTGTAAACAGACTACCTTCCATAATGACAAGGCTACCATCTATTAGAGTAACAAAAGTATCGACAACAGACTACTTTCCATAATGATAAGTCTACCATCCATTGGAATAACAAAAATATCGATAACAAACTACCGTCCATAATGAAAAGGCTATCATCCATTGGAGTAACAAAAATATTGACAACAGACTACGTTCCATAATAACAAGGCTACCATCCATTGTGGTAACAAAAATCTCGACAACAGACTACCTTTCATAATGACAAGGCTACCATCCATTGGAATAACAAAAATCTCGATAATAGACTATGTTCCATAATGACAAGGCTACCATCCATTGGAGTATCAAAAAAATCAACAATAGACTACCTTCCATAATGACAAGGCTACCATCCATTAGAGTAACAGAAATCTCGACAACAGACTACCTTCAATAATGACAAGGCTATCATCCATTGGATTAACAAAAATATCTACAGCAGACTACCTTCCATAATGACAAGGCTATCATCCATTGGAGTAACAAAAATATCGACAACAGACTACGTTCTATAATGACAAGGCTACCATCTATTGTGGTAACAAAAATCTCAACGACTGACTACCTTCCATAAAGACAAGGCTACCATCCAATGGAGTATCAAAAATATCAACAATAAACTACCTTCCATAATGACAAGGCTACCAACCATTGGAGTAACAGAAATCACAATGACAGACTACCTTCCATAATGACAAGGCTACCATCCATTAGAGTAACAAAAATCTCGACAACAGACTACCTTCCATAATGACAAGGCTATCATCCATTGGAGTAACAAAAATATCGACAACATACTACGTTCCATAATTACAAGGCTACCATCCATTGGAGTAACCAAAATCTCGATGAAAGACTACCTACCATAATGACAACGCTACCATCCATTGGAGTAACAAAATATCGACAACAAACTACCTTCCATAATGACAAGGCTATCATCATATGGATTAACAAAAATATTGAAAACAGACTACGTTCCATAATTACAAGGCTACCATCCATTGGATTAACAAAATATCGACGACAGACTACGTTCCATAATAACAAGGCTACCGTCCATTGGAATAACAAAAATCTCGACAATAGATTACCTTCCATAATGACAAGGCTACCATCCATTGGAGTAACAAAAATATGAACAACAAACTATCTTCCATAATGACAAGGTTACCATCCATTGGAGTAACAAAAATCTCAACGACAGACTACCTTCCATAATGACAAGGCTACCATCCATTGGAGTAACAAAATATCGACAACAGACTATGTTCCATGATGACAAGGCTACCATCCATTGGAATAACAAAAATCTCGACCACATACTACCTTCCATAATGACAAGGCTATCATCCAATGGAATAACAAAAATATCAACAACATACTACCTTCCATAACGACAAGGCTACCATCCATTGGAGTAACAAAAATCTGAACAACAGACTCCTTCCATAATGACAAGGCTACCATCCATTGGAGTAACAAAAATCTCAACGACAGACTACCTTCCATAATGACAATGCTACCATCCATTGGAGTAACAGAAATCACAATGACAAATTACCTTCCATAATGACAAAGCTACCATCCATTGGAGTAACAGAAATCTCGACAACAGACTTCCTCCCATAATGACAAGGCTATCATCCATTGGATTAACAACAATATCTACAACAGACTACCTTCCATAATGAAAAGGCTATCATCCATTGGAGTAACAAAAATATCGACAACAGACTACGTTCCATAATTACAAGGCTACCATCCATTGTGGTAACAAAAATCTCGACAACACAATACTTTCCATAATGACAAGGTTGCCATCCATTGGAATAACAAAAATATAGACAACAAACTACCTTCAATAATGACAAGGCTACCATCCATTGGAGTATCAAAAATATCAACAATAGACTACCTTCCATAATGACAAGGTTATCATCAATTGGAGTAACAAAAATATCTACAACAGACAACCTTCCATAATGACAAGGCTACCATCTATTTGAGTAACAAAATATCGACAATAGACTACCTTCCATAATGACCAGGCTACCATCCAATAGAATAAAAAAAATATCAACAACATATTACTTTCTATAACGACAAGGCTACCATTCATTGGGGTAACAAAAATCTGAACAATAGACTACCTTTGATATTGACAAGGCTTCCATCCATTGGAGTAACAAAAATCTCAAAGACAGACTACCTTCCATAATAAAAAGGCTACCATCCATTGGAGTAACAAAAATCTCGACAACAGACTACCATCCATTGTGGTAACAAAAATCTCGACAACAGACTAATTTCCATAATGACAAGGTTGCCATCCATTGGAATAACAAAAATATAGACAATAGACTACCTTCCATAATGACAAGGCTACCATCCATTGGAGTATCAAAAATATAAAAAATAGACTACCTTCCATAATGACAAGGCTATCATCAATTGGAGTAACATAATTATCTACAATAGACTACCTTCCATAATGACAAGGCTACCATCCATTTGAGTAACAAAATATCGACAATAGACTACCTTCCATAATGACAAGGCTACCTTCCAATGGAGTAACAAAAATATCTACAACAGACTACCTTCCATAATGATAAGGCTATCATCCATTGGAGTAACAAAAATATCGACAACAGACTATGTTCAATAATTACAAGGCTACCATCCATTGGAGTAAAAAATTTTTTGACAAAAGACTACCTTACATAATAACAAGGATACCATCCATTGGAGTAACAAAAATATCGACAACGGACTACCTTCCGTAATGATAAGGCTATCATCACTTGGGTTAACAAAAATATCGACAACAGACTACGTTCCGTAATTACAAGGCTAACATCCATTGGAGTAACAAAATATCGACAACAGACTACGTTCAATAATAACAAGGCTACAATCCATTGGAGTAACAAAAATCTCGACAAGAGACTACATTCCATAATGACAAGGCTACCATCCATTGGAATAACAGAAATATCGACAACAGACTACCTTCCACAATGACAAGGCTATCATCCAATGGATTAACAAAAATATTGACAAAAGACTATGTTCCATAATTACAAGGCTACCATCCATTGGATTAACAAAATATCGACAACAGACTACGTTCCATAATAACAAAGCTACCATCCATTGGAATAGCAAAAATCTCGACAACAAACTACCTTCCATAATGACAAGGCAACCATTAATTGGAGTAACAAAAATATGAACAACTGACTATCTTCCATAATGACAAGGTTACCATCCATTGGAGTAACAAAAATCTCAACGACAAACTACCTTCCATAATGACAAGGCTACCATCCATTAGAGTAACAAAATATCGATAACAGACTATGTTCCATGATAACAAGGCTACCATCCATTGGAATAACAAAAAGCTCGACCACAGACTACCTTCCATAATGACAAGGCTACCATCCAATGGAATAACAAAAATATCAAGAACATATTACCTTCCATAACGACAAGGCTACTCTCCATTGGAGTAACAAAAGTATGAACAACAGACTCCTTCCATAATGACAAGGCTACCATCCATTGGAGTAACAGAAATATCGACAACAGACTACCTTCGATAATGACAAGGCTACCATCCAATGGAATAACAAAAATATCAAGAACATATTACCTTCCATAACGACAAGGCTACTCTCCATTGGAGTAACAAAAATATGAACAACAGACTCCTTCCATAATGACAAGGCTACCATCCATTGGAGTAACAGAAATATCGACAACAGACTACCTTCCATAATGACAAGGCTATCATCCAATGGATTAACAAAAATATTGACAAAATAATATGTTCCATAATTACAAGGCTACCATCCATTGGATTAACAAAATATCGACAATAGACTACGTTCCACAATAAGAAGGCTACCATCCATTGGAATAACAAAAATCTCGACAACAAACTACCTTCCATAATGACAAGGCAACCATCCATTGGGGTAACAAAAATCTCAACGACAGACTACCTTCCATAATGACAAGGCTACCCTCCATTGGAGTAACAAAATATCGACAACAGACTATGTTCCATAATGACAACGCTACCATCCATTGGAATAACAAAAATATCGACCACAAACTACCTTCCATAATGATAAGACTACCATCCAATGGAATAACAAAAATATCAACAACATACTACCTTCCATAACGACAAGTCTACCATCCATTGGAGTAACAAAAATCTAAACAACAGACTACCTTCCATAATGACAAGGCTACCATCCATTGGAGTAAAAAATATTTGAACAATAGACTACCATCCATAATGACAAGGCTACTATCCATTGGAGTAACAAAAATCACAATGACAGACTACCTTCCATAATGACAAGGCTACCATCCATTGGAGTAACAGAAATCTTGTAACCAGACTACCTTCCATAATGACAAGGCTACCATCTATTAGAGTAATAAAACTCTCGACAACAGACTACATTCCATAATGATAAGTCTACCATCCATTGCAATAACAAAAATATCGATAACAAACTACCTTCCATAATGAAAAGGCTACCATGCATTGGAATAAAAAAAATATCGACAACAGACTACGTTCCGTAATGACAAGGCTACCATCCATTGTGGTGACAAAAATCTCGACAACAGACTACCTTTCATAATGACAAGGCTACCATCCATTGGAATAACAAAAATCTCGATAATAGACTACCTTCCATAATGACAAGGCTACCATCCATTGGAGTAACAGAAATATCGGCAACAGACTACCTTCCACAATGACAAGGCTATCATCCAATGGATTAACAAAAATATTGACAAAAGACTATGTTCCATAATTACAAGGCTACCATCCATTGGATTAACAAAATATCGACAATAGACTACGTTCGATAATAACAAGGCTACCATCCATTGGAATAACAAAAATCTCGACAACAAACTACCTTCCATAATGACAAGGCAACCATCCATTGGAGTAACAAAAATATGAACAACAAACCATCTTCCATAATGACAAGGTTACCATCCATTGGAGTAACAAAAATCTCAACGACATACTACCTTCCATAATGACAAGGCTACCATCCATTGGAGTAACAAAATATCGACAACAGACTATGTTCCATGATTACAAGGCTACCATCCATTGGAATAACAAAAAGCTCGACCACAGACTACCTTCCATAATGACAAGGCTACACTCCAATGGAATAACAAAAATATCAACAACATATTACCTTCCATAACGACAAGGCTACTCTCCATTGGAGTAACAAAAATATGAATAAAAAACTCCTTCCATAATGACAAGGCTACCATCCATTGTTGTAACAGAAATATCGACAACAGACTACCTTCCATAATGACAAGGCTATCATCCAATGGATTAACAAAAATATTGACAAAAGACTATGTTCCATAATTACAAGGCTACCATCCATTGGATTAACAAAATATCGACAACAGACTATGTTCCATAATAACAAGGCTACCATCCATTGGAATAACAAAAATCTCGACAACAAACTACATTCGATAATGACAAGGCAACCATCCATTGGAGTAACAAAAATATGAACAACAGACTATCTTCCATAAAGACAAGGTTACCATCCATTGGAGTAACAAAAATCTCAATGACAGACTACCTTCCATAATGACAAGGCTACCATCCATTGAAATAACAAAATATCGACAACAGACTATGTTCCATAATGACAAGGCTACCATCCATTTGAATAACAAAAATATCGACCACAGACTACCTTCCATAATGATAAGGATACCATCCAATGGAATAACAAAAATATCAACAACATACTACCTTCCATAACGACAAGTCTACCATCCATTGGAGTAACAAAAATCTAAACAACAAACTACCTTCCATAATGAGCAGGCTACCATCCATTGGAGTAACAAAAATCTCAACGACAGACTACCATCCATAATGACAAGGCTACCATCCATTGGAGTAAAAAATATTTGAACAATAGACTACCATCCATAATGACAAGGCTACCATCCATTGGAGTAACAAAAATCACAATGATAGACTACCTTCCATAATGACAAGGCTACCATCCATTGGAGTAACAGAAATCTTGTAAACAGACTACCTTCCATAATGACAAGGCTACCATCTATTAGAGTAACAAAAGTATCGACAACAGACTACTTTCCATAATGATAAGTCTACCATCCATTGGAATAACAAAAATATCGATAACAAACTACCGTCCATAATGAAAAGGCTATCATCCATTGGAGTAACAAAAATATTGACAACAGACTACGTTCCATAATGACAAGGCTACCATCCATTGTGGTAACAAAAATCTCGACAACAGACTACCTTTCATAATGACAAGGCTACCATCCATTGGAATAACAAAAATCTCGATAATAGACTATGTTCCATAATGACAAGGCTACCATCCATTGGAGTATCAAAAATATCAACAATAGACTACCTTCCATAATGACAAGGCTACCATCCATTAGAGTAACAGAAATCTCGACAACAGACTACCTTCAATAATGACAAGGCTATCATCCATTGGATTAACAAAAATATCTACAGCAGACTACCTTCCATAATGACAAGGCTATCATCCATTGGAGTAACAAAAATATCGACAACAGACTACGTTCTATAATGACAAGGCTACCATCTATTGTGGTAACAAAAATCTCAACGACTGACTACCTTCCATAAAGACAAGGCTACCATCCAATGGAGTATCAAAAATATCAACAATAGACTACCTTCCATAATGACAAGGCTACCAACCATTGGAGTAACAGAAATCACAATGACAGACTACCTTCCATAATGACAAGGCTACCATCCATTAGAGTAACAAAAATCTCGACAACAGACTACCTTCCATAATGACAAGGCTATCATCCATTGGAGTAACAAAAATATCGACAACATACTACGTTCCATAATTACAAGGCTACCATCCATTGGAGTAACCAAAATCTCGATAAAAGACTACCTACCATAATGACAACGCTACCATCCATTGGAGTAACAAAATATCGACAACAAACTACCTTCCATAATGACAAGGCTATCATCATATGGATTAACAAAAATATTGAAAACAGACTACGTTCCATAATTACAAGGCTACCATCCATTGGATTAACAAAATATCGACGACAGACTACGTTCCATAATAACAAGGCTACCGTCCATTGGAATAACAAAAATCTCGACAATAGACTACCTTCCATAATGACAAGGCTACCATCCATTGGAGTAACAAAAATATGAACAACAAACTATCTTCCATAATGACAAGGTTACCATCCATTGGAGTAACAAAAATCTCAACGACAGACTACCTTCCATAATGACAAGGCTACCATCCATTGGAGTAACAAAATATCGACAACAGACTATGTTCCATGATGACAAGGCTACCATCCATTGGAATAACAAAAATCTCGACCACATACTACCTTCCATAATGACAAGGCTATCATCCAATGGAATAACAAAAATATCAACAACATACTACCTTCCATAACGACAAGGCTACCATCCATTGGAGTAACAAAAATCTTAACAACAGACTCCTTCCATAATGACAAGGCTACCATCCATTGGAGTAACAAAAATCTCAACGACAGACTACCTTCCATAATGACAATGCTACCATCCATTGGAGTAACAGAAATCACAATGACAAATTACCTTCCATAATGACAAAGCTACCATCCATTGGAGTAACAGAAATCTCGACAACAGACTTCCTTCCATAATGACAAGGCTATCATCCATTGGATTAACAACAATATCTACAACAGACTACCTTCAATAATGAAAAGGCTATCATCCATTGGAGTAACAAAAATATCGACAACAGACTACGTTCCATAATTACAAGGCTACCATCCATTGTGGTAACAAAAATCTCGACAACACAATACTTTCCATAATGACAAGGTTGCCATCCATTGGAATAACAAAAATATAGACAACAAACTACCTTCAATAATGACAAGGCTACCATCCATTGGAGTATCAAAAATATCAACAATAGACTACCTTCCATAATGACAAGGCTATCATCAATTGGAGTAACAAAAATATCTACAACAGACAACCTTCCATAATGACAAGGCTACCATCTATTTGAGTAACAAAATATCGACAATAGACTACCTTCCATAATGACAAGGCTACCATCCAATAGAATAAAAAAAATATCAACAACATATTACTTTCTATAACGACAAGGCTACCATCAATTGGGGTAACAAAAATCTGAACAATAGACTACCTTTGATATTGACAAGGCTCCCATCCATTGGAGTAACAAAAATCTCAAAGACAGACTACCTTCCATAATAAAAAGGCTACCATCCATTGGAGTAACAAAAATCTCGACAACAGACTACCATCCATTGTGGTAACAAAAATCTCGATAACAGACTAATTTCCATAATGACAAGGTTGCCATCCATTGGAATAACAAAAATATAGACAATAGACTACCTTCCATAATGACAAGGCTACCATCCATTGGAGTATCAAAAATATAAAAAATAGACTACCTTCCATAATGACAAGGCTATCATCAATTGGAGTAACATAATTATCTACAATAGACTACCTTCCATAATGACAAGGCTACCATCCATTTGAGTAACAAAATATCGACAATAGACTACCTTCCATAATGACAAGGCTACCTTCCAATGGAGTAACAAAAATATCTACAACAGACTACCTTCCATAATGATAAGGCTATCATCCATTGGAGTAACAAAAATATCGACAACAGACTATGTTCAATAATTACAAGGCTACCATCCATTGGAGTAAAAAAATTTTTGACAAAAGACTACCTTACATAATAACAAGGATACCATCCATTGGAGTAACAAAAATATCGACAACGGACTACCTTCCGTAATGATAAGGCTATCATCACTTGGGTTAACAAAAATATCGACAACAGACTACGTTCCGTAATTACAAGGCTAACATCCATTGGAGTAACAAAATATCGACAACAGACTACGTTCAATAATAACAAGGCTACAATCCATTGGAGTAACAAAAATCTCGACAAGAGACTACATTCCATAATGACAAGGCTACCATCCATTGGAATAACAAAAATCTCGACAATAGACTACCTTCCATAAAAACAAGGTTACTATCTATTGGAGTATAAAAAATATAAACAATAGACTACCTTCCATAATGACAAGGCTACCATCCATTGGAGTAACAGAAATCACAATGAAAAACTACCTTCCATAATGACAAAGCTACCATCCATTGGAGTAACAGAAATCTCGACAACAGACTTCCTTCCATAATGACAAGGCTATCATCCATTGGATTAACAACAATATCTACAACAGACTACCTTCCATAATGAAAAGGCTATCATCCATTGGAGTAACAAAAATATCGACAACAGACTACGTTCCATAATTACAAGGCTACCATCCATTGTGGTAACAAAAATCTCGACAACAAAATACTTTCCATAATGACAAGGTTGCCAATCATTGGAATAACAAAAATATAGACAACAAACTACCTTCAATAATGACAAGGCTACCATCCATTGGAGTATCAAAAATATCAACAATAGACTACCTTCCATAATGACAAGGCTATCATCAATTGGAGTAACAAAAATATCTACAACAGACAACCTTCCATAATGACAAGGCTACCATCCATTTGAGTAACAAAATATCGACAATAGACTACCTTCCATAATGACAAGGCTACCATCCAATAGAATAAAAAAAAATATCAACAACATATTACTTTCTATAACGAAAAGGCTACCATCCATTGGGGTAACAAAAATCTGAACAACATACTACCTTTGAAAATGACATGGCTACCATCCATTGGAGTAACAAAAATCTCAACGACAGACTACCTTCCATAATAAAAAGGCTACCGTCCATTGGAGTAACAAAAATCTCGACAACAGACTACCATCCATTGTGGTAACAAAAATCTCGACAACAGACTAATTTCCATAATGACAAGGTTGCCATCCATTGGAATAACAAAAATATAGACAATAGACTACCTTCCATAATGACAAGGCTACCATCCATTGGAGTATTAAAAATATCAACAATAGACTACCTTCCATAATGACAAGGCGATCATCAATTGGAGTAACATAATTATCTACAATAGACTACCTTCCATAATGACAAGGCTACCATCCATTTGAGTAACAAAATATCAACAATAGACTACCTTCCATAATGACAAGGCTACCATCCAATGGAGTAACAAAAATATCTACAACAGACTACCTTCCATAATGATAAGGCTATCATCCATTGGAGTAACAAAAATATCGACAACAGACTATGTTCCATAATGACAAGGCTACCATCCATTGGAATAACAAAAATCTCGACAATAGACTACCTTCCATAAAAACAAGGCTACCATCTATTGGAGTATAAAAAATATAAACAATAGACTACCTTCCATAATGACAAGGCTACCATCCATTGGAGTAACAGAAATCACAATGACAAACTACCTTCCATAATGACAAAGCTACCATCCATTGGAGTAACAGAAATCTCGACAACAGACTTCCTTCCATAATGACAAGGCTATCATCGATTGGGGTAACAAAAATATCGACAACAGACTACGTTCCATAATTACAAGGCTACCATCCATTGTGGTAAGAAAAATCGCGACAACAGACTAATTTCCATAATGACAAGGTTGCCATCCATTGGAATAACCAAAATATAGACAATAGACTACCTTCCATAATGACAAGGCTACCATCCATTGGAGTATCAAAAATATCAACAATAGACTACCTTCCATAATGACAAGGCTATCATCAATTGGAGTAACAAAAATATCTACAATAGACTACCTTCCATAATGACAAGGCTACCATCCATTTGAGTAACAAAATATCGACAATATACTACCTTCCATAATGACAAGGCTACCATCCAATGGAGTAAAAAAAATATCTACAATAGACTACCTTCCATAATGACAAGGCTACCATCCATTGGAATAACAAAATATCGACAATAGACTACCTTCCATAATGCCAAGGCTACCATCCAATGGAATAACAAAAATATCAACAACATACTACTTTATATAACGACAAGGCTACCATCCATTGGGGTAACAAAAATCTGAACAACAAACTACCTTTCACAATGACAAGGCTACCATCCGTTGGAGTAACAAAAATCTCAACGACAGACTAGCTTCCATAATAAAAAGTCTACCATCCATTGGAGTAACAAAAATCTCGACAACAGACTACCTTCCATAATGACAAGGCTATCATCCATTGGAGTAACAAAAATATCGACAACAGACTATGTTCCATAATTACAAGGCTACCTTCCATTGGAGTAAAAAAATCTTGACAAAATACTACCTTCCATAATGACAAGGTTACCATCCATTGGAGTAACAAAAATATCGACAATAAACTACGTTCCATAATGACAAGGCTACCATCCATTTTGGCAACAAAAATCTCGACAACAGACTACCTTCCATAATGACAAGGCTACCATCCATTCGAATAACAAAAATCTTGACAATAGACTACCTTCCATAATAACAAGGCTACCATCCATTGGAGTATAAAAAATATTAACAATAGACTACCTTCCTTAATGACAATTCTACCATCCATTGCAGTAACAGAAATCACAATGACAAACTACCTTCCATAATGACAAGGCTACCATCCATTGGAGTAACAGAAATCTCGACAACAGACTTCCTTCCATAATGACAAGGCTATCATCCATTGGATTAACAAAAATATCTACAACAAACTACCTTCCATAAGGACAAGGCTACCATCCATTGGAGTAACAAAAATATCAACAATAGACTACCTTCCATAATGACAAGGCTATCATCAATTGGAGTAACAAAAATATCTACAACAGACGACCTTCCATAATGACAAGGCTACCATCCATTTTGGAAACAAAATATAGACAATATACTACCTTCCATAATGACAAGGCTACCATCCAATGGAATAAAAAAAATATCAACAACATACTACTTTCTATAACGGCAAGGCTACCATCCATTGTGGTAACAAAAATCTGAACAACAGACTACCTTTCATAATGACAAGGCTACCATCCATTGGAGTAACAAAAATCTCAATGACAGACTACCTTCCATAATAAAAAGGCTACCATCCATTGGAGTAACAAAAATCTCGACAACAGACTACCGTCTATAATGACAAGGCTATCATCCATTGGGTTAACCAAAATATCAACAACAGACTATGTTCCGTAATTACAAGGCTAACATCCATTGGAGTACCAAAATATCGACAACAGAGTACATTCCATAATAAAAAGGCTACTATCCATTGGAGTAAAAAAAATCTCGACAAAAGACTACCTTCCATAATGACAAGGATACCATCCATTGGAGTAACAAAATAAACGACAACAGACTACCTTCCATAATGACAAGGCTATCATCCATTGGGTTAACAAAAATATCGACAACAGACTACCTTCCGTAATGACAAGGCTACCATCCATTGGAGTAACAAAAATCTCGACAACCGACTACCTTCCATAATGACAAGGCTACCATCCATTGGAATAACAAAAATCTCGACAGTAGACTACCTTCCATAATAACAAGGCTACCATCCATTGGAGTATAAAAAATAGCAACAATAGACTACCTTTCATAATAACAAGGCTACCATCCATTGGATTAACATAAATCACAATGACAAACTACCTTCCATAACGACAAGCCTACCATCCATTGGAGTAATAGAAATCTCGACAACAGACTTCCTTCCATAATGACAAGGCTATCATCCATTGGATTAACAAAAATATCTCCAACAGACTACCTTCCATAATGACAAGGCTACCATCCATTGGAGAAAAAAAAATCTCGACAAAAGACTTCCTTCCATAATTACAAGGCTATCATCCATTGGGTTAACAAAAATATCTACAACAGACTAGCTTCCATAATGACAAGGCTAACATCCATTGGAGTAACAAAATATCGACAATAGACTACCTTCCATAATAACAAGACTACCATCCAATGGAATAACAAAAATATCAACAACATACTACTTTCTATAACGACAAGGCTACCATCCATTGGGGTAACAAAAATCTGAACAACAGACTACCTTTCATAATGACAAGGCTACCATCCATTGGAGTAACAAAAATCTCAATGACAGACTACCTTCCATAATGACAAGGCTACAATCCATTAGAATAACAAAAATATCGACAATAGACTACCTTCCATAATAACAAGGCTACCATCCATTGGAGTATAAAAAATATCAACAATAGACTACCGTCCATAATGACAAGGCTACCATCCATTGGAGTAACAGAAATCACAATGACAAATTACCTCCCATAATGACAAATCTACCATCCATTGGAGTAACAGAAATCTCAACAACAGACTTCCTTCCATAATGACAAGGCTATCATCCACTGGATTAACAAAAATATCTACAACAGACTACCTTCCAAAATGACAAGGCTATCATCCATTGGAGTAACAAAAATATCGACAACAGACTACGTTCAATAGTTACATGGCTACCATCCATTGTGGTAACAAAAATCTCGACAACAGACTAATTTCCATAATGACAAGGTTGCCATCCATTGGAATAACAAATATATAGACAACAGACTACCTTCCATAATGACAATGCTACCATCCATTGGAGTATCAAAAATATCAACAATAGACTACCTTCCATAATGACAAGGCTATCATCAATTGGAGTAACAAAAATATCTACAACAGACTACCTTCCATAATGACAAGGCTACCATCCATTTGATTAACAAAATATCGACAATAGACTACCTTCCATAATGAAAAGGCTACCATCCTATGGAATAACAAAAATATTAGCAACATACTACTTTCTATAACGAAAAGGCTACCATCCATTGGGGTAACAAAAATCTGAACAACAGACTACCTTTCATAGTGACAAGGCTACCATCCATTGGAGTAACAAAAATCTCAACGACAGACTACCTTACATAATAAAAAGGCTACCATCCATTGGAGTAAAAAAAATATCGACAATAGACTACCTTCCATAATGACAAGGCTATCATCCATTGGAGTAACAAAAATATCGACAACAAACTATGTTCCATAATTACAAGGCTACCATCCATTGGAGTAAAAAAAATCTCGACAAAAGACTTCCTTCCATAATGACAAGGATACCATCCATTGGAGTCACAAAAATATCGAAAATAGACTACCTTCCATAATGACAAGGCTATAATCCATTGGGTTAACAAAAATATCGAAAACAGACTACGTTCCGTAATTACAAGGCTAACATCCATTGGAGTAACAAAATATTGACAACAGACTACGTTCAATAATAACAAGGCTACCATCCATTGGAATAACAAAAATCTTGACAACAGACTACCTTCCATAATTACAAGGCTACCATCCATTGGTGTAACAAAAATCTGAACAACATACTACCTTCCATAATGACAAGGCTACCATACATTGGACTAACAGAAATCACAACAACAGACTACCTTCGATAATGACAAGGATACCATCCATTAGAGTAAAAAATATTTGAACAATAGACTACCTTCCATAATGACAAGGCTACCATCCATTGGAGTAACAGAAATCACAATGACATAGTCCCTTCCATAATGATAAGGCTACCATCCATTGGAATAAAAAAATATCGATAACAGACTATCTTCCATAATGACAAGGCTACCATCCATTGGAGTAACAAAAATATCGACAACAGACTGCGTTCCATAATGACCAGGTTACCATCCATTTTGGTAACAAAAATCTTGACAATAGACTACCTTCCATAATGACAAGGCTGCCATCCATTGGAATAACAAATATCTCGACAATAGACTACCTTCCATAATAAGAAGGCTACCATCCATTGGAGTATAATAAATATCAACAATAGACTACCTTCCATAATGAAAAGGCTACCATCCGTTGGAGTAACAGAAATCACAATGACAAACTACCTTCCATAAAGACAAGGCTACCATCCATTGGAGTAACAGAAATCTCGACAACAGGCTTCCTTCCATAATGACAAGGCTACCATCCATTGGAGTAACAGAAATCTTGACAACAGACTTCCTTCCATAATGACAAGGCTATCATCAATTAGAGTAACAAAAATATCTACAACAGACTACCTTCCATAATGACAAGGCTACCATTCATTTGAATAACAAAATATCGAAAATAGACTACCTTCCATAATGACAAGGCTACCATCCAATGGAATAACAAAAATATCAACAACATACTACTTTCTATAACGACAAGGCAACCATCCATTGGGGTAACAAAAATCTGAACAACATACTACCTTCCATAATGACAAGGCTACCATCCATTGGAGTAACAAAAATCTCAACGATAGACTACCTTCCATAATAAAAAGGATATCATCCATTGGAGTAATAAAAATATCGACAACAGACTATGTTCCATAATTACAAGGCTACCATCCATTGGAGAAAAAAAAATCTCGACAAAAGACTACCTTACATAATGACAAGGATACCATCCATTGGAGTAACAAAAATATCGACAACAGACTACCTTCCATAATGACAAGGCTAACATCCATTGGGTTAACAAAAATATCGACAAAAGAGTATGTTCCGTAATTACAAGGCTAACATCCATTGGAGTAACAAATTATCGACAACAGACTACCTTACATAATAATAAGGCTACCATCCATTGGAGTAACAAAAATCCCTACAATAGACTACCTTCCATAATGACAAGGCTACCATCCATTGGAATAACAAAAATCTCGACAATAGACTACTTTCCATAATAACAAGGCTACCATCCATTGGAGTATAAAAAATATCAACAATAGACTACCTTCCATAATGACAAGGCTACCATCCATTGGAGTAACAGTAATCACAATAACAAACTACCTTCCATAATGACAAGGCTACCATCCATTGGAGTAACAGAAATCTCGACAACAGACTTCCTTCCATAATGACAAGGCTATCATCCATTAGATTAACAAAAATACCTAAAACAGACTACCTTCCAAAATGACAAGGCTATCATCCATTGGAGTAACTAAAATATCGGCAACAGACTACGTTCTATAATGACAAGGCTATCATCCATTGGAGTAACAAAAATATCGACAACAGACTACGTTCCATAATTACAAGGCTACCATCCATTGTGGTAACAAAAATCTCGACAACAGACTAATTTCCATAATGACAAGGTTGCCATCCATTGGAATAACAAAAATATAGACAACATACTACCTTCCATAATGGCAAGGCAACCATCCAATGGAATAACAAAAATATCAACAACATACTACTTTCTATAACGACAAGGCTACCATCCATTGGAGTAAAAAAAATCTCGACAAAAGACTACCTTACATAATGACAAGGATACCATCCATTGGAGTAACAAAAATATCGACAACAGACTACCTTCCATAATGACAAGGCTATCATCCATTGGGTTAACAAAAATATCGACAACAGACTACGTTCCGTAATTAGAAGGCTAACATCCATTGGAGTAACAAAATATTGACAACAGACTACGTTCAATAATAACAAGGCTACCATCCATTGGAGTAACAAAAATCTTGACAACAGACTACCTTCCATAATGACAAGGCTACCATCCATTGGTGTAACAAAAATCTGAACAACATACTACCTTCCATAATGACAAGTCAACCATACATTGGACTAACAGAAATCACAACGACAAACTACCTTACATAATGACAAGGCTACCATCCATTGCAGTAAAAAATATTTGAACAATAAACTACCTTCCATAATGACATGGCTACCATCCATTGGAGTAATAGAAATCACAATGACAAACTACCTTCCATAATGATAAGGCTACCATCCATTGGAATAAAAAAATATCGATAACAGACTACCTTCCATAATGACAAGGCTACCATCCACTGGAGTAACAAAAATATTGACAACAGACTACGTTCCATAATGACAAGGTTACCATCCATTTTGGTAACAAAAATCTTGACAACAGACTACCTTCCATAATGACAAGGCTATCATCCATTGGAATAACAAAAATCTCGACAATAGACTACCTTCCATAATAACAAGGCTACCATCCGTTGGAGTAACATAAATCACAATGACAAACTACCTTCCATAATGACAAGGCTACCATCCATTGGAGTAACATAAATCTCGACAACGGGCTTCCTTCCATAATGAGAAGCCTACCATCCATTGGAGTAATAGAAATCTCGACAACAGACTTCCTTCCATAATTACAAGGCTATCATCCATTGGATTAACAAAAATATCTCCAACAGACTATCTTCCATAATGACAAGGCTACCATCCATTGGAGAAAAAAAAATCTCGACAAAAGACTTCCTTCCATAATTACAAGGCTATCATCCATTGGGTTAACAAAAATATCGACAACAGACTATGTTCCATAATTACAAGGCTAACATCCATTTGAGTAACAAATTATCGACAACAGACTACGTTCCATAATAACAAGGCTACCATCCATTGGAGTAACAAAAATCTCGACAATAGACTACCTTCCATAATGACAAGGCTACCATCCATTTGAATAACAAAAATCTCGACAATAGACTACTTTCAATAATAACAAGGCTACCATTTATTGGAGTATAAAAAATATCAACAATAGACTACCTTCCATAATGACAAGGCTACCATCCATTGGAGTAACAGAAATCTCGACAATAGACTTCCTTCCATAATGCCAAGGCTATCATCCATTGGATTAACAAAAATATCTACAACAGACTACCTTCCAAAATGACAAGGCTATCATCCATTGGAGTAACTAAAATATCGACAACAGACTACGTTCCATAATTACAAGGCTACCATCCATTGTGGTAACAAAAATCTCGACAACAAACTAATTTCCATAATGAAAAGGTTGCCATCAATTGGAATAACAAAAATATAGACAACAATCTACCTTCCATAATGACAAGGCTACCATCCATTGGAGTATAAAAAATCTCGACAAAAGACTTCCTTCCATAATGACAAGGCTATAATCAATTGAAGTAACAAAAATATGAACAGCAGACTACCTTCCATAATTACAAGGCTATCATCCATTTGAGTAACAAAATATCGACAATAGACTACCTTCCATAATGACAAGGCTACCATCCAATGGAATAACAAAAATATCAACAACATACTACTTTCTATAACGACAAGGCTACCATCCATTGGGGTAACAAAAATCTGAACAACAAACTACCTTTCATAATGACAAGGCTACCATCCATTGGAGTAACAAAAATCTCAAAGACAGACTACCTTACATAATAAAAAGGCTACCATCCATTGGAGTAACAAAATTCTCGACAACAGACTACCTTCCATAATTACAAGGCTATCATCCATAGATTAAGAAAAATATCTACAACAGACTACCTTCCAAAATGACAAGGCTATCATCCATTGGAGTAACTAAAATATCGACAACAGACTACGTTCCATAATTACAAGGCTACCATCCATTGGAGTAACAAAAATCTCGACAATAGACTACCTTCCATAATGACAAGGCTACCATCCGTTGGAATAACAAAAATCTCGACAATAGACTACTTTCCATAATAACAAGGCTACCATCCATTGGAGTATCAAAAATATCAACAATAGACTACCTTCCATAATGACAAGGCTTTCATCAATTGGAGTAACAAAAATATCTACATCAGACTACCTTCCCTAATGACAAGGCTACCATCCATTTGAGTAACAAAATATCGAAAATAGTGCATACAACACTATCTCATTTTGAGCATCATGACATCGTGAATTTCATACATCATGACATTGCATACAACTAATGTTTTACCTTTACAGGAAAAAGGTCAATCCAAAGATGATTACTATCAACTATCGCAATTCCAGATTCGATTCATGTATCTATCCAAGGCACATCTGTGAGTGATTGATTGTAGATTCGATACCTGTATCTAGCCAGGGCATATCTGCATGAAGAGTTTGAAGATCAACCCCTGTAACAGGCCAGGAAATTATCTTTCATTCTCAGGTCAGAGGTCGACACCTGTATCCAGCCAAGAAAGCTATCTCTACCAACCTTCTACAATTCCAGATTCGATACCTGTATCCAGCCAGGGCACATCTGTAGACACTAATTCCAGATTCGATTCCTGTATCTAGCCAGGGCAAATCTGTGAGCAACCAATAGTGGATTCGACTCCTGTATCTAGCTAGGGCATATATGTATGAAGAGTTTGAAGATCAACACCTGTAACAAGCCAGGAAACATCTTCCCTTCTTAAAGCACGCAAGTGCTCGCTAAGGAATCTCTTACGCGATCAACACTTCCAAATGGCATCTATAAGCTCATTCCCGACAAGGTTCTACCATGCCTCCAGATGGAATCTATAAGCCCATCCTCCTATCCACCATCTCTCCAAATAGCATCTATAAGCCCATTCCCGCCATCACATTGCCGATACTCCAGCATGCGAGTGCAAATTTCCGGGCACTCTAGTGTCCAATCTCCTTTTACCCTCGAGTCGCGAAAGGAAAACTTCCCAATCTAACTCTTCAGGTTCAAGAAGATTGAACAGGGGCAACTGTTGTACCCCAAAATTTTCCCTCCCATTTCCTCAACATTTTCTCACCACAAGACCCTTAGAGCTCAAGATCCAGTTAGGGTTTCCTCTGCTCAAGACTCCTCCTTGCATTGTTGACCCAAATTAGGGTTTGTGTTTGCACAAAGATGTTTTGACCTAAAATTCCTAAGATGACTTTCATTCTTCATATTGGACTCCCAAGTTTATCCATACCAAGTTTCAAGCCTTGATTCCAATCTTTGCCCAGTCAATTGGACAGTTGACCTAGAAATCAGCTATGTTGGGGAAAAAGTCAACTGTGGTCAATTGACAGTCAAACCTCATGATTTTTGACCCACATCAACATTATGGACTCATTTGAACCATTTGGTCAAGTTTGGATCATAATTCCACAAGAAATTTGATCAGATAACCAAAAGGGCAAAATGGTCATTTTTAGGGTTTTGACTGCACAAAGGCAATTTTTGACTGTTTGACCTAACCAATGGAAAACCAAGCCCATATATGGACTCAAGGACCCAATGGAATTGTCTTGACATGTTCAACAAGTTCAAAAGATCCCAAATGCACAAGATTGACAGATGAATTTTCCAGTCAATTGATCAATTTTTGACTGTATACTGAAAAGTCAAACTTTGACCTTTTGGTCAAAATCAAGTGTCAAGATTCATTTTCCATCAAAACATGTCAAAACATGAAACTTGTTCATCAAGAAATCAAAAATCACAAATTAGGGTTTGAAATGAAGAATTTTCATAACTTAGAATTTTTCTAAGTTATGAAAATCCCTAATTTTTTCCTAACTTTGTCCCATTTTTTCACCAAGATTCATTTGGATTCAAACAAAAGTCAAAACATGAAAGTTGTAGTCCATTGAAAAATCTACAACTTTGATTCACAAAGTTTCCTCAAAAGAAGCTTGTAACTCAAGTTATGATTTTTGGAATAAGGGTGCAAAACATTTCTTAACTTAGAAAAATTTTGACCTATTCTAGGCAGGATTTTTGCCTAACTTCATGGCCACTTTTCACATGCTTCAACTTGGAATTTCAAATTGAATTACAAAGATGGATTGTAGTACACATTCCAAGCTTTCCAAAATGTCAAAGAACTCATCAAACAACCTTGTGGTTAGGGAGAATCGAATTTGGCAATATGGGCAAAACTCACTTTGTTCATGAGCCATTTCCATGTCCATAACTTTGCATTTTTGAACTAAGCATGCTCTAAGCTAGATTACAGGTCCTTTATCTCATCCACACGCATAAATTTAATGCCAATCCTTTATGTTTAAGCCTTATCTTGTGTGTTTAACCATTGCATACAAGATTAACCTTAAAATGGAAAAAGCAATATATCCATTTTTGAAAAGTGGAACTTTATGTCAAGATTGCAATCTTTGAAGTACAATGCAAATCCTTTTAGCACAAGTTAAGGGACATAACTCACAGATCAAGACTAAAGTGTGCAGCACATTTGAGGGGCCTCCACAAGTCTAGAAACCAAGTTTCCATTTCTTGCTTAAGTTAGAAAAAACCCTTGCATAACTCAACACAACTCTCATTGCTGCAAGAACTAGCTTAGACAAACTTGTTAGACACATTCCAAACAACATAACTGAGCTAAGGCACGACCAAAACACCTTCCAAACCTCATCATTCATCAAAACACCATCCTACTGTAGAAAACAGAGTCACCTCTGCAGTTGGACTTCCATAACTCAATCCACTCGTGCATTGTTGCTAAAACCAGTTCATACACACTCCATACCACATATACAAGCTATCCCAAGCATTGGACACGACCTGTAATACCTCTAACCAACTTCACCATTTTCACTTTTTTTGTTTTGCAGGTTGATTGCCATAGCTTGATTCACTTGGTCTCAAAGCAAGCTAAAGGGTGGAATAGCATCCCTGGACTTCAAGCAAGCTGTCCCAATCCTCACCTTGCCTTCAAAGTGCCTCCATTGCCAGACACGATCCAAGCTGAACAGGTAAGTTCATGGACTTCTATCTCTCAATCTAGGAAGAGTTAGCTTTAAGTTTATGAATGAAAAATGTCATATTTATGTCCCTGAAGCTATACATATCCTCACTTTCCATTTATATTGCATATGCTGAGAGAATTTAAGACCTGAACATTGACAAAAACCTAGGTCAAGAATTAGGGATGGAGAAATTCTCTCTCATTTCTGAGAGTTAAGTTAAGTTTTTTATATGTATGGAATTGTGGCTTGATGCTTGACACTTTTCATGTTATAAGTTTGTGCTAAAAGTCCAGGAATCATGAGATAGCAGGAAGCACGCGTTGCTCTGTTTTTTTGTTCAGAGGTTGAACACAAAGTCTTCTTGGGCTGGGCCTGACTCTTTTTCCTTTTTGCACCATGTTTTTAAATTTGCACCCCCTTGGCCCATTGCATTTTATTTTTATTATTTTTGAATTTTGATTTTTGTTTCTGACTTATTTATTTTTGTCAATGCATAAAAAATATTAAAAATATTTTTCTCACATTTTTTGCATTTTATTTGATATTTATTTTGGTTTTATTTGGTTTTGTACATAAATAAACATAAATATACTTTTATTTAAAATAACTAAAAATAATACAAACACTTTTATTTTCTGATTTTTATTTTATTTTACCTTTTGAAAATAATTTATAAAAAATATACTTTTTTTTGGTAAATATTAAATATCTTTATTTTTGTACATATGTAATATATTTAATAAATAATGTAAATACTTATATATTTATTAGTATATTTAGGTTAAAAACACAAAATAATACATTTTTATTTTTATTAATATTTAACTTAAAAAATCACTTTTTGACAATATACTTCCTATTTATTTATTTTTTTGTACATAATTAATAAATATTACATATATTAAATAATTAATACATTTATTTAGCAAATTAGGGTTTTGCCTTAAATACATAAAAATACCAAAAATTAATCATTTTTATTTTTGTTTATTTGACCCATAAAAATTACTTTTTACATACATATAAAAATCAGTTTTTGCATCTTGCATATTTATTTTATTTTATTTAATTATTGTGCAATTAAATACCTTGTAAAAATTCAATTTGGATGTAATAGTTTAGGTTAAATTTCTTGCTAAAATATCCCCCATTTGAACATTTGTACCCCCCATCCCATAAATTGTGTTGTAATAGTTTAGACCTTTAAATTCCGCACTTTAAAAGCTTTCTAATTATGCCATGTTAGAATTAGGGTTTTGTATGCAAATAAAAAACAACAAATAGTTTGACCTAAATTCAAGATAAACAAGCATGAAAATGGACAACACTAATCACACTTGCACCCCTAGGGTACTCCACTTGTTGCCTTCAAATAATGGGCCATATTGCATGTTAGGTATCTTTGGCAAAAACAAAACAATCAAATGATCATAGTCCCTCGATGACGCTTTCAAAAGTTGCCTAAAAATGATCAAGTCCCTTAAAGGAAAAATTGCCCAGAGATACTTGGCACCATTGCAATCATGGTCTAAACGATGACCCGCGCCCGTCCCGTTCAAATCCTAACACAAGATTGTCCACCAAATACAATGGTGGAACAAAATTGTTAAAAGGGTTAAAACATAGAAAAATCTTTGAGAAAGATAGAGTAGACAAACTCTTGGTTACTTGCCAACTTGCAAAACAAAAACACTTGCCTATTTTTCAAAACCACACATCACTACACTTTCAAAACAACTTTCAAAAAACATTGAAAACCTTTTCAAAAGACATACACCTTTGTATACATCCCAACATGGATCATTACAAAGGTTTCCACCACATTGGCCTCTTTTCAAAACATTTTAAAAACATTTTCAAAACCGACACATAAAGCACCATTTCAAACAATTGAAAATCAAGGCAAGTTGATCTAAGCAAGCAACTAAAAGCCCATGGATAACCATGGATAGAAAGGGTGCTAATACCTTCCCTTTCTATAATCTACTCCCCGAACCCAAGAAAACATCTCAAAGGTTTTTGCTGTGCTTTTTAACCTTTCCTTAGGATAAAATAAAAAGTCGGTGGCGACTCTTGCTCAACCGAAACATTTGCGAAAACAAACGCAAAACCTCAAGTCTGTTCTCCCACCGTATCACAACTACCATCCATTGGGGTAACAAAAATCTGAACAACAAACTACCTTTCATAATGACAAGGCTACCATCCATTGGAGTAACAAAAATCTCAAAGACAAACTACCTTACATAATAAAAAGGCTACCATCCATTGGAGTAACAAAATTCTCGACAACAGACTACCTTCCATAATGACAAGGCTATCATCCATTGGATTAAGAAAAATATCTACAACAGACTACCTTCCAAAATGACAAGGCTATCATCCATTGGAGTAACAAAAATATCGACAATAGACTACGTTCCATAATTACAAGGCTACCATCCATTGTGGTAACAAAAATCTCGACAACAGACTAATTTCCATAATGACAAGGTTGCCATCCATTGCAATAACAAAAATATAGACAACAGTCTACCTTCCATAATGACAAGGTTACCATCCATAGGAGTATCAAAAATATCAACAACAGACTACCTTCCATAATGACAAGGCTATCATCAATTGGAGTAACAAAAATATCTACAACAAACTACCTTCCATAATGATAAGGCTACCATCCATTTGAGTAACAAAATATCGACAATAGACTACCTTCCATAATGACAAGGCTACCATCCAATGGAATAACAAAAATATCAACAACATACTACTTTCTATAACGACAAGGCTACCATCCATTGGGGTAATAAAAATATGAACAACAAACTACCTTTCATAATGACAAGGCTGCCATCCATTGGAGTAACAAAAATCTCAAAGACAGACTACCTTACATAATAAAAAGGCTACCATCCATTGGAGTAATAAAAATATCGACAACAGACTACCTTCCATAATGACAAGGCTATCATCCATTGGAGTAACAAAAATGTCGACAACAAACTATGTTCCATAATTACAAGGCTACCATCCATTAGAGTAAAAAAAATCTCGACAAAAGACTACCTTCCATAATGACAAGGATACCATCCATTAGAGTAACAAAAATATCGACAACAGACTACCTTTCATAATGACAAGGCTATCATCCATTGGGTTAACAAAAATATCGATAACAGACTACGTTCCGTAATTACAAGGCTAACATCCATTGGAGTAACAAAATATTGACAACAGACTACATTCAATAATAACAAGGCTACCATCCATTGGAGTAACAAAAATCTTGACAACAGGCTAGCTTCCATAATGACAAGGCTACCATCCATTGGTGTAACAAAAATCTGAACAACAGACTACCTTCCATAATGACAAGGCTACCATCCATTGGAGTAATAAAAATCACAATGACAGACTACCTTCCATAATGATAAGGCTACCATCCATTGGAATAAAAAAAATATTGATAACAAACTACCTTCCATAATGACAATGCTACCATCCATTGGAGTAACAAAAATATCGACAACAGACTACGTTCCATTATGACAAGGTTACCATCCATTTTGGTAACAAAAATCTTGACAACAGACTACCTTCCATAATGACAAGGCTACCATCCATTGGAATAACAAAAATCTCGAAAATAGACAACCTTCCATAATGACAAGGCTACCATCCATTGGAGTAACAAAAATATCAACAAGAGACTACCTTCCATAATAATAAGGCTACCATCCATTGCAGTAACAGAAATCACAATGAAAAACTACCTTCCATAATGACAAGGCTACCATCCATTGGAGTAACAAAAATCTCGACAACAAGCTTCCTTCCATAATTACAAGGCTACCATCGATTGGAGTAACAGAAATCTCGACAACAGACTTCATTCCATAATGACAAGGATAACATCAATTGGGTTAACAAAAATATCTACAACAGACTACCTTCCATAATGACAAGGCTATCCTCCATTTGAGTAACAAAAATATCGACAACAGACTACGTTCCATAATTACAAGGCTACCATGCATTGTGGTAACAAAAATCTCGACAACAGACTAATTTCCAGAATGACAAGGTTGCCATCCATTAGAATAAGAAAAAATATAGACAACAGACTACCTTCCATAATGACAAGGCTACCATCCATTGGAGTATAAAAAATATCAACAATAGACTACCTTCCATAATGAAAAGGCTATCATCAATTGGAGTAACAAAAATATCTACAATAGACTACCTTCCATAATGACAAGGCTACCATCCATTTGAGTAACAAAATATCGACAATAGACTACCTTCCATAATGACTAGGCTACCATCCAATGGAATAACAAAAATATCAACAACATACTACTTTCTATAACGACAAGGCTACCATCCATTGGGGTAACAAAAATCTGAACAACAAACTACCTTTCATAACGACAAGGCTACCATCCATTGGAGTAACAAAAATCTCAACGACAGACTACCTTCCATAATAAAAAGGCTAACATCCATTGGAGTAACAAAAATCTCGACAACAGACTACCTTCCATAATGACAAGGCTATCATCCATTGGAGTAACAAAAATGTCGACAACAAACTATGTTCCATAATTACAAGGCTACCATCCATTGGAGTAAAAAAAATCTCGACAAAAGACTACCTTCCATAATGACAAGGATACCATCCATTGGAGTAACAAAAATATTGACAACAGACTACCTTTCACAATGACAAGGCTATCATCCATTGGGTTAACAAAAATATCGATAACAGACTATGTTCCGTAATTACAAGGCTAACATCCATTGGAGTAACAAAATATTGACAACAGACTACATTCAATAATAACAAGGCTACCATCCATAGGAGTAACAAAAATCTTGACAACAGACTACCTTCCATAATGACAAGGCTACCATCCATTGGTGTAACAAAAATCTGAACAACAGACTACCTTCCATAATGACAAGGCTACCATACATTGGAGTAAAAAATATTTGAACAATAGACTACCTTCCATAATGACAAGGCTACCATCCATTGGAGTAATAAAATTCACATTGACAGACTACCTTCCATAATGATAAGGCTACCATCCATTGGAATAAAAAAAATATCGATAACAAACTACCTTCCATAATGACAATGCTACCATCCATTGGAGTAACAAAAATATCGACAACAGACTACGTTCCATTATGACAAGGTTACCATCCATTTTGGTAACAAAAATCTTGACAACAGACTACCTTCCATAATGACAAGGCTACCATCCATTGGAATAACAAAAATCTCGACAATAGAGAACCTTCCATAATGACAAGGCTACCATCCATTGGAGTAACAAAAATATCAACAAGAGACTACCTTCCATAATGATAAGGCTACCATCCATTGCAGTAACAGAAATCACAATGAAAAACTACCTTCCATAATGACATTGCTACCATCCATTGGAGTAACAGAAATCTCGACAACAAGCTTCCTTCCATAATGACAAGGCAACCATCCATTGGAGTAACAGAAATCTCGACAACAGACTTCATTCCATAATGACAAGGCTATCATCAATTGGGTTAACAAAAATATCTACAACAGACTACCTTCCATAATGACAAGGCTATCCTCCATTGGAGTAACAAAAATATCGACAACAGACTACGTTCCATAATTACAAGGCTACCATGCATTGTGGTAACAAAAATCTCGACAACAGACTAATTTCCAAAATGACAAGGTTGCCATCCATTGGAATAACAAAAATATAGACAACAGACAACCTTCCATAATGACAAGGCTATCATCCATTAGAGTATAAAAAATATCAACAATAGACTACTTTCCATAATGAAAAGGCTATCATCAATTGGATTAACAAAAATATCTACAAAAGACTACCTTCCATAATGACAAGGCTATCATCCATTTGAGTAACAAAATATCGACAATAGACTACCTTCCATAATGACTAGGCTACCATCCAATGGAATAACAAAAATATCAACAACATACTACTTTCTATAACGACAAGGATACCATCCATTGGGGTAACAAAAATCTGAACAACAGACTACCTTTCATAATGACAAGGCTACCATCCATTGGAGTAACAAAAATCTCAACGACAGACTACCTTCCATAATAAAAAGGCTACCATCCATTGGAGTAACAAAAATCTCGACAACAGACTACCTTCCATAATGACAAGGCTATCATCCATTGGAGTAACAAAAATATCGACAACAGACTATGTTCCATAATTACAAGGCTACCATCCATTGGAGTAAAAAAAATCTCGACAAAAGACTACCTTCCATAATGACAAGGATACCATCCATTGGAGTAACAAAAATATCGACAACAGACTACCTTCCATAATGACAAGGCTATCATCCATTTGGTTAACAAAAATATCGACTACAGACTACATTCCGTAATTACAAGGCTAACATCCATTGGAGTAACAAATTATTGACAACAGACTACGTTCAATAATAACAAGGCTACCATCAATTGGAGTAACAAAAATCTCGACAACAGACTACCTTCCATAATGACAAGGCTACCATCCATTGGTGTAACTAAAATCTGAACAACAGACTACTTTCCATAATGACAAGGCTACCAAACATTGGAATAACAAAAATCTCGACAATAGACAACCTTCCACAATGACAAGGCTACCATCCATTGGAGTAAAAAATATTTGAATAATAGACTACCTTCCATAATGACAAGGCTATCATCCATTGGAGTAACAGAAATCACAATGACAGACTACCTTCCATAATGATAAGGCTACCATCCATTGGAATAAAAAAATATCGATAACAGACTACCTTCCATAATGACAAAGCAACCATCCATTGGAGTAACAAAAATATCAACAACAGACTACATTCCATAATGACAAGGTTACCATCCATTTTGGTAACAAAAATCTTGACAACAGACTACCTTCCATAATGACAAGGCTATCATCCATTGGTGTAACAAAAATCTGAACAACAGACTACCTTCCATAATGACAAGGCAACCATACATTGGACTAACAGAAATCACAACGACATACTACCTTCCATAATGACAAGGCTACCATCCATTGGAGTAAAAAAAGTCACAACAACAGACTACGTTCCATAATTACAAGGCTACCATCCATTGGAGTAAAAAATATTTGAACAATAGACTACCTTCCATAATGACAAGGCTACCATCCATTGGAGTAACAAAAATCTCATAGATAGACTACCTTCCATAATAAAAAGGATATCATCAATTGGAGTAACAAAAATATCGACAACAGACTATGTTCCATAATTACAAGGCTACCATCCATTGGAGAAAAAAAAATCTCGACAAAAGACTACCTTACATAATGACAAGGATACCATCCATTGGAGTAACAAAAATATCGAAAATAGACTACCTTCCATAATGACAAGGCTATCATCCATTGGGTTAACAAAAATATCGACAACAGACTATGTTACATAATTACAAGGCTAACATCCATTGGAGTTACAAACTATCGACAACAGACTACGTTCCATAATAACAAGGCTACCATCCATTGGAGTAACAAAAGTCTCGACAATAGACTACCTTCCATAATGACAAGGCTACCATCCATTGGAATAACAAAAATCTCGACAATAGACTACCTTCCATAATAACAAGGCTACCATCCATTGGAGTATAAAAAATATCAAAAATAGACTACCTTCCATAATGACAAGGCTACCATCCATTGGAGTAACATAAATCACAATGACAAACTACCTTCCATAATGACAAGGCTACCATCCATTGGAGTAACAGAAATCTCAACAACAGACTTCCTTCCATAATGACAAGGCTATCATCCATTGGATTAACAAAAATATCTACAACAGACTACCTTCCAAAATGACAAGGCTATGATCCATTGGAGTAACTAAAATATCGACAACAGACTACGTTCCATAATTACCAGGCTACCATCCATCGGAGTAACACAAATCTCGACAAAAGACTACCTTCCATAACAACAAGTCTATCATCAATTGGAGTAACAAAAATATCTACAACAGACTACCTTCCATAATGACAAGGCTACCATCCATTTGAGTATCAAAATATCGAAAATAGACTACCTTCCTTAATGGCAAGGCTACCATCCAATGGAATAACAAAAATATCAACAACATACTACTTTCTATAACGACAAGGCTACCATCCATTGGGGTAACAAAAATCTGAACAACAGACTACCTTCCATAATAAAAAGGCTACCATCCATTGGAGTAACAAAAATATCGACAACAGACTACCTTCCATAATGACAAGGCTATCATCCATTGGGTGAACAAAAATATCGACAACAGACTACGTTACGTAATTACAAGGCTAACATCCATTGGACTTACAAATTATCGACAACAGACTACGTTCCATAATAACAAGGCTACCATCCATTGGAGTAACAAAAATCTCGACAATAGACTACCTTCCATAATGACAAGGCTACCATCCATTGGAATAACAAAAATCTCGACAATAGACTACCTTCCGTAATAACAAGGCTACCATCCATTGGAGTATAAAAAATATCAACAATAGACTACCTTCCATAATGACAAGGCTACCATCCATTGGAGTAAAAGAAATCACAATGACAAACTACCTTCCATAATGACAAGGCTACCATCCATTGGAGTAACAGAAATCTCGACAACAGACTTCGTTCCATAATGACAAGGCTATCATCCATTGGATTAACAAAAATATCTACAACAGACTACCTTCCAAAATGACAAGGCTATGATCCATTGGAGTAACTAAAATATCGACAACAGACTACGTTATATAATTATAAGGCTACCATCCATTGGAGTAACAAAAATCTCGACAAAAGACTACCTTCCATAATGACAAGGCTACCATCCATTTGAGTAACAAAATATCGAAAATAGACTACCTTCCATAATGGCAAGGCTACCATCCAATGGAATAACAAAAATATCAACAACATACTACTTTCTATAACGACAAGGTTACCATCCATTGGGGTAACAAAAATATGAACAACAGACTACCTTCCATAATTACAAGGCTACCATCCTTTGGAGTAACAAAAATCTCGACAAAAGACTACCTTCCATAATGACAAGGATACCATCCATTGGAGTAACAAAAATATTGACAACAGACTACCTTCCATAATGACAAGGCTATCATCCATTGGGTTAACAAAAATATCGACAACAGACTACGTTCCGTAATTAGAAGGCTAACATCCATTGGAGTAACAAAATATTAACAACAGACTACGTTCAATAGTAACAAGGCTACCATCCATTGGAGTAACAAAAATCTTGACAACAGACTACCTTCCATAATGACAAAGCTACCATCCATTAGTGAAACAAAAATCTGAACAACATACTACCTTCCATAATGACAAGGCTACCATACATTGGACTAACATAAATCACAACGACAGACTACCTTCCATAATGACAAGGCTACCATCCATTGGAGTAAAAAATATTTGAAGAATAGACTACCTTCCATAATGACAAGGCTACCATCCATTGGAGTAACAGAAATCACAATGACAGACTACCTTCCATAATGACAAGGATACCATCCATTGGAATAAAAAAAATATCGATAACAGACTACCTTCCATAATGACAAGGCTACCATCCATTGGAGTAACAAAAATATCGACAACAGACTACGTTCCATAATGACAAGGTTACCATCCATTAGAATAACAAAAATCTCGACAATAGACTACCTTCCATAATAACAAGGCTACCATCCATTGGAGTATAAAAAATATCAACAATAGACTACCTTCCATAATGACAAGGCTACCATCCGTTGGAGTAACATAAAATCACAATGACAAACTACCTTCCATAATGACAAGGCTACCATCCATTGGAGTAACATAAATCTCGACAACAGGATTCCTTCCATAATGACAAGGCTACCATCCATTGGAGTAACAGAAATCTCGACATCAGACATCCTTCCATATTGTCAAGGCTATCATCCATTGGATTAACAAAAATATCTCCAACAGACTACCTTCCATAATGACAAGGCTACCATCCATTGGAGAAAAAAAAATCTCGACAAAAGACTACCTTCCATAATTACAAGGCTATCATCCATTGGGTTAACAAAAATATCGACAACAGACTACGTTCCGTAATTACAAGGCTAACATCCATTGGAGTAACAAATTATCGACAACAGACTACGATCCATAATAACAAGGCTATCGTCCATTGGATTAACGAGAATCTCGACAAAAGACTACCTTCCATAATGACAAGGCTACCATCCATTGGAATAACAAAAAACTCGACAATAGACTACCTTCCATAATAACAAGGCTACCATCCATTGGAGTATAAAAAATATCAACAATAGACTACCTTCCATAATGACAAGGCTACAATCCATTGGAGTTACAGAAATCACAAAAACAAACCACCTTCCATAATGACAAGGCTACCATCCATTGGAGTAACAGAAATCTCGACAACAGACTTCCTTCCATAATGACAATGCTATCATCAATTGGAGTAACAAAAATATCTAAAACAGACTACCTTCCATAATGACAAGGCTACCATCCATTTGAGTAACAAAATATCGGCAATAGACTACTTTCCATAATGACAAGGCTACCATCCAATGGAATAACAAAAATATCAAAAACATACTACTTTCTATAACGACAAGGCTACCATCCATTGGGGTATCAAAAATCTGAACAATAGACTACCTTTCATAATGACAAGGCTACCATCCATTGGAGTAACAAAAATCTCGACAACAGACTACCTTCCATAATGACAAGGCTATCATCCATTGGAGTAACAAAACTATCGACAACAGACTATGTTCCATAATTACAAGGCTACCATCCATTGGAGTAAAAAAAATCTCGACAAAAGACTACCTTCCATAATGACAAGGATACCATCCATTGGAGTAACAAAAATATCGACAACAGACTACCTTCCATAATTACAAGGCTATCATCCATTGGGTTAACAAAAATATCGACAACATACTATGTTCCGTAATTACAAGGATAAAATCCATTGGATTAAAAAAATCTCGACAACAGACTACCTTCCATAATGACAAGGCTACCATACATTGGAATAACAAAAATCTCGACAATAGACAACCTTCCATAATGACAAGGCTACCATCCATTGGAGTAAAAAATATTTGAATAATAGACTACCTTCCATAATGACAAGGCTACAATCCATTGGAGTAACAAAAATCACAATGACAGACTACCTTCCATAATGATAAGGCTACCATCCATTGGAATAAAAAAAATATCGATAAAAGACTTACTTCCATAATGACAAAGCTACCATCCATTGGAGTAACAAAAATATCGACAACAGACTACGTTCCATAATGACAAGTTTACCATCCATTTTGGTAACAAAAATCTTGACAACAGACTACCTTCCATAATGACAAGGCTATCATCCATTGGTGTAACAAAAATCTGAACAACAGACTACCTTGCATAATGACAAGGCTACCATACATTGGACTAACAGAATTCACAAAGACATACTACCTTCTAGAATGACAAGGCTACCATCCATTGCAGTAACAAAAGTCACAACAACAGACTACGTTCCATAATTACAAGGATACCATCCATTGGAGTAAAAAATATTTGAACAATAGACTACCTTCCATAATGACAAGGCTACCATCCATTGGAGTAACAAAAATCTCAACGATAGACTACCTTCCATAATAAAAAGTCTATCATCCATTGGAGTAACAAAAATATCGACAACAGACTATGTTCCATAATTACAAGGCTACCATCCATTGGAGAAAAAAAAATCTCGACAAAAGACTACCTTACATAATGACAAGGATACCATCCATTGGAGTAAAAAAAATATCGACAACAGACTACCTTCCATAATGACAAGGCTATCATCCATTGGGTTAACAAAAATATCGACAACAGACTATGTTCCGTAATTACAAGGCTAAAATCCATTGGAGTAACAAAATATTGACAACAGACTACGTTCAATAATAACAAGGCTACCATCCATTGGAGTAACAAAAATCTCGACAACAGACTACCTTCCATAATGACAAGGCTACCATCCATTGGTGTAACAAAAATCTGAACAACAAACTACCTTCCATAATGACAAGGCTACCATACATTGGAATAACAAAAATCTCGACAATAGACAACCTTCCATAATGACAAGGCTACCATCAATTGGAGTAAAAAATATTTGAATAATAGACTACCTTCCATAATGACAAGGATACCATCCATTGGAGCAACAAAAATATCGACAACAGACTACCTTCCATAATGACAAGGCTATCATCCATTGGGTTAACAAAAATATCGACAACAGACTACGTTCCGTAATTACAAGGCTAACATCCATTGGAGTAACAAAATATTGACAACAGACTACGTTCAATAATAACAAGGCTACCATCCATTGGAGTAACAAAAATCTCGACAACAGACTACCTTCCATAATGACAAGGCTACCATCCATTGGTGTAACAAAAATCTGAACAACAGATTACCTTCCATAATGACAAGGCTACCATACATTGGAATAACAAAAATCTCGACAATAGACAACCTTCCATAATGACAAGGCTACCATCCATTGGAGTAAAAAATATTTGAATAATAGACTACCTTCCATAATGACAAGGCTACAATCCATTGGAGTAACAAAAATCACAATGACAGACTACCTTCCATAATGATAAGGCTACCATCCATTGGAATAAAAAAAATATCGATAACAGACTTACTTCCATAATGACAAAGCTACCATCCATTGGAGTAACAAAAATATCGACAACATACTACGTTCCATAATGACAAGGTTACCATCAATTTTGGTAACAAAAATCTTGACAACAGACTACCTTCCATAATGACAAGGCTATCATCCATTGGTGTAACAAAAATCTGAACAACAGACTACCTTTCATAATGACAAGGCTACCATACATTGGACAAACAGAAATCTCAACAACATACTACCTTCCATAATGACAAGGCTACCATCCATTGCAGTAACAAAAGTCAAAACAACAGACTACATTCCATAATTACAAGGCTACCATCCATTGGAGTAAAAAATATTTGAACAATAGACTACCTTCCATAATGACAAGGCTACCATCCATTGGAGTAACAAAAATCTCAACGATAGACTACCTTCCATAATAAAAAGTCTATCATCCATTGGAGTAACAAAAATATCGACAACAGACTATGTTCCATAATTACAAGGCTACCATCCATTGGAGAAAAAAAAATCTCGACAAAAGACTACCTTACATAATGACAAGGATACCATCCATTGGAGTAAAAAAAATATCGACAACAGACTACCTTCCATAATGACAAGGCTATCATCCATTGGGTTAACAAAAATATCGACAACAGACTATGTTCCGTAATTACAAGGCTAAAATCCATTGGAGTAACAAAATATTGACAACAGACTACGTTCAATAATAACAAGGCTACCATCCATTGGAGTAACAAAAATCTCGGCAACAGACTACCTTCCATAATGACAAGGCTACCATCCATTGTTGTAACAAAAATCTGAACAACAGATTACCTTCCATAATGACAAGGCTACCATACATTGGAATAACAAAAATCTCGACAATAGACAACCTTCCATAATGACAAGGCTACCATCCATTGGAGTAAAAAATATTTGAATAATAGACTACCTTCCATAATGACAAGGCTACAATCCATTGGAGTAACAAAAATCACAATGACAGACTACCTTCCATAATGATAAGGCTACCATCCATTGGAATAAAAAAAATATCGATAACAGACTTACTTCCATAATGACAAAGCTACCATCCATTGGAGTAACAAAAATAATGACAACATACTACGTTCCATAATGACAAGGTTACCATCAATTTTGGTAACAAAAATCTTGACAACAGACTACCTTCCATAATGACAAGGCTATCATCCATTGGTGTAACAAAAATCTGAACAACAGACTACCTTTCATAATGACAAGGCTACCATACATTGGACAAACAGAAACCTCAACAACATACTACCTTCCATAATGACAAGGCTACCATCCATTGCAGTAACAAAAGTCACAACAACAGACTACATTCCATAATTACAAGGCTACCATCCATTGGAGTAAAAAATATTTGAACAATAGACTACCTTCCATAATGACAAGGCTACCATCCATTGGAGTAACAAAAATCTCAACGATAGACTACCTTCCATAATAAAAAGTCTATTATCCATTGGAGTAACAAAAATATCGACAACAGACTATGTTCCATAATTACAAGGCTACCATCCATTGGAGAAAAAAAAATCTCGACAAAAGACTACCTTACATAATGACAAGGATACCATCCATTGGAGTAAAAAAAATATCGACAACAGACTACCTTCCATAATGACAAGGCTATCATCCATTGGGTTAACAAAAATATCGACAACAGACTATGTTCCGTAATTACAAGGCTAAAATCCATTGGAGTAACAAAATATTGACAACAGACTACGTTCAATAATAACAAGGCTACCATCCATTGGAGTAACAAAAATCTCGACAACAGACTACCTTCCATAATGACAAGGCTACCATCCATTGGTGTAACAAAAATCTGAACAACAAACTACCTTCCATAATGACAAGGCTACCATACATTGGAATAACAAAAATCTCGACAATAGACAACCTTCCATAATGACAAGGCTACCATCAATTGGAGTAAAAAATATTTGAATAATAGACTACCTTCCATAATGACAAGGATACCATCCATTGGAGCAACAAAAATATCGACAACAGACTACCTTCCATAATGACAAGGCTATCATCCATTGGGTTAACAAAAATATCGACAACAGACTACGTTCCGTAATTACAAGGCTAACATCCATTGGAGTAACAAAATATTGACAACAGACTACGTTCAATAATATCAAGGCTACCATCCATTGGAGTAACAAAAATCTCGACAACAGACTACCTTCCATAATGACAAGGCTACCATCCATTGGTGTAACAAAAATCTGAACAACAGATTACCTTCCATAATGACAAGGCTACCATACATTGGAATAACAAAAATCTCGACAATAGACAACCTTCCATAATGACAAGGCTACCATCAATTGGAGTAAAAAATATTTGAATAATAGACTACCTTCCATAATGACAAGGATACAATCCATTGGAGTAACAAAAATATCGACAACAGACTACCTTCCATAATGACAATGCTATCATCCAATGGGTTAACAAAAATATCGACAACAGACTATGTTCCGTAATTACAAGGCTAACATCCATTGGAGTAACAAAATATTGACAACAGACTACGTTCAATAATAACAAGGCTACCATCCATTGGAGTAACAAAAATCTCGACAACAAACTACCTTCCATAATGACAAGGCTACCATCCATTGGTGTAACAAAAATCTGAACAACAGACTACCTTCCATAATGACAAGGCTACCTTACATTGGAATAACAAAAATCTCGACAATAGACAACCTTCCATAATGACAAGGCTACCATCCATTGGAGTAAAAAATATTTGAATAATAGACTACCTTCCATAATGACAAGGCTACCATCCATTGGAGTAACAAAAATCACAATGACAGACTACCTTCCATAATGATAAGGCTACCATCCATTGGAATAAAAAAAATATCGATAACAGACTACCTTCCATAATGACAAAGCTACCATCCATTGGAGTAAAAAAAATATCGACAACAGACTACGTTCCATAATGACAAGTTTACCATCCATTTTGGTAACAAAAATCTTGACAACAGACTACCTTCCATAATGACAAGGCTATCATCCATTGGTGTAACAAAAATCTGAACAACAGACTACCTTGCATAATGACAAGGCTACCATACATTGGACTAACAGAATTCACAAAGACATACTACCTTCTAGAATGACAAGGCTACCATCCATTGCAGTAACAAAAGTCACAACAATAGACTACGTTCCATAATTACAAGGATACCATCCATTGGAGTAAAAAATATTTGAACAATAGACTACCTTCCATAATGACAAGGCTACCATCCATTGGAGTAACAAAAATATCAACGATAGACTACCTTCCATAATAAAAAGCCTATCATCCATTGGAGTAACAAAAATATCGACAACAGACTACGTTCCATAATTACAAGGCTACCATCCATTGGAGAAAAAAAAAATCTCGACAAAAGACTACCTTACATAATGACAAGGATACCATCCATTGGAGTAAAAAAAATATCGACAACAGACTACCTTCCATAATGAAAAGGCTATCATCCATTGGGTTAACAAAAATATCGACAACAGACTATGTTCCGTAATTACAAGGCTAACATCCATTGGAGTAACAAAATATTGAAAACAGACTACGTTCAATAATAACAAGGCTACCATCCATTGGAGTAACAAAAATCTCTACAACAGACTACCTTCCATAATGACAAGGCTACCATCCATTGGTGTAACAAAAATCTGAACAACAAACTACCTTCCATAATGACAAGGCTACCATACATTGGAATAACAAAAATCTCAACAATAGACAACCTTCCATAATGACAAGGCTACCATCAATTTGAGTAAAAAATATTTGAATAATAGACTACCTTCCATAATGACAAGGATACCATCCATTGGAGTAACAAAAATATCGACAACAGACTACCTTCCATAATGACAAGGCTATCATCCAATGGGTTAACAAAAATATCGACAACAGACTACGTTGCGTAATTACAAGGCTAACATCCATTGGAGTAACAAAATATTGACAACAGACGATGTTCAATAATAACAAGGCTACCATCCATTGGAGTAACAAAAATCTCGACAACAGACTACCTTCCATAATGACAAGGCTACTATCCATAGGTGTAACAAAAATCTGAACAACAGATTACCTTCCATAATGACAAGGCTACCATACATTGGAATTACAAAAATCTCGACAATAGACAACCTTCCATAATGACAAGGCTACCATCAATTGGAGTAAAAAATATTTGAATAATAGACTACCTTCCATAATGACAAGGATACCATCCATTGGAGTAACAAAAATATCGACAACAGACTACCTTCCATAATGACAAGGCTATCATCCATTGGGTTAACAAAAATATCGACAACAGACTACGTTCCGTAATTACAAGGCTAACATCCATTGGAGTAACAAAATATTGACAACAGACTACGTTCAATAATAACAAGGCTACCATCCATTGGAGTAACAAAAATCCCGACAACAGACTACCTTCCATAATGACAAGGCTACCATCCATTGGTGTAACAAAAATCTGAACAACAGACTACCTTCCATAATGACAAGGCTACCTTACATTGGAATAACAAAAATCTCGACAATAGACAACCTTCCATAATGACAAGGCTACCATCCATTGGAGTAAATAATATTTGAATAATAGACTACCTTCCATAATGACAAGGCTACCATCCATTGGAGTAACAAAAATCACAATGACAGACTACCTTCCATAATGATAAGGCTACCATCCATTGGAATAAAAAAAATATCGATAACAGACTACCTTCCATAATGACAAAGCTACCATCCATTGGAGTAACAAAAATATCGACAACAGACTACGTTCCATAATGACAAGTTTACCATCCATTTTGGTAACAAAAATCTTGACAACAGACTACCTTCCATAATGACAAGGCTATCATCCATTGGTGTAACAAAAATCTGAACAACAGACTACCTTGCATAATGACAAGGCTACCATACATTGGACTAACAGAAATAACAATGACATACTACCTTCCATAATGACAAGGCTACCATTCATTGGAGTAACAAAAGTCACAACAACAAACTACGTTCCATAATTACAAGGCTACCATCCATTGGAGTAAAAAATATTTGAACAATAGACTACCTTCCATAATGACAAGGCTACCATCCATTGGAGTAACAAAAATCTCAACGATAGACTACCTTCCATAATAAAAAGGCTATCATCCATTGGAGTAACAAAAATATCGACAACAGACTATGTTTCATAATTACAAGGCTACCATCCATTGGAGAAAAAAAAATCTCGACAAAAGACTACCTTACATAATGACAAGGATACCATCCATTGGAGTAACAAAAATATCGACAACAGACTACCTTCCATAATGAAAAGGCTATCATCCATTGGGTTAACAAAAATATCGACAACAGACTATGTTCCGTAATTACAAGGCTAACATCCATTGGAGTAACAAAATATTGACAACAGACTACGTTCAATAATAACAAGGCTACCATCCATTGGAGTAACAAAAATATCGACAACAGACTACCTTCCATAATGACAAGGCTACCATCCATTGGTGTAACAAAAATCTGAACAACAGACTACCTTCCATAATGACAAGGCTACCATACATTGGAATAACAAAAATCTCGACAATAGACAACCTTCCATAATGACAAGGATACCATCCATTGGAGTAAAAAATATTTCAATAATAGACTACCTTCCATAATGACAAGGCTACCATCCATTGGAGTAACAAAAATCACAATGACAGACTACCTTCCATAATGATAAGGCTACCATCCATTGGAATAAAAAAAATATCGATAATAGACTACCTTCCATAATGACAAGGCTATCATCCATTGGTGTAACAAAAATCTGAACAACAGACTACCTTGCATAATGACAAGGCTACCATACATTGGACTAACAGAAATCACAACGACATACTACCTTCCATAATGACAAGGCTACCATCCATTGGAGTAACAAAAGTAACAACAACATACTACGTTCCATAATTACAAGGCTACCATCCATTGGAGTAAAAAATATTTGAACAATAGACTACCTTCCATAATGACAAGGCTACCATCCATTGGATTAACAAAAATCTCATAGATAGACTACCTTCTATAATAAAAAGGCTATCATCCATTGGAGTAACAAAAATATCGACAACAGACTATGTTCCATAATTACAAGGCTACCATCCATTGGAGAGAAAAAAATCTCGACAAAAGACTACCTTACATTATGACAAGGATACCATCCGTTGGAGTAACAAAAATATCGACAACGGACTGCCTTCCATAATGACAAAGCTATCATCCATTGGGTTAACAAAAATATCGACAACAGACTACATTCCGTAATTACAAGGCTAACATCCATTGGAGTTACAAATTATCGACAACAGACTACGTTCCATAATAACAAGGCTACCATCCATTGGAGTAACAAAAATCTAGACAATAGACTACCTTCCATAATGACAAGGCTACCATCCATTGGAATAACAAAAATCTCGATTATAGAATACCTTCCATAATAACAAGGCTACCATCCATTGGAGTATAAAAAATATCAACAATAAACTACCTTCCATAATGACAAGGCTACCATCCATTGGAGTAACAGAAATCATAATTACAAACTACCTTCCATAATGACAAGGCTACCATCCATTGGAGTAACAGAAATCTCGACAACAGACTTCCTTCCATAATGACAAGGCTATCATCCATTGGATTAACAAAAATATCTACAATAGACTACCTTCCAAAATGACAATGCTATCATCCATTGGAGTAACTAAAATATCGACAACAGACTACGTTCCATAATTACAAGGCTACCATCCATTGGAGTAACAAAAATCTCGACAAAAGACTACCTTCCATAATGACAAGGCTATCATCAATTGGAGTAACAAAAATATCTACAACAGACTACCTTCCATAATGACAAGGCTACGATCCATTGGGGTAACAAAAATCTGAACAACAGACTACCTTCCATAATAAAAAGGCTACCATCCATTGGAGTAACAAAAATCTCGACAACAGACTACCTTCCATAATGACAAGGCTATCATCCATTGGAGTATAAAAATTTCGACAACAAACTATGTTCCATAATTACAAGGCTACCATCCATTGGGGTAAAAAAAATCTCGACAAAAGACTACCTTCCATAATGACAAGGATACCATCCATTGGAGTAACAAAAATATCGACAACAGACTACCTTCCATAATGACAAGGCTATCATCCATTGGGTTAACAAAAATATTGACAACAGACTACGTCCTTAATTAGAAGGCTAACATCAATTGGAGTAACAAAATATTGACAACAGACTACGTTCAATAATAACAAGGCTACCATCCATTGGTGTAACAAAAATCTGAACAACATACTACCTTCCATAATGACAAGGCTACCATACATTGGACTAACAGAAATCACAACGACGGACTACCTTCCATAATGACAAGGCTACCATCCATTGGAGTAAAAAATATTTGAACAATAGACTACCTTCCATAATGACAAGGCTACCATCCATTGGAGTAACAGAAATCACAATGACAGACTACCTTCCATAATGATAAGGCTACCATCCATTGGAATAAAAAAAATATCGATAACAGACTACCATCTATTGGATTACAAAAATATCGAAAACAGACTACGTTCCATAATTACAAGGCTATCATCCATTGGGTTAACAAAAATATCGACAAAAGACTAAGTTCCATAATTACAAGGCTAACATCCATTGGAGTAACAAATTATCGACAACAGACTACGTTCCATAATAACAAGGCTACCATCCATTGGAGTAACAAAAATCTCGACAACAGACTACCTTCCATAATGACAAGGCTACCATCCATTGGAATAAAAAAAATCTCGACAATAGACTACCTTCCATAATAACAAGGCTACCATCCATTGGAGTAAAAAAAATATCAACAATAGACTACCTTCAATAATGACAAGGATACCATCCATTAGAGTAATAGAAATCACAATGACAAACTACCTTCCATAATGACAAGGCTACCATCCATTGGAGTAACAGAAATCTCGACAACAGACTTCCTTCCATAATGACAAGGCTATCATCCATTGGATTAACAAAAATATCTACAACAGACTACCTTCCAAAATGACAAGGCTATCATCCATTGGAGTAACTAATATATCGACAACAGACTACGTTCCATAATTACAAGGCTACCATCCATTGTGGTAACAAAAATCTCGACAACAGACTAATTTCCATAATGACAAGGTTGCCATCCATTGGAATAACAAAAATATAGACAACAGACTACCTTCCATAATGACAAGGCTACCATCCATTTGAGTAACAAAATATCGACAATAGACTACCCTCCATAATGAAAAGGCTACCATCCAATGGAATAACAAAAATATCAACAACATACTACTTTCTATAACGACAAGGCTACCATCCATTGGGGTAACAAAAATCTGAACAACAGACTACCTTTCATAATGACAAGGCTACCATCCATTGGAGTAACAAAAATCTCAACGACATACTACCTTCCATAATAAAAAGGCTACCATCCATTGGAGTAACAAAAATCTCGACAACATACTACGTTCCATAATGACAAGGCTATCATCCATTGGAGTAACAAAAATATCGACAACAGACTATGTTCCATAATTACAAGGCTACCATCCATTGGAGTAAAAAAAATATCGACAAAAGACTACCTTCCATAATGACAAGGATACCATCCATTAGAGTAACAAAAATATCACCAACATACTACCTTCCATAATGACAAGGCTATCATCCATTGGGTTAACAAAAATATCGACAACAGACTACGTTCCATAATTACAAGGCTAACATCCATTGGAGTAACAAAATATTGACAACAGACTACGTTCAATAATAACAAGGCTACCATCCATTGGAGTAACAAAAATCTCGACAACATACTACCTTCCATAATGACAAGGCTACCATCCATTGGTGTAACAAAAATTTGAACAACAGACTACCTTCCATAATGACAAGGCTACCATACATTGGAATAACAAAAATCTCGACAATAGACAACCTTCCATAATGACAAGGCTATCATCCATTAGAGTAAAAAATATTTGAATAATAGACATTCCATAATGACAAGGCTACCATCCATTGGAGTAACAGAAATCACAATGATAGACTACCTTCCATAATGATAAGGTTACCATCCATTTTGGTAACAAAAATCTTGACAACAGACTACCTTCCATAATGACAAGGCTACCATATATTGGACTAACAGAAATCACAACGACATACTACCTTCCATAATGACAAGGCTACCATCCATTGGAGTAACAAAAGTAACAACAACAGACTACGTTCCATAATTACAAGGCTACCATCCATTAGAGTAAAAAATATTTGAATAATAGACTACCTTCCATAATGACAAGGCTACCATGCATTGGAGTAACAAAAATCTCAACGATAGACTACCTTCCATAATAAAAAGGCTCTCATCCATTGGAGTAACAAAAATATTGACAACAGACTATGTTCCATAATTACAAGGCTACCATCCATTGGAGAAAAAAAAATCTCGACAAAAGACTACCTTAGATAATGACAAGGATACCATCCATTGGAGTAACAAAAATATCGACAACAGACTACCTTCCAGAATGACAAGGCTATCATCCATTGGGTTAACAAAAATATCGACAACAGACTACGTTCCGTAATTACAAGGCTAACATCCATTGGAGTTACAAATTATCGACAACAGACTACGTTCCATAATAACAAGGCTACCATCCATTGGAGTAACAAAAATCTCGACAATAGACTACCTTCCATAATGACAAGGCTACCATCCATTGGAATAACAAAAATCTCGACAATAGACTACCTTCCATAATAACAAGGCTACCATCCATTGGAGTATAAAAAATATCAACAATAGACTACCTTCCATAATGACAAGTCTACCATCCATTGGAGTAACAGAAATCACAATGACAAACTACCTTTCATAATGACAAGGCTACCATCCATTGGTGTAACAAAAATTTGAACAACAGACTACCTTCCATAATGACAAGGCTACCATACATTGGAATAACAAAAATCTTGACAATAGACAACCTTCCATAATGACAAGGCTATCATCCATTAGAGTAAAAAATATTTGAATAATAGACATTCCATAATGACAAGGCTACCATCCATTGGAGTAACAGAAATCACAATGATAGACTACCTTCCATAATGATAAGGTTACCATCCATTTTGGTAACAAAAATCTTGACAACAGACTACCTTCCATAATGACAAGGCTACCATATATTGGACTAACAGAAATCACAACGACATACTACCTCCCATAATGACAAGGCTACCATCCATTGGAGTAACAAAAGTAACAACAACAGACTACGTTCCATAATTACAAGGCTACCATCCATTAGAGTAAAAAATATTTGAATAATAGACTACCTTCCATAATGACAAGGCTACCATGCATTGGAGTAACAAAAATCTCAACGATAGACTACCTTCCATAATAAAAAGGCTCTCATCCATTGGAGTAACAAAAATATTGACAACAGACTATGTTCCATAATTACAAGGCTACCATCCATTGGAGAAAAAAAAATCTCGACAAAAGACTACCTTAGATAATGACAAGGATACCATCCATTGGAGTAACAAAAATATCGACAACAGACTACCTTCCATAATGACAAGGCTATCATCCATTGGGTTAACAAAAATATCGACAACAGACTACGTTCCGTAATTACAAGGCTAACATCCATTGGAGTTACAAATTATCGACAACAGACTACGTTCCATAATAACAAGGCTACCATCCATTGGAGTAACAAAAATCTCGACAATAGACTACCTTCCATAATGACAAGGCTACCATCCATTGGAATAACAAAAATCTCGACAATAGACTACCTTCCATAATAACAAGGCTACCATCCATTGGAGTATAAAAAATATCAACAATAGACTACCTTCCATAATGACAAGTCTACCATCCATTGGAGTAACAGAAATCACAATGACAAACTACCTTTCATAATGACAAGGCTACCATCCATTGGAGGAATAGAAATCTCGACAACAGACTTCCTTCCATAATGACAAGGCTATCATCCATTGGATTAACAAAAATATCTACAACAGACTACCTTCCAAAATGACAAGGCTATCATCCATTGTTGTAACAAAAATATCGACAACAGACTACGTTCCATAATTACAAGGCTACCGTCCATTGGAGTAACAAAAATCTCGACAAAAGACTACCTTCCATAATGACAAGGCTATCATCAATTGGAGTAACAAAAATATCTACAACAGACTACCTTCCATAATGACAAGGTTACCATCCATTTGAGTAACAAAATATCGAAAATAGACTACCTTCCATAATGGCAAGCCTACCATCCAATGGAATAACAAAAATATCAACAATAGACTACCTTACATAATAAAAAGGCTACCATACATTGGAGTAACAAAAATCTCGACAACAGACTACCTTCCATAATGACAAGGCTATCATCCATCGGAGTAACAAAAATGTCGACAACAGACTATGTTCCATAATTACAAGGCTACCATCCATTGGAGTAAAAAAAATCTCGACAAAAGACTACCTTCCATAATGACAAGGATACCATCCATTGGAGTAACAAAAATATCGACAACAGACTACTTTCCATAATGACAAGGCTATCATCCATTGGGTTAACAAAAATATCGACAACAGACTACGTTCCATAATTAGAAGGCTAACATCCATTGGAGTAACAAAATATTGACAACAGACTACGTTCAATAATAACAAGGCTACCATCCATTGGAGTAACAAAAATCTTGACAACAGACTACCTTCCATAATGACAAGGCTACCATCCATTGGTGTAACAAAAATCTGAACAACATACTACCTTCCATAATGACAAGGCTACCATACATTGGACTAACAGAAATCACAACGATAGACTATGTTCCATAATGACAAGGCTACCATCCATTGGAGTAAAAAATATTTGAACAATAGACTACCTTCCATAATGACAAGGCTACCATCCATTGGAGTAAAAAATATTTGAACAATAGACTACCTTCCATAATGACAAGGCTACCATCCATTAGAGTAACAAAAATCACAATGACAGACTACCTTCCATAATGATAAGGCTACCATCCATTGGAACAAAAAAAATATCGATAACATACTACCTTCCGTAATGACAAGGCTACCATCCATTGGAGTAACAAAAATATCGACAACAGAATATTTTCCATAATGATAAGGTTACCATCCATTTTGGTAACAAAAATCTTGACAACAAACTACCTTCCATAATGACAAGGCTACCATCCATTGGAGTAACAAAAATATCAACAAGAGACTACATTCCATAATGATAAGGCTACCATTCATTGGAGTAACAAAAATCACAATGACAAACTACCTTCCATAATGACAAGGCTACCATCCATTGGATTAACAGAAATCTCGACAACAAGCTTCCTTCCATAATGACAAGGCTACCATCCATTGGAGTAACAGAAATCTCGACAACAGACATCCTTCCATAATGACAAGGCTATCATCCATTGGAGTAACAAAAATATCGACAACAGACTACGTTCCATAATTACAAGGCTACCATCCATTATGGTAACAAAAATCTCGACAACAGACTAATTTCCAAAAAGACAAGGTTGCCATCCATTGGAATAACAAAAATATAGACAACAGACTATCTTCCATAATGACAAGGCTACCATCCATTGGAGTATAAAAAATATCAACAATAGACTACCTTCCATAATGAGAAGGCTATCATCAATTGGAGTAACAAAAATATCTACAACAGACTATCATCCATAATGACAAGGCTACCATCCATTTGAGTAACAAAATATCGACAATAGACTACCTTCCATAATGACAAGGCTACCATCCAATGGAATAAAAAAAATATCAACAACATACTACATTCTATAATGACAAGGCTACCATTCATTGGGGTAACAAAAATCTGAACAACAGACTACCTTTCATAATGACAAGGCTACCATCCATTGGAGTAACAAAAATCTCGAAAAAAGACTACCTTCCATAATGACAAGGATACCATCCATTGGAGTAACAAAAATATCGACAATAGACTACCTTCCATAATGACAAGGCTATCATCCATTGGGTTAACAAAAATATCGACAACAGACTACGTTCCATAATTACAAGGCTAACATCCATTCGAGTAACAAAATATTGACAACAGACTACGTTCAATAATAACAAGGCTACCATCCATTAGAGTAACAAAAATCTCGACAACAGACTACCTTCCATAATGACAAGGCTACCATCCATTGGTGTAACAAAAATCTGAACAACAGACTACCTTCCATAATAACAAGGCTACCATACATTGGAATAACAAAAATCTAGACAATAGACAACCTTCCATAATGACATGGCTACCATCCATTGGAGTAAAAAATATTTGAATGATAGACTACCTTCGGTAATGACAAGGCTACCATCCATTGGAGTAACAAAAATCACAATGACAGACTACCTTCCATAATGATAAGGCTACCATCCATTGGAATAAAAAAATATCGATAACAGACTACCTTCCATAATGACAAAGCTACCATCCATTGGAGTAACAAAAATATCGACAACAAACCACGTTCTATAATGACAAGGTTACCATCCATTTTGGTAACAAAAATCTTGACAACAGACTACCTTCCATAATGACAAGGCTATCATCCATTGGTGTAACAAAAATCTGAACAACAGACTACCTTCCATAATGACAAGGCTACCATACATTGGACTAATAGAAATCATAACGACATACTACCTTCCATAATGACAAGGCTACCATCCACTGGAGTAACAAAAGTCACAACAACAAACTACGTTCCATAATTACAAGGCTACCATCAATTGGAGTAAAAAATATTTGAACAATAGACTACCATCCATAATTACAAGGCTACCATCCATTGGAGTAACAGAAATCACAATGACAGACTACCTTCCATAATGACAAGGCTACCATCCATTGGTGTAACAAAAATCTGAACAACAGACTACCTTCCATAATGACAAGGCTACCATACATTGGACTAACAGAAATCACAACAACAGACTACCTTCCATAATGAAAAGGCTACCATCCATTGGAATAACAAAAATATCGATAACAGACTACCTTCCATAATGACAAAGCTACCATCCATTGGAGTAACAAAAATATCGACAACAAACCACGTTCTATAATGACAAGGTTACCATCCATTTTGGTAACAAAAATCTTGACAACATACTACCTTCCATAATGACAAGGCTATCATCCATTGGTGTAACAAAAATCTGAACAACAGACTACCTTCCATAATGACAAGGCTACCATACATTGGACTAATAGAAATCATAACGACATACTACCTTCCATAATGACAAGGCTACCATCCACTGGAGTAACAAAAGTCACAACAACAAACTACGTTCCATAATTACAAGGCTACCATCAATTGGAGTAAAAAATATTTGAACAATAGACTACTATCCATAATTACAAGGCTACCATCCATTGGAGTAACAGAAATCACAATGACAGAGTACCTTCCATAATGACAAGGCTACCATCCATTGGTGTAACAAAAATCTGAACAACAGACTACCTTCCATAATGACAAGGCTACCATACATTGGACTAACAGAAATCACAACAACAGACTACCTTCCATAATGAAAAGGCTACCATCCATTGGAATAACAAAAATATCGACAACAGACTACCTTCCATAATGACAAGCCTACCATCTATTATGGTAACAAAAATCTCGACAACAGACTACCTTCCATAATGACAAGGCTACCATCCATTGGAGTAAAAAATATTTGAACAATAGACTACCTTCCATAATGGCAAAGCTAGCATCCATTGGAGTAACAAAAATCACAATGACAGACTACTTTCCATAATGACAATGCTACCATCCAATGGAGTAACAGAAATCTTGAAAATAGACTACCTTCCATAATGATAAGGCTACCATCTATTAGAGTAACAAAACTCTCGACAACAGACTACCTTCCATAATGATAAGGCTACCATCCATTGGAATAACAAAAATATCGACAACAGACTACCTTCCATAATGACAAGGCTACCATCCATTGGAGTAACAAAAATATCGACAACAGACTACGTTCCATAATGACAAGGCTACCATCCATTTTGGTAACAAAAATCTCGACAACAGACTACCTTCCATAATGAAAAGGCTACCATCCATTGGAATAACAATAATCTCGACAACAGACTACCTTCTATAATGACAAGGCTACCATCCATTGGAGTTAGATAAATCTCGACAACAGGTTACCTTCCATAATGACAAGGTCATCATTCATTGTGGTAACAAAGATATCCACAAAAGACTAACTTCCATAATGACAAGGCTACCATCCATTGTAGTAAAAAAAATCTTCACAATAGACTACCTTCCATATTGACTAGGCTACCATCCATTGGAGTAACAATAATATTGACAACAGACTACTTTCCATAATGACAAGGCTAACATCCATTGTAGTAACAAAAATATTGACAATAGACTACCTTCCATAATGACTAGGCTACCGTCCATTGGAGTAACAATGATATCGACAATAGACTACTTTCCATAATGACAAGGCTACCATCCATTGGAGTAAGAAAATATCGACAACAGACAACCTTCCATAATGCAAAGGCTACCATCCACTGGAATAACGAAAATATCAACAACAGACTACCTTCCATGATGACAAGGCTACCATCCATTGGAGTAACAAAAATATGAACAACAGACTACCTTCCATAATGACAAGCCTACCATCTATTGTAGTAAAAAATATTTGAACAATATACTACCTTCCATAATGACAAGGCTACCATCCATTGGAGTAACAAAGATATCGATAACATACTACCTTCCATACAGAAAAGGCTACCATCCATTGGATTAACAAAAATATCGACAATAGACTACCTTCCATAATGACAAGGCTACCATCCATTGGAATAAAAAAACCTCGACAATAGACTACCTCCCATAATGACAAGGCTACCATCCATTGGAATAACAAAAATCTAGACAACAGACTACCTTCCATAATGACAAGGCTACCATCCAATGGAGTATCAAAAATAACAATAATAGACTACCTTCCATAATGACAAGGCTATCATCAATTGGAGTAACAAAAATATCTACAACATACTACCTTCCATAATGACAAGGCTACAATCCATTCGAGTAACAAAATATCGACAATAGACTACCTTCCATAATGACAAGGCTACCATCCAATGGAATAAAAAAAATATCAACAACATACTACTTTCTATAACGACAAGGATACCATCCATTGGAGTAACAAAAATCTGAACAACAGACTACCTTTCATAATGACAAGGCTACCATCCATTGGAGTAACAAAAATCTCAACGATAGAATACCTTCCATAATAAAAAGGCTACCATCAATTGGAGTAACAAAAATCTTGACAACAGACTACCATCCATAATGACAAGGCTATCATCCATTGGGGTAACACAAATCTCGACCACAGACTATGTTCCATAATTACAAGGTTACCATCCATTGGAGTAAAAAAAATCACGACAAAAGACTATTTTCAATAATGACAAGGATACCATCCATTGGAGTAACAAAAATATCGAAAATAGACTACCATCCATAATGACAAGGCTATCATCCATTGGGTTAACAAAAAAATCGACAACAGACTATGTTCTGTAATTACAAGGCTAACATCCATTGGAGTAACAAAATATCGACAACAGACTACCTTCCATAATGACAAGGCTACCATCCATTAGAGTAACAAAATATCAACAATCGACTACCTTCCATAATGACAAGACTACCATCCAATGGAATAACGAAAATATCAACAACAGACTACCTTCCATAACGACAAGGCTACCATCCATTGGAGTAACAAAAATATGAACAACAGACTACCTTCCATAATGACAAGCCTACCATCTATTGCAGTAAAAAATATTTGAACAATTGACTACCTTACATAAGGACAAGGCTACCATCCATTGGAGTAACAAAGATATCGACAACATACTACCTTCCATAATGACAAGGCTACCATCCATTGGAGTAACAAAAATATCGACTTCAGACTACCTTCCATAATGACAAGGCTACCGTCCATTGGAATAAAAAAATCTCGACAATAGACTACATTCCATAATGACAAGGCTACCATCCATTGGAATAACAAAAATCTAGACAATAGACTACCTTCCATAATGACAAGGCTACCATCCATTCGAGTATCAAAAATATCAATAATAGACTACCTTCCATAATGACAAGGCTATCATCAATTGGAGTAACAAAAATATCTACAACAGACTACATTCCATAATGACAAGGCTACCATCCATTCGAGTAACAAAATATCGACAATAGACTACCTTCCATAATCACAAGGCTACCACCCAATGGAATAAAAAAAATATCAACAACATACTACTTTCTATAATGACAAGGATACCATCCATTGGAGTAACAAAAATCTGAACAACAGACTACCTTTCATAATGACAAGGCTACCATCCATTGGAGTAACAGAAATCTCAACGACAGAATACCTTCCATAATAAAAAGGTTAACATCAATTGGAGTAACAAAAAGCTTGACAACAGACTACCATCCATAATGACAAGGCTATCATCCATTGGAGTAACAAAAATCTCGACCACAAACTATGTTCCATAATTACAAGGTTACCATCCATTGGAGTAATAAAAATAACGACAAAAGACTACCTTCCATAATGACAAGGATACCATCCATTGGAGTAACAAAAATATCGAAAATAGACTACCTTCCATAATGACAAGGCTATCATCCATTGGGTAAACAAAAAAATCGACAACATACTATGTTCTGTAAATACAAGGCTAACATCCATTGGAGTAACAAAATATCGACAACAGACTACGTTCCATAATAACAAGGCTACCATCCATTGGAGTAACAAAAATCTCGACAACAAACTACCTTCCATAATGACAAGGCTACCATCCATTGGTGTAAAAAAAATTTGAACAACAGACTACCTTCCATAATGACAAGCCTACCATACATTGGACTAACAGAAATCACAACGACATACTACCTTCCATAATGACAAGGCTACCTTTGATTGGAGTAACAAAAAACACAACAACAGACTACGTTCCATAATTACAAGGCTACAATCCATTGGAGTAACAAAATATTGACAACAGACTACGTTCCATAATAACAAGGCTATCATCCATTGGAGTAACAAAAATATCGACAACAGACTTCCTTCCATAATGACAAGGCTACCATCCATTATGGTAACAAAAATCTCGACAACAGACTACCTTCCATAATGACAAGGCAACCATCCATTGGATTAAAAAATATTTGAATAATAGACTACCTTCTATAATGGCAAGGCTAACATCCATTGGAGTAACATAAATCACAATGACAGACTACCTTCCATAATGACAAGGCTACCATCCAATGGAGTAACAGAAATCACAACGACATACTACCTTCCATAATGACAAGGCTACCATCTATTAGAGTAATAAAACTCTCGACAACAGACTACCTTCCATAATGATAAGGCTACCATCCACTGGAATAACAAAAATATCGACAACAGACTACCTTCCATAATGACAAGGCTACCATCCATTGGAGTAACAAAAATATCGACAAGAGACTACCTTCCATAATGACAAGGCTACCATCCATTGTGGTAACAAAAATCTCGACAACAGACTACCTTCCATAATGACAAGGCTACCATCCATTGGAATAACAAAAATCTCGACAATAGACTACCTTCCATAATGACAAGGCTACCGTCCATTGAAATAAAAAAATCTCGACAATAGACTACATTCCATAATGACAAGGCTACCATCCATTGGAATAACAAAAATCTAGACAATAGACTACCTTCCATAATGACAAGGCTATCATCAATTGGAGTAACAAAAATATCTACAACAGACTACCTTCCATAATGACAAGGCTACCATCCATTCGAGTAACAATATATCGACAATAGACTACCTTCCATAATGACAAGGCTACCACCCAATGGAATAAAAAAAATATCAACAACATACTACTTTCTATAACGACAAGGATACCATCCATTGGAGTAACAAAAATCTGAACAATAGACTACGTTTCATAATGACAAGGCTACCATCCATTGGAGTAACAGAAATCTCAACGACAGAATACCTTCCATAATAAAAAGGTTACCATCAATTGGAGTAACAAAAATCTTGACAACAGACTACCATCCATAATGACAAGGCTATCATCCATTGGAGTAACAAAAATCTCGACCACAAACTATGTTCCATAATTACAAGGTTACCATCCATTGGAGTAATAAAAATAACGACAAAAGACTACCTTCCATAATGACAAGGATACCATCCATTGGAGTAACAAAAATATCGAAAATAGACTACCTTCCATAATGACAAGGCTATCATCCATTGGGTAAACAAAAAAATCGACAACATACTATGTTCTGTAAATACAAGGCTAACATCCATTGGAGTAACAAAATATCGACAACAGACTACGTTCCATAATAACAAGGCTACCATCCATTGGAGTAACAAAAATCTCGACAACAAACTACCTTCCATAATGACAAGGCTACCATCCATTGGTGTAAAAAAAATTTGAACAACAGACTACCTTCCATAATGACAAGGCTACCATACATTGGACTAACAGAAATCACAACGACATACTACCTTCCATAATGACAAGGCTACCTTTGATTGGAGTAACAAAAAACAAAACAACAGACTACGTTCCATAATTACAAGGCTACAATCCATTGGAGTAACAAAATATTGACAACAGACTACGTTCCATAATAACAAGGCTATCATCCATTGGAGTAACAAAAATATCGACAACAGACTTCCTTCCATAATGACAAGGCTACCATCCATTATGGTAACAAAAATCTCGACAACAGACTACCTTCCATAATGACAAGGCAACCATCCATTGGATTAAAAAATATTTGAATAATAGACTACCTTCTATAATGGCAAGGCTAACATCCATTGGAGTAACATAAATCACAATGACAGACTACCTTCCATAATGACAAGGCTACCATCCAATGGAGTAACAGAAATCACAACGACATACTACCTTCCATAATGACAAGGCTACCATCTATTAGAGTAATAAAACTCTCGACAACAGACTACCTTCCATAATGATAAGGCTACCATCCACTGGAATAACAAAAATATCGACAACAGACTACCTTCCATAATGACAAGGCTACCATCCATTGGAGTAACAAAAATATCGACAAGAGACTACCTTCCATAATGACAAGGCTACCATCCATTGTGGTAACAAAAATCTCGACAACAGACTACCTTCCATAATGACAAGGCTACCATCCATTGGAATAACAAAAATCTCGACAATAGACTACCTTCCATAATGACAAGGCTACCGTCCATTGAAATAAAAAAATCTCGACAATAGACTACATTCCATAATGACAAGGCTACCATCCATTGGAATAACAAAAATCTAGACAATAGACTACCTTCCATAATGACAAGGCTATCATCAATTGGAGTAACAAAAATATCTACAACAGACTACCTTCCATAATGACAAGGCTACCATCCATTCGAGTAACAATATATCGACAATAGACTACCTTCCATAATGACAAGGCTACCACCCAATGGAATAAAAAAAATATCAACAACATACTACTTTCTATAACGACAAGGATACCATCCATTGGAGTAACAAAAATCTGAACAATAGACTACGTTTCATAATGACAAGGCTACCATCCATTGGAGTAACAGAAATCTCAACGACAGAATACCTTCCATAATAAAAAGGTTACCATCAATTGGAGTAACAAAAATCTTGACAACAGACTACCATCCATAATGACAAGGCTATCATCCATTGGAGTAACAAAAATCTCGACCACAAACTATGTTCCATAATTACAAGGTTACCATCCATTGGAGTAAAAAAAATAACGACAAAAGACTACCTTCCATAATGACAAGGATACCATCCATTGGAGTAACAAAAATATCGAAAATAGACTACCTTCCATAATGACAAGGCTATCATCCATTGGGTAAACAAAAAAATCGACAACATACTATGTTCTGTAAATACAAGGCTAACATCCATTGGAGTAACAAAATATCGACAACAGACTACGTTCCATAATAACAAGGCTACCATCCATTGGAGTAACAAAAATCTCGACAACAAACTACCTTCCATAATGACAAGGCTACCACCATTGGTGTAAAAAAAATCTGAACAACAGACTACCTTCCATAATGAAAAGGCTACCATACATTGGACTAACAGAAATCACAACGACATACTACCTTCCATAATGACAAGGCTACCATCGATTGGAGTAACAAAAAACACAACAACAGACTACGTTCCATAATTACAAGGCTACAATCCATTGGAGTAACAAAATATCGACAACAGACTACGTTCCATAATAATAAGGCTATCATCCATTGGAGTAACAAAAATATCGACAACAGACTTCCTTCCATAATGACAAGGCTACCATCCATTATGGTAACAAAAATCTCGACAACAGACTACCTTCCATAATGACAAGGCAACCATCCATTGGATTAAAAAATATTTGAATAATAGACTACCTTCCATAATGGCAAGGCTAGCATCCATTGGAGTAACATAAATCACAATGACAGACTACCTTCCATAATGACAAGGCTACCATCCAATGGAGTAACAGAAATCACAACGACATACTACCTTCCATAATGACAAGGCTACCATCTATTAGAGTAATAAAACTCTCGACAACAGACTACCTTCCATAATGATAAGGCTACCATCCATTGGAATAACAAAAATATCGACAACAGACTACCTTCCATAATGACAAGGCTACCATCCATTGGAGTAACAAAAATATCGACAAGAGACTACCTTCCATAATGACAAGGCTACCATCCATTGTGGTAACAAAAATCTCGACAACAGACTACCTTCCATAATGACAAGGCTACCATCCATTGGAATAACAAAAATCTCGACAACAGACTACCTTCCATAATGACAAGGCTACCGTCCATTGAAATAAAAAAATCTCGACAATAGACTACATTCCATAATGACAAGGCTACCATCCATTGGAATAACAAAAATCTAGACAATAGACTACCTTCCATAATGACAAGGCTACCATCCATTCGAGTATCAAAAATATCAATAATAGACTACCTTCCATAATGACAAGGCTATCATAAATTGGAGTAACAAAAATATCTACAACAGACTACCTTCCATAATGACAAGGCTACCATCCATTCGAGTAACAAAATATCGACAATAGACTACCTTCCATAATGACAAGGCTACCACCCAATGGAATAAAAAAAATATCAACAACATACTACTTTCTATAACGACAAGGATACCATCCATTGGAGTAACAAAAATCTGAACAACGGACTACCTTTCATAATGACAAGGCTACCATCCATTGGAGTAACAGAAATCTCAACGACAGAATACCTTCCATAATAAAAAGGTTACCATCAATTGGAGTAACAAAAATCTTGACAACAGACTACCATCCATAATGACAAGGCTATCATCCATTGGAGTAACAAAAATCTTGACCACAAACTATGTTCCATAATTACAAGGTTACCATCCATTGGAGTAAAAAAAATAACGACAAAAGACTACCTTCCATAATGACAAGGATACCATCCATTGGAGTAACAAAAATATCGAAAATAGACTACCTTCCATAATGACAAGGCTATCATCCATTGGGTAAACAAAAAAATCGACAACATACTATGTTCTGTAAATACAAGGCTAACATACATTGGAGTAACAAAATATCGACAACAGACTACGTTCCATAATAACAAGGCTACCATCCATTGGAGTAACAAAAATTTCGACAACAAACTACCTTCCATAATGACAAGGCTACCATCCATTGGTGTAAAAAAAATCTGAACAACATACTACCTTCCATAATGACAAGGCTACCATACATTGGACTAACAGAAATCACAACGACATACTACCTTCCATAATGACAAGGCTACCATCGATTGGAGTAACAAAAAACACAACAACAGACTACGTTCCATAATTACAAGGCTACAATCCATTGGAGTAACAAAATATCGACAACAGACTACGTTCCATAATAACAAGGCTATCATCCATTGGAGTAACAAAAATATCGACAACAGACTTCCTTCCATAATGACAAGGCTACCATCCATTATGGTAACAAAAATCTCGACAACAGACTACCTTCCATAATGACAAGGCAACCATCCATTGGATTAAAAAATATTTGAATAATAGACTACCTTCCATAATGGCAAGGCTAGCATCCATTGGAGTAACATAAATCACAATGACAGACTACCTTCCATAATGACAAGGCTACCATCCAATGGAGTAACAGAAATCACAACGACATACTACCTTCCATAATGACAAGGCTACCATCTATTAGAGTAATAAAACTCTCGACAACAGACTACCTTCCATAATGATAAGGCTACCATCCATTGGAATAACAAAAATATCGACAACAGACTACCTTCCATAATGACAAGGCTACCATCCATTGGAGTAACAAAAATATCGACAAGAGACTACCTTCCATAATGACAAGGCTACCATCCATTGTGGTAACAAAAATCTCGACAACAGACTACCTTCCATAATGACAAGGCTACCATCCATTGGAATAACAAAAATCTCGACAACATACTACCTTCCATAATGACAAGGCTACCATCCATTGGAGTTAGATAAATCTCGATAACAGGCTACCTTCCCTAATGACAAGGTCACCATCCATTGTGGTAACAAAGATATCCACAAAAGACTACCTTCCATAATAAAAAGGCTACCATCCATTGGAGTAACAAAAATCTCGACAATAGACTACCTTCCGTAATAACTAGGCTACCATCCATTGGAGTAACAATAATATTGACAACAGACTACTTTCCATAATGAAAAGGCTACCACCATCGTAGTAACAAAAATATTGACAATAGACTACCTTCCATAATGACTAGGCTACCGTCCATTGGAGTAACAATGATATCGACAATAGACTACTTTCCATAATGACAAGGCTACCATCCATTGGAGTAACAAAATATCGACAACAGACTACCTTCCATAATGCAAAGGCTACCATCCAATGGAATAACGAAAATATCAACAACAGACTACCTTCCATAACGACAAGGCTACCATCCATTGGAGTAACAAAAATCTAGACAACAGACTACCTTCCATAATGACAAGGCTACCATCCATTGGAGTATCAAAAATATCAATAATAGACTACCTTCCATAATGACAAGGCTATCATCAATTGGAGTAAGAAAAATATCTACAACAAACTACCTTCCATAATGACAAGGCTACCATCCATTCGAGTAACAAAATTTCGACAATAGACTACCTTCCATAATGAAAAGGCTTCAATCCAATGGAATAAAAAAAATATCAAAAACATACAACTTTCTATAACGACAAGGATACCATCCATTGGAGTAACAAATATCTGAACAACAGACTACCTTTCATAATGACAAGGCTACCATCCATTGGGGTAACAAAAATCTCAACGACAAAATACCTTCCATTATAAAAAGGCTACCATCAATTGGAGTAACAAAAATCTTGACAACAGACTACCATCCATAATGACAAGGCTTTCATCCATTACAGTAACAAAAATCTCGACCACAGACTATGTTCCATAATTACAAGGTTACCATCCATTGGAGTAAAAACAATCACGACAAAAGACTACCTTATATAATTATAAGGATACCATCCATTGGAGTAACAAAAATATCGATGATAGACTACCCTCCATAATGACAAGGCTATCATCCATTGGGTTAACAAAAAAATAGACAACAGACTATGTTCTGTAATTACAAGGCTAACATCCATTGGAGTAACAAAATATCGACAACAGACTACGTTCCATAATAACAAGGCTATCATCCATTGGAGTAAAAAAAATCTCGACAACAGACTACCTTCCATAATGACAAGGCTACCATCCATTGGTGTAACAAAAATCTAAACAATAGACTACCTTCCATAATGACAAGGCTACCATACATTGGACTAACAGAAATCACAACGACATACTACCTTCCATAATGACAAGGCTACCATCCATTGGAGTAACAAAAGTCACAAAAACAGACTACGTTCCATAATTACAAGGCTATAATCCATTGGAGTAACAAAATATCGACAACAGACTACGTTCCATAATAACAAGGCTATCATCCATTGGAGTAACAAAAATATCGACAACAGACTACCTTCCATAATGCCAAGGCTAACATCCATTGATGTAACAGAAATCTGAACAACAGACTACCTTCCACAATGAGAAGGCTACCATACATTGGACTAACAGAAATCCCAACGACAGACTACCTTCCATAATGACAAGGCTACCATCCATTGGAGTAAAAAATATTTGAACAATAGACTACCATCCATAATGACAAGGCTACCATCCATTGGAATAACAAAAATCTCGACAACATACTACCTTCCATAATGACAAGGCTACCATCCATTGGAGTTAGATAAATCTCAATAACAGGCTACCTTCCCTAATGACAAGGTCACCATCCATTGTGTTAACAAAGATATCCACAAAAGACTACCTTCCATAATAAAAAGGCTACCATCCATTGGAGTAACAAAAATCTCGACAATAGACTACCTTCCGTAATAACTAGGCTACCATCCATTGGAGTAACAATAATATTGACAACGGACTACTTTCCATAATGAAAAGGCTACCACCATCGTAGTAACAAAAATATTGACAATAGACTACCTTCCATAATGACTAGGCTACCGTCCATTGGAGTAACAATGATATCGACAATAGACTACTTTCCATAATGACAAGGCTACCATCCATTGGAGTAACAAAATATCGACAACAGACTACCTTCCATAATGCAAAGGCTACCATCCAATGGAATAACGAAAATATCAACAACAGACTACCTTCCATAACGACAAGGCTACCATCCATTGGAGTAACAAAAATCTGGACAACAGACTACCTTCCATAATGACAAGGCTACCATCCATTGGACTATCAAAAATATCAATAATAGACTACCTTCCATAATGACAAGGCTATCATCAATTGGAGTAAGAAAAATATCTACAACAGACTACCTTCCATAATGACAAGGCTATCATCCATTCGAGTAACAAAATTTCGACAATAGACTACCTTCCATAATGACAAGGCTTCAATCCAATGGAATAAAAAAAATATCAAAAACATACTACTTTCTATAACGACAAGGATACCATCCATTGGAGTAACAAAAATCTGAACAACAGACTACCTTTCATAATGACAAGGCTACCATCCATTGGGGTAACAAAAATCTCAACGACAGAATACCTTCCATTATAAAAAGGCTACCATCAATTGGAGTAACAAAAATCTTGACAACAGACTACCATCCATAATGACAAGGCTTTCATCCATTACAGTAACAAAAATCTCGACCACAGACTATGTTCCATAATTACAAGGTTACCATCCATTGGAGTAAAAACAATCACGACAAAAGACTACCTTATATAATTATAAGGATACCATCCATTGGAGTAACAAAAATATCGATGATAGACTACCCTCCATAATGACAAGGCTATCATCCATTGGGTTAACAAAAAAATAGACAACAGACTATGTTCTGTAATTACAAGGCTAACATCCATTGGAGTAACAAAATATCGACAACAGACTACGTTCCATAATAACAAGGCTATCATCCATTGGAGTAACAAAAATATCGACAACAGACTACCTTCCATAATGACAAGGCTACCATCCATTGGTGTAACAAAAATCTAAACAATAGACTACCTTCCATAATGACAAGGCTACCATACATTGGACTAACAGAAATCACAACGACATACTACCTTCCATAATGACAAGGCTACCATCCATTGGAGTAACAAAAGTCACAAAAACAGACTACATTCCATAATTACAAGGCTATAATCCATTGGAGTAACAAAATATCGACAACAGACTACGTTCCATAATAACAAGGCTATCATCCATTGGAGTAACAAAAATATCGACAACAGACTACCTTCCATAATGCCAAGGCTAACATCCATTGGTGTAACAGAAATCTGAACAACAGACTACCTTCCATAATGAGAAGGCTACCATACATTGGACTAACAGAAATCCCAACGACAGACTACCTTCCATAATGACAAGGCTACCATCCATTGGAGTAAAAAATATTTGAACAATAGACTACCATCCATAATGACAAGGCTACCATCCATTGGAATAACAAAAATCTCGACAACATACTACCTTCCATAATGACAAGGCTACCATCCATTGGAGTTAGATAAATCTCGATAACAGGCTACCTTCCCTAATGACAAGGTCACCATCCATTGTGTTAACAAAGATATCCACAAAAGACTACCTTCCATAATAAAAAGGCTACCATCCATTGGAGTAACAAAAATCTCGACAATAGACTACCTTCCGTAATAACTAGGCTACCATCCATTGGAGTAACAATAATATTGACAACAGACTACTTTCCATAATGAAAAGGCTACCACCATCGTAGTAACAAAAATATTGACAATAGACTACCTTCCATAATGACTAGGCTACCGTCCATTGGAGTAACAATGATATCGACAATAGACTACTTTCCATAATGACAAGGCTACCATCCATTGGAGTAACAAAATATCGACAACAGACTACCTTCCATAATGCAAAGGCTACCATCCAATGGAATAACGAAAATATCAACAACAGACTACCTTCCATAACGACAAGGCTACCATCCATTGGAGTAACAAAAATCTGGACAACAGACTACCTTCCATAATGACAAGGCTACCATCCATTGGAGTATCAAAAATATCAATAATAGACTACCTTCCATAATGACAAGGCTATCATCAATTGGAGTAAGAAAAATATCTACAACAGACTACCTTCCATAATGACAAGGCTACCATCCATTCGAGTAACAAAATTTCGACAATAGACTACCTTCCATAATGACAAGGCTTCAATCCAATGGAATAAAAAAAATATCAAAAACATACTACTTTCTATAACGACAAGGATACCATCCATTGGAGTAACAAAAATCTGAACAACAGACTACCTTTCATAATGACAAGGCTACCATCCATTGGGGTAACAAAAATCTCAACGACAGAATACCTTCCATTATAAAAAGGCTACCATCAATTGGAGTAACAAAAATCTTGACAACAGACTACCATCCATAATGACAAGGCTTTCATCCATTACAGTAACAAAAATCTCGACCACAGACTATGTTCCATAATTACAAGGTTACCATCCATTGGAGTAAAAACAATCACGACAAAAGACTACCTTATATAATTATAAGGATACCATCCATTGGAGTAACAAAAATATCGACGATAGACTACCCTCCATAATGACAAGGCTATCATCCATTGGGTTAACAAAAAAATAGACAACAGACTATGTTCTGTAATTACAAGGCTAACATCCATTGGAGTAACAAAATATCGACAACAGACTACGTTCCATAATAACAAGGCTATCATCCATTGGAGTAACAAAAATCTCGACAACAGACTACCTTCCATAATGACAAGGCTACCATCCATTGGTGTAACAAAAATCTAAACAATAGACTACCTTCCATAATGACAAGGCTACCATACATTGGACTAACAGAAATCACAACGACATACTACCTTCCATAATGACAAGGCTACCATCCATTGGAGTAACAAAAGTCACAAAAACAGACTACGTTCCATAATTACAAGGCTATAATCCATTGGAGTAACAAAATATCGACAACAGACTACGTTCCATAATACCAAGGCTATCATCCATTGGAGTAACAAAAATATCGACAACAGACTACCTTCCATAATGCCAAGGCTAACATCCATTGGTGTAACAGAAATCTGAACAACAGACTACCTTCCATAATGAGAAGGCTACCATACATTGGACTAACAGAAATCCCAACGACAGACTACCTTCCATAATGACAAGGCTACCATCCATTGGAGTAAAAAATATTTGAACAATAGACTACCATCCATAATGACAAGGCTACCATCCATTGGAATAACAAAAATCTCGACAACATACTACCTTCCATAATGACAAGGCTACCATCCATTGGAGTTAGATAAATCTCGATAACAGGCTACCTTCCCTAATGACAAGGTCACCATCCATTGTGTTAACAAAGATATCCACAAAAGACTACCTTCCATAATAAAAAGGCTACCATCCATTGGAGTAACAAAAATCTCGACAATAGACTACCTTCCGTAATAACTAGGCTACCATCCATTGGAGTAACAATAATATTGACAACAGACTACTTTCCATAATGAAAAGGCTACCACCATCGTAGTAACAAAAATATTGACAATAGACTACCTTCCATAATGACTAGGCTACCGTCCATTGGAGTAACAATGATATCGACAATAGACTACTTTCCATAATGACAAGGCTACCATCCATTGGAGTAACAAAATATCGACAACAGACTACCTTCCATAATGCAAAGGCTACCATCCAATGGAATAACGAAAATATCAACAACAGACTACCTTCCATAACGACAAGGCTACCATCCATTGGAGTAACAAAAATCTGGACAACAGACTACCTTCCATAATGACAAGGCTACCATCCATTGGAGTATCAAAAATATCAATAATAGACTACCTTCCATAATGACAAGGCTATCATCAATTGGAGTAAGAAAAATATCTACAACAGACTACCTTCCATAATGACAAGGCTACCATCCATTCGAGTAACAAAATTTCGACAATAGACTACCTTCCATAATGACAAGGCTTCAATCCAATGGAATAAAAAAAATATCAAAAACATACTACTTTCTATAACGACAAGGATACCATCCATTGGAGTAACAAAAATCTGAACAACAGACTACCTTTCATAATGACAAGGCTACCATCCATTGGGGTAACAAAAATCTCAACGACAGAATACCTTCCATTATAAAAAGGCTACCATCAATTGGAGTAACAAAAATCTTGACAACAGACTACCATCCATAATGACAAGGCTTTCATCCATTACAGTAACAAAAATCTCGACCACAGACTATGTTCCATAATTACAAGGTTACCATCCATTGGAGTAAAAACAATCACGACAAAAGACTACCTTATATAATTATAAGGATACCATCCATTGGAGTAACAAAAATATCGACGATAGACTACCCTCCATAATGACAAGGCTATCATCCATTGGGTTAACAAAAAAATAGACAACAGACTATGTTCTGTAATTACAAGGCTAACATCCATTGGAGTAACAAAATATCGACAACAGACTACGTTCCATAATAACAAGGCTATCATCCATTGGAGTAACAAAAATCTCGACAACAGACTACCTTCCATAATGACAAGGCTACCATCCATTGGTGTAACAAAAATCTAAACAATAGACTACCTTCCATAATGACAAGGCTACCATACATTGGACTAACAGAAATCACAACGACATACTACCTTCCATAATGACAAGGCTACCATCCATTGGAGTAACAAAAGTCACAAAAACAGACTACGTTCCATAATTACAAGGCTATAATCCATTGGAGTAACAAAATATCGACAACAGACTACGTTCCATAATAACAAGGCTATCATCCATTGGAGTAACAAAAATATCGACAACAGACTACCTTCCATAATGCCAAGGCTAACATCCATTGGTGTAACAGAAATCTGAACAACAGACTACCTTCCATAATGAGAAGGCTACCATACATTGGACTAACAGAAATCCCAACGACAGACTACCTTCCATAATGACAAGGCTACCATCCATTGGAGTAAACAATATTTGAACAATAGACTACCATCCATAATGACAAGGCTACCATCCATTGGAATAACAAAAATCTCGACAACATACTACCTTCCATAATGACAAGGCTACCATCCATTGGAGTTAGATAAATCTCGATAACAGGCTACCTTCCCTAATGACAAGGTCACCATCCATTGTGGTAACAAAGATATCCAGAAAAGACTACCTTCCATAATAAAAAGGCTACCATCCATTGGAGTAACAAAAATCTCGACAATAGACTACCTTCCGTAATAACTAGGCTACCATCCATTGGAGTAACAATAATATTGACAACAGACTACTTTCCATAATGAAAAGGCTACCACCATCGTAGTAACAAAAATATTGACAATAGACTACCTTCCATAATGACTAGGCTACCGTCCATTGGAGTAACAATGATATCGACAATAGACTACTTTCCATAATGACAAGGCTACCATCCATTGGAGTAACAAAATATCGACAACAGACTACCTTCCATAATGCAAAGGCTACCATCCAATGGAATAACGAAAATATCAACAACAGACTACCTTCCATAACGACAAGGCTACCATCCATTGGAGTAACAAAAATCTGGACAACAGACTACCTTCCATAATGACAAGGCTACAATCCATTGGACTATCAAAAATATCAATAATAGACTACCTTCCATAATGACAAGGCTATCATCAATTGGAGTAAGAAAAATATCTACAACAGACTACCTTCCATAATGACAAGGCTATCATCCATTCGAGTAACAAAATTTCGACAATAGACTACCTTCCATAATGACAAGGCTTCAATCCAATGGAATAAAAAAAATATCAAAAACATACTACTTTCTATAACGACAAGGATACCATCCATTGGAGTAACAAAAATATGAACAACAGACTACCTTTCATAATGACAAGGCTACCATCCATTGGGGTAACAAAAATCTCAACGACAGAATACCTTCCATTATAAAAAGGCTACCATCAATTGGAGTAACAAAAATCTTGACAACAGACTACCATCCATAATGACAAGGCTTTCATCCATTACAGTAACAAAAATCTCGACCACAGACTATGTTCCATAATTACAAGGTTACCATCCATTGGAGTAAAAACAATCACGACAAAAGACTACCTTATATAATTATAAAGATACCATCCATTGGAGTAACAAAAATATCGATGATAGACTACCCTCCATAATGACAAGGCTATCATCCATTGGGTTAACAAAAAAATAGACAACAGACTATGTTCTGTAATTACAAGGCTAACATCCATTGGAGTAACAAAATATCGACAACAGACTACGTTCCATAATAACAAGGCTATCATCCATTGGAGTAACAAAAATCTCGACAACAGACTACCTTCCATAATGACAAGGCTACCATCCATTGGTGTAACAAAAATCTAAACAATAGACTACCTTCCATAATGACAAGGCTACCATACATTGGACTAACAGAAATCACAACGACATACTACCTTCCATAATGACAAGGCTACCATCCATTGGAGTAACAAAAGTCACAAAAACAGACTACGTTCCATAATTACAAGGCTATAATCCATTGGAGTAACAAAATATCGACAACAGACTACGTTCCATAATAACAAGGCTATCATCCATTGGAGTAACAAAAATATCGACAACAGACTACCTTCCATAATGCCAAGGCTAACATCCATTGGTGTAACAGAAATCTGAACAACAGACTACCTTCCATAATGAGAAGGCTACCATACATTGGACTAACAGAAATCCCAACGACAGACTACCTTCCATAATGACAAAGCTACCATCCATTGGAGTAAAAAATATTTGAACAATAGACTACCATCCATAATGACAAGGCTACCATCCATTGGAATAACAAAAATCTCGACAACATACTACCTTCCATAATGACAAGGCTACCATCCATTGGAGTTAGATAAATCTCGATAACAGGCTACCTTCCCTAATGACAAGGTCACCATCCATTGTGTTAACAAAGATATCCACAAAAGACTACCTTCCATAATAAAAAGGCTACCATCCATTGGAGTAACAAAAATCTCGACAATAGACTACCTTCCGTAATAACTAGGCTACCATCCATTGGAGTAACAATAATATTGACAACAGACTACTTTCCATAATGAAAAGGCTACCACCATCGTAGTAACAAAAATATTGACAATAGACTACCTTCCATAATGACTAGGCTACCGTCCATTGGAGTAACAATGATATCGACAATAGACTACTTTCCATAATGACAAGGCTACCATCCATTGGAGTAACAAAATATCGACAACAGACTACCTTCCATAATGCAAAGGCTACCATCCAATGGAATAACGAAAATATCAACAACAGACTACCTTCCATAACGACAAGGCTACCATCCATTGGAGTAACAAAAATCTGGACAACAGACTACCTTCCATAATGACAAGGCTACCATCCATTGGAGTATCAAAAATATCAATAATAGACTACCTTCCATAATGACAAGGCTACCATCCATTGGAGCAACAAAAGTCACAAAAACAGACTACGTTCCATAATTACAAGGCTATAATCCATTGGAGTAACAAAATATCGACAACAGACTACGTTCCATAATAACAAGGCTATCATCCATTGGAGTAACAAAAATATCGACAACAGACTACCTTCCATAATGCCAAGGCTAACATCCATTGGTGTAACAGAAATCTGAACAACAGACTACCTTCCATAATGAGAAGGCTACCATACATTGGACTAACAGAAATCCCAACGACAGACTACCTTCCATAATGACAAAGCTACCATCCATTGGAGTAAAAAATATTTGAACAATAGACTACCATCCATAATGACAAGGCTACCATCCATTGGAATAACAAAAATCTCGACAACATACTACCTTCCATAATGACAAGGCTACCATCCATTGGAGTTAGATAAATCTCGATAACAGGCTACCTTCCCTAATGACAAGGTCACCATCCATTGTGTTAACAAAGATATCCACAAAAGACTACCTTCCATAATAAAAAGGCTACCATCCATTGGAGTAACAAAAATCTCGACAATAGACTACCTTCCGTAATAACTAGGCTACCATCCATTGGAGTAACAATAATATTGACAACAGACTACTTTCCATAATGAAAAGGCTACCACCATCGTAGTAACAAAAATATTGACAATAGACTACCTTCCATAATGACTAGGCTACCGTCCATTGGAGTAACAATGATATCGACAATAGACTACTTTCCATAATGACAAGGCTACCATCCATTGGAGTAACAAAATATCGACAACAGACTACCTTCCATAATGCAAAGGCTACCATCCAATGGAATAACGAAAATATCAACAACAGACTACCTTCCATAACGACAAGGCTACCATCCATTGGAGTAACAAAAATCTGGACAACAGACTACCTTCCATAATGACAAGGCTACCATCCATTGGAGTATCAAAAATATCAATAATAGACTACCTTCCATAATGACAAGGCTATCATCAATTGGAGTAAGAAAAATATCTACAACAGACTACCTTCCATAATGACAAGGCTACCATCCATTCGAGTAACAAAATTTCGACAATAGACTACCTTCCATAATGACAAGGCTTCAATCCAATGGAATAAAAAAAATATCAAAAACATACTACTTTCTATAACGACAAGGATACCATCCATTGGAGTAACAAAAATCTGAACAACAGACTACCTTTCATAATGACAAGGCTACCATCCATTGGGGTAACAAAAATCTCAACGACAGAATACCTTCCATTATAAAAAGGCTACCATCAATTGGAGTAACAAAAATCTTGACAACAGACTACCATCCATAATGACAAGGCTTTCATCCATTACAGTAACAAAAATCTCGACCACAGACTATGTTCCATAATTACAAGGTTACCATCCATTGGAGTAAAAACAATCACGACAAAAGACTACCTTATATAATTATAAGGATACCATCCATTGGAGTAACAAAAATATCGACGATAGACTACCCTCCATAATGACAAGGCTATCATCCATTGGGTTAACAAAAAAATAGACAACAGACTATGTTCTGTAATTACAAGGCTAACATCCATTGGAGTAACAAAATATCGACAACAGACTACGTTCCATAATAACAAGGCTATCATCCATTGGAGTAACAAAAATCTCGACAACAGACTACCTTCCATAATGACAAGGCTACCATCCATTGGTGTAACAAAAATCTAAACAATAGACTACCTTCCATAATGACAAGGCTACCATACATTGGACTAACAGAAATCACAACGACATACTACCTTCCATAATGACAAGGCTACCATCCATTGGAGTAACAAAAGTCACAAAAACAGACTACGTTCCATAATTACAAGGCTATAATCCATTGGAGTAACAAAATATCGACAACAGACTACGTTCCATAATAACAAGGCTATCATCCATTGGAGTAACAAAAATATCGACAACAGACTACCTTCCATAATGCCAAGGCTAACATCCATTGGTGTAACAGAAATCTGAACAACAGACTACCTTCCATAATGAGAAGGCTACCATACATTGGACTAACAGAAATCCCAATGACAGACTACCTTCCATAATGACAAGGCTACCATCCATTGGAGTAAAAAATATTTGAACAATAGACTACCATCCATAATGACAAGGCTACCATCCATTGGAATAACAAAAATCTCGACAACATACTACCTTCCATAATGACAAGGCTACCATCCATTGGAGTTAGATAAATCTCGATAACAGGCTACCTTCCCTAATGACAAGGTCACCATCCATTGTGTTAACAAAGATATCCACAAAAGACTACCTTCCATAATAAAAAGGCTACCATCCATTGGAGTAACAAAAATCTCGACAATAGACTACCTTCCGTAATAACTAGGCTACCATCCATTGGAGTAACAATAATATTGACAACAGACTACTTTCCATAATGAAAAGGCTACCACCATCGTAGTAACAAAAATATTGACAATAGACTACCTTCCATAATGACTAGGCTACCGTCCATTGGAGTAACAATGATATCGACAATAGACTACTTTCCATAATGACAAGGCTACCATCCATTGGAGTAACAAAATATCGACAACAGACTACCTTCCATAATGCAAAGGCTACCATCCAATGGAATAACGAAAATATCAACAACAGACTACCTTCCATAACGACAAGGCTACCATCCATTGGAGTAACAAAAATCTGGACAACAGACTACCTTCCATAATGACAAGGCTACCATCCATTGGAGTATCAAAAATATCAATAATAGACTACCTTCCATAATGACAAGGCTATCATCAATTGGAGTAAGAAAAATATCTACAACAGACTACCTTCCATAATGACAAGGCTACCATCCATTCGAGTAACAAAATTTCGACAATAGACTACCTTCCATAATGACAAGGCTTCAATCCAATGGAATAAAAAAAATATCAAAAACATACTACTTTCTATAACGACAAGGATACCATCCATTGGAGTAACAAAAATCTGAACAACAGACTACCTTTCATAATGACAAGGCTACCATCCATTGGGGTAACAAAAATCTCAACGACAGAATACCTTCCATTATAAAAAGGCTACCATCAATTGGAGTAACAAAAATCTTGACAACAGACTACCATCCATAATGACAAGGCTTTCATCCATTACAGTAACAAAAATCTCGACCACAGACTATGTTCCATAATTACAAGGTTACCATCCATTGGAGTAAAAACAATCACGACAAAAGACTACCTTATATAATTATAAGGATACCATCCATTGGAGTAACAAAAATATCGACGATAGACTACCCTCCATAATGACAAGGCTATCATCCATTGGGTTAACAAAAAAATAGACAACAGACTATGTTCTGTAATTACAAGGCTAACATCCATTGGAGTAACAAAATATCGACAACAGACTACGTTCCATAATAACAAGGCTATCATCCATTGGAGTAACAAAAATCTCGACAACAGACTACCTTCCATAATGACAAGGCTACCATCCATTGGTGTAACAAAAATCTAAACAATAGACTACCTTCCATAATGACAAGGCTACCATACATTGGACTAACAGAAATCACAACGACATACTACCTTCCATAATGACAAGGCTACCATCCATTGGAGTAACAAAAGTCACAAAAACAGACTACGTTCCATAATTACAAGGCTATAATCCATTGGAGTAACAAAATATCGACAACAGACTACGTTCCATAATAACAAGGCTATCATCCATTGGAGTAACAAAAATATCGACAACAGACTACCTTCCATAATGCCAAGGCTAACATCCATTGGTGTAACAGAAATCTGAACAACAGACTACCTTCCATAATGAGAAGGCTACCATACATTGGACTAACAGAAATCCCAACGACAGACTACCTTCCATAATGACAAGGCTACCATCCATTGGAGTAAAAAATATTTGAACAATAGACTACCATCCATAATGACAAGGCTACCATCCATTGGAATAACAAAAATCTCGACAACATACTACCTTCCATAATGACAAGGCTACCATCCATTGGAGTTAGATAAATCTCGATAACAGGCTACCTTCCCTAATGACAAGGTCACCATCCATTGTGGTAACAAAGATATCCAGAAAAGACTACCTTCCATAATAAAAAGGCTACCATCCATTGGAGTAACAAAAATCTCGACAATAGACTACCTTCCGTAATAACTAGGCTACCATCCATTGGAGTAACAATAATATTGACAACAGACTACTTTCCATAATGAAAAGGCTACCACCATCGTAGTAACATAAATATTGACAATAGACTACCTTCCATAATGACTAGGCTACCGTCCATTGGAGTAACAATGATATCGACAATAGACTACTTTCCATAATGACAAGGCTACCATCCATTGGAGTAACAAAATATCGACAACAGACTACCTTCCATAATGCAAAGGCTACCATCCAATGGAATAACGAAAATATCAACAACAGACTACCTTCCATAACGACAAGGCTACCATCCATTGGAGTAACAAAAATCTGGACAACAGACTACCTTCCATAATGACAAGGCTACCATCCATTGGAGTATCAAAAATATCAATAATAGACTACCTTCCATAATGACAAGGCTATCGTCAATTGGAGTAAGAAAAATATCTACACTAGACTACCTTCCATAATGACAAGGCTACCATCCATTCGAGTATCAAAATTTCCACAATAGACTACCTTCCATAATGACAAGGCTTCAATCCAATGGAATAAAAAAAATATCAAAAACATACTACTTTCTATAACGACAAGGATACCATCCATTGGAGTAACAAAAATCTGAACAACAGACTACCTTTCATAATGACAAGGCTACCATCCATTGGGGTAACAAAAATCTCAACGACAGAATACCTTCCATTATAAAAAGGCTACCATCAATTGGAGTAACAAAAATCTTGACAACAGACTACCATCCATAATGACAAGGCTTTCATCCATTACAGTAACAAAAATCTCGACCACAGACTATGTTCCATAATTACAAGGTTACCATCCATTGGAGTAAAAACAATCACGACAAAAGACTACCTTATATAATTATAAGGATACCATCCATTGGAGTAACAAAAATATCGATGATAGACTACCCTCCATAATGACAAGGCTATCATCCATTGGGTTAACAAAAAAATAGACAACAGACTATGTTCTGTAATTACAAGGCTAACATCCATTGGAGTAACAAAATATCGACAACAGACTACGTTCCATAATAACAAGGCTATCATCCATTGGAGTAACAAAAATCTCGACAACAGACTACCTTCCATAATGACAAGGCTACCATCCATTGGTGTAACAAAAATCTAAACAATAGACTACCTTCCATAATGACAAGGCTACCATACATTGGACTAACAGAAATCACAACGACATACTACCTTCCATAATGACAAGGCTACCATCCATTGGAGTAACAAAAGTCACAAAAACAGACTACGTTCCATAATTACAAGGCTATAATCCACCGGAGTAACAAAATATCGACAACAGACTACGTTCCATAATAACAAGGCTATCATCCATTGGAGTAACAAAAATATCGACAACAGACTACCTTCCATAATGCCAAGGCTAACATCCATTGGTGTAACAGAAATCTGAACAAAAGACTACCTTCCATAATGAGAAGGCTACCATACATTGGACTAACAGAAATCCCAACGACAGACTACCTTCCATAATGACAAGGCTACCATCCATTGGAGTAAAAAATATTTGAACAATAGAGTACCATCCATAATGACAAGGCTACCATCCATTGGAGTAATAGAAATCATAATGACAGACTACCTTCCATAATGACAAGGCTACCATCCATTGGAATAACAAAAATATCGATAACAGACTACCTTCTACAATAACAAGGCTACCATCCATTGGAGTAACAAAAATATCGACAACAGACTTCCTTCCATAATGACAAGGCTACCATCCATTATGGTAACAAAAATCTCGACAACAGACTACCTTCCATAATGACAAGGCAACCATCCATTGGAGTAAAATATATTTGAATAATAGACTACCTTCCATAATGGCAAGGCTAGCATCCATTGGAGTAACAGAAATCACAATGACATACTACCTTCCATAATGACAAGGCTACCATCCAATGGAGTAACAGTTGAAAATAGACTACCTTCCATAATGACAAGGCTACCATCTATTAGAGTAACAAAACTCTCGACAACAGACTACCTTCCATAATGATAAGGCTACCATCCATTGGAATAACAAAAATATCGACAACAGACTTCCTTCCATAATGATAAGGCTACCATCCATTGGAGTAACAAAAATATCGACAACCGACTAAGTTCCATAATGACAAGGCTACCATCCATTGTGGTAACAAAAATATCGACAACAGACTACCTTCCATAATGACAAGGCTACCATCCATTGGAATAACAAAAATATCGACAACAGACTACCTTCCATAATGACAAGGCTATCATCAATTGGAGTAAGAAAAATATCTACAACAGACTACCTTCCATAATGACAAGGCTACCATCCATTTGAGTAACAAAATTTTGACAATAGACTACCTTCCATAATGACAAGGCTTCAATCCAATGGAATAAAAAAAATATCAAAAACATACTACTTTCTATAACGACAAGGATACCATCCATTGGAGTAACAAAAATCTGAACAACAGACTACCTTTCATAATGACAAGGCTACCATCCATTGGGGTAACAAAAATCTCAACGACAGAATACCTTCCATTATAAAAAGGCTACCATCAATTGGAGTAACAAAAATCTTGACAACAGACTACCATCCATAATGACAAGGCTTTCATCCATTACAGTAACAAAAATCTCGACCACAGACTATGTTCCATAATTACAAGGTTACCATCCATTGGAGTAAAAACAATCACGACAAAAGACTACCTTATATAATTATAAGGATACCATCCATTGGAGTAACAAAAATATTGACGATAGACTACCCTCCATAATGACAAGGCTATCATCCATTGGGTTAACAAAAAAATAGACAACAGACTATGTTCTGTAATTACAAGGCTAACATCCATTGGAGTAACAAAATATCGACAACAGACTACGTTCCATAATAACAAGGCTATCATCCATTGGAGTAACAAAAATCTCGACAACAGACTACCTTCCATAATGACAAGGCTACCATCCATTGGTGTAACAAAAATCTAAACAATAGACTACCTTCCATAATGACAAGGCTACCATACATTGGACTAACAGAAATCACAACGACATACTACCTTCCATAATGACAAGGCTACCATCCATTGGAGTAACAAAAGTTACAAAAACAGACTACGTTCCATAATTACAAGGCTATAATCCATTGGAGTAACAAAATATCGACAACAGACTACGTTCCATAATAACAAGGCTATCATCCATTGGATTAACAAAAATATCGACAACAGACTACCTTCCATAATGCCAAGGCTAACATCCATTGGTGTAACAGAAATCTGAACAACAGACTACCTTCCATAATGAGAAGGCTACCATACATTTGACTAACAGAAATCCCAACGACAGACTACCTTCCATAATGACAAGGCTACCATCCATTGGAGTAAAAAATATTTGAACAATAGACTACCATCCATAATGACAAGGCTACCATCCATTGGAGTAATAGAAATCATAATGACAGACTACTTTCCATAATGACAAGGCTACCATCCATTGGAATAACAAAAATATCGATAACAGACTACCTTCTACAATAACAAGGCTACCATCCATTGGAGTAACAAAAATATCGACAACAGACTTCCTTCCATAATGACAAGGCTACCATCCATTATGGTAACAAAAATCTCGACAACAGACTACCTTCCATAATGACAAGGCAACCATCCATTGGAGTAAAAAATATTTGAATAATAGACTACCTTCCATAATGGCAAGGCTAGCATCCATTGGAGTAACAGAAATCACAATGACATACTACCTTCCATAATGACAAGGCTACCATCCAATGGAGTAACAGAAATCTTGAAAATAGACTACCTTCCATAATGACAAGGCTACCATCTATTAGAGTAACAAAACTCTCGACAACAGACTACCTTCCATAATGATAAGGCTACCATCCATTGGAATAACAAAAATATCGACAACAGACTACCTTCCATAATGATAAGGCTACCATCCATTGGAGTAACAAAAATATCGACAACCGACTAAGTTCCATAATGACAAGGCTACCATCCATTGTGGTAACAAAAATATCGACAACAGACTACCTTCCATAATGACTAGGCTACCATCCATTGGAATAACAAAAATCTCGACAACATACTACCTTCCATAATGACAAGGCTACCCTCCATTGGAGTTAGATAAATCTCGACAATAGGATACCTTCCATAATGACAAGGTCACCATCCATTGTGGTATCCATAAAAGACTACCTTCCAAAATAAAAAGGCTACCATCCATTGGAGTAACAAAAATCTCGACAATAGACTACCTTCCATAATGACTAGGCTACCATCCATTGGAGTAACAATAATATTGACAACAGACTACTTTCCATAATGACAAGGCTACCACCATCGTAGTAACAAATATATTGACAATAGACTACCTTCCAAAATGACTAGGCTACCGTCCATTAGAGTAACAATGATATCGACAATAGACTACTTTCCATAATGAAAAGGCTACCATCCATTGGAGTAACAAAATATCGACAACAGACTACCTGCCATAATGCAAATGCTACCATCCAATGGAATAACAAAAATATCAACAACAGACTACATTCCATAAGGACAAGGCTACCATCCATTGGAGTAACAAAAATATGAACAACAAACTACCTTCCATAATGACAAGCCTACCATCTATTGCAGTAAAAAATATTTGAACAATAGACTACCTTCCATAATGACAAGGCTACCATCCATTGGAGTAACAAAGATATCGACAACATACTACCTTCCATAATGACAAGGCTACCATCCATTGGAGTAACAAAAATCTCGACAACAGACTACCTTCCATAATGACAAGGCTACCATCCATTGGAATAAAAAAATCTCGACAATAGACTACCTTTCATAATCACAAGGCTACCATCCATTGGAATAACAAAAATCTAGACATCAGACTACCTTCCATAATGACAAGGCTACCATCCATTGGAGTATCAAAAATATCAATAATAGACTACCTTCCATAATGACAAGGCTATCATCAATTGGAGTAACAAAAATATCTACAACAGACTCCCTTCCATAATGACAAGGCTACCATCCATTCGAGTAACAAAATATCGACAATAGACTACCTTCCATAATGACAAGGCTACCATCCAATGGAATAAAAAAAATATCAACAACATACTACTTTCTATAACGACGAGCATACCATCCATTGGAGTAACAAAAAACTGAACAACAAACTACCTTTCATAATGACAAGGCTACCATCCATTGGAGTAACAAAAATCTCAACGACAGAATACCTTCCATAATAAAAAGGCTACCATCAATTGGAGTAAGAAAAATCTTGACAACAGACTACCATCCATAATGACAAGGCTATCATCCATTGGAGTAACAAAAATCTCGACCACAGACTATGTTCCATAATTACAAGGTTACCATCCATTGGAGTAAAAAAAATCACGACAAAAGACTACCTTCCATAATGACAAGGATACCATCCATTGGAGTAACAAAAATATCGACAATAGACTACCTTCCATAATGACAAGGCTATCATCCATTGGGTTAACAAAAAAATCGACAACAAACTATGTTTTGTAATTACAAGGCTAACATCCATTGGAGTAACAAAAGATCGACAATAGCCTACGTTCCATAACAACAAGGCTACCATCCATTGGAGTAACAAAATCTCGACAACAGACTACCTTCCATAATGACAAGGCTACCATCAATTGGTGTAACAAAAATCTGAACAACAGACTACCTTCCATAATGACAAGGCTACCATACATTGGACTAACAGAAATCACAATGACATACTACCTTCCATAATGACAAGTCTACCACCCATTGGAGTAACAAAAGTCACAACAACAAACTACGTTCCATAATTACAAGGCTACAATCCATTGGAGTAACAAAATATCGACAACAGACTACGTTCCATAATAACAAGGCTACCATCCGTTGGAGTAACAAAAATCTCTACAAGAGACTACCTTCCATAATGACAAGGTTACCATCCATTGGAATAACAAAAATCTCGAAAATAGACTACCTTCCATAATGACAAGGCTACCATCCATTGGAGTAACAAAAATCTCAACGACAAACTACCTTCCTTAATGACAAGGCTATCATCCATTGGAGTAACAAAGATATCGACAATAGACTACCTTAAATAATGAAAAGGCTACCATCCATTGGAGTAACAAAAATCTCGAAAAAAGACTACCTTCCATACTGACAAGGTTACCATCCATTGGAATAACATAAATCTCGACTACAGACTATCTTCCCTAATGACGAGGCTACCATCCATTGGAGTAATAAAAATCTGAACAATAGACTACCTTACATAATGACAAGGCTACAATCCATTGGAGTAACAAAAATCTCAACGACAAACTACCTTCCATAATGACAAGGCTACCATCCATTAGAGTAAAAAAAATCTCGACAACAAACTATCTTCCATAATTACAAGGCTACCATCCATTAGGGTAACAAAAATCTCGACAATAGACTGCCTTCCTTAATGACAAGGCTACCATCCATTGGAGTAAAAAAAATCTCGATAACAGACTACCTTTCATAATGACAAGGCTACCATCCATTGGGGTAACAAAAATCTCGACAACAGACTACCTTCTATAATGACAAGGCTACCATCCATTGAATTAAAAAAAATATCAACAAAAAACTACCTTCCATAATGACAAGGCTACCATCCATTGGAGTAACAAAGATATCGACAACAGACTACCTTAATTAATGACATGGCTACCATCCATTCGAGTAACAAAAATCTCGACAAAAGACTACCTTCCATAATGACAAGGTTACCATCCATTGGAATAACCAAAATCTCGACAATAGACTACCTTGCATAATGACAAGGCTACCATCCATAGGAGTAACAAAAATCTGAACAATAGACTACCTTACATAATGACAAGGCTACAATCCATTGGAGTAACAAAAATCTCAACAACAAACTACCTTCCATAATGACAAGGCTACCATCCATTAGAGTAAAAAAAATCTCGACAACAAACTATCTTCCATAATTACAAGGCTACCATCCATTGGGGTAACAAAATATCGACAATAGACTACGTTCCATAATAACAAGGCTACCATCCGTTGGAGTAACAAAAATCTCTACAAGAGACTACCTTCCATAATGACAAGGTTACCATCCATTGGAATAACAAAAATCTCGACAATAGACTACCTTCCATAATGACAAGGCTACCATCCATTGGAGTAACAAAAATCTCAACGACAAACTACCTTCCTTAATGACAAGGCTATCATCCATTGGAGTAACAAAGATATTGACAATAGACTACCTTAAATAATGAAAAGGCTACCATCCATTGGATTAACAAAAATCTCGAAAAAAGACTACCTTCCATACTGACAAGGTTACCATCCATTGGAATAACATAAATCTCGACTACAGACTATCTTCCCTAATGACTAGGCTACCATCCATTGGAGTAACAAAAATCTGAACAATAGACTACCTTACATAATGAAAAGGCTACAATCCATTGGAGTAACAAAAATCTCAATGACAAACTACCTTCCATAATGACAAGGCTACCATCCATTAGAGTAAAAAAAATCTCGACAACAAACTATCTTCCATAATTACAAGGCTACCATCCATTGGGGTAACAAAAATCTCGACAATAGACTGCCTTCCTTAATGACAAGGCTACCATCCTTTGGAGTAAAAAAAATCTCGATAACAGACTACCTTTCATAATGACAAGGCTACCATCCATTGGGGTAACAAAAATCTCGACAACAGACTACCTTCTATAATGACAAGGCTACCATCCATTGAATAAAAAAAAATATCAACAAAAAACTACCTTCCATAATGACAAGGCTACCATCCATTGGAGTAACAAAGATATCGACAACAGACTACCTTAATTAATGACATGGCTACCATCCATTCGAGTAACAAAAATCTCGACAAAAGACTACCTTCCATAATGACAAGGTTACCATCAATTGGAATAACAAAAATCTCGACAATAGACTACCTTGCATAATGACAAGGCTACCATCCATAGGAGTAACAAAAATCTGAACAATAGACTACCTTACATAATGACAAGGCTACAATCCATTGGAGTAACAAAAATCTCAACGACAAACTACCTTCCATAATGACAAGGCTACCATCCATTAGAGTAAAAGAAATCTCGACAACAAACTATCTTCCATAATTACAAGGCTACCATCCATTGGGGTAACAAAATATCGACAATAGACTACGTTCCATAATAACAAGGCTACCATCCGTTGGAGTAACAAAAATCTCTACAAGAGACTACCTTCCATAATGACAAGGTTACCATCCATTGGAATAACAAAAATCTCGACAATAGACTACCTTCCATAATGACAAGGCTATCATCCATTGGAGTAACAAAAATCTCAACGACAAACTACCTTCCTTAATGACAAGGCTATCATCCATTGGAGTAACAAAGATATCGACAATAGACTACCTTAAATAATGAAAAGGCTACCATCCATTGGAGTAACAAAAATCTCGAAAAAAGACTACCTTCCATACTAACAAGGTTACCTTCCATTGGAATAACATAAATCTCGACTACAGACTATCTTCCCTAATGACGAGGCTACCATCCATTGGAGTAACAAAAATCTGAACAATAGACTACCTTACATAATGACAAGGCTACAATCCATTGGAGTAACAAAAATCTCAACGACAAACTACCTTCCATAATGACAAGGCTACCATCCATTAGAGTAAAAAAAATCTCGACAACAAACTATCTTCCATAATTACAAGGCTACCATCCATTGGGGTAACAAAAATCTCGACAACAGACTGCCTTCCTTAATGACAAGGCTACCATCCATTGGAGTAAAAAAAATCTCGATAACAGACTACCTTTCATAATGACAAGGCTACCATCCATTGGGGTAACAAAAATCTCGACAACAGACTACCTTCTATAATGACAAGGCTACCATCCATTGAATTAAAAAAAATATCAACAAAAAACTACCTTCCATAATGACAAGGCTACCATCCATTGGAGTAACAAAGATATCGACAACAGAATACCTTAATTAATGACATGGCTACCATCCATTCGAATAACAAAAATCTCGACAAAAGACTACCTTCCATAATGACATGGTTACCATCCATTTGAATAACAAAAATCTCGACAATAGACTACCTTGCATAATGACAAGGCTACCATCCATAGGAGTAACAAAAATCTGAACAATAGACTACCTTACATAATGACAAGGCTACAATCCATTGGAGTAACAAAAATCTCAACGACAAACTACCTTCCATAATGACAAGGCTACCATCCATTAGAGTAAAAAAAATCTCGACAACAAACTATCTTCCATAATTACAAGGCTACCATCCATTGGGGTAACAAAATATCGACAATAGACTATGTTCCATAATAACAAGGCTACCATCCGTTGGAGTAACAAAAATCTCTACAAGAGACTACCTTCCATAATGACAAGGTTACCATCCATTGGAATAACAAAAATCTCGACAATAGACTACCTTCCATAATGACAAGGCTACCATCCATTGGAGTAACAAAAATCTCAACGACAAACTACCTTCCTTAATGACAAGGCTATCATCCATTGGAGTAACAAAGATATCGACAATAGACTACCTTAAATAATGAAAAGGCTACCATCCATTGGAGTAACAAAAATCTCGAAAAAAGACTACCTTCCATACTGACAAGGTTACCTTCCATTGGAATAACATAAATCTCGACTACAGACTATCTTCCCTAATGACGAGGCTACCATCCATTGGAGTAACAAAAATCTGAACAATAGACTACCTTACATAATGACAAGGCTACAATCCATTGGAGTAACAAAAATCTCAACGACAAACTACCTTCCATAATGACAAGGCTACCATCCATTAGAGTAAAAAAAATCTCGACAACAAACTATCTTCCATAATTACAAGGCTACCATCCATTGGGGTAACAAAAATCTCGACAACAGACTGCCTTCCTTAATGACAAGGCTACCATCCATTGGAGTAAAAAAATCTCGATAACAGACTACCTTTCATAATGACAAGGCTACCATCCATTGGGGTAACAAAAATCTCGACAACAGACTACCTTCTATAATGACAAGGCTACCATCCATTGAATTAAAAAAAATATCATAAAAAAACTACCTTCCATAATGACAAGGCTACCATCCATTGGAGTAACAAAGATATCGACAACAGACTACCTTAATTAATGACATGGCTACCATCCATTCGAGTAACAAAATTCTCGACAAAAAACTACCTTCCATAATGACAAGGTTACCATCCATTGGAATAACAAAAATCTCGACAATAGACTACCTTGCATAATGACAAGGCTACCATCCATTGGAGTAACAAAAATCTGAACAACAGACTACCTTACATAATGACAAGGCTACCATACATTGGACTAACAGAAATCACAATGACATACTACCTTCCATAATGACAAGTCTACCACCCATTGGAGTAACAAAAGTCACAACAACAGACTACGTTCCATAATTACAAGGCTACAATCCATTGGAGTAACAAAATATCGACAACAGACTACGTTCCATAATAACAAGGCTACCATCCGTTGGAGTAACAAAAATCTCTACAAGAGACTACCTTCCATAATGACAAGGTTACCATCCATTGGAATAACAAAAATCTCGACAATAGACTACCTTCCATAATGACAAGGCTACCATCCATTGGAGTAACAAAAATCTCAACGACAAACTACCTTCCTTAATGACAAGGCTATCATCCATTGGAGTAACAAAGATATCGACAATAGACTACCTTAAATAATGAAAAGGATACCATCCATTGGAGTAACAAAAATCTCGATAAAAGACTACCTTCCATACTGACAAGGTTACCATCCATTGGAATAACATAAATCTCGACTACAGACTATCTTCCCTAATGACGAGGCTACCATCCATTGGAGTAACAAAAATCTGAACAATAGACTACCTTACATAATGACAAGGCTACAATCCATTGGAGTAACAAAAATCTCAACGACAAACTACCTTCCATAATGACAAGGCTACCATCCATTAGAGTAAAAAAAATCTCGACAACAAACTATCTTCCATAATTACAAGGCTACCATCCATTGGGGTAACAAAAATCTCGACAACAGACTGCCTTCCTTAATGACAAGGCTACCATCCATTGGAGTAAAAAAAATCTCGATAACAGACTACCTTTCATAATGACAAGGCCACCATCCATTGGGGTAACAAAAATCTCGACAACAGACTACCTTCTATAATGACAAGGCTACCATCCATTGAATTAAAAAAAATATCAACAAAAAACTACCTTCCATAATGACAAGGCTACCATCCATTGGAGTAACAAAGATATCGACAACAGACTACCTTAATTAATGACATGGCTACCATCCATTCGAGTAACAAAAATCTCGACAAAAGACTACCTTCCATAATGACAAGGTTACCATCCATTGGAATAACAAAAATCTCGACAATAGACTACCTTGCATAATGACAAGGCTACCATCCATTGGAGTAACAAAAATCTGAACAACAGACTACCTTACATAATGACAAGGCTACCATACATTGGACTAACAGAAATCACAATGACATACTACCTTCCATAATGACAAGTCTACCACCCATTGGAGTAACAAAAGTCACAACAACAGACTACGTTCCATAATTACAAGGCTACAATCCATTGGAGTAACAAAATATCGACAACAGACTACGTTCCATAATAACAAGGCTACCATCCGTTGGAGTAACAAAAATCTCTACAAGAGACTACCTTCCATAATGACAAGGTTACCATCCATTGGAATAACAAAAATCTCGACAATAGACTACCTTCCATAATGACAAGGCTACCATCCATTGGAGTAACAAAAATCTCAACGACAAACTACCTTCCTTAATGACAAGGCTATCATCCATTGGAGTAACAAAGATATCGACAATAGACTACCTTAAATAATGAAAAGGCTACCATCCATTGGAGTAACAAAAATCTCGAAAAAAGACTACCTTCCATACTGACAAGGTTACCATCCATTGGAATAACATAAATCTCGACTACAGACTATCTTCCCTAATGACGAGGCTACCATCCATTGGAGTAACAAAAATCTGAACAATAGACTACCTTACATAATGACAAGGCTACAATCCATTGGAGTAACAAAAATCTCAACGACAAACTACCTTCCATAATGACAAGGCTACCATCCATTAGAGTAAAAAAAATCTCGACAACAAACTATCTTCCATAATTACAAGGCTACCATCCATTGGGGTAACAAAAATCTCGACAACAAACTGCCTTCCTTAATGACAAGGCTACCATCCATTGGAGTAAAAAAAATCTCGATAACAGACTACCTTTCATAATGACAAGGCTACCATCCATTGGGGTAACAAAAATCTCGACAACAGACTACCTTCTATAATGACAAGGCTACCATCCATTGAATTAAAAAAAATATCAACAAAAAACTACCTTCCATAATGACAAGGCTACCATCCATTGGAGTAACAAAGATATCGACAACAGAATACCTTAATTAATGACATGGCTACCATCCATTCGAATAACAAAAATCTCGACAAAAGACTACCTTCCATAATGACATGGTTACCATCCATTGGAATAACAAAAATCTCGACAATAGACTACCTTGCATAATGACAAGGCTACCATCCATAGGAGTAACAAAAATCTGAACAATAGACTACCTTACATAATGACAAGGCTACAATCCATTGGAGTAACAAAAATCTCAACGACAAACTACCTTCCATAATGACAAGGCTACCATCCATTAGAGTAAAAAAAATCTCGACAACAAACTATCTTCCATAATTACAAGGCTACCATCCATTGGGGTAACAAAATATCGACAATAGACTACGTTCCATAATAACAAGGCTACCATCCGTTGGAGTAACAAAAATCTCTACAAGAGACTACCTTCCATAATGACAAGGTTACCATCCATTGGAATAACAAAAATCTCGACAATAGACTACCTTCCATAATGACAAGGCTACCATCCATTGGAGTAACAAAAATCTCAACGACAAACTACCTTCCTTAATGACAAGGCTATCATCCATTGGAGTAACAAAGATATCGACAATAGACTACCTTAAATAATGAAAAGGCTACCATCCATTGGAGTAACAAAAATCTCGAAAAAAGACTACCTTCCATACTGACAAGGTTACCTTCCATTGGAATAACATAAATCTCGACTACAGACTATCTTCCCTAATGACGAGGCTACCATCCATTGGAGTAACAAAAATCTGAACAATAGACTACCTTACATAATGACAAGGCTACAATCCATTGGAGTAACAAAAATCTCAACGACAAACTACCTTCCATAATGACAAGGCTACCATCCATTAGAGTAAAAAAAATCTCGACAACAAACTATCTTCCATAATTACAAGGCTACCATCCATTGGGGTAACAAAAATCTCGACAACAGACTGCCTTCCTTAATGACAAGGCTACCATCCATTGGAGTAAAAAAATCTCGATAACAGATTACCTTTCATAATGACAAGGCTACCATCCATTGGGGTAACAAAAATCTCGACAACAGACTACCTTCTATAATGACAAGGCTACCATCCATTGAATTAAAAAAAATATCAAAAAAAAACTACCTTCCATAATGACAAGGCTACCATCCATTGGAGTAACAAAGATATCGACAACAGACTACCTTAATTAATGACATGGCTACCATCCATTCGAGTAACAAAATTCTCGACAAAAAACTACCTTCCATAATGACAAGGTTACCATCCATTGGAATAACAAAAATCTCGACAATAGACTACCTTGCATAATGACAAGGCTACCATCCATTGGAGTAACAAAAATCTGAACAACAGACTACCTTACATAATGACAAGGCTACCATACATTGGACTAACAGAAATCACAATGACATACTACCTTCCATAATGACAAGTCTACCACCCATTGGAGTAACAAAAGTCACAACAACAGACTACGTTCCATAATTACAAGGCTACAATCCATTGGAGTAACAAAATATCGACAACAGACTACGTTCCATAATAACAAGGCTACCATCCGTTGGAGTAACAAAAATCTCTACAAGAGACTACCTTCCATAATGACAAGGTTACCATCCATTGGAATAACAAAAATCTCGACAATAGACTACCTTCCATAATGACAAGGCTACCATCCATTGGAGTAACAAAAATCTCAACGACAAACTACCTTCCTTAATGACAAGGCTATCATCCATTGGAGTAACAAAGATATCGACAATAGACTACCTTAAATAATGAAAAGGATACCATCCATTGGAGTAACAAAAATCTCGAAAAAAGACTACCTTCCATACTGACAAGGTTACCATCCATTGGAATAACATAAATCTCGACTACAGACTATCTTCCCTAATGACGAGGCTACCATCCATTGGAGTAACAAAAATATGAACAATAGACTACCTTACATAATGACAAGGCTACAATCCATTGGAGTAACAAAAATCTCAACGACAAACTACCTTCCATAATGACAAGGCTACCATCCATTAGAGTAAAAAAAATCTCGACAACAAACTATCTTCCATAATTACAAGGCTACCATCCATTGGGGTAACAAAAATCTCGACAACAGACTGCCTTCCTTAATGACAAGGCTACCATCCATTGGAGTAAAAAAAATCTCGATAACAGACTACCTTTCATAATGACAAGGCCACCATCCATTGGGGTAACAAAAATCTCGACAACAGACTACCTTCTATAATGACAAGGCTACCATCCATTGAATTAAAAAAAATATCAACAAAAAACTACCTTCCATAATGACAAGGCTACCATCCATTGGAGTAACAAAGATATCGACAACAGACTACCTTAATTAATGACATGGCTACCATCCATTCGAGTAACAAAAATCTCGACAAAAGACTACCTTCCATAATGACAAGGTTACCATCCATTGGAATAACAAAAATCTCGACAATAGACTACCTTGCATAATGACAAGGCTACCATCCATTGGAGTAACAAAAATCTGAACAACAGACTACCTTACATAATGACAAGGCTACCATACATTGGACTAACAGAAATCACAATGACATACTACCTTCCATAATGACAAGTCTACCACCCATTGGAGTAACAAAAGTCACAACAACAGACTACGTTCCATAATTACAAGGCTACAATCCATTGGAGTAACAAAATATCGACAACAGACTACGTTCCATAATAACAAGGCTACCATCCGTTGGAGTAACAAAAATCTCTACAAGAGACTACCTTCCATAATGACAAGGTTACCATCCATTGGAATAACAAAAATCTCGACAATAGACTACCTTCCATAATGACAAGGCTACCATCCATTGGAGTAACAAAAATCTCAACGACAAACTACCTTCCTTAATGACAAGGCTATCATCCATTGGAGTAACAAAGATATCGACAATAGACTACCTTAAATAATGAAAAGGCTACCATCCATTGAAGTAACAAAAATCTCGAAAAAAGACTACCTTCCATACTGACAAGGTTACCATCCATTGGAATAACATAAATCTCGACTACAGACTATCTTCCCTAATGACGAGGCTACCATCCATTGGAGTAACAAAAATCTGAACAATAGACTACCTTACATAATGACAAGGCTACAATCCATTGGAGTAACAAAAATCTCAACGACAAACTACCTTCCATAATGACAAGGCTACCATCCATTAGAGTAAAAAAAATCTCGACAACAAACTATCTTCCATAATTACAAGGCTACCATCCATTGGGGTAACAAAAATCTCGACAACAAACTGCCTTCCTTAATGACAAGGCTACCATCCATTGGAGTAAAAAAAATCTCGATAACAGACTACCTTTCATAATGACAAGGCTACCATCCATTGGGGTAACAAAAATCTCGACAACAGACTACCTTCTATAATGACAAGGCTACCATCCATTGAATTAAAAAAAATATCAACAAAAAACTACCTTCCATAATGACAAGGCTACCATCCATTGGAGTAACAAAGATATCGACAACAGAATACCTTAATTAATGACATGGCTACCATCCATTCGAATAACAAAAATCTCGACAAAAGACTACCTTCCATAATGACATGGTTACCATCCATTGGAATAACAAAAATCTCGACAATAGACTACCTTGCATAATGACAAGGCTACCATCCATAGGAGTAACAAAAATCTGAACAATAGACTACCTTACATAATGACAAGGCTACAATAAATTGGAGTAACAAAAATCTCAACGACAAACTACCTTCCATAATGACAAGGCTACCATCCATTAGAGTAAAAAAAATCTCGACAACAAACTATCTTCCATAATTACAAGGCTACCATCCATTGGGGTAACAAAATATCGACAATAGACTATGTTCCATAATAACAAGGCTACCATCCGTTGGAGTAACAAAAATCTCTACAAGAGACTACCTTCCATAATGACAAGGTTACCATCCATTGGAATAACAAAAATCTCGACAATAGACTACCTTCCATAATGACAAGGCTACCATCCATTGGAGTAACAAAAATCTCAACGACAAACTACCTTCCTTAATGACAAGGCTATCATCCATTGGAGTAACAAAGATATCGACAATAGACTACCTTAAATAATGAAAAGGCTACCATCCATTGGAGTAACAAAAATCTCGAAAAAAGACTACCTTCCATACTGACAAGGTTACCTTCCATTGGAATAACATAAATCTCGACTACAGACTATCTTCCCTAATGACGAGGCTACCATCCATTGGAGTAACAAAAATCTGAACAATAGACTACCTTACATAATGACAAGGCTACAATCCATTGGAGTAACAAAAATCTCAACGACAAACTACCTTCCATAATGACAAGGCTACCATCCATTAGAGTAAAAAAAATCTCGACAACAAACTATCTTCCATAATTACAAGGCTACCATCCATTGGGGTAACAAAAATCTCGACAACAGACTGCCTTCCTTAATGACAAGGCTACCATCCATTGGAGTAAAAAAATCTCGATAACAGACTACCTTTCATAATGACAAGGCTACCATCCATTGGGGTAACAAAAATCTCGACAACAGACTACCTTCTATAATGACAAGGCTACCATCCATTGAATTAAAAAAAATATCAAAAAAAAAGTACCATCCATAATGACAAGGCTACCATCCATTGGAGTAACAAAGATATCGACAACAGACTACCTTAATTAATGACATGGCTACCATCCATTCGAGTAACAAAATTCTCGACAAAAAACTACCTTCCATAATGACAAGGTTACCATCCATTGGAATAACAAAAATCTCGACAATAGACTACCTTGCATAATGACAAGGCTACCATCCATTGGAGTAACAAAAATCTGAACAACAGACTACCTTACATAATGACAAGGCTACCATACATTGGACTAACAGAAATCACAATGACATACTACCTTCCATAATGACAAGTCTACCACCCATTGGAGTAACAAAAGTCACAACAACAGACTACGTTCCATAATTACAAGGCTACAATCCATTGGAGTAACAAAATATCGACAACAGACTACGTTCCATAATAACAAGGCTACCATCCGTTGGAGTAACAAAAATCTCTACAAGAGACTACCTTCCATAATGACAAGGTTACCATCCATTGGAATAACAAAAATCTCGACAATAGACTACCTTCCATAATGACAAGGCTACCATCCATTGGAGTAACAAAAATCTCAACGACAAACTACCTTCCTTAATGACAAGGCTATCATCCATTGGAGTAACAAAGATATCGACAATAGACTACCTTAAATAATGAAAAGGATACCATCCATTGGAGTAACAAAAATCTCGAAAAAAGACTACCTTCCATACTGACAAGGTTACCATCCATTGGAATAACATAAATCTCGACTACAGACTATCTTCCCTAATGACGAGGCTACCATCCATTGGAGTAACAAAAATCTGAACAATAGACTACCTTACATAATGACAAGGCTACAATCCATTGGAGTAACAAAAATCTCAACGACAAACTACCTTCCATAATGACAAGGCTACCATCCATTAGAGTAAAAAAAATCTCGACAACAAACTATCTTCCATAATTACAAGGCTACAATCCATTGGGGTAACAAAAATCTCGACAACAGACTGCCTTCCTTAATGACAAGGCTACCATCCATTGGAGTAAAAAAAATCTCGATAACAGACTACCTTTAATAATGACAAGGCTACCATCCATTGGGGTAACAAAAATCTCGACAACAGACTACCTTCTATAATGACAAGGCTACCATCCATTGAATTAAAAAAAATATCAACAAAAAACTACCTTCCATAATGACAAGGCTACCATCCATTGGAGTAACAAAGATATCGACAACAGACTACCTTAATTAATGACATGGCTACCATCCATTCGAGTAACAAAAATCTCGACAAAAGACTACCTTCCATAATGACAAGGTTACCATCCATTGGAATAACAAAAATCTCGACAATAGACTACCTTGCAAAATGACAAGGCTACCATCCATAGGAGTAACAAAAATCTGAACAATAGACTACCTTACATAATGACAAGGCTACAATCCATTGGAGTAACAAAAATCTCAACGACAAACTACCTTCCATAATGACAAGGCTACCATCCATTAGAGTAAAAAAAATCTCGACAACAAACTATCTTCCATAATTACAAGGCTACCATCCATTGGGGTAACAAAATATCGACAATAGACTACGTTCCATAATAACAAGGCTACCATCCGTTGGAGTAACAAAAATCTCTACAAGAGACTACCTTCCATAATGACAAGGTTACCATCCATTGGAATAACAAAAATCTCGACAATAGACTACCTTCCATAATGACAAGGCTACCATCCATTGGAGTAACAAAAATCTCAACGACAAACTACCTTCCTTAATGACAAGGCTATCATCCATTGGAGTAACAAAGATATCGACAATAGACTACCTTAAATAATGAAAAGGCTACCATCCATTGGAGTAACAAAAATCTCGAAAAAAGACTACCTTCCATACTGACAAGGTTACCTTCCATTGGAATAACATAAATCTCGACTACAGACTATCTTCCCTAATGACGAGGCTACCATCCATTGGAGTAACAAAAATCTGAACAATAGACTACCTTACATAATGACAAGGCTACAATCCATTGGAGTAACAAAAATCTCAACGACAAACTACCTTCCATAATGACAAGGCTACCATCCATTAGAGTAAAAAAAATCTCGACAACAGACTATCTTCCATAATTACAAGGCTACCATCCATTGGGGTAACAAAAATCTCGACAACAGACTGCCTTCCTTAATGACAAGGCTACCATCCATTGGAGTAAAAAAAATCTCGATAACAGACTACCTTTCATAATGACAAGGCCACCATCCATTGGGGTAACAAAAATCTTGACAACAGACTACCTTCTATAATGACAAGGCTACCATCCATTGAATTAAAAAAAATATCAACAAAAAACTACCTTCCATAATGACAAGGCTACCATCCATTGGAGTAACAAAGATATCGACAACAGACTACCTTAATTAATGACATGGCTACCATCCATTCGAGTAACAAAAATCTCGACAAAAGACTACCTTCCATAATGACAAGGTTACCATCCATTGGAATAACAAAAATCTCGACAATAGACTACCTTGCATAATGACAAGGCTACCATCCATTGGAGTAACAAAAATCTGAACAATAGACTACCTTACATAATGACAAGGCTACAATCCATTGGAGTAACAAAAATCTCAACGACAAACTACCTTCCATAATGACAAGGCTACCATCCATTAGAGTAAAAAAAATCTCGACAACAAACTATCTTCCATAATTACAAGGCTACCATCCATTGGGGTAACAAAAACCTCGACAACAGACTGCCTTCCTTAATGACAAGGCTACCATCCATTGGAGTAAAAAAAATCTCGACAACAGACTACCTTTCATAATGACAAGGCTACCATCCATTGGGGTAACAAAAATCTCGACAACAGACTACCTTCTATAATGACAAGGCTACCATCCATTGAATTAAAAAAAATATCAACAAAAAACTACCTTCCATAATTACAAGGCTACCATCCATTGGAGTAACAAAGATTACGACAACAGACTACCTTAATTAATGACATGGCTACCATCCATTCGAGTAACAAAAATCTCGACAAAAGACTACCTTCGATAATGACAAGGTTACCATCCATTGGAATAACAAAAATCTCGACAATAGACTACCTTCCATAATGACAAGGCTACCATCCATTGGAGTAACGAAAATCTGAACAACAGACTGCCTTGCATATCGACAAGGCTATCATCCATTGGAGTAACAAAGATATCGATAATAGACTACCTTAAATAATGACAGGGCTACCATCCATTGGAGTAACAAAAATCTCGACAAAAGACTACCTTCCATATTGACAAGGTTACCATCCATTGGAATAACAAAAATATCGACAACAGACTATCTTCCATAATGACAAGGCTACCATCCATTTGAGTAACAAAAATCTGAACAACAGACTACCTTACATATTGACAAGGCTACAATGCATTGGAGTAACAAAAATCTTAACGACAAACTACCTTCCATAATGACAAGGCTACCATCCATTGGGGTAACAAAAATCATGACAACAGACTACCAACCATATTGACAAGGCTACCATCCATTGGAGTAAAAAAAATCTCGACAATAGACTACCTTTCATAATGACAAGGCTACCATCCATTGGAGTAACAACAATATGAACAGCAGACTACCTTGCATAATGACAAGGCTATCATCCATTGGAGTAACAAAGATATCGACAATAGACTATCTTCAATAATGACAAGACTACCATCCATTGGAGTAACAAAAAACTCGACAAAAGACTACCTTCCATACTGACAAGGTTACCATCCATTAGAATAACAAAAATCTCGACTACAGACTATCTTCCATAATGACAAGGCTACCATGCATTGGAGCAACAAAAATCTAAACAACAGACTACCTTACATAATGACAAGGCTACAATCCATTGGAGTAACCGAAATCTCAACGACCGACTACCTTCCATAATGACAAGGTTACAATCCATTGGAGTAACAGAAATCTCAACAATAGACTACCTTCCATAATGACAAGGCTACCATCCATTGGAGTAACAAAATTCTCCATAAAAAACTACCTTCCATAATGACAAGGCTATCATCCATTGGAGTAACAAAGATATCGATAACAGACTACCTTCAATAATGACAAGGCTACCATCCATTGGAGTAACAAAAATCTCGACAAAAGACTACCTTCCATAATGACAAGGTTACCATCCATTGGAGTAACAATAATCTCGACAAAAGACTAGCTTCCATAATTAAAAGGATACCATCCATTGGGGTAACAAAAATCTCGACAACAGACTACATTCCATAATGACAAGGCTACCATCCATTGGAGTAACAAAAATCTCAACAAAAAACTACTTTCCATAATGACAAGGCTACCATCCATTGGAATAACAAAAATCTCAACAATAGACTACCTTCCATAATGACAAGGCTACCATCCATTGGAGTAATAAAAATCTCCATTAAAAACTACCTTCCATAATGACAAGGCTATCATCCATTGGAGTAACAAAGATATCGATAACAGACTACCTTCAATAATGAAAAGGCTACCATCCATTGGAGTAACAAAAAACTCGACAACAGACTACCTTCCATAATGACAAGGCTACCATCCATTGGAGTAACAAAAATATGAAAAATAGACTACCTTGCATAATGACAAGGCTATCATCCATTGGAGTAACAAAGATATCGACAATAGACTACCTTCAATAATGACAAGGCTACCATCCATTGGAGTAACAAAAATCTAAACAACAGACTACCTTTCATAATGACAAGGCAACAATCCATTGGAGTAACAAAAATCTCAACGAGAGACTACCTTCCATAATGACAAGGTTAGCATCCATTGGAGTAAAAATAATCTCGACAATAGACTACCTTCCATAATGACAAGGCTATCATCCATTGGAGTAAGAAAGATATCGATAACAGACTACCTTCAATAATGACAAAGCTACCATCCATTGGAGTAACAAAAATCTCGACAAAATACTACCTTCCATAATGACAAGGCTACCATCCATTGGAGTAACAAAGATATCGACAACAGACAACCTTCAATAATGACAAGGCTATCATCCATTGGAGTAACAAAAATCTCTAAAACAGATTACCTTCCATAATGACAAGGTTACCATCCATTGGAATAACAAAATTCTCGACAATAGACTACCTTCCATAATGACCAGTCTACCATCCATTGGAGTAACAAAAATCTCAACGACAAACTACCTTCCTTAATGACAAGGCTATCATCCATTGGAGTAACAAAGATATCGACAATAGACTACCTTAAATAATGAAAAGGCTACCATCCATTGGAGTAACAAAAATCTCGACAAAAGACTACCTTCCATACTAACAAGGTTACCATCCATTGGAATAACATAAATCTCGACTATAGACTATCTTCCCTAATGACGAGGCTACCATCCATTGGAGTGACAAAAATCTGAACAACAGACTACCTTACATAATGACAAGGCTACAATCCATTGGAGTAACAAAAATCTCAACGAAAAACTACCTTCCATAATGACAAGGCTACCATCCATTAGAGTAAAAAAAATCTCGACAACAAACTATCTTCCATAATTACAAGGCTACCATCCATTGGGGTAACAAAAATATCTACAACAGACTGCCTTCCTTAATGACAAGGTTACCATCCATTGGAGTAAAAAAAATCTCGACAATAGACTACCTTTCATAATGACAAGGCTACCATCCATTGGAGTAACAAAAATATGAACAACAGACTACCTTGCATAGTGACAAGGCTACCATCCATTGGAGTAACAAAAATCTCGACAAAAGACTACCTTCCATACTGACAAGGCTATAATCCATTGGAGTAACAGAAATCTCAACGACATACTACCTTCCATAATGACAAGGTTACCATCCATTGGAGTAACAAAAATCTCGACAAAAGACTACCTTCCATAATTACAAGGCTACCATCCATTGGGGTAACAAAAATCTCGACAACAGACTACATTCCATAATGATAAGGCTACAATCCATTGGAGTAACAAAAATCTCAACAAAAATCTACCTTCTATAATGACAAGGCTACCATCCATTGGAATAACAAAAATCTCAACAATAGACTACCTTCCATAATGACAAGTGTGATCGGTGGATCTGGAACTGACTGTTTAACGCTGGTTCGCGAAATGTCGCGGAAGCAAGAGTCGCCACCGTCTTTTATTTTCTCCAAATGGAAAGGACAAAAGCACAGAAAAATTCCTTAAAGAGATTTCTCTCGGTTCGGGAGGTAGGTTATAGAAAGGGAAGGTATTAGCACCCTTTCTATCCATGGTTATCCATGGGCTCTTAGATACTTGCTCATTTGTGTTTTCAAAATGTTTGTTTGCTTTTCAAGTGTGAGTGGGTTTTAAAAAAGTGTCTTTGAAAATTCCAGTTCGACTCTTGTATCGGTCCTCAAAAGTGTTTGAAAAATTGCTTTCGAAAGCTTTTTGAAAAGGTGTCGGTGTGAAAAGTATCTTTTGAATTTTGTTTGAAATTAGAGCAAGTATCTAGAGTCGTCTACCTACCCTAAGGAATTGGTCTGTGTAGATGTCCTTTCAAGTAGTGCCATCCCACCATTGAGAGGTAGGTAGCACCACCGTTGGAGGTGTTCGGGTCAATTCGAGGTTCGGGACATGGTGATCACCGGAGCAATAGGAAGACACCTTAGAAGCTACCCTCATGCCAGGTTCCCGGATCATGAGGACTTACTAAGACATCCTCTACTCGACGATCACCTTTCGAGGCAAGGCAACGGTGAGGCGTACCCTAGGGGTGATGTGTGCGATTTGTGTGTCGTTTTCATTTGTATTTATCTTGTCATGTCATTGGTGTTCTACGCTTGTTTTTATTTATGGCCATTCATTCTTGCATGCATCAATTAACAGTTAAAATATTTGTGAGAAAGTAAAAGATTCTAAGCTATTACAAAAGCGCGGGTCCACATCGCCAAATTTAATCCAGGACCCGATTTGACAGAAAAATAAAGAAAGTAAAGAAAATAAAGAATTAAAAGTGCGACAGATTAATTACACGGCTTTGGGAGAGATACATAAATATTTAAACGAAATAAAATAAATATGCGAATTAATAAGAAATTAAGAACGAGGGCGTTGGACCCTTTTTGCAAAATTAAATTAAATGATGGAGTTAATTAAAATTAAAAGGAAAAGAAATTATCTTTTTGGTATTTTTTGGTATTTTGATTTTAGTGAAAAAGAATTAAATAAAATAAATGCTAACCCTAAGTCTACAATTTTTGTTTTATTATGAAAAATGTTGAAGTTTTTAACCTAAAATTAACCCTAATTTTTATATACAATTTAATTACAAAAATAAATATTTAATATTTTAATTATTATGAAAGAAAAATAAAAAGGATAAAAAATTAATATGAACCCTAATTCTATATTTTTTATATTTTTATTAAAAAGGTTAAAATTAAAACCTAAATTTAAAACTAATCAATTAAAGTTATTTATTTACAAAAATACTAACATAAAAAATATTTATTATTTTTTTATCTCTTTTCTGATTTTTTAATTGTTTTTTGTGTTATAAAAATATGAAATTAATTAATAACAATAATTAATAGAAAGAATAGAAATAATGCAAAAAAAAGAAAAAAAATAAAATGGCAAACCTAGGGGGGTATCAGTCCCCAAAGTGGAGGTGAAGCCCAGGAATTTGAGCCCAAACAAGCCTGGCCTCATTGACTTTTTCATGCAACGCGTGGAGTGGTTGACTGCAGTGCACCATGTTCTCCCAATCTATGCCTTTGGATTGATGAAGTTGGACGCGTGGATGGTTGGATTGGGTGGGCGTACGGTGTGCTTTTACGTCGAACCTGCATGGAATCATTAAATGCAAAATAATATGAAGGGGGGTGGGGACCTGGGGCTCAAACCCAGGTCCTGACTGTTACCAATGCTTAAGCCTACCAACCGTTCCAAGCGCGTTTCCTGTATATCACATAACAAGCAAATATTATAATACAAGATAATTCATTAGTGCGTTCTGCGCGCGAAAATTTAAACACCCCAATCATGGATAGCCACCTAGTCATCCTCTTCCTTGGCTTATTTTTTTTTCTGAAACAAGAACAAATTAGCAACGGTTTTCAAACGTTGCCATAGATGCTATATTAGAAAATAGCGAATAGGCCATAAGGCCTCATAAATTGAACGCGAGGATGGGTTTCTTTTCGTCTGAGTGTGCTTGATTCAATGGTGATATTCACGTGTCCTAATGTTGCCATATTAAGAAACGCCCAAATTAGAGCTTGCAAAACCCTAATATTCATCCATGGCAAATCCTCATACGATGCATAAAAACAAAATTAAACTGTTTGGTTAGCATTAGAATTGAACAAGGAATATGATTCAAACATTAAAAAGTGCTAAGTGCGCATGAATTGAGATGCAAGAGTATGCAAATTTTTCGGTACAGATGAGCTTGTCCTCACGTTTCTGGGCACGAAATCTTGTGGTTTTTGATGCAACTCCCTTATATGAAGCCTTAGCAAACTAATGAAATTAAAATCGTGCCTTGAATCGCCCTAGAAATAGGTTTTCAGAATTGAGATTTTTAAGAAAAAGTGTGAGTTTAATCTTTTGGTTCTTGCGCAGCTTAGGGGTTAAATGCATTAGGGTTGTGTTCTTTGTATAAGTATGAGTGAATTAGGTCAAATAAAACAATCCAAATCCTTGGCATTCATGGTTTGAGAGATTTGATTTTCAAAGATCTTTTTTTCAATATTTTCCATGCTATTTTGTACCAATGATGACCAATTCTCTTCAAATCTTTCCATATTTGATTATGCACGAATTATTGAGTATATTTCATGCACAAAAAGATTGAAAAACTTAGGTTAAATATTTTTCATGTATTTAATTGATTTAAATGAATTATTATTAATAAAAATTCAAATAAATAAATAAAAAATGAAGAAATACTTCCCTTTGGGCCAAGTGGTCGTGCATATGCTTGGGATGATGAATTGTGGAAGAAAAAGAGGCCCATTAGCAATTTTAGGTCATTTGAATCAATGTTGACTTTTCAAAATATCCAAAAATTTCCCAACTTCCACAAGGCATAACTTGCTCAATTTTTAAGCTTTGCTCATGTTCTTGGACATTTTGGAAAGGTCTTTGAGTCCTCTAAACAATGTCTTTGGTCCCACGTCATTTTGATTTACCAATCCCAAGTTATGGCCTTTGACTTAAAGTCCCTTTTTGTTGACTTTTGAAAATGACCTATAATGTTGAAATTGATAACTTTTTGTGAGAGCATTTCTTGGACTTGAAGTATTAAGAGGAGTTGTAGGAAATGTCTTTCTATTCAAAATGAGCTTTGGATGGAATTTTTCTGATAATCCATGTGAAAGTTATGCCCTGGTCAATTTACAGTTGACTTTTTCAACTGTCCAAATAAGGAAACTTTTGCATCTTGATGATTTTTGAGCCAAGCTTTGAGAATCATGATCAAGCATTGATCAAATGATGTTTGTGGCTTCAAAATGATATGTTGACCAAAAATTTGAACTTTTGACTGTCAAATGACCATTTTGCCCCTACAGTTGACTGTAGTGCAATTTAGGGTTTTGACTGTGCAATTTTGTGCTGAAAGTCTTGAAACTTGATATGAGGATGCTTGACCATATTTGTAGGCATGTGAGACTTGATTGGACCCTTAGAAACTTCATTTTCTTGATCAGGAGCAAAACCCTAATTTTGACTGCTTAGGAGACCTTTGCACTGTGCAACCCTTGGGGAATTTTGAAGTTTGACTTGGCAATTTCTTGAAGAATATGGGAGGGCAAATTTTGGGGTACAACAACAAGGCTACCATCCATTGGAGTAACAAAAATCTCCATAAAAAACTACATTCCATAATGATAAGGTTACCATCCATTGGAATAACAAACATCTTGATAATAGACTACCTTCCATAATTACAAGGCTACCATCCATTGGAGTAACAAAAATCTTGATAAAAAACAACCTTCCGTAATGATAAGGCTACCATCCATTGGAATAACAAAAATCTCGACAATAGACTACCTTCCATAATGACAAGGCTACCATCCATTGGAGTAAAAAAAATATGAACAACAAACTACCTTGCATAATGGCAAGGCTATCATCCATTGGAGTAACAAAGATATCGACAATAGACTACCTTAAATAAGGACAAGGATACCATCCATTCGAGTAACAAAAAACTCGACAAAAGACTACCTTTTATACTGACAAGGTTACCATCCATTGGAATAACAAAAATCTCGACAACAGACTATCTTCCATAATGACAAGGCTACCATCCATTGGAGTAACAAAAATCTGAACAACTGACTACCTTGCATAATGACAAGGCTACAATCCATTGGAGTAACAAAAATCTAAACGACAGACAATCTTCCATAATAACAAGGTTACCATCCATTGGAGTAAAAAAATATCGACAATAGACTACCTTCCATAATGACAAGGCTATCATCCATTGGAGTAACAAAGATATCGATAACAGACTACCTTCAATAATGATAAGGCTACCATCCGTTGGAGTAACAAAAATCTCGAAAAAATACTACCTTCCATAATGACAAGGCTACCATCCATTGGAGTAACAAAGATATCGACAACAGACTACCTTCAATAATGACAAGGCTACCATCCATTAGAGTAACAAAAATCTCGACAAAAGACTACCTTCCATAATGACAAGGCTACCATCCATTGAAGTATCAAAAATCTCGACAACAGACTACCTTCCATAATTACAAGGCTACCATCCATCGGGGTAACAAAAATTTCGACAACAGACTACCTTCCATAATGACAAGGCTACCATCCATTGGAGTAAAAAAAATCTCGACAACAGACTAACTTCCATAATGACAAAGCTACTATCCATTGGAGTAACAAAAATATGAATAACAGATTACCTTGCATAATGACAAGGCTATCATCCATTGGAGTAACAAAGGTATCGACAATAGACTACCTTCAATAATGACAAGGCTACCATCCATTGGAGTAACAAAAATCTCGACAAAAGACTACCTTCCATACTGACAAGGTTACCATCCATTGGAATAAGAAAAATCTCGACTACAGATTATCTTCCATAATGACAAGGCTACCATCGATTGGAGTATCAAAAATCTGAACAACAGACAACCTTACGTAATGACAAGGCTACAATCCATTGGAGTAACATAAATCTCAACGACATACTACCTTCCATAATGACAAGGTTACCATCCATTGGAGTAACAAAAATCTCTAGAATAGACTACCTTCAATAATTACAAGGCTACCATCCATTGGGGTACAAAAATCTCGACAATAGACTACCTTCCATAATGACAAGGTTACCATCCTTTGGAAAAACAAAAATCTCGACTACATACTATCTTCCATAATGACAACGCTAGCATCCATTGGAGTAACAAAAATCTGAACAACAGACTAACTTACATAATGACAAGGCTACAATCTATTGGAGTAACAAAAATCTCAACGACATACTAACTTGCTTAATGACAAGGTTACCATCCATTGGAGTAACAAAAATCTCGACAACAAACTACCTTCCATAATTACAAGGCTACCATCCATTGGGGTAACAAAAATCTCGACAACAGACTACCTTCCATAATGAAAAGGCTACCATCCATTGGAGTAAAAAAAATCTCAACAACATACTACCTTCCATAATGGCAAGGCTACCATCCATTGGAGTAACAAAAATCTTGACAACAGACTACCTTCCATAATGACAAGGCTACCATCCATTGGAGTAACAAAAATATGAACAACAGACTACCTTGCATAATGACAAGGCTATCATCCATTTGAATAACAAAGATATCGACAATAGACTACCTTCAATAATGACAAGGTTACCATCAATTGGAGTAACAAAAATCTCGACTACAAACTATCTTACATAATGACGAGGCTACCATCAATTGGAGTAACAATAATCTGAACAACAGACTACCTTACAAAATGACAAGGCTACAACCCGTGGGAGTAACAGAAATCTCAACGACAGACTACCTTCCATAATGACAAGGTTACCATCCATTGCAGTAACAAAAATCTCAACAACAAACTATCTTCCATAATTACAAAGCTACCATCCATTGGAGTAACAAAAATCTTAACAACAGACTGCCTTACATAATGACAAGGCTACAATCCATTGGAGTAACAGAAATGTCAACGACAAAATACCTTCCATAATGACAAGGTTACCATCCATTGGAGTAACAAAAATATCGACAACAGACCAGCTTCCATAATTACAAGGCTACCATCCATTGGAGTAACAAAAATATTGACAACAGAATACCTTCCATAATTACAAGGCTACCATCCATTGGGGTAACAAAAATCTCGACAACAGACTACCTTCCATAATTACAAGGCTACCATCCATGGGGTAATAAAAATCTCGACAACAGACTACCTTCCCTAATGACAAGGCTACCATCCATTGGGGTAAAAAAAATCTCAACAACAGACTACCTTCCATAATGAAAAGGCTACCATCAATTGGAGTATCAAAAATATGAACAACAAACTACGTTGCATAATGACAAGGCTATCATCCATTAGAGTAACAAAGATATCGATAATAGACTACCTTCAATAATGAAAAGGCTACCATCCATTGGAGTAACAAAAATCTTGATAAAAGACTACCTTCCATACATACAAGGTTACCATCCATTGGAGTAACAAAAATCTTAACAACAGACTGCCTTACATAATGACAAGGCTACAATCCATTGGAGTAACAGAAATGTCAACGACAAAATACCTTCCATAATGACAAGGTTACCATCCATTGGAGTAACAAAAATCTCTACAACAGACCAGCTTCCATAATTACAAGGCTACCATCCATTGGAGTAACAAAAATATTGTCAACAGACTACCTTCCATAATTACAAGGCTACCATCCATTGGGGTAACAAAAATCTCGACAACAGACTACCTTCCATAATTACAAGGCTACCATCCATGGGGTAATAAAAATCTCGACAACAGACTACCTTCTCTAATGACAAGGCTACCATCCATTAGAGTAAAAAAAATCTCGACAACAGACTATCTTCCATAATGACGAGGCTACCATCCATTGGAGTAACAAAAATCTGAACAATAAACTACCTTACATAATGACAAGACTACAATCCATTGGAGTAACATAAATCTCAATGACAGACTACCTTGCATAGTGACAAGGTTACCATCCATTGGATTAACAAAAATCTCGACAACAGACTACCTTCCATAATTACAAGGCTACCATCCATTGGGGTAACAAAAATCTCGACAACAGACTACCTTCCATAATGACAAGTCTACCATCCATTGGAGTAACAAAGATATCGACAATAGACTACCTTCAATAATGACAAGGATACCGTCCATTTGGGTAACAAAAATATCGACAACAGACTACCTTCCATAATGACAAGGCTACCATCCATTGGAGTAATAAAAATATGAACAACAGACTACCTTGCATAATGATAAGGCTATCATCCATTGGAGTAACAAAGATAACAACAATAGACTACCTTCAATAATGACAAGGATACCATCCATTGGGGTAAGAAAAATCTCGACAAGAGACTACCTTCCATAATGACAAGGTTACCATCCATTGGTGTAAAAATAATCTCGAGAATAGACTACCTTCCATAATGACAAGGCTATCCTCCATTGGAGTAAGAAAGATATCGATAACAGACTACCTTCAATAATGACAAAGCTACCATCCATTGGAGTAACAAAAATCTCGACAAAATACTACCTTCCATAATGACAAGGCTACCATCCATTGGAGTAACAAAGATATCGACAACAGACTACCTTCAATAATGAGAAGGCTACCATCCATTGGAGTAACAAAAATCTCTACAAGAGACTACCTTCCATAATGACATGGTTACCATCCATTGGAATAACAAAAATCTCGACAATAGACTACCTTCCATAATGACAAGGCTACCATCCATTGGAGTAACAAAAATCTCAACGAAAAACTACCTTCCTTAATGACAAGGCTATCATCCATTGGAGTAACAAAGATATCGATAATAGACTACCTTAAATAATGAAAAGGTTACCATCCATTGGAATAACATAAATCTCGATTACAGACTATCTTCCATAATGACGAGGCTACCATCAATTGGAGTAACAAAAATATGAACAACACACTACCTTACATAATGTCAAGGCTACAATCCATTGGAGTAACAATAATCTCAACAACAAACTACCTTCCATAATGAAAAGGCTACCATCCATTAGAGTAAAAAAAATCTCGACAACAAACTATCTTCCATAATTACAAGGCTACCATCCATTGGGGTAACAAAAATCTTGACAACAGACTTCCTTCCTTAATGGCAAGGCTACCATCCATTGGAGTAAAAAAAATATCGACAACAGACTACCTTTCATAATGACAAGGCTACCATCCATTGGAGTAACAAAAATATGAACAACAGACTACCTTGCATAGTGACAAGGCTATCATCCATTGGAGGAACAAAGATATCGACAATAGACTACCTTCAATAATGACAAGACTACCATCCATTGGAGTAACAAAAATCTCGACAAAAGACTACCTTCCATACTGACAAGGCTAAAATCCATTGGAGTAACAAAAATCTCAATGACAGACTACCTTCCATAATGACAAGGTTACCATCCATTGGAGTAACAAAAATCTCGACAAAAGACTACCTTCCATAATTACAAGGCTACCATCCATTAGGGTAACAAAAATCTCGGCAACATACTACATTCCATAATGATAAGGCTACAATCCATTGGAGTAACAAAAATCTCAACAAAAATCTACCTTCCATAATGACAAGGCTACCATCCATTGGAATAACAAAAATCTCAACAATAGACTACCTTCTATAATGACAAGGCTACCATCCTTTGGAGTAACAAAAATCTCCATAAAAAACTACCTTCCATAATGATAAGGTTACCATCCATTGGAATAACAAACATCTCGACAATAGACTACCATCCATAATTACAAGGCTACCATCCATTGGAGTAACAAAAATCTCGATAAAAAACTACCTTCCATAATGATAAGGCTTCCATCCATTGGAATAACAAAAATCTCGATAATAGACTACCTTATATAATGACAAGGCTACCATCCATTGGAGTAAAAAAAATATGAACAACAGACTACCTTGCATAATGACAAGGCTATCATCCATTGAAGTAACAAAGATATCGATAATACACTACCTTAAATAAGGACAAGGATACCATCCATTCGAGTACCAAAAATCTCGACAAAAGACTACCTTTTATACTGATAAGGTTACCATCCATTGGAATAACAAAAATCTCGACAACAGACTATCTTCCATAATGACAAGGCTACCATCCATTGGAGTAACAAAAATCTGAACAACAGACTACCTTGCATAATGACAAGGCTACAATCCATTGGAGTAATAAAAATCTAAACGACAGACAACCTTCCATAATGACAAGGTTACCATCCATTGGAGTAAAAAAAATATCGACAATAGACTACCTTCCATAATGACAAGGCTATCATCCATTGGAGTAACAAAGATATCGTTAACAGACTACCTTCAATAATGATAAGGCTACCATCCGTTGGAGTAACAAAAATCTCGAAAAAATACTACCTTCCATAATGAGAAGGCTACCATCCATTGGAGTAACAAAGATATCGACAACAGATTACCTTGCATAATTACAAGGCTATCATCCATTGGAGTAACAAAGATATCGACAAAAGACTACCTTCCATAATGACAAGGCTACCATCCATTGGAGTATCAAAAATCTCGACAACAGACTACCTTCCATAATTACAAGGCTACCATTCATCGGGGTAACAAAAATCTCGACAATAGAATACCTTCCATAATGACAAGGCTACCATCCATTGGAGTAGCAAAAATATGAACAACAGATTACCTTGCATAATTACAAGGCTATCATCCATTGGAGTAACAAAGATATCGACAAATAGACTACCTTCAATAATGACAAGGCTACCATCCATTGGAGTAACAAAAATCTCGACAAAAGACTACCTTCCATACTGACAAGGTTACCAATCATTGGAATAAGAAATATCTCGACTACAGACTATCTTCCATAATGACAAGGCTACCATCGATTGGAGTAACAAAAATCTGAACAACAGACAACCTTACGTAATGATAAGGCTACAATCCATTGGAGTAACATAAATCTCAACAACATACTACCTTCCATAATGACAAGGTTACCATCCATTGGAGTAACAAAAATCTAGACAATAGACTACCTTCCATAATTACAAGGCTACCATCCATTGGGGTAACAAAAATCTCGACAATAGACTACCTTCCACAATGACAAGGTTACCATCCATTGGAATAACAAAAATCTCGACTACATACTATCTTCCATAATGACAAGGCTAGCATCCATTGGAGTAACAAAAATCTGAACAACAGACTAACTTATATAATGACAAGGCTACAATCTATTGGAGTAACAAAAATCTCAACGACATACTAACTTCCTTAATGACAAGGTTACCATCCATTGGAGTAACAAAAATCTCGACAACAGACTACCTTCCATAATGACAAGGTTACCATCCATTGGAGTAACAAAAATCTCGACTACAGACTATCTTCCATAATGACGAGGCTACCATCCATTGGAGTAACAAAAATATGAACAACATACTACCTTACAAAATGACAAGGCTACAATCCATTGGAGTAACAGAAATGTCAACGACAGAATACCTTCCATAATGAGAAGGTTACCATCCATTGGAGTAACAAAAATCTCGACAACAGACCAGCTTCCATAATTACAAGGCTACCATCCATTGGAGTAACAAAAATTTTGACAACAGACTACCTTCCATAATTACAAGGCTACCATCCATTGGGGTAACAAAAATCTCGACAACAGACTACCTTCCATAATTACAAGGCTACCATCCATGGGGTAATAAAAATCTCGACAATAGACTACCTTCCCTAATGACAAGGCTACCATCCATTGGAGTAAAAAAAATCTCAACAACAGACTACCTTCCATAATGACAAGGCTACCATCAATTGGAGTATCAAAAATGTTAACAACAAACTACGTTGCATAATGACAAGGCTATCATCCATTAGAGTAACAAGGATATCGATAATAGACTACCTTCAATAATGAAAAGGCTACCATCCATTGGAGTAACAAAAATCTCAATAAAAGACTACCTTCCATACATACAAGGTTACCATCCATTGGAATAACAAAAATCTCGACTACAAACTATCTTCCATAATGATGAGGCTACCATCCATTGGAGTAAAAAAAATCTGAACAATAGACTACCTTACATGATGACAAGACTACAATCCATTGGAGTAACATAAATCTCAATGACAGACTACCTTCCATAATGACAAGGTTCCCATCCATTGGATTAACAAAAATCTCGACAACAAACTACCTTCCATAATTACAAGGCTACCATCCATTGGGGTAACAAAAATCTCGACAACAGACTACCTTCCATAATGACATGGCTACCATCCATTGGAGTAAAAAAAATCTCAACAACAGACTACCTTCCATAATGACAAGGTTACCATCCATTGGAGCAACAAAAATCTCGACAACAAACTACCTTCCATAATGACAAGGCTACCATCCATTGGAGTAACAAAAATATGAACAACAGACTACCTTGCATAATGACAAGGCTATCATCCATTGGAGTAACAAAGATATCGACAATAGACTACCTTCAATAATGACAAGGATACCATCCATTGGGGTAACAAAAATCTCGACAATAGACTACCTTCCATAATGACAAGGCTACCATCCATTAGAATAACAAAAATCTCAACTATAGACTATCTTCTGTAATGACAAAGCTACCATCCATTGGAGTAACAAAAATCTGAACAACAGACTAACTTACATAATGACAAGGCTACAATCTATTGGAGTAACAGAAATCTCAACGACATACTACCTTCCATAATGACAAGGCTACCATCAATTGGAGTATCAAAAATATGAACAACAGACTACGTTGCATAATGACAAGGCTATCATCCATTGGAGTAACAAAGATATCGATAATAGACTACCTTCAATAATGACAAGGATACCATCCATTGGGGTAACAAAAATATCGACAACAGACTACCTTCCATAATGACAAGGCTACCATCCATTGGAGTAACAAAAATATGAACAACAGACTACCTTGCATAATGATAAGGCTATCATCCATTGGAGTAACAAAGATAAAAACAATAGACTACCTTCAATAATGACAAGGATACCATCCATTGGGGTAACAAAAATCTCGACAAGAGACTACCCTCCATAATGACAAGGTTACCATCCATTGGAGTAAAAATAATCTCGACAATAGACTACCTTCCATAATGACAAGGCTATCCTCCATTGGAGTAAGAAAGATATCGATAACAGACTACCTTCAATAATGACAAAGCTACCATCCATTGGAGTAACAAAAATCTCGACAAAATACTACCTTCCATAATGACAAGGCTACCATCCTTTGGAGTAACAAAGACATCGACAACAGACTACCTTCAATAATGAGAAGGCTACCATCCATTGGAGTAACAAAAATCTCTACAAGAGACTACCTTCCATAATGACAAGGTTACCATCCATTGGAATAACAAAAATCTCGACAATAGACTACCTTCCATAATGACAAGGCTACCATCCTTTGGAGTAACAAAAATCTCAACGACAAACTACCTTCCTTAATGACAAGGCTATCATCCATTGGAGTAACAAAGATATCGATAATAGACTACCTTAAATAATGAAAAGGCTACCATCCATTGGAGTAACAAAAATCTCGACGAAAGACTACCTTCCATACTAACAAGGTTACCATCCATTGGAATAATATAAATCTCGATTACAGACTATCTTCCATAATGACGAGGCTACCATCAATTGGAGTAACAAAAATCTGAACAACACACTACCTTACATAATGACAAGGCTACAATCCATTGGAGTAACAAAAATCTCAACGACAAACTACCTTCCATAATGAAAAGGCTACCATCCATTAGAGTAAAAAAAATCTCGACAACAGACTACCTTCCTTAATGGCAAGGCTACCATCCATTGGGGTAACAAAAATCTTGACAACAGACTGCCTTCCTTAATGGCAAGGCTACCATCCATTGGAGTAAAAAAAATATCGACAACATACTACCTTTCATAATGACAAGGCTACCATCCATTGGAGTAACAAAAATATGGACAACAGACTACCTTGCATAGTGACAAGGCTATCATCCATTGGAGGAACAAAGATATCGACAATAGACTACCTTCAATAATGCCAAGACTACCATCCATTGGAGTAACAAAAATCTCGACAAAAGACTACCTTCCATACTGACAAGGCTACAATCCATTGGAGTAATAGAAATCTCAACGACAGACTACCTTCCATAATGACAAGGTTACCATCCATTGGAGTAACAAAAATATCGACAAAAGACTACCTTCCATAATTACAAGGCTACCATCCATTGGGGTAACAAAAATCTCGACAACAGACTACATTCCATAATGATAAGGCTACAATACATTGGAGTTACAAAAATCTCAACAAAAATCTACCTTCCATAATGACAAGGCTACCATCCATTGGAATAACAAAAATCTCAACAATAGACTACCTTCCATAATGACAAGGCTACCATCCATTGGAGTAACAAAAATCTCCATAAAAAACTACCTTCCATAATGATAAGGTTACCATCCATTGAAATAACAAACATCTCGACAATAGACTACCTTCCATAATTACAAGGCTACCATCCATTGGAGTAACAAAAATCTCGATAAAAAACTACCTTCCGTAATGATAAGGCTACCATCCATTGGAATAACAAAAATCTCGACAATAGACTACCTTCCATAATGACAAGGATACCATCCATTGGAGTAAAAAAAATATGGACAATAGACTACCTTGCATAATGACAAGGCTATCATCCATTGGAGTAACAAAGATATCGATAATAGACTATCCTAAATAAGGACAAGGATACCATCCATTCGAGTAACAAAAATCTCGACAAAAGACTACCTTTTATACTGATAAGGTTACCATCCATTGGAATAACAAAAATCTCGACAACAGACTATCTTCCATAATGACAAGGATACCATCCATTAGAGTAACAAAAATCTGAACAACAGACTACCTTGCATAATGACAAGGTTACAATCCATTGGAGTAACAAAGATCTAAACGACAGACAACCTTCCATAATGACAAGGTTACCATCCATTGGAGTAAAAAAAATATCGACAATAGACTACCTTCCATAATGACAAGGCTATCATCCATTGGAGTAACAAAGATATCGATAACAGACTACCTTCAATAATGATAAGGCTACCATCCGTTGGAGTAACAAAAATCTCGAAAAAATACTACCTTCCATAATGACAAGGCTACCATCCATTGGAGTATCAAACATCTCGACAACAGACTACCTTCCATAATTACAAGGCTACCATCCATCGGGGTAACAAAAATTTCGACAATAGACTACCTTCCATAATGACAAGGCTACCATCCATTGGAGTAAAAAAAATCTCGACAACAGACTACCTTCCATAATGACAAGGCTACCATCCATTGGAGTAACAAAAATATGAACAACAGATTACCTTGCATAATGACAAGGCTATCATCCATTGGAGTAACAAAGATATCGACAATAGACTACCTTCAATAATGACAAGGCTACCATCCATTGGAGTAACAAAAATCTCGACAAAAGACTACCTTCCATACTGACAAGGTTACCATCCATTGGAATAAGAAAAATCTCGACTACAGACTATCTTCCATAATGACAAGGCTTCCATCGATTGGAGTAACAAAAATCTGAACAACAGACAACCTTACGTAATGATAAGGCTACAATCCATTGGAGTAACATAAATCTCAACCACATACTACCTTCCATAATGAAAAGGTTACCATCCATTGGAGTAACAAAAATCTCGACAATAGACTACCTTCCTTAATTACAAGGCTACCATCCATTGGGGTAACAAAAATCTCGACAACATACTATCTTCCATAATGACAAGGCTAGTATCCATTGGAGTAGAAAAAATCTGAACAACAGACTAACTTATATAATGACAAGGCTACAATCTATGGGAGTAACAGAAATCTCAACGACAGACTACCTTTCATAATGACAAGGTTACCATCCATTGGAGTAACAAAATTCTCAACAACAGACTATCTTCCTTAATTACAAGGCTACCATCTATTGGAGTAACAAAAATCTTAACAACAGACTGCCTTACATAATGACAAGGCTACAATCCATTGGAGTAACAGAAATGTCAACGACATAATACCTTCCATAATGACAAGGTTACCATCCATTGGAGTAACAAAAATCTCGACAACAGACCAGCTTCCATAATTACAAGGCTACCATCCATTGGAGTAACAAAAATATTGACAACAGACTACTTTCCATAATTACAAAGCTACCATCCATTGGGGTAACAAAAATCTCGACAACAAACTACCTTCCATAATTACAAGGCTACCATCCATGGGGTAATAAAAATCTCGACAATAGACTACCTTCCCTAATGACAAGGCTACCATCCATTGGAGTAAAAAAAATCTCAATAACAGACTACCTTCCATAATGACAAGGCTACCATCAATTGGAGTATCAAAAATATGACCAACAAACTACGTTTCATAATGACAAGGCTATCATCCATTGGAGTAACAAGGATATCGATAATAGACTACCTTCAATAATGAAAAGGCTACCATCCATTGGAGTAACAAAAATCTCGATAAAAGACTACGTTCCATACATACAAGGTTACCATCCATTGGAATAACAAAAATCTCGACTACAGACTATCTTCCATAATGACGAGGCTACCATCCATTGGAGTAAAAAAAATCTGAACAATAGACTACCTTACATGATGACAAGACTACAATCCATTGGAGTAACATAAATCTCAATGAAAGACTACCTTCCATAATGACAAAGTTACCATCCATTGGATTAACAAAAATCTCGACAACAGACTACCTTCCATAATTACAAGGCTACCATCCATTGGGGTAACAAAAATCTCGACAACAGACTACCTTCCATAATGACATGGCTACCATCCATTGGAGTAAAAAAAATCTCAACAACAGACTACCTTCCATAATGACAAGGTTACCATCCATTGGAGCAACAAAAATCTCGACAACAGACTACCTTCAATAATGAAAAGGCTACCATCCATTGGAGTAACAAAAATATGAACAACTGACTACTTTGCATAATGACAAGGCTATCATCCATTGGAGTAACAAAGATATCGACAATAGACTACCTTCAATAATGACAAGGATACCATCCATTGGGGTAACAAAAATCTCGACAATAGACTACCTTCCATAATGACAAGGCTACCATCCATTAGAATAACAAAAATCTCGACTACAGACTATCTTCCGTAATGACAAAGCTACCATCCATTGGAGTAATAAAAATCTGAACAACAGACTAACTTACATAATGACAAGGCTACAATCTATTGGAGTAACAGAAATCTCAACGACATACTACCTTCCGTAATAACAAGGCTACGATCAATTGGATTATCAAAAATATGAACAACAGACTACGTTGCATAATAACAAGGCTATCATCCATTGGAGTAACAAAGATATCGATAATAGACTACCTTCAATAATGACAAGGCTACCATCCATTGGAGTAACAAAAATCTTGATAAAAGACTACCTTCCATACTGACAAGGTTACCATCCATTGGAATAACAAAAATCTCGACTACAGAATATCTTTCATAATGACGAGGCTACCATCCATTAGAGTAACAAAAATTTGAACAGTAGACTACCTTACATAATGAGAAAACTACAATCCATTCGAGTAACAGAAATCTCAATGACAGACTACCTTCCATAATTACAAGGTTACCATCCATCGAAGTAACAAAAATCTCGACAACACAATACCTTCCATAATTACAAGGCTACCATACATTGGGGTAACAAAAATCTCGACAACAAACTACCTTCCATAATGACATGGCTACCATCCATTGGACTAAAAAAAATCTCAACAACAGACTACCTTCCATAATGACAAGGTTACCATTCATTGGAGCAACAAAAATCTCGACAACAGACTACCTTCCATAATGACAAGGCTACCATCCATTGGAGTAAAAAAAATATGAACAACAGACTACCTTGCATAATGACAAGGCTATCATCCATTGGAGTAACAAAGATATTGAAAATAGACTACCTTCAATAATGAGAAGGATACCATCCATTGGGGTAACAAAAATCTAGACAATAGACTACCTTCCGTAATGACAAGGCTACCATCCATTGGAATAACAAAAATCTCGACTACAGACTATCTTCCGTAATGACAAGGCTACAATCCATTGGAGTAACAAAAAGCTGAACAACAGACTAACTTACATAATGACAAGGCTAAAATCTATTGGAGTAACAGAAATCTCAACGACATACTACCTTCCATAATGACAAGGCTACCATCAATTGGAGTATCAAAAATATGAACAACAGACTACGTTGCATAACGACAAGGCTATCATCCATTGGAGTAACAAAGATATCGATAATAGACTACCTTCAATAATGGCAAGGCTACCATCCATTGGAGTAACAACAATCTCGATAAAAGACTACCTTCCATACTGACAAGGTTACCATCCATTGGAATAAAAAAAATCTTGACTACAAACTATTTTCCAAAATGACGAGGCTACCATTCATCGGAGTAACAAAAATCTAAATAATAGACTACCTTACATAATGACAAGACTACAATCCATTGGAGTAACAGAAATCTCAATGACAGACTACCTTCCATAATGACAAGGTTACCATCCATTGGAGTAAGAAAAATCTCGACAACAGACTACCTTCCATTATTACAAGGCTACTATCCATTGGGGTAACAAAAATCTCGTCATAAGACTACCTTCAATAATGACAAGGCTACCATTCATTGGAGTAAAAAAAATCTCAACAACAGACTACCTTCCATAATGACAAGGTTACCATCCATTGGAGCAACAAAAATCTCGACAACAGACTACCTTCCATAATGACAAGGCTACCATCCATTGGAGTAACAATAATATGAACGACAAACAACCTTGCATAATGACAAAGTTATCATCCATTGGAGTAATAAAGATATCGACAATAGACTACCTTCAATAATGACAAGGATACCATCCATTGGAGTAACAAAAATCTCGACAATAGACTACCTTCCATAATGACAAGGCTACCATCCATTGGAGTAACAGAAATCTCAACGACAGACTACCTTCCATAATGACAAGGTTACCATCCATTGGAGTAACAAAAATCTCGACAATAGACTACCTTCCATAATTACAAGGATACCATCCATTGGGGTAATAAAAATCTCGACAATAGACTACCTTCCATAATGACAAGGCTACTGTCCATTGGAATAACAAGAATCTCGACTACAGACTATCTTCCATAAAGACAAGGCTACCATCCGTTGGAGTAACAAAAATCTGAACAACAGAATAACTTACATAATGACAAGGCTACAATCTATTGGAGTAACAGAAATCTCAACGACATACTACCTTCATTAATGACAAGATTACCATCCATTGGAGTAACAAAAATCTCAACAACAGACTACCTTCTATAATTACAAGGCTACCATCCATTAGGGTGACAAAAATCTCGACAACAGACTACCTTCCATAATGACAAGACTACCAACAATAGGAGCAAAAAAAATCTCAACAACAGACTACCTTCCATAATGACAAGGCTACCATCCATTGGAGTTACAAAAATCTCGACAACAAACTACCTTCCATAATGACAAGGCTACCATCCATTGGAGTAACAAAAATATGAACAACAGGCTTCCTTGCATAATGACAAGGCTATCATCCATTGGTGTAACAAAGATATCGACAATTGACTACCTTCCATACTGACAAGGTTACCATCCATTGGAATAACAAAAATCTCGACTACAGACTATCTTCCATAATGACGAAGCTACCATCCATTGGAGTAACAAAAATCTGAACAACCTACTACCTTACAAAATGACAAGGCTACAATCCATGGGAGTAATAGAAATCTCAACGACAGACTAGCTTCCATAATGACAAGGTTACCATCCATTGGAGTAACAAAAATATCGACAACAGACTATCTTCCATAATTACAAGGCTACCATCCATTTTAGTAACAAAAATCTTAACAACAGACTTCCTTACATAATTACAAGGCTCCAATCCATTCGAGTAACAGAAATGTCAAGGACAGACTACCTTCCATAATGACAAGGTTACCATCCTTTAGTGTAACAAAAATCTCAACAACAGACTACCTTCCATAATTACAAGGCTACCATCCATTGGAGTAACAAAAATATCGACAACAGACTACCTTCCCTAATTACAAGGCTACCATCCATTGGGGTAACAAATATCTCGACAACTGACTACCTTCCCTATTTACAAGGCTACCAGCCATGGGGTAACAAAAATCTCGACAACAGACTACCTTCCATAATGACAAGGCTACCATCCATTGGAGTAAAAAAAATCTCAACAACAGACTACCTTCCATAATGACAAGGCTACCATCAATAGGAGTATCAAAAATATGAACAACAAACTACGTTGCATAATGACAAGGTTATCATCCATTGGAGTAACAAATATATCGATAATAGACTACCTTCAATAATGACAAGGCTACCATCCATTGGAGTAACAAAAATCTTGATAAAAGACTACCTTCCATACTGACAAGGTTACCATCCATTGGAATAACAAAAATCTTGACTACAGACTATCTTCCATAATGACGAGGCTACCATCCATTGGAGTAACAAAAATATGAATAATAGACTACCTTACATAATGACAAGACTACAATCCATTGGAGTAACAGAAATCTCAATGACAGACTACCTTCCATAATGACAAGGTTACCATCCATTGGAGTAACAAAAATATCGACAACAGACTACCTTCCATAATTACAAGGCTACCATCCATTGGGGTAACAAAAATCTAGACAACAGACTACCTTCCATAATGACAAGGCTACCATCCATTGGAGTAAAAAAAATCTCAACAACAAACTACCTTCCATAATGACAAGGTTACCATCCATTGGAGCAACAAAAATCTCGACAACAGACTACCTTCCATAATGACAAGGCTACCATCCATTGGAGTAACAAAAATATGAACCACAGACTACCTTGCATAATGACAAGGCTATCATCCATTGGAATAACAAAGATATCGACAATAGACTACCTTAAATAATGACAAGGATACCATCCATAGGGGTAACAAAAATCTCGACAATAGACTACCTTCCATAATGACAAGGCTACCATCCATTAGAATAACAAAAATCTCGACTACAGACTATCTTCCGTAATGACAAAGCTACCATCCATTGGAGTAATAAAAATCTGAACAACAGACTAACTTACATAATGAGAAGGCTACAATCTATTGGAGTAACAAAAATATGAACAATAGACTACCTTACATAATGACAAGACTACAATCCATTCGAGTAACAGAAATCTCAATGACAGACTACCTTCCATAATGACAAGATTACCATCCATTGGAGTAACAAAAATCTCGACAACAGACTACCTTCCATAATTACAAGGCTACCATCCATTCGAGTAACAGAAATCTCGACAACAGACTACCTTCCATAATGACAAGGCTACCATCCATTGGAGTAAAAAAAATCTCAACAACAGACTACCTTCCATAATGACAAGGTTACCATCCATTGAAGCAACAAAAATCTCAACAACAAACTACCTTCCATAATGACAAGGCTAGCATCCATTGTAGTAACGAAAATATGAACAAGGGACTACCTTGCATAATGATAAGGCTATCATCCATTGGAGTAACAAAGATATCGATAATAGACTACCTTCAATAATGACAAGGATACCATCCATTGGCGTAACAAAAATCTCGACAATAGACTACCTTCCATAATGACAAGGCTACCATCCATTGGAATAACAAAAATCTCGACTACAGACTATGTTCCATAATGATAAGGCTACCATCCATTGGAGTAACAAAAATTTGAACAACATACTAACTTACATAATGACAAGGCTACAATCTATTGGAGTAACAGAAATCTCAACGACATACTACCTTCCATAATGACAAGGCTACCATCAATTGGAGTATCAAAAATATGAACAACAGACTACGTTGCATAATGACAAGGTTGTCATCCATTGGAGTAACAAAGATATCGATAATAGACTACCTTCAATAATGACAAGGCTACCATCCATTGGAGTAACAAAAATCTCGATAAAAGACTACCTTCCATACTGACAAGGTTACCATCCATTGGAATAACAAAAATCTTGACTACAGACTATCTTCCATAATGACGAGGCTACCATCCATTGGAGTAACAAAAATATGAACAATAAACTACCTTACATAATGACAAGACTACAATCCATTGAAGTAACAGAAATCTCAATGACAGACTACCTTCCATAATGACAAGGTTACCATCCATTGGAGTAACAAAAATCTCGACAACAGACTACCTTCCATAATTACAAGGCTACCATCCATTGGGGTAACAAAAATCTCGACAATAGACTACCTTCCATAATGACAAGGCTACCATCCATTGGAGTAAAAAAAATCTCAACAACAGACTACCTTCCATAATGACAAGGTTACCATCCATTGGAGCAACAAAAATCTCGACAACAGACTACCTTCCATAATGACAAGGCTAGCATCCATTGTAGTAACAAAAATATGAACAACAGACTACCTTGCATAATGACAAGTGTGATCGGTGGATCTGGAACTGATTGTTTAACGACGGTTCGCGAAATGTCGCGGTAAGCAAGAGTCGCCACCGTCTTTTATTTTCTCCAAATGGAAAGGACAAAAGCACAGAAAAATTCCTTAAAGAGATTGCTCTCGTTTCGGGAGGTAGGTTATAGAAAGGGAAGGTGTTAGCACCCTTTCTATCCATGGTTATCCATGGGCTCTTAGATACTTGCTCATTTGTGTTTTCAAAAATGGTTTGTTTGCTTTTCAATTGTGGGTTTTAAAAAAGTTTCTTTGAAAATTCCAGTTCGACTCTTGTATCAGTCCTCAAGAGTGTTTGAAAAATTGCTTTGAAAGCTTTTGAAAAGTGTCGGTGTGAAAAGATTTTGGTTTGTTTTTGAAGAGAGCAAGTATCCATGAGTCGTCTACCTACCCTAAAGAATTCGTCTGTGTAAATGTCCTTTAAAGTAGTGCCATCCCACCATTGAGAGGTAGGTAGCACCACCGTTGGAGGTGTTCGGGTCAATTCGAGGTTCGGGACATGGTGATCACCAGAGCAATGGGAAGACACCTTAGAAGCTACCCTCATGCCAGGTTCCCGGATCATGAGGACTTACTAAGACATCCTCTACTCGACGATCACCTTTCGAGGCAAGGCAACAGTGAGGCGTACCCTAGGGGTGGTGTGTGCGATTCGTGTGTCGTTTTCATTTGTATTTGTCTTGTCATGTTAAAGTGATCTACGCTTGATTTTATTATGGCCATTCATTCTTTCATGCTTGGTTAACAGTTAAAATATTTGCGAAGAAAAGTAAATCTAAAGCTATTACAAATGGCGCGGGTCCACATCGCCAAAATTAAACCGGACCCGATTTGACAGAAAAGTAAATAAAGCAAAAGAAAAGTGCGAGAAGTAATTGAATTACAAAGCTTTGGGAGAGGTACATAATTATTTAACGACATAAAATAAATATGCGAAATTAAACAATTAAAAATATGGGCGTTGGACCCTTTTGCAAAATTAAATTAACAAGGAATTAAAATTAAAATTAAAAGAAAATGTTTTTGGTATTTTTATGATTTTTTAAGATTTAATAGGAAAAGAACTAATTAAAACTAAAACAAAACATTAAACCTAGTTCTAATTATTTTTAAGTTATTTATTAAGAAATATTGAAATTTGACCTAATTTAAACCTAAGTTATTTTCATGCATAATTTAATTATAGAAATAAATAAATAAATAATATTATGGTAAAAAGTAAAATTAAAAGGAAATAAAAATTATCAATTAAACCTAATTCTACATTTTTTAGATTTTATTATGAAAAGAATTAAAATTGTAACCTAATTTAAAACTAATTAATTACATGCAATTTCTTTATGAAAATATTAGAATAAAATATTTATTATGTTTTTTATCTTTTTTCTGATTTTTAGGCATTTTTTGTATTTTGTAAAAAAAATAATTAATTAAATCAAAACAATAAAATAAATAAAACAATATTTGAAAAAAAATAAAAATAGGAAGAAAATTGCAAACCAGGGGGGGTTCAGGCCCCCAATAGGGAGGTGTTTTGTAGTGATTCAGGCCCATGGAGGATGTGGCCTTATTGACTTTCCAAGCAACGTGTCCCAGCGTTGACTAGCACCCACTGTATTCCATGAATCCTGGCCCTTGAATTGGTCCAACTGGACGCGTGGATGATCAGATTTTGAGGCGTATGATGCATCCTCAATATTGACACTGCATAGGAATTTGGATTGAAAAATATTATGAAGATAACGAAGACCTGTGACTCGAACCCAGGTCATGAACATTGCAAGCGTGTGTACCTGCCACTGAGCCATTCCAATTTCATTTAATATATAATAGCAACTAAATAATATAAAAGGAAACCAAGGAATTAGTGGGTAGCGCGCGAAATATTTGAACGAGCCAGTCAGCGTGTGCCACGACTCCATCTTCTTCCTCGTCCCTGTAACACAAAAACAAAAGCAACGGTTTTCATAGCGTGGTTTTAGGCCGTTTTATAGAAAATAGCGATTAAGCCATCTCTAAACATAAATTAGGCGCGAGAGTCCTGTCTTCTTCGTCCAGGCGTGCTCATGTCAATGGTGGTATTCACAAGTTCTAATTTTTCCTTGGGTGAAAAACCCCAATTTCATCTCCTGCAAACCCTAGAAAATAAACATGGCGTTTTGGCATAGAACGCATGAAACTTCAATTAAAGGTTATGGTTAGCTTGTAAACTTCATCAGGAATATGAATCAATGAATAATATGTCATGAATATGCATAAATTACAAAACACGACAATGGAAAAAAATGGCAAAAAAGTGACTTCTGTACAGCGTTTCAAGAGACTATCTTTGATGCTTTGGATTGGAATACGTCCACTGATGCTTGAGGAAGCTATTGGCATAAATTTCGTGCCTTGAATCAACCTCTAACAATGATTTCAGTTTTGACTTTTTAGAGAATTTTTCCAAGTTTGCAATGGTGTTTCTTGCGCAGCTTTCAGTCTATGTCCATTAGGGTTATGATCCTGGCATATATATGAATCAATTAGGTTAACAAATTGGATCCAAATCTCTTGTAATCATTGATTGAATATTTGATTTTTTTCCATTATGTTTTCAATCTTTTTCACATGGTTTTTGTATCAATTAGCATCCAATCAAGCCAAATCTTTCCATAATTGTACAACCACGAAATATTGAGTCCAAAACATGCATGAAAAGATTTATTAGGTCAAGTTATATATTTTTCACATATTTAAATGATTTAAATGAATTAATATAAATAATAATTCAAATAAATAAATAAATAATGAGAAAATACTTCCCTTTGGGCCAAGTGGTCGTGCACATGCTTGGAATGATGAATCATGGAAGAAAAATGGGCCCATTAGCAATTTTAGGTCATTTGGATCAAAGTTGACTTTTCAAAATATCCAAAAATTTCCCAACTTCCACAAGGCATAACTTGCTCAATTTTTAAGCTTTTCTCATGTTCTGGGACATTTTGGAAAGGCCTTTGAGTCCTCTAACCAATGTCTTTGGTCCCATGTCATTTTGATTTACCAATCTCAAGTTATGGCCTTTGACTTAAAGTCCCTTTTTGTTGACTTTTGAAAATGACCTATAATGTTGAAATTGATAACTTTTTGTGAGAGCATTTCTTGGACTTGAAGTATGAATATGAGTTGTAGGAAATGTCTTTCTCTTCAAAATGAGCTTTGGATGGGATTTTTCTGATAATCCATGTGAAAGTTATGCTCTGGTCAATTTCAGTTGACTTTTTCAACTGTCCAAATAAGGAAACTTTTGCATCTTGATGATTTCTGAGCCAAATTTTGAGAATCATGATCAAGCATTGATCAAATGATGTTTGTGGCTTCAAAATGATATGTTGACCAAAAATTTGAACTTTTGACTGTCAAATGACCATTTTGCCCCTACAGTTGACTGTAGTGCAATTAAGGGTTTTGACTGTGCAATTTTGAGCTGAATGCCTTGAAACTTGATATGAGGATGCTTGACCATATTTGTAGGCATATGAGACTTGATTGGACCTTTGAACACTCCATTTTCTTGATCAGCGCACAAAACCCTAATCTTGACTGTATAGGGGACCTTTGCACTATGTAACCCTTGGGGAGTTTTGCAGCTTGGCTTGGCAATTTCTTGAAGAATATGGGAGGGCAAATTTTGGGGTACAACAGTTGCCCCTGTTCAATCTTCTTAGACCTGAGGATGCAGATTGGCTGACGTGCCTTTCGTAATCCGAGGGTAGAAGATGATTGGACACTAGAGTGCCCAGAAATTTGCGCTCACATAGTAGCAGTGATGATGGAATGGGCTTATAGATGCCATTTGGAGATTGCTGGATAGGATGATGGGCTTATAGACGCCATCTGGATGTCAATCGCGTAAGAGATTCCTTAGCGAGAACTTGCGTACCTGCAAAACAGAAAATGAGTACCTGACACGTTGCAGGAGTTGATTTTTTAGATGCTTGGTATAGATGTGTCCTGACTGGTTATAGGAGCTGGGTCTGGAGCTTCAGAAGATGATGAATGAACCATGGATGGTTACTACCTCAGCCTAAATGGTAAGAGACCCTTGGGTGATTTTAACTTCAACAACGCTCGTTGAGAAAATCTTGGTGGGAAATACCATCTTCGCAGGATCGGGACGAGAACCATAGGCCATTATAATCTGAAAGGGAATCACCTCACTCACCGTCGGAGAGGGAATCATAAGAAAAGGAATTGTCACCCCACTCACCGTCGGAGAGGGAACTATCTGGAAAGGAATTACCACCTCACTCACCGTTGGAGAGGGGACCATAGGAGACTATCACCTCACACTCACTGTCGGAGAGGGAAACATCTGAAAAGGAATTACCACCTCACTCGCCGTTGGAGAGGGGACCATAGGAGACTACTACTGAGTCTTTATCAGAAAAATCTGTTGGGAGTCGATTTAGCTGGATTAGAGAAGGCCTGGGACTGGATAAGAAATATTTAGAGTCGATTAACTTAACCGGTCTAGGTCTTGAAATGTCTTCAACTGGAATAAGTGTCAGAACGTCGCCATATCTGGTTCATATCTGGACTATATCTGGAAGGAAATCTGGAAGCAGCATCAGAACGTCACCATATCTGGTTTACATCTGAAACTATATCTGGAAGGAAATCTGGAAGTAGTATCAGAACGTCACCCTATCTGGTTTACATCTGGAACTATATCTAGAAGGAACTCTGGAAGCAGTATCAGAACGTCACCATATCTGGTTTACATCTGAAACTATATCTAGAAGGAAATCTGGAAGCAGTATCAGAACGTCGCCATATCTGGGTCATATCTAAAACTATATCTGGAAGGAAATCTGGAAGCAGCATCAGAACGTCACCATATCTGGTTTACATCTGAAACTATATCTGGAAGGAAATCTGGAAGCAGTATCAGAATGTCACCCTATCTGGTTTACATCTGGAACTATATCTAGAAGGAACTCTGGAAGCAGTATCAGAATGTCACCATATCTGGTTTACATCTGAAACTATATCTAGAAGGAAATCTGGAAGCAGTATCAGAACGTCGCCATATCTAGGTCATATCTGAAACTATATCTAGAAGGAAATCTGGAAGAAGTATCAGAACGTCGCCATATCTGGTTCACATCTGAACTATATCTAGAAGGAAATCTGGAAGCAGTATCAGAACGTCACCATATCTGGTTTACATCTGAAACTATATCTAGGAGGAAATCTGGAAGCAGTATCAGAACGTCGCCATATCTGGGTCATATCTGAAACTATATCTAGAAGGAAATCTGGAAGCAGTATCAGAACGTCACCATATCTGGTTTACATCTGAAACTATATCTGGAAGAAAATCTGGAAGCAGTATCAGAACGTCACCATCTCTGGGTCATATCTGAAACTATATCTAGAAGGATATCTGGAAGCAGTATCAGAATGTCACCATATCTGGGTCATATCTGAAACTATATCTAGAAGGAAATCTGGAAGCAGTATCAGAACGTCACCATCTCTGGGTCATATCTGAAACTATATCTAGAAGGAAATCTGGAAGCAGTATCAGAACGTTGCCATATCTGGTTCACATCTGAACTATATCTAGAAAGAGTTGCGATAGTTGATAGTAATCATTTTTGTATTGACCTTTCCTGAAAGGTAAAGCATTAGTTGTATGCAAGATCATGATGCATGAACTGCATGATTTCAACATGTCCTCAAAATTAATGAGATTCGTGTAGTATGATGCATATGCATGCTATAATGTATGAAGATGTGATGTTTATGAACATATGTTTTCGTCTTAGGAAAATAAATCCTTGACGAGTGCCGGGAAGTCACTCCTGGGCTGCTGTTGAAGAATAGATTTTTTCCTCCGCTGAGATGATAGTTGCAAGAATACCGGTAGGAGAAGATAACTCCATTGGGGAATGAACTTGGCGAATGGATTACTCTGCGGGGAGAAAAGTACTCTAGCGATCTTACTGGGAAGCAATACTCTGTGGGGAGAGAGGTACTTTGTTGATTGTTGATAGTAACTTGCTGAGGATATCCTTGTTGTTGGAAGTGTTGATGGACTTCGCTGGGGTAAGAAGACTGTGTCGAGGACGCTCTTTCCGTGGCTTTTGGCTGAGGATAACCCAGTTATATCCTGGTAGGGAAATAACTCTTTGAATAAAGCCGGGAGACGCATTCGTGCTCTGCGAGGATAAGCTTCCAAAATCAACTGGGGATAAGCTTACTGCTTGGGGAGATGGATTCCAACTTTCCTGGGGAAGCTGGATTGGACTCTCCTGGGGAAGTATTGAACTGTATTGGTTATGTTCTTCAACGGAACCTACCCTGATACCTTGGGGGATAGAACAATCAGATTGCTTAGACCACTCTTTATTGCCCCTGTTTCTATGGGGGAGGCACTTGTGGGGTGCTGATAGTTGTTGATGGACAAACCTTCTTCTGGTAGACAGATGGCAGGACATAGTCGTACGCTTTAATCCCTAACTTTTGCCTGGACCGACCTTTCGGGTTTTCAGTCCACCGGGATACCCATTTTTGCTCAAGTCACCTTTTCAGGTTTTCGACTTGCCGGGTGTACAGATTTTTTCTTTTCATCCCTTCATTTTGCCCGAACCCTTTTGGTTCGCCGGGAAGTCCTTATTTTTGCCTAGGTACGTCAACCTAGCGGGTCTTTGATTGGGCGTAGTATTTTTTCGACTATGTCCGTTCTCAGAATGTTAGGGAGTTGCCCCTGTTTAGAAGTGTTTTGTCACCAGAAGATGTTTGATCCGGAAAGATTTATTGTTGAAATGCCCCAGGTGACTCATGCGGAGATTTGCCCCAGGCTATTTGGCCTCTGAGAGATTCTCCGAATCTTGACTTAACTGCCCCAGATGATGGACCATAATCATGCCATGCCCCTTGATTGGAGGTACTTCTGTTCATTAGGCATTCGTCGTGCGAACTTCTATACTGTTCAAACAAAAAGTCATATGCAAACAAAGTTATGTTAAAAATGAAAAGCCTATGTCTGTCTTGAAGATTTTGAAAATGCATTCTTTTTTCATAAAACAAATTAATGTTTGTAAAACGTGATGTCAACTCCATATTTACCGTAGGCCTTAAGGAGTCAGGATACCTTTTGTAACAATATGCTTTCGAACTAACCCATGCTTCAGCTAGGACTTTTGAGGGTTATAACGTGGCCTGGTTCACGGTTTTAAGAAACAAAGGATAAAGGCTCAAATTATTTGTACCCACCCGCTCTTCGTGATGTTCTTCAAACCTAAACTCAGTTGATCGTGCGTTAGACCTTGTTCGAGTATTTGCTTTGATTTTCCGGTGATGATTCGGATGTTGAACGTTTATTTGAATAGGCAGTCATTTTGTTGAGGGTTTATAAGACCTCTTTCTTTTTGATTTTGTTATCCCTGTTTTTTGCCTGAACTGTTTCCTTTTTGGAATTACAGTCAGCGGGATGCCCCAGTTTCGTAAGTCCCCTTTATAGGTTTTGACTTTTTGGGTTTTTCATTTTTTGAGATATAATGACTGCCTATCTGTATGATTGTTCGGAACCAACACTGTCCTTTTTTGTACGGACCTCTTTGGTGCCATTCGTTATGCCCTTGGATCAACTGAGAGACTACCCTGCCCCAGGTTATGATTAAGGGTTTTAATTTTTGAAAAGAAAAACTCCTACTTCTTTGGCTCAGAGGGGTTGACGAGGGATTATCATCCTTATAACTCCAGTGTTTAGGGATTGAAACAATGCCTGTACCTCATAAGCGGGGTCTGTTCAAAAGCATACTGTAAAGATCGTGGTATCGTTTTCGTCATCCTCCCTCAAGAGGTTTAGAATTATTAATTGAGAGTTGACATCAGAAAAAATATGAAAATAATTTGAACATAATGAAAACAATTGTATTAATTCCCAAAACAGACGTATGCGATGCATTGATAGAATAAAAGAGTTTGCTATGACATTAATTGTTTGTATAAGCAAAGAAAAATACAACTCAAAAATTTAAATAAACAAAAGGCTTTAATGATTGGGCAACAGAGCAGTGATTATGTTCGGAGTCTCAGGCACTTCAAACTGAATCTCCCCGGTGTCGATCATGTCTTGAATCTTGTTCTTGAGGGGCCAGCAGTTGTCCGTAGTATGCCCCGGGCTATCAGAGTGATATGCGCACCTATCATTGGGATGATAGTTGGGAGCAGAAGTGTTCGGATTCCGAAGAGGAGCCCTTAAGGTGATCAGCCCTGCCTTCAACATTTGTTGCAGTGCTTGATCCAGTGACATGTGGATTTTGGTGTACTGTCGTTTCTCCTTGCGCTGCTGCCCCTGTCCTTGTTGAGCAGGTCCAGGATTGGAGATCTGGATTGCCCCTACTTCATGACGGCTCTTTTTACCGTGCACAGCATTGGATTCTTTCTTTCCATGATGAGGCTTTTTATCAGAAGGTGCAGCCTCTTGAATTTTCCCAGACCGGATGCCAGCTTCTATTCGCTCTCCAGTCAAGATAAGATCTGTGAATCCAGCAGACGAATTCCCAATTAGGTGGTTGTAGAACGGACCAGACAGGGTCCCCAAGAACATATCGACAAGTTCCCGATCAGTCAGAGGTGGTTGTACCCTACCGGCCAGATCTCTCCATTTCTGCGCATATTCTTTAAAACCTTCACTTGATCCTAACGACATACCCTGGAGTTGGGTACGCGTAGGAGCAAGGTCGGCATTATATTGATACTGCTTGTAGAAAGCAGTAGCCAACTCCTCCCAGTTACGAACCTTGGTCCCATCTAGCTGATAGAACCATTCGAGATGAGTCCCTGAAAGACTCTCCTGGAAATAGTGGATCCACAAATTCTTGTCCACCGTATATGGTTGAATCTTCCGAACATAGGACCTGAGATGTAACTTGGGAAAAGACGCCCCGTCATACTTGGTAAAGGATGGTGCTTTGAACTTCCGAGGAATAATCACACCCGTTGACAAACCTAGATCTCCAAAATCCAGCCCAGGTACCTGTTGGATCTCCATAGCATTCAGCCTATCCTCCAACTGTTTGTACTTGTCTTCGGCAGGAGGGTATTGTTCGTCGTTGAAATCTGTCTCGTTGTCGGAGACCACTGGACTAGGCACCTCTCTTTCATGGTGACTGCTTTCCCTTACAGATGGGGTTGTCCTCTCAGTTTCCTCCTGCGGTGTATTCCTAGATCTGCGTCTAGGGCTGAACAAAACAATCCTCTTCTTCTTCTTGTCCTTCTTCAAGAGAAAAGCTTTCAGATCTTGTTGCCCCTGGGTTAAATTCATGATCAGCCCTTGGAACTGGGCATTCTGAGCCTGGAGGGCCTTGATGGACTGCTCAGCTGATGATTCAGGATTCATGACGATCGGCTGAAATAAACAGCGAAGAAGGGTAAGCAACCTGTCAAAGGGATACCTGAAATGCAATGAGATGTATGACATGCATGTAATGTTTTCAAGGATCTCGCAGGGTAAACAGAGAAACTTGTTAGAGTTGGGAAACTGGTAACTTGATTGAAGGTACCTCGTGTTGTTGAGAGTCCTTCGTCAAGGGTCAAAGGCTCACCATATCCAGTGGGTCATAGCCCCTGACAACCTTGGCTAGAGGAAAATAAATCCTCTTTGCCCCTGGCTAGATGTTTGATTTATCATGACCTACATCACAAGCCCTTGAGATCCTTGAAATGGGTTAGGATGTATGCAATGGTATGATGTCATGCTATGCATGGGGTAATGTGAGTAACCCTGTTATGAGTCCCAATTAAGGACTATAAACAACCCTGCAAGAAATTTAGTACCCTGTTATGAGTCTCAATTAAGGACTATAAACACACCCTGCAAGAAATTCAGTATACTTTGTCATGAGTCCCAATTAAGGACTAAAACAAACCCTGCAAGAAACTTAGCAAACCCTGTTATGAGTCCCAATTAAGGACTATAAACAAAACCTGCAAGTAGTTCATGTGTCAGATAAAGCATGCAACTAGTCAAGTACGAAGGCACACAAGTCACACAAGAGAAGCCCTTAGAGTTTAAGGCCAACATGAGGTCTGGGTAGTACCCTCTTGAAGTTGGTGGGCTCAACCTGTCCTAATCAAAGTAACCGGGTTCTAAGGTTCCCAATATCACGGGATTGCTTTCATTGTTCATCGTTTCGATTTAGCCACTGAACTGGCGACCGAAATATTCCAGGAAAGCAACCCTCAATTGAGTGTAGTATCGAGTATCAACCAACCTCGGACTGCACCAAAGTCAGTTATCTCACTACCCTAAAGAGGCCAAGATAGTTCAATTAAGGTTCCTAAGGTCTGTTGATGCTTCACGACACCACGCGGAGGCCCCGTACTCTCCTTGTCTGAACTCAAGGGTTACCGGTACACACCAAAGTGCCACATCAACGTAGCAGACTGTTTCAACCATGTCGGTATACCCCGCACAGTTCCCTCACAGCCTTGTTGCTACTTTCTAAGAAGGTATGCCCCAGATCCGGGTTAGGATCTATAGAACTCCCAAGACAGTCTCACAATAATAAAGCAAGCAAGTCAATACAATTGAAAACACAGTGATCTTAGTCCTAAGGTACACCTCACTTTAAGTTAAGTCCCCAGCAGAGTCGCCAGTTCAGTGATCGGTGGATCTGGAACTGATTGTTTAACGCTGGTTCGCGAAATGTCGCGGTAAGCAAGAGTCGCCACCGTCTTTTATTTTCTCCAAATGGAAAGGACAAAAGCACAGAAAAATTCCTTAAAGAGATTGCTCTCGGTTCGGGAGGTAGGTTATAGAAAGGGAAGGTGTTAGCACCCTTTCTATCCATGGTTATCCATGGGCTCTTAGATACTTGCTCATTTGTGTTTTCAAAAATGGTTTGTTTGCTTTTCAATTGTGGGTTTTAAAAAAGTTTCTTTGAAAATTCCAGTTCGACTCTTGTATCAGTCCTCAAGAGTGTTTGAAAAATTGCTTTGAAAGCTTTTGAAAAGTGTCGGTGTGAAAAGATTTTGGTTTGTTTTTGAAGAGAGCAAGTATCCATGAGTCGTCTACCTACCCTAAGGAATTCGTCTGTGTAATGACAAGGCTACCATCCATTGGAGTAACAAAAATATGAACAACAGACTACCTTGCATAATGACAAGGCTACCATCCATTGGAGTAACAAAAATATGAACAACAGACTACCTTGCATAATGACAAGGCTATCATCCATTGGAGTAACAAAGATATCGACAATAGACTACCTTCAATAATGACAAGGATACCATCCATTGGGGAAAAAAATCTCGACAATAGACTACCTTCCATAATGACAAGGCTACCATCCATTGGAATAACAAAAATCTCGACTACAGACTATCTTCCATAATGACAAGGCTACCATCCATTGGAGTAATAAAAATCTGAACAACAGACTAACTTACATAATGACAAGTCTATAATCTATTGGAGTAACAGAAATCTCAACGACATACTACCTTCCATAATGACAAGACTACCATCAATTTGAGTATCAAAAATAAGAACAACAGACTACGTTGCATAAAGACAAGGCTATCATCCTTTGGAGTAACAAAGATATTGATAATAGACTACCTTCAATAATGACAAGGTTACCATCCATTGGAGTAACAAAAATCTGAACAATAGACTCCCTTACATAATGACAAGACTACAATCCATTGGAGTAACAGAAATCTCAACGACAGACTACATTCCATAACGACAAGGTTACCATCCATTGGAGTAACAAAAATCTCGACAATAGACTACCTTCCTTAATTACAAGGCTACCATCCATTAGGGTAACAAAAATCACGACAACAGACTAGCTTCCATAATGACAAGGCTACCATCCATTGGAGTAAAAAATATCTCAACAACATACTACCTTCCATAATGACAAGGTTACCATCCATTGGAGCAACAAAAATCTCGACAACAGACTACCTTCCATAATGACAAGGCTACCATCAATTGGAGTATAAAAAATATGAACAACAGACTACATTGCATAATGACAAGGCTATCATCCATTGGAATAACAAAGATATCGATAATAGACTACCTTTAATAATTAAAAGGCTACCATCCATTTGAGTAACAAAAATATCGATAAAAGACTACCTTCCATACTGACAAGGTTACCATCCATTGGAATAACAAAAATCTCGAATACAGACTATCTTCCATAATGACGAGGCTACCATCCATTGGAGTAACAAAAATCTGAATAACAGACTACCTTACAAAATGACAAGGCTACAATCCATGGGAGTAACAGAAATCTCAACGACAGACTACCTTCAATAATGACAAGGTTACCATCCATTGGAGTAACAAAAATCTCGACAATAGACTATCTTCCATAATTACAAGGCTACCATCCATTAGAGTAACAAAAATCTTAACAACAGACTACCTTCCATAATGACAAGGTTACCATCCATTGGAGTAACAAAAATCTCGACAACAGACTACCTTCCATAATTACAAGGCTACCATCCATTGGGGTAACAAAAATCTCGACAACAGACTACCTTCCATAATGACAAGGCTACCATCCATTGGAGTAAAAAAAATCTTAACAACACACTCCCTTCCATAATGACAAGGTTACCATCCATTGGAGCAACAAAAATCTCGACAACAGACTACCTTACATAATGACAAGGCTAACATCCATTGGAGTAACAAAAATATGAGCAACAGACTACCTTGCATAATGACAAGGCTATCATCCATTGGAGTAACAAAGATATCGACAATAGACTACCTTCAATAATGACAAGGATACCATCCATTGGGGAAAAAAATCTCGACAATAGACTACCTTCCATAATGACAAGGCTACCATCCATTGGAATAACAAAAATCTCGACTACAGACTATCTTCCATAATGACAAGGCTACCATCTATTGGAGTAATAAAAATCTGAACAACAGACTAACTTACATAATGACAAGTCTACAATCTATTGGAGTAACAGAAATCTCAACGACATACTACCTTCCATAATGACAAGACTACCATCAATTTGAGTATCAAAAATAAGAACAATAGACTACGTTGCATAAAGACAAGGCTATCATCCTTTGGAGTAACAAAGATATCGATAATAGACTACCTTCAATAATGACAAGGTTACCATCCATTGGAGTAACAAAAATCTCGATAAAAGACTACCTTCCATACTGACAAGGTTACCATCCATTGGAATAACTAAAATCTCGACTACAAACTATCTTCCATAATGAAGAGGCTACCATCCATTGGAGTAACAAAAATCTGAAAAATAGAGTACCTTACATAATGACAAGACTACAATCCATTGGAGTAACAGAAATCTCAACGACAGACTACCTTCCATAATGACAAGGATACCATCCATTGGAGTAACAAAAATCTCGACAACAGACTACGTTCCATAATTACAAGGCTACCATCCATTGGGGTAACAAAAATCTCGACAACAGACTACCTTCCATAATGACAAGGCTACCATCCATTGGAGTAAAAAATATCTCAACAACAGACTACCTTCCATAATGACAAGGTTACCATCCATTGGAGCAACAAAAATCTCGACAACAGACTACCTTCCATAATGACAAGGCTACCATCAATTGGAGTATCAAAAATATGAACAACTGACTACATTGCATAATGACAAGGCTATCATCCATTGGAATAAGAAAGATATCGATAATGGACTACCTTCAATAATTACAAGGCTACCATCCATTGGAGTAACAGAAATATCGATAAAAGACTACCTTCCATACTGACAAGGTTACCATCCATTGGAATAACAAAAATCTCGAATATAGACTATCTTCCATAATGACGAGGCTACCATCCATTGGAGTAACAAAAATCTGAACAATAGACTACCTTACATAATGACAAGACTACAATCCATTGGAGTAACAGAAATCTCAATGACAGACTACCTTCCATAATGACAAGGCTATCATCCATTGGAGTAACAAAGATATCGACAATATACTACCTTCAATAATGACAAGGATACCATCTATTGGGGTAATAAAAATATCGACAATAGACTACCTTCCATAATCACAAGGCTACCATCCATTGGAATAACAAAAATCTCGACTACAGACTATCTTCCATAATGACAAGGCTACCATCCGTTGGAGTAACAAAAATCTGAACAACGGACTAACTTACATAATGACAAGGCTACAATCTATTGGAGTAACAGAAATCTCAACGACAGACTACCTTCCTTAATGAGAAGGTTACCATTCATAGGAGTAACAAAAAACTCGACAACAGACTACCTTCCATAATTACAAGGCTACCATCCACTAGAGTAACAAAAATATCGACAACAGACTACCTTCCATAATTACAAGGCTACCATCCATTGGGGTAACAAAAATCTCGACAACAGACTACCTTCCATAATTACAAGGGTACCATCCATGGGGTAACAAAAATCTCGACAACAAACTACCTTCCATAATGACAAGGTTACCATCCATTGGAGTAACAAAAATCTCGACAACACACTACCTTCCATAATTACAAGGCTACCATCCATTGGGGTAATCAAAATATCTACAATAGACTACCTTCCATAATGACAAGGCTAACATCCATTGGAATAACAAAAATCTCGACTACAGACTATCTTCCATAATGACAAGGCTACCATCTGTTGGAGTAACAAAAATCTGAACAACAGACGAACTTACATAATGACAAGGCTACAATCTATTGGAGTAACAGAAATCTAAACGACAAACTACCTTCCTTAATGACAAGGTTACCATCCATTGGAGTAACAAAAATATCGACAACAGACTACCTTCCATAATTACAAGGCTACCATCCATTGGGGCAACAAAAATCTCGACAACAGACTACCTTCCATAATTGCAAGGGTACCATCCATGGGGTAACAAAAATCTCGACAACAGACTACCTTCCATAATGACAAGGCTACCATCCACTGGAGTAACAAAAATATGAACAACAGACTACCTTGCATAATGACAAGGCTATCATCCAATGGAGTAACAAAGATATCGACAATAGAGTACCTTCCATACTAACAAGGTTACCATCCATTGGAATAACAAAAATCTCGACTACAAACTATCTTCCATAATTACGAGGTTACCATCCATTGGAGTAACAAAAAGCTGAACAATAGACTCCCTTACATAATTACAAGACTACAATCCATTTGAGTAACAGAAATCTCAATGACATACTACCTTCCTTAATGAAAAGGTTACCATCCATTGGAGTAACAAAAATCTCGACAACAGACTACCTTCCATAATTACAAGGCAACCATACATTGGAGTAACAAAAATATCGACAACAGGCTACCTTCCATAATTACAAGGCTACCATCCATTCGGGTAACAAAAATCTCGACAACAGACTACCTTCCATAATTACAAGGGTACCAACCATGGGGTAACAAAAATCTTGACAACAGACTACCTTCCATAATGACAAGGTTACCATCCATTGGAGTAACAAAAATCTCAACAACACACTACCTTCCATAATTACAAGGCTACCATCCATTGGGGTAATAGAAATCTCGACAATTGACTACTTTCCATAATGACAAGGCTACCATCCATTGGAATAACAAAAATCTCGACTACAGACTATCTTCCATAATGACAAGGCTACCATCCGTTGGAGTAACAAAAATCTGAACAACAGACTAACTTAAATAATGACAAGGCTACAATCTATTGGAGTAACAGAAATCTCAATGACATACTACCTTCCTTAATGACAAGCTTACCATCCATTGGAGTAACAAAAATCTCGACAACAAACTACCTTCCATAATTACAAGGCTACCATCCATTGGGGTGACAAAAATCTCGACAATAGACTACCTTCCATAATGACAAGGCTACCATCCATTGGAGTAAAAAAAATCTCAACAACAGACTACCTTCCATAATGACAAGGCTAACATCCATTGGAGTAACAAAAATCTCGACAACAAACTACCTTCCATAATGACAAGGCGACCATCCATTGGAGTAACAAAAATATGAACAACAAACTACCTTACATAATGACAAGGCTACAATCCATGGGAATAACAGAATTCTCAATGACATACTACCTTCTATAATGACAAGTTTACCATCCATTGGAGTAACAAAAATCTCGACAATAGACTATCTTCCATTATAACAAGGCTACCATCCATTGGAGTAACAAAAATCTTAACAATAGACTACCTTCCATAATTACAAGGTTACCATCCATTGGAGCAACAAAAATCACGACAACAGACTACCTTCCATAATGACAAGGCTACCATCCATTGGAGTAACAAAAATATGAACAACAGACTACCTTGCATAATGACAAGGCTATCATCCATTGTAGTAACAAAGATATCGATAATAGACTACCTAAAAATAATAACAAGGATATCATCCATTAGGGTAAGAAAAATATCGACAATAGACCACCTTCCATAAAGACAAGGCTACCATTCATTGGAATAACAAAAATCTCGACTAAAGACTATCTTCCATAATGACAAGGCTACCATCCATTGGAGTAACAAAAATCTGATCAACAGACTAACTTACATAATGACAAGGCTACAATCTATTGGAGTAACAAAAATCTCAACGACATACTACCTTCCTTAATGACAAGGGTACCATCCATTGGAGTAACAAAAATCTCGACAACAGACTACCTTCCATAATTATAAGGCTACCATCCATTGGAGTAACAAAAATATCGACAACAGGCTACCTTCCATAATTACAAGGCTACCATCCATTCGGGTAACAAAAATCTCGACAACAGACTACCTTCCATAATTACAAGGGTACCATCCATGGGGTAACAAAAATCTCGACAATAGACTACCTTCCATAATGACAAGGTTACCATCCATTGGAGTAACACAAATCTCGACAACACACTACCTTCCATAATTACAAGGCTACCATCCATTGGGGTAATAAAAATCTCGACAATTGACTACCTTCCATAATGACAAGGCTACCATCCATTGGAAAAACAAAAATCTCGACTACAGACTATCTTCCATAATGACAAGGCTACCATCCGTTGGAGTAACAAAAATCTGAACATCAGAATAACTTAAATAATGACAAGGCTACAATCTATTGGAGTAACATAAATCTCAATGACATACTACCTTCCTTAATGACAAGGTTACCATCCAATGGAGTAACAAAAATCTCGACAACAGACTACCTTCAATAATTACAAGGCTACCATCCATTGGGGTAACAAAAATCTCGAAAACAGACTATCTTCCATAATGACAAGGCTACCATCCATTGGAGTAAAAAAAATATCAACAACAGACTACCTTCCATAATGACAAGGTTACCATCCATTGGAGCAACAAAAATCTCGACAACAGACTACCTTGCATAATGACAAGGCTACCATCCATTGGAGTAACAAAAATATGAACAATAAACTACCTTCCATAATGACAAGGCTACCATCCATTAGAGTAACAAAAATATAAACAACAGACTACCTTGCATAATGACAAGGCTATCATCCATTGGAGTAACAAAGATATCGACAATAGACTACCTTCCATACTAACAAGGTTACCATCCATTGGAATAACAAAAATCTCGACTACAGACTATCTTCCATAATGACGAGGCTACCATCCATTGTAGTAACAAAAATTTGAACAACAGACTACCTTACAAAATGACAAGGCTACAATCCATGGGAATAACAGTATTCTCAACGACATACTACCTTCTATAATGACAAGGTTACCATCCATTGGAGTAACAAAAATCTCGACAATAGACTATCTTCCATTATTACAAGGCTACCATCCATTGGAGTAACAAAAATCTTAACAACATACTACCTTCCATAATGACAAGGTTACCATCCATTGGAGTAACAAAAATCTCGACAACAGACTACCTTCCATAATTACAAGGCTACCATCCATTGGGGTAACAAAAATCTCGACAACAGACTACCTTCCATAATGACAAGGCTACCGTCCATTGGAGTAAAAAAAATCTCAACCACAGACTACATTCCATAATGACAAGGTTACCATCCATTGGAGCAACAAAAATCTCGACAACAGACTACCTTCCATAATGACAAGGCTACCATCCATTGGAGTAACAAAAATATGAACAACAGACTACCTTGCAAAATGACAAGGCTATCATCCATTGTAGTAACAAAGATATCGATAATAGACTACCTTCAATAATAACAAGGATATCATCCATTGGGGTAACAAAAATATCGACAATAGACTACCTTCCATAATGACAAGGCTACCATTCATTGGAATAACAAAAATCTCGACTAAAGACTATCTTCCATAATGACAAGGCTACCATCCATTGGAGTAACAAAAATCTCGACAACAGACTACCTTCCATAATGACATGGCTACCATCCATTGGAGTAACAAAAATATGAACAACAGACTACCTTGCAAAATGACAAGGCTATCATCCATTGTAGTAACAAAGATATCGATAATAGACTACCTTCAATAATAACAAGGATATCATCCATTGGCGTAACAAAAATATCGACAATAGACTACCTTCCATAATGACAAGGCTACCATTCATTGGAATAACAAAAATCTCGACTAAAGACTATCTTCCATAATGACAAGGCTACCATCCATTGGAGTAACAAAAATCTGAACAACAGACTAACTTACATAATGACAAGGCTACAATCTATTGGAGTAACAAAAATCTCAACGACATACTTCCTTCCTTAATGACAAGAGTACCATCCATTGGAGTAACAAAAATCTCGACAACAGACTACCTTCCATAATTACAAGGCTACCATCCATTGGAGTAACAAAAATATCGACAACAGGCTACCTTCCATAATTACAAGGCTACTATCCATTCGGGTAACAAAAATCTCGACAACAGACTACCTTCCATAATTACAAGGGTACCTTCCATGGGGTAACAAAAATCTCGACAACAGACTACCTTCCATAATGACAAGGTTACCATCCATTGGAGTAACACAAATCTCGACAACACACTACCTTCCATAATTACAAGGCTACCATCCATTGGGGTAATAAATATCTCGACAATTGACTACCTTCCATAATGACAAGGCTACCATCCATTGGAAAAACAAAAATCTCGACTACAGACTATCTTCCATAATGATAAGGCTACCATCCGTTGAAGTAACAAAAATCTGAACAACAGACTAACTTAAATAATGACAAGGCTATAATCTATTGGAGTAACATAAATCTCAATGACATACTACCTTCCTTAATTACAAGGTTACCATCCAATGGAGTAACAAAAATCTCGACAACAGACTACCTTCAATAATTACAAGGCTACCATCCATTGGGGTAACAAAAATCTCGATAACAGACTACCTTCCATAATGACAAGGCTACCATCCATTGGAGTAAAAAAATATCAACAACAGACTACCTTCACTAATGACAAGGTTACCATCCATTGGAGCAACAAAAATCTCGACAACAGACTACCTTGAATAATGACAAGGCTACCATCCATTGGAGTAACAAAAATATGAACAATAAACTACCTTCCATAATGACAAGGCTACCATCCATTAGAGTAACAAAAATATAAACAACAGACTACCTTGCATAATGACAAGGCTATCATCCATTGGAGTAACAAAGATATCGACAATAGACTACCTTCCATACTAACAAGGTTACCATCCATTGGAATAACAAAAATCTCGACTACAGACTATCTTCCATAATGACGAGGCTACCATCCATTGTAGTAACAAAAATCTGAACAACAGACTACCTTACAAAATGACAAGGCTACAATCCATGGGAATAACAGTATTCTCAACGACATACTACCTTCTATAATGACAAGGTTACCATCCATTGGAGTAACAAAAATCTCGACAATAGACTATCTTCCATTATTACAAGGCTACCATCCATTGGAGTAACAAAAATCTTAACAACAGACTACCTTCCATAATGACAAGGTTACCATCCATTGGAGTAACAAAAATCTCGACAACAGACTACCTTCCATAATTACAAGGCTACCATCCATTGGGGTAACAAAAATCTCGACAACAGACTACCTTCCATAATGACAAGGCTACCGTCCATTGGAGTAAAAAAAATCTCAACCACAGACTACATTCCATAATGACAAGGTTACCATCCATTGGAGCAACAAAAATCTCGACAACAGACTACCTTCCATAATGACAAGGCTACCATCCATTGGAGTAACAAAAATATGAACAACAGACTACCTTGCAAAATGACAAGGCTATCATCCATTGTAGTAACAAAGATATCGATAATAGACTACCTTCAATAATAACAAGGATATCATCCATTGGGGTAACAAAAATATCGACAATAGACTACCTTCCATAATGACAAGGCTACCATTCATTGGAATAACAAAAATCTCGACTAAAGACTATCTTCCATAATGACAAGGCTACCATCCATTGGAGTAACAAAAATCTGAACAACAGACTAACTTACATAATGACAAGGCTACAATCTATTGGAGTAACAAAAATCTCAACGACATACTACCTTCCTTAATGACAAGAGTACCATCCATTGGAGTAACAAAAATCTCGACAACAGACTACCTTCCATAATTACAAGGCTACCATCCATTGGAGTAACAAAAATATCGACAACAGGCTACCTTCCATAATTACAAGGCTACCATCCATTCGGGTAACAAAAATCTCGACAACAGACTACCTTCCATAATTACAAGGGTACCATCCATGGGGTAACAAAAATCTCGACAACAGACTACCTTCCATAATGACAAGGTTACCATCCATTGGAGTAACACAAATCTCGACAACACACTACCTTCCATAATTACAAGGCTACCATCCATTGGGGTAATAAATATCTCGACAATTGACTACCTTCCATAATGACAAGGCTACCATCCATTGGAAAAACAAAAATCTCGACTACAGACTATCTTCCATAATGATAAGGCTACCATCCGTTGGAGTAACAAAAATCTGAACAACAGACTAACTTAAATAATGACAAGGCTACAATCTATTGGAGTAACATAAATCTCAATGACATACTACCTTCCTTAATGACAAGGTTACCATCCAATGGAGTAACAAAAATCTCGACAACAGACTACCTTCCATAATTACAAGGCTACCATCCATTGGGGTAACAAAAATCTCGATAACAGACTACCTTCCATAATGACAAGGCTACCATCCATTGGAGTAAAAAAAATATCAACAACAGACTACCTTCCATAATGACAAGGTTACCATCCATTGGAGCAACAAAAATCTCGACAACAGACTACCTTCCATAATGACAAGGCTACCATCCATTGGAGTAACAAAAATATGAACAATAGACTACCTTGCATAATGACAAGGCTATCATCCATTGTAGTAACAAAGATATCGACAATAGACTACCTTCAATAATAACAAGGATACCATCCATTGGGGTAAGAAAAATATCGACAATAGACTACCTTCCATAATGACAAGGCTACCATTCATTGGAATAACAAAAATCTCGACTAAAGACTATCTTCCATAATGACAAGGCTACCATCCATTGGAGTAACAAAAATCTCGACAACAGACTACCTTCCATAATGACATGGCTACCATCCATTGGAGTAACAAAAATATGAACAACAGACTACCTTGCAAAATGACAAGGCTATCATCCATTGTAGTAACAAAGATATCGATAATAGACTACCTTCAATAATAACAAGGATATCATCCATTGGCGTAACAAAAATATCGACAATAGACTACCTTCCATAATGACAAGGCTACCATTCATTGGAATAACAAAAATCTCGACTAAAGACTATCTTCCATAATGACAAGGCTACCATCCATTGGAGTAACAAAAATCTGAACAACAGACTAACTTACATAATGACAAGGCTACAATCTATTGGAGTAACAAAAATCTCAACGACATACTTCCTTCCTTAATGACAAGAGTACCATCCATTGGAGTAACAAAAATCTCGACAACAGACTACCTTCCATAATTACAAGGCTACCATCCATTGGAGTAACAAAAATATCGACAACAGGCTACCTTCCATAATTACAAGGCTACTATCCATTCGGGTAACAAAAATCTCGACAACAGACTACCTTCCATAATTACAAGGGTACCTTCCATGGGGTAACAAAAATCTCGACAACAGACTACCTTCCATAATGACAAGGTTACCATCCATTGGAGTAACACAAATCTCGACAACACACTACCTTCCATAATTACAAGGCTACCATCCATTGGGGTAATAAATATCTCGACAATTGACTACCTTCCATAATGACAAGGCTACCATCCATTGGAAAAACAAAAATCTCGACTACAGACTATCTTCCATAATGATAAGGCTACCATCCGTTGAAGTAACAAAAATCTGAACAACAGACTAACTTAAATAATGACAAGGCTATAATCTATTGGAGTAACATAAATCTCAATGACATACTACCTTCCTTAATTACAAGGTTACCATCCAATGGAGTAACAAAAATCTCGACAACAGACTACCTTCAATAATTACAAGGCTACCATCCATTGGGGTAACAAAAATCTCGATAACAGACTACCTTCCATAATGACAAGGCTACCATCCATTGGAGTAAAAAAATATCAACAACAGACTACCTTCACTAATGACAAGGTTACCATCCATTGGAGCAACAAAAATCTCGACAACAGACTACCTTGCATAATGACAAGGCTACCATCCATTGGAGTAACAAAAATATGAACAATAAACTACCTTCCATAATGACAAGGCTACCATCCATTAGAGTAACAAAAATATAAACAACAGACTACCTTGCATAATGACAAGGCTATCATCCATTGGAGTAACAAAGATATCGACAATAGACTACCTTCCATACTAACAAGGTTACCATCCATTGGAATAACAAAAATCTCGACTACAGACTATCTTCCATAATGACGAGGCTACCATCCATTGTAGTAACAAAAATCTGAACAACAGACTACCTTACAAAATGACAAGGCTACAATCCATGGGAATAACAGTATTCTCAACGACATACTACCTTCTATAATGACAAGGTTACCATCCATTGGAGTAACAAAAATCTCGACAATAGACTATCTTCCATTATTACAAGGCTACCATCCATTGGAGTAACAAAAATCTTAACAACAGACTACCTTCCATAATGACAAGGTTACCATCCATTGGAGTAACAAAAATCTCGACAACAGACTACCTTCCATAATTACAAGGCTACCATCCATTGGGGTAACAAAAATCTCGACAACAGACTACCTTCCATAATGACAAGGCTACCGTCCATTGGAGTAAAAAAAATCTCAACCACAGACTACATTCCATAATGACAAGGTTACCATCCATTGGAGCAACAAAAATCTCGACAACAGACTACCTTCCATAATGACAAGGCTACCATCCATTGGAGTAACAAAAATATGAACAACAGACTACCTTGCAAAATGACAAGGCTATCATCCATTGTAGTAACAAAGATATCGATAATAGACTACCTTCAATAATAACAAGGATATCATCCATTGGGGTAACAAAAATATCGACAATAGACTACCTTCCATAATGACAAGGCTACCATTCATTGGAATAACAAAAATCTCGACTAAAGACTATCTTCCATAATGACAAGGCTACCATCCATTGGAGTAACAAAAATCTGAACAACAGACTAACTTACATAATGACAAGGCTACAATCTATTGGAGTAACAAAAATCTCAACGACATACTACCTTCCTTAATGACAAGAGTACCATCCATTGGAGTAACAAAAATCTCGACAACAGACTACCTTCCATAATTACAAGGCTACCATCCATTGGAGTAACAAAAATATCGACAACAGGCTACCTTCCATAATTACAAGGCTACCATCCATTCGGGTAACAAAAATCTCGACAACAGACTACCTTCCATAATTACAAGGGTACCATCCATGGGGTAACAAAAATCTCGACAACAGACTACCTTCCATAATGACAAGGTTACCATCCATTGGAGTAACACAAATCTCGACAACACACTACCTTCCATAATTACAAGGCTACCATCCATTGGGGTAATAAATATCTCGACAATTGACTACCTTCCATAATGACAAGGCTACCATCCATTGGAAAAACAAAAATCTCGACTACAGACTATCTTCCATAATGATAAGGCTACCATCCGTTGGAGTAACAAAAATCTGAACAACAGACTAACTTAAATAATGACAAGGCTACAATCTATTGGAGTAACATAAATCTCAATGACATACTACCTTCCTTAATGACAAGGTTACCATCCAATGGAGTAACAAAAATCTCGACAACAGACTACCTTCCATAATTACAAGGCTACCATCCATTGGGGTAACAAAAATCTCGATAACAGACTACCTTCCATAATGACAAGGCTACCATCCATTGGAGTAAAAAAAATATCAACAACAGACTACCTTCCATAATGACAAGGTTACCATCCATTGGAGCAACAAAAATCTCGACAACAGACTACCTTCCATAATGACAAGGCTACCATCCATTGGAGTAACAAAAATATGAACAATAGACTACCTTGCATAATGACAAGGCTATCATCCATTGTAGTAACAAAGATATCGACAATAGACTACCTTCAATAATAACAAGGATACCATCCATTGGGGTAAGAAAAATATCGACAATAGACTACCTTCCATAATGACAAGGCTACCATTCATTGGAATAACAAAAATCTCGACTAAAGACTATCTTCCATAATGACAAGGCTACCATCCATTGGAGTAACAAAAATCTGAACAACAAACTAACTTACATAATGACAAGGCTATCATCCATTGTAGTAACAAAGATATCGACAATAGACTAGCTTCAATAATAAAAAGGATACCATCCATTGGGGTAACAAAAATATCGACAATAGACTACCTTCCATAATGACAAGGCTACCATCCATTGGAGTAACAAAAATCTGAACAACAGACTAACTTATATAATGACAAGGCTACAATCTATTGGAGTAACATAAATCTCAACGACATACTACCTTCCATAATGACAAGACTACCATAAATTGGAGTATAAAAAATAAGAACAACAGACTACGTTTCATAATGACAAGGCTATCATCCATTGGAGTAACAAAGATATCGATAATAGACTACCTTCAATAATGACAAGGCTACCATCCATTGGAGTAACAAAAATCTCGATAAAAGACTACCTTCCATAATGACAAGGCTACCATCCATTTGGAATAACAAAAATCTCGACTACAGACTATCTTCCATGATGAAGAGGCTACCATCCGTTGGAGTAAAAAAAATTTGAACAACTGACTAACTTAAATAATGACAAGGCTACTGTTGTACCCCAAAATTTGCCCTCCCATATTCTTCAAGATTTGGCAAAATCAAGCTTCAAAATCTCTCAAGGGTTGCACAGTCCAATTGCCTCCTAATACAGTCAAAATTAGGGTTTTGATTCTAGCAAAGAAATTGAGGTTTTCAAGGGTCCAATCAAGTCCCACATGCCCATATACATTGTCAAGCATCCATATGTCAAGTTTCAAGACTCACAGCACCAAGTTGCACAATCAAAAACCCTAATTGCTCCACAGTCAACTGTAGGGGCAAAATGGTCATTTGACAGTCAAAAGTCAAAATTTTTGGTCAACATCTTATTTTGAAGCCACAATCATCTTTTGATCAATCCTTGATCATGATTCTCAAAGTATGGTTCAAAAAGTCTCAAGATGCAAAAGTTTCAATTTTTGGACAGTTGAAAAAGTCAACTGCAAATTGACCAAGGCATAACTTCCTCATGGTTTATCAGAAAAATCCCATCCAAAGCTCATTTTGAAGAGAATGACATTTCCTACAACTCATATTCACACTCCAAGTCCAAGAAATGCTCTCACAAAAAGTTATCAATTTCAACATTATAGGTCATTTTCAAAAGTCAACAAAAAGGCACTTTAAGTCAAAGACCATAACTTGAGATTGGTAAATCAAAATGACGTGGGACCAAAGGCATTGGTTAGAGGACTTCAAGACCTTTCCAAAATGTCAAAGAACATGATCATAGCTTCAAAATTGAGCAAGAAATGCATTGGTGAAGTTGGGAAATTTTTGGGAACTTTCAAAAGTCAACTTTGCCTAAAACCCTTCAAAATTGCTAATGGGCCTCAATTTATTCCTTGAATCATTACCCAAAGCCTATGCACGACCCATTGAGCTTAAAAGGATTTATTTTCTTATTTTTAATTAATTAATTGAATTTTTATTCTTATTAATTCATTTAATTAGTTTTAATTGTAGAAAAATATCAAATAATGCTTTTTCAAATCTTTTTGTGCAGCAAATATATTCCAAATATGCTAAAGATTTCGTGCATCATCCAAGGGGACAAGATCATCCATATTTGGCAAGATTTTCATGGAAAAAAGATTGGAAATACATAATTGAAAATCAAATCTTCAAATCATCAATTCATGGACTTTTGGGCTCTTTTCTTGACCTAATTTGCTTCACATACAAAGACTGAGTGAAACCCTATTCAACAAGACACGAAAAAGCTGCTGCAAAAACAGACTCACTTTGCAAAATTTTCATAAAAAGCTTGAAACTGATTTCATAGTTAGAGGACGATTCAAAGCCAAAAAACGATTCTAACACATTGCTAGACCTTCCAGGAATCTGTTAGCATCAAGAATCATTACAAACGCGCAAAGAATCAGAAGATACAAGTGACACGGTTTGCTATATTTTCTAAATTCGTATATCATCATTCATGCGCTTTTAAAATTTTTTTTGGATTGATTCATACTCATAGGGACTTTATAAAGCTGTTGGTGCCATTCAATTGAATTATAGCCCCCTGAATCGAAATCCACCATGGATAAAATCTAGGGTTCATAAGCTTGAAAATTGGGTTTTTCTACAGGAGGAAAAATTGGATTAGGCTATGACCATGGTTGAATTCGTCAAGGCCAGACGAATTCAACCAACTACTCACGCTCAATTTATCTTATCCATGGGCGTAATCGCTATTTTCCACTGTTACACTTAGTGGGGGTTTAAAACCCCCGCTACTTGTTTCATGTTTGCAGGAACAGATGAAGAAGAAAGCTGAGGTGTCCTGGCGTGATAGGAGCATTCAAATATCTGGCGCGTATTTATGTGTTTTATACCATTAACCATTGTTTTTTATATAATAGTTATTTTCCATTATAGGTACAAACGCGTTGCCTGGATCAGTTGGTTGATGAGGTGTATTGCAAGCATTGGGACCTAGGTTCGATTCCCAGGTCCCCCCACCTAATACATGATTTTTGTTATAATGCTTTCCTATGCAGCGCTCACTCAATGGCTCACCAAGCATCCTCACACTTAGGACTGCCACGCGCTCATGAATGATCAATCCAAGGGCAACTGAATGAGACCCAGGGTGCACCCCAGTCAACAACATACACACAATCATGGAAAGTCAGCAAGGCTTTGTCTAATGGGCCTGAATTACTTCCAAATACCTCCATTCTGGGCCTGATACCCCCTTTGGTTTGCATCTTTTTTTAATTTTATTTGATTTTCTTTTCTAATTCTTTTTAATGTTTTAATTGTTTTTTCTACCATAAAATAATTTCCCATAATAAAAACAGAAAAATCAAATACAAAATATGTTTAATTAATATTTAATGTACCATTAATTTATTTTTGTAAATAAATAATTAACAATTAACTTAGTTAATTTAGGTTTTAATTTTAACACTTTTTCTTAATAAATAAAAAATATGTAGAATTAGGTTTTGACATTTTCACCTTTTCTTGTTTCTTAATTAATTATTATTAATCACTATTAATTTTGTAAATAAACATGTAATTTAATTAACTAGTAAATTAGGTTAACTTTAATATTTTCTTAAATAATTAAATACATAGAATTAGGGTTTCTCTTGATTTACTTTTCTTTATTCCATAATAAATACAAAAATACCTAAAAAACACTTTTCTTTAATTAAATAATTATTATGCATTAATTTAATTTAATTTCAAGCAAAAGGGTCCAACGCCCTCGAACGTTCAATTTTATCTCTTTTCGCACACTTTTTCTTATTGATTATTATGTAATTGTTCAAGGAATGTAATAGTAATTAGGTATTTATTTACTTTCTGCATTTTTATCAAACGGGTCTTTGTATTTTGGCGATGTATAGACCCGCGCCTTGTAATAGCATAGCTTTTATCTTTCCGCTTTTAATTTTCCGCACTCTTAAATTCTAACTTTGTATGAAAGAATGTATGCTAATTAAAAAACAAGCGTAGCTCACAATACCATGATCAAAGATAACCTTTAAACTGAAAACAACACACAAATACACACACCACTTCTAGGGTACGCCTCACCCGTTGCCTTCGAAACGTGGTCGTCGAGTATAGGACGTTTTAGCGGTCGCTCTGATGTCTAAGATCCAGTCGCCTCGAAATGGTTGCCTCGGATAAAAGGATCTAGGACATTAGGGTAGCTTCTAAGGTGTCTTATTGTTGCTCTGATGATCACACTGTCCCTACAAACGAATTTACCCGAACACCTCTAATGGTGGTGCTACCTAGCTCTCAATGGTGGGATATCACTACCTTAAGGACATTTACACAGCCTAATTCCTTAGGGTAGGTAGATGACTCATAGATACTTGCTCTCTTCTAAAAAACAAAACAAAAAAATCTTTTCACACCGACACTTTCAAAAGACTTTCAAAACAATTTTTCAAACACTCTTGAGGACAGATACAAGAGTCATTCAGAAAACTTTCAAAGAAACTTTTGCAAAACCCACTCACATTTTGAAAAGTAAACATTTTGAAAACATAAGAGCAAGTATCTAAGAGCCCATGGATAACCATGGATAGAAATGGTGCTAACACCTTCCCTTTCTATAAATCTACCTCCCGAACCGAGAGACAATATCATAAGGAATTTTGCTGTGCTTTTGTCCTGTCCATGTTGGAGAAAATAAAAGACGGTGGCGACACTTGCTTACCGCGACATTTCGCGAACCAGCGTTAAACAGTCAGTTCTAAATCCACCGATCACAGAACTGGCGACTCTGCTGGGGATCTTATAAAAGTGAGCTGTACCTTAGGACTAAGATCACTTGTGTTTTCAATTGTTGTGCTTGTTTGCTTTATTATTGCGGGACTGTCTCGGGAGTTCTATAGATCCTAACCCGGATCTGGGGATACCTTCTTAGAAAGTAGCAACAAGGCTGTGAGGGAACTGTGTGGGGTATACCGACATGGTTGAAGCAGTCTGCTACGTTGATGTGGCACTTTGGTGTGTAGCGGTAACCCTTGAGTCCAGTCAAGGAGAGTACGGGGCCTCCGCGTGGTGTCGTGAAGCATCAACTGATCTTAGGAACCTTAATTGAACCATCTTGGCCTCTTTAGGGTAGTGAGATAACTGACTTTGGTGCAGTCCGAGGTTGGTTGATACTCGATACTACACTCAATTGAGGGTTGTTTTCTTGGAATATTTCAGTCGCCAGTTCAGTGGCTAAATCGAAACGATGAACAATGAAAGCAGTCCAATGATATTGGGACCCTTAGAACCCGGTTACTTATGATAGGACAGGTTTTGAGCCCACCAACTTCAAGAGGGTAGTACCCCAGACCCCATGCTGGCCTAAACTCTAAGGGCTCTTGTGTGACTTGTGTGCCTTCGAACTTGACTATTTGCATGCTTGTTATCTGACACTTGAGTTTCTTGCAGGTTTTGTTTACAGTCCTTAATCTGGACTCATAATAGGGTTTACCTACATTACTCCATGCATAGCATAACATCATACCATTGCATACATCCTACATAAAGACTAATCCATTTCAAGGATCTCAAGGGCTTGTGATGCAGGTCATGATGAATCAAAGTGTCTAGCAAGGGGCAAAGGGGATTTATTTTCCTCTAGCCAAGGTTGTCAGGGGCTATGACCCACTCGATATGGTGAGCCTTGACTCTTGAAGATGGAATCTCAACAATATGCAGTTCCTTCAATCAAGCTACAAGATTCAAATGCTAACAATCTTCTTGTTTTCCCTGTGAGGTCCTTAAAAACATTGCATGCATATCATACATATCATTGCACTACAGGTACCCTTTTGACAGGTTGCTTACCTTCTTCGCTGTTTATTTCAGCCGATCATCATGAATCCTGAATCATCTACTGAGCAATCCATCAAGGCTCTCCAGGCTCAGAACGCCCAGTTCCAAGAGTTGATCATGAGTTTGGCCCAGGGGCAACAAGATCTGAAGACCCTGCTTTTGAAGAAGAAGAAGAAGAGGACGGTGTTGTTCAACCCTAGACACAAATATGGGAATGGAACACAAAATGAAGCTGAGCTGACTACCCCATCTGTTGGGAAAGACAGTCCCCAAGAAAGGGAGGTCCTTAGTCCAGTGGTCTCCGACAACGAGACCGATTACAATGATGAGCAGTACCCTCCAGCTGGGGACAGGTACAAGCAGTTGGAAGACCGTCTGAACGCCATGGAAATTCAACAAGTGCCTGGTTTGGATTTCAGAGACTTGGGTTTATCTTCTGGTGTGGTGATCCCACACAAATTCAAGGCTCCTTCTTTTGCTAAGTATGATGGGGCATCCTGTCTCAGCTGCATCTCAGGTCTTATGTGCGGAAGATTCAGCCGTATACTGCAGACAAGAGCTTATGGATCCATTTCTTCCAGGAGAGTCTTCAGGGACTCATCTCGAATGGTTCTATCATCTGGATGGAACCACCATTCATAACTGGGAGGATTTGGCTACTGCTTTTTACAAGCAGTATCAGTACAATGCCGACCTCGCTCCTACACGTACCCAACTCCAGGGTATGTCGCTAGGATCGGGAGAAGGTTTTAAAGAGTATGCGCAGAAATGGAGAGACCTTGCTGGGAGGGTACAACCACCTTTGACTGACCGGGAGCTCATTGATATGTTCTTGGGGACCCTGTCTGGTCCATTCTACAACCATCTGATTGGGAATTCTTTTGCTAGGTTTACAGATCTGATCTTGACAGGGGAAAGGATTGAAGCTGGTATCAAGTCTGGGAAGATACAAAAGGATGCCTCATCGAGCACCGATAAAAAACCTTTTAAGAAGGAATCCAGTGTTGTCTATGGTTCAAGGAGACAGAAATGACCAGAACGCCGCCAAGCTGTCAATGCAGTGGTAATCTCAAAACTTGCTGGTGCCCCTCAGCATCACAATCAACAAAAGAGCGAGAGAAGGCAGTTCACTCGGCTCAGCATGACCTTGTCCCAGATGTTGCCACAGTTGCTGGAGACCAAGCTGGTGACTCTAAAAGAAGCTCCAAAGAATCAAAATACAACGTCACCCAAGTATAATCCCAACGCCCGCTGCGCTTATCACTCTGACAGCCCGGGGCATACTACAGATGATTGTTGGAGCTTGAAAAATAAGATCCAAGACTTGATTGACGCAAAGGAGATTGAGTTCGAGGCGCCCGAGGCTCCCAATGAGATCACTGCTCCCTTGCCAAAACATGGCTAGGATAGAAAGCACTTTTTGTTCATTTGAATTTAAGTTGTATTTTTCTTTGTTTATTCAAACAATAATATTCATGTCAAACATTGTTATTTCATTAATGCATTACACATGTCTGTTTTGAAGTAATTATTTCGTATTCACTATATGCAAACTATTTTCATATTTTTTTTGTGATGATCAACTATTGATTGATAATTCTAAGCCTCTTGAGGGAGGATGACGAAAACCATACCATGATCTTTACAGTATGCTTTTGAACGGACCCCGCTGATGAGGTACAGGCATTGTTTCAATTCCTAAATACTGGAGTTATAAGGATGATAATCCCTTGTCAACCCCTTTGAGCCAAAGAAGTAGGAGTTTTTCTTTTCAAAAAATCTTTTAAACCCTTAATCATAACCTGGGGCAGGGTAGTTCTCTCAGTTGATCTAGGTGCATAACGAATGACACCAAAGGAGTCCTTCCAAAAACAAAAGACAGTGATGGTTCAGAATAATCATAAGGACAGGCAGTCATTATCAAAAAATAAATGAAAAGCCCAAAAAGTCAAAACCTATGAAGGGGACTTGCAAAACTGGGGCATCCCGCTGACTGTAATTCCAAAAGAAACAGTTCAGGCAAAAAACAGGGATAATGAAATCAAAAAGAAAGAGGTCCAACAAATCCTCAACAAAAGGAAAGGACTGCCTATTCAAATGAATTGTCAACATCCAAACCATCATTGGAATATCAGGACAAAGACCCAAACAAGGTCAAACGCACGATCAACTGAGTTTAGGTTTGAAGAACATTACGAAGAGCGGGTGGGTACAAATAAAATTTGAGCCTTTACCCTTTGTTTCTTAAACCGTGAACCTGGCCACGTTATAACCCTTAAAAGTCCTAGCTGAAGCATGGGTTAGTTCGAAAGCATACTGTTACAAAGGTATCCTGACTCCTTAAGGCTTGCAGTAAAATAACGAGTTGACATCACAGTTTACAAAAAAAATTCACTTGTTTTTATGAAAAAATGCATTTTCAAAAACTTCAAGACAGACATAAGCTTTGCATTTTTAACATAACTTTGTTTGCATATGACCTTTTGTTCGAACAGCAGAGAAATTCGCGCGAAGAATATCTAGTGAACAAAAAGCATTTCCAATCAAGGGGCAGACATAATCATGGTCCATAATCTGGGGCAGTCAAGTCAAGATTCTGAGAATCTCTCAAAAGGCCAACCAGCCTGGGGCAAATCTCCATCTGGATCACCAGGGGCATTGGACGATCAAACGAAGATTTTCTGGCAGCATGACAACACAATATCAATAACAGGGGCATCTCCCTACATCCTGAGAGCATGGACATAGTCGAAAAAATACTGCGCCTAATCAAAGACCCGCTAGGTTGATATACCTAGGCAAAAATAAGGGTTTCCCGACGAACCAAAAGGGTTCGGGCAAAAATAAGGGATGAAATGAAAAAAAAAATCTGTACACCCAGCAAGTCGAAAACCTGAAAAGGCGGCTTGGGCAAAAATGGGTATCCCGGTGGACTGAAAACCCGAAAGGGCGGTACAGGAAAAAATTGGGGATCAAAGCATACGACTATGTCCTGGCATCTCGTCACCTGTCTACCAGAAGATTTGTCAATTACCCCCACATGTGCCTTCTCCCACTGAAACTGGGGCAATAATGAGTTGTCTAAGCGATCTAGTTGCTCTGCCGTCAAGGTACCAAGACAAGATTCAGCAATACTCTCCCCAAGCAGAGTTGGTCTCCAATCAGCCCTAAGAAGGCACAATATCCAGCAAGTCAGCAACACTCTCCCCAAGCAGAGTTAGGCTACTGACAGCCTTAAGGAAGTTGGATATCCCCAGAAAATCTCAATATTCCCCAACGGAGCATACATACATTCCTAACAAGCATCCCCGACAATCTTGATCTAAGATTGTTCCCCGGCGGAATACAAAACATCCAGTGGAGCCATTCCCCAGTCCAATCTGAAAAGATTTCCCCAGGAGAATTCAATCAGTCTCCCCAGCAGGAAGCTTATCCCCAGTAGATTCTGGAAAGCTTATCCCCTGTAGAGCATGAACGCCCCTCCCGGCTTTATTCAGAAGGTTATTTCCCCACCAGGATATAACTGGGTTATCCTCAGCCGATTGCCACAGAAAGATCGTCCTCGGCGAAGTCTTCCTATCCCCAGCGGAGTTCATCAATTCCCTCAACAAAGCTTATCAATGGTATCCCCAGCGGAGTTATCATCAGTATCTCAGCAAAGTGCCTCTTTCCCCACATAGTAATTCCCCACAGAGCAATCTATTCGCCAAGTTTATTCCCTAACGGAGTCATCTTCTCCTACCAGTATTCTTGCAACCATCATCCCCAACGGAAACAAAGCTTTATTCTTCCACATCAGCCAGGGATTCAACTTCCCGACATTCGTCAAGGATTTACTTTCCTAGACAAAAATATATTCATGAACATCATATCTTCATACATTATAGCATGCACATACGCATCACGAACATACAATCTCATTTATTTTGAGAACATCACGCATCTCATACATCATGACATCACATACAACTAACGTTTTGTCTTTTCAGGACAAAAGTTAATACAACGATGATTACTATCAACTGTCGCAATTCCAGATTCGATACCTGTAGCTAGTCAGGGCATATCTGTGAGCGACTATTTCCGGACTCGATTCCTGTAACCAGCCAGGGCACGTCTGAAGAGTTTGAAGATCCGATTCCTGTATCTAGCCAGGGTGTATCTAATGACGACTATTTCCGGACTCGATTCCTGTATCCAGCCAAGGCACGTCTGAAGAGTTTGAGGATCCAATTCCTGTATCCAGCCAGGGTGTATCTGTTGACGACTATTTCCGGACTCGATTCCTGTAACCAGCCAGGGAACGTCTGAAGAGTTTAAGGATCCAATTCCTGTATCCAGCCAGGGTGTATCTGTTGATGACTATTTCCGGACTCGATTCCTGTAACCAGCCAGGGCACATCTGAAGAGTTTGAAGATCCGATTCCTGTATCCAGCCAGGGTGTATCTGTTGACGACTATTTTCGGACTCGATTCCTGTATCCAGCCAGGGCACGTCTGAAGAGTTTGAGGATCCGATTCCTGTATCCAGCCAGGGTGTATCTGTTGACGACTATTTCCGGACTCGATTCCTGTAACCATCCAGGGCACGTCTGAAGAGTTTGAAGATCCGATTCCTGTATCCAGCCAGGGTGTATTTGTTGACGACTATTTCCGTACTCGATTCCTGTAACCAACCAGGGCACGTCTGAAGAGTTTGAGGATCCGATTCCTGTATCCAGCCAGGGTGTATCTGTTGGCGACTATTTCCGGACTCGATTCTTGTAACCAGCCAGGGCACGTCTGAAGTGTTTGAAGATCCGATTCCTGTATCCAGCCAGGGTGTATCTGTTGACGACTATTTCCGGACTCGATTCCTGTATCTAGCCAGGGCACGTCTGAAGAGTTTGAGGATCCGATTCCTGTATCCAGCCAGGGTGTATCTGTTAACGACTATTTCCGGACTCGATTCCTGTAACCAGCCAGGGTATGTCTGAAGAGTTTGAGGATCCGATTCTTGTATCCAGCCAGGGTGTATCTGTTGACGACTATTTCCGGACTCGATTCCTGTAACCAGCCAGGGTACGTTTGAAGAGTTTGAAGATCCGGTTCCTGTATCCAGCCAGGGTGTATCTGTTGACGGCTATTTCCGGACTCGATTCCTGTATCCAGCCAGGGCACGTCTGAAGAGTTTGAGGATCCGATTCCTGTATCCAGCCAGGGTGTATCTGTTGACGACTATTTCCGGACTCGATTCCTGTAACCAGCCAGGGTACGTCTGAAGAGTTTGAGGATCTGATTCCTGTATCCAGCCAGGGTGTATCTATTGACGACTATTTCCGGACTCGATTCCTGTAACCAGCTAGGGTACGTCTGAAGAGTTTGAAGATCCGATTCCTGTATCCAGCCAGGGTGTATCTGTTGACGAATAATTCCAGATTCGATTCTTGTATCTAGCCAGGGCGTATATGTGAGTAACTGATTGTGGACTCGATTCTTGTAACTAGCCAGGGCACATCTACATGAGGAGTTTAGATATTCGATACCTGTATCCAGCCAGGGCACATCCATATAAAGAGTTCAAAGATCAACCCCTGTAACAGGCCAGGTAATTATCTTTCTTTCTCAGGTACGCAAGTTCTCGCTAAGGAATCTCTTACGCGATCGACAACATCTAGATGGCATCTGTAAGCCCATCCACATACCGACAGTCTCCAAATGGCATCTATAAGCCCATTCCCGACGAGGTTCTGTCAGAGCTCCAGATGGCATCTATAAGCCCATCCTCCCATCCATTATTCTCCAAATGGCATCTATAAGCCCATTCCCGACATCATCACTGCTGATACTCTACTATGTGAGTGCAAATTTCTGGGCACTCTAGTGTTCAATCATCTTCCACCTTCGGATTACGAAAGGCACGCCAGCCAATCTACATCCTCAGGTCTAAGAAGATTGAACAGGGGCAACTGTTGTACCCCAAAATTTGCCCTCCCATGATCTTCAAGATTTGGCAAAATCAAGCTTCAAAATCTCTCAAGGGTTGCACAGTCCAATTGCCTCCTAATACAGTCAAAATTAGGGTTTTGATTCTAGCAAAGAAATTGAGGTTTTCAAGGGTCCAATCAAGTCCCACATGCCCATATACATTGTCAAGCATCCATATGTCAAGTTTCAAGACTCACAGCACCAAGTTGCACAGTCAAAAACCCTAATTGCTCCACAGTCAACTGCAGGGGCAAAATGGTCATTTGACAGTCAAAAGTCAAAATTTTTGGTCAACATCTTATTCTGAAGCCACAATCATCTTTTGATCAATCCTTGATCATGATTCTCAAAGTATGGTTCAAAAAGTCTCAAGATGCAAAAGTTTCAATTTTTGGACAACTGAAAAAGTCAACTGCAAATTGACCAAGGCATAACTTCCTCATGGTTTATCAGAAAAATCCCATCCAAAGCTCATTTTGAAGAGAATTACATTTCCTACAACTCATCTTCACACTCCAAGTCCAAGAAATGCTCTCACAAAAAGTTATCAATTTCAACATTAGAGGTCATTTTCAAAAGTCAACAAAAAGGCACTTTAAGTCAAAGACCATAACTTGAGATTGGTAAATCAAAATTACGTGGGACCAAAGGCATTGGTTAGAGGACTTCAAGACCTTTCCAAAATGTCAAAGAACATGATCATAGCTTCAAAATTGAGCAAGATATGCATTGGTGAAGTTGGGAAATTTTTGGGAACTTTCAAAAGTCAACTTTGCCTAAAACCCTTCAAAATTGCTAATGGGCCTCAATTTCTTCCTTGAATCATTACCCAAAGCCTATGCACGACCCATTGAGCTTAAAAGGATTTATTTTCTTATTTTTAATTAATTAATTGAATTTTTATTCTTATTAATTCATTTAATTAGTTTTAATTGTAGAAAAATATCAAATAATGCTTTTTCAAATCTTTTTGTGCAGCAAATATATTCCAAATATGCTAAAGATTTCGTGCATCATCCAAGGGGACAAGATCATCCATATTTGGCAAAGATTTTCATGGAAAAAGATTGGAAATACATAATTGAAAATCAAATCTTCAAATCATCAATTCATGGACTTTTGGGCTCTTTTCTTGACCTAATTTGCTTCATATACAAAGACTGAGGGAAACCCTATTCAACAAGACACGAAAAAGCTGCTGCAACAACAGACTCACTTTGCAAAATTTTCATAAAAAGCTTGAAACTGATTTCATAGTTAGAGGACGATTCAAAGCCAAAAAACGATTCTAACACATTGCTAGACCTTCCAGGAATCTGTTAGCATCAAGAATCATTCCAAACGCGCAAAGAATCAGAAGATACAAGTGACACGGTTTGCTATATTTTCTAAATTCGTATATCATCATTCATGCGCTTTTAACAATTTTTTTGGATTGATTCATACTCATAGGGACTTTCTGAAGCTGTTGGTGCCATTCAATTGAATTATAGCCCCCTGAATCGAAATCCACCATGGATAAAATCTAGGGTTCATAAGCTTGAAAATTGGGTTTTTCTACAGGAGGAAAAATTGGATTAGGCTATGACCATGGTTGAATACGCCAAGGCCAGACGAATTCAACCAACTACACGCGCTCAATTTATCTTATCTATGGGCGTAATCGCTATTTTCCACTGTTACACTTAGTGGGGGTTTAAAACCCCCGCTACTTGTTTCATGTTTGCAGGAACAGATGAAGAAGAAAGCTGAGGTGTCCAGGTGTGATAGGAGCATTCAAATATGTGGCGCGTGTTTATGTGTTTTATACCATTAACCATTGTTTTTTATATAATAGTTATTTTCCATTATAGGTACAAACGCGTTGCCTGGCTCAGTAGGTTGATGAGGTGTATTGCAAGCATTGGGACCTGGGTTCGTTTCCCAGGTCCCCCCACCTAATTCATGATTTTTGTTATAATGCTTTCCTATGCAGCGCTCACTCAATGGCTCACCATGCATCCTCACACTTAGGACTACCACGCGCTCATGAATGATCAATCCAAGGGCCACTGAATGAGACCCAGGGTGCACCCCAGTCAACAACGTACACACAATCATGGAAAGTCAGCGAGGCTTTGTCTAATGGGCCTGAATTACTTCCAAATACCTCCATTCTGGGCCTGATACCCCCTTTGGTTTGCATCTTTTTTTAATTTTATTTAATTTTCTTTTCTAATTCTTTTTAATGTTTTAATTGTTTTTTCTACCATAAAATAATTTCCCATAATAAAAAACAGAAATATCAAATACAAAATATGTTTAATTAATATTTAATGTACCATTAATTTATTTTTGTAAATAAATAATTAACAATTAACTTAGTCAATTTAGGTTTTAATTTTAACACTTTTTCTTAATAAATAAAAAATATGTAGAATTAGGTTTTGACATTTTCACCTTTTCTTGTTTCTTAATTAATTATTATTAATCACTATTAATTTTGTAAATAAACATGTAATTTAATTAACTAGTAAATTAGGTTAACTTTAATATTTTCTTAAATAATTAAATACATAGAATTAGGGTTTCTCTGCATTTACTTTTCTTTATTCCATAATAAATACAAAAAAACCTAAAAAACACTTTTCATTAATTAAATAATTATTATGCATTAATTTAAATTAATTTCAAGCAAAAGGGTCCAACGCCCTCGAACGTTCAATTTTATCTCTTTTCTCACACTTTTTCTTATTGATTATTATGTAACTGTTCAAGGAATGTAATAGTAATTAGGTATTTATTTACTTTCCGCATTTTTATCAAACGGGTCTTTGTATTTTGGCGATGTATAGACCCGCGCCTTGTAATAGCATAGATTTTATCTTTCCGCTTTTAATTTTCCGCACTCTTAAATTCTAACTTTGTATGAAAGAATGAATGCTAATTAAAAAACAAGCGTAGCTCACAATACCATGATCAAAGATAACTATTAAACTGAAAACAACACACAAATACACACACCACTTCTAGGGTACGCCTCACCCGTTGCCTTCGAAACATGGTCGTCGAGTATAGGACGTTTTAGCGGTCGCTCTGATGTCTAAGATCCAGTCGCCTCAAAATGGTTGCCTAAGGTGTCTTACTATTGCTCTGGTGATCACACTGTCCCTACAAACGAATTGACCCGAACACCTCTAACGGTGGTGCTACCTACCTCTCAATGGTGGGATAGCACTACCTTAAGGACATTTACACAGCCTAATTCCTTAGGGTAGGTAGATGACTCATAGATACTTGCTCTCTTCAAAAAAACAAAACAAAAAAATCTTTTCACACCGACACTTTCAAAAGACTTTCAAAACAATTTTTCAAACACTCTTGAGGACAGATACAAGAGTCATTCAGAAAACTTTCAAAGAAACTTTTGCAAAACCCACTCACATTTTGAAAAGCAAACATTTTGAAAACATAAGAGCAAGTATCTAAGAGCCCATGGATAACCATGGATAGAAAGGGTGCTAACACCTTCACTTTCTATTAATCTACCTCCCGAACCGAGAGACAATCTCATAAGGAATTTTGCTGTGCTTTTGTCCTGTCCATGTTGGAGAAAATAAAAGACGGTGGCGACTCTTGCTTACCGCGACATTTCGCGAACCAGCATTAAACAGTCAGTTCTAAATCCACCGATCACAACTACAATCTATTGGAGTAACAGAAATCTCAATGACATACTACCTTCCTTAATGACAAGGTTACCATCCATTGGATTAACAAAAATCTCGACAACATCCTACCTTCCATAATTACAAGGCTACCATCCATTAGGGTGACAAAAATCTCGACAATAGACTACCTTCCATAATGACAAGGCTACCATCCATTGGAGTAAAAAAAATCTCAACAACAGACTACCTTCCATAATGACAAGGCTACCATCAATTGGAGTAACAAAAATCTCGACAACAGACTACCTTCCATAATGACAAGGCTACCATCCATTGGAGTAACAAAAATATGAACAACAGACTACATTGCATAATGACAAGGCTATCATCCATTGGAGTAACAAAGATATCGATAATAGACTACCTTCCATACTAAAAAGGTTACCATCCATTGGAATAATAAAAATCTCAACTACAGACTATCTTCCATAATGACGAGGCTACCATCCATTGGAGTAACAAAAATCTGAACAACAGACTACCTTACAAAATGACAAGGCTAGAATCCATGGGAGTAACAGAAATCTCAACGACATACTACCTTCTATAATGACAAGGTTACCATCCATTGGAGTAACAAAAAATCTCGACAATAGACTATCTTCCATAATTACAAGGCTACCATCCATTGGAGTAACAAAAATCTTAACAACAGACTACCTTCCATAATGACAAGGTTACCATCCATTGGAGTAACAAAAATCTCGACAACAGACTACCTTCCATAATTACAAGGCTACCATCCATTGGGGTAACAAAAATCTCGACAACAGACTACCTTCCATAATGACAAGGCTACCATCCATTGGAGTAAAAAAAATCTCAACAACAGACTACCTTCCATAATGACAAGGTTACCATCCATTGGAGCAACAAAAATCTCGAAAACATACTACCTTCCATAATGACAAGGCTACCATCCATTGGAGTAACAAAAATATGAACAACAGACTACCTTGCATAATGACAAGGCTATCATCCATTATAGTAACAAAGATATCGACAATAGAGTACCTTCAATAATAACAAGGATACCATCCATTGGGGTAACAAAAATATCGACAATAGACTACCTTCCATAATGACAAGGCTACCATCCATTGGAGTAACAAAAATCTGAACAACAAACTAACTTACATAATGACAAGGCTACGATCTAGTGGAGTAACAGAAATCTCAACGACATACTACCTTCCATAATGACAAGACTACCATCAATTGGAGTATAAAAAATAATTACAACAGACTACGTTGCATAATGACAAGGCTATCATCCATTGGAGTAACAAAGATATCGATAATAGACTGCCTTCAATAATGACAAGGCTACCATCCATTGGAGTAACAAAAATCTCGATAAAAGACTACCTTCCATACTGAGAAGGTTACCATCCATTGGAATAACAAAAATCTCGACTACAGACTATCTTCCATAATGAAGAGGCTACCATCCATTGGAGTAACAAAAATCTGAACAATAGACTACATTACATAATGACAAGACTATAATCCATTGGAGTAACAGAAATCTCAATGAAATACTACCTTCCTTAATGACAAGGTTACCATCCATTGGATTAACAAAAATCTCGACAACATCCTACCTTCCATAATTACAAGGCTACCATCCATTAGGGTGACAAAAATCTCGACAATAGACTACCTTCCATAATGACAAGGCTACCATCCATTGGAGTAAAAAAAATCTCAACAACAGACTACCTTCCATAATGACAACGCTACCATCAATTGGAGTAACAAAAATCTCGACAACAGACTACCTTCCATAATGACAACGCTACCATCCATTGGAGTAAAAAAAATATGAACAACAGACTACCTTGTAAAATGACAAGGCTATCATCCATTGGAGTAACAAAGATATCGATAATAGACTACCTTCCATACTAACAAGGTTACCATCCATTGGAATAATAAAAATCCTAACTACAGATTATCTTCCATAATGACGAGGCTACCATCCATTGGAGTAACAAAAATCTGAACAACAGACTACCTTACAAAATGACAAGGCTAGAATCCATGGGAGTAACAGAAATCTCAACGACATACTACCTTCTATAATGACAAGGTTACCATCCATTGGAGTAACAAAAAATATCGACAATAGACTATCTTCCATAATTACAAGGCTACCATCCATTGGAGTAACAAAAATCTTAACAATAGACTACCTTCCATAATGACAAGGTTACCATCCATTGGAGTAACAAAAATCTCAACAACAGACTACCTTCCATAATTACAAGGCTACCATCCATTGGGGTAACAAAAATCTCGACAACAGACTACCTTCCATAATGACAAGGCTACCATCCATTGGAGTAAAAAAAATCTCAACAACAGACTACCTTCCATAATGACAAGGTTACCATCCATTGGAGCAACAAAAATCTCGAAAACAGACTACCTTCCATAATGACAAGGCTACCATCCATTGGAGTAACAAAAATATGAACAACAGACTACCTTGCATAATGACAAGGCTATCATCCATTATAGTAACAAAGATATCGACAATAGAGTACCTTCAATAATAACAAGGATACCATCCATTGGGGTAACAAAAATATCGACAATAGACTACCTTCCATAATGACAAGGCCACCATCCATTGGAGTAACAAAAATCTGAACAACAAACTAACTTACATAATGACAAGGCTACGATCTAGTGGAGTAACAGAAATCTCAACGACATACTACCTTCCATAATGACAAGACTACCATATATTGGAGTATAAAAAATAAGTACAACAGACTATGTTGCATAATGACAAGGCTATCATCCATTGGAGTAACAAAGATATCGATAATAGACTGCCTTCAATAATGGCAAGGCTACCATCCATTGGAGTAACAAAAATCTCGATAAAAGACTACCTTCCATACTGAGAAGGTTACCATCCATTGGAATAACAAAAATCTCGACTACATACTATCTTCCATAATGACGAGGCTACCATCCATTGGAGTAACAAAAATTTGAACAATAGAATACCTTACATAATGACAAGACTACAATCCATTGGAGTAACAGAAATATCAATGACAGACTACCTTCCAAAATGACAAGGTTACCATCCATTGGAGTAACAAAAATCTCGACAACACACTACCTTCCATAATTACAAGGCTACCATCCATTGGGGTAATAAAAATCTCGATAATAGACTACCTTCAATAATGACAAGGCTACCATCCATTGGAGTAACAAAAATATCGATAAAAGACTACCTTCCATACTGACAAGGTTACCATCCATTGGAATAAAAAAAATCTAGACTACAGACTATCTTCCATAATGAAGAGGCTACCATCTTTTGGAGTAACAAAAATCTGAACAATAGACTACCTTACATAATGACAAGACTACAATCCATTGGAGTAACAGAAATCTCAACGACAAACTACCTTCCATAATGACAAGGTTACCATCCATTGGAGTAACAAAAATCTCGACAACAGACAACCTTCCATAATTACAAGGTTACCATCCATTGGGGTAACGAAAATCTCGACAACAGACTACCTTCCATAATGACAAGGCTACCATCCATTGGAGGAAAAAATATCTCAACAACAGACTACCTTCCATAATGACAAGGTTACCATCCATTGGAGAAACAAAAATCTCGACAACAGACTACCTTCCATAATGACAAGGCTACCATCCATTGGAGTAACAAAAATATGAACAACAGACTACCTTGCATAATGACAAGGCTATCATCCATTGGAGTAACAAAGATATCGACAATAGACTACCTTCAATAATGACAAGGATACCATCCATTGGGGTAACAAAAATCTCGACAATAGACTACCTTCCATAATTACAAGGCTACCATCCAATGGAATAACAAAAATCTGAACAACAAACTAACTTACATAATTACAAGGCTACAATCTATTGGAGTAACAGAAATCTCAACGACATACTACCTTCCTTAATGACAAGGTTACCATCCATTGGAGTAACAAAAATCTCGACAACAGACTACCTTCAATAATTACAAGGCTACCATCCATTGGAGTAACAAAAATATCGACAACAGACTACCTTCCATAATTACAAGGCTACCATCCATTGGGGTAACAAAAATCTCGACAACAGACTACCTTCCATAACTACAAGGGTACCATCCATGGGGTAACAAAAATCACGACAATAGACTACCTTCTATAATGACAAGGCTACCATCCATTGGAGTAAAAAAAATCTCAACAACAGACTACCTTCCATGATGACAAGGCTACCATCAATTGGAGTATCAAAAATATGAACAACAGTCTACGTTGCATAATGAAAATGCTTTCATCCATTAGAGTAATAAAGATATCGATAATAGACTACCTTCCATACTGACAAGGTTACCATCCATTGGAATAACAAAAATCTCGACTACAGACTATCTTCCATAATGACGAGGCTACCATCCATTGGAGTAACAAAAATCTGAACAATAGACTACCTTACATAATGACAAGACAACAATCCATTGGAGTAACATAAATCTCAATGACAGACTACCTTCCATAATGACAAGGTTATCATCCATTGGAGTAACAAAAATCTCGACAACACACTACCGTCCATAATTACAAGGCTACCATCCATTGGGGTAATAAAAATCTCGATAATAGACTACCTTCAATAATGACAAGGCTACCATCCATTGGTGTAACAAAAATCTCGATAAAAGACTACCTTCCATACTGACAAGGTTACCATCCATTGGAATAACAAAAATTTCAACTACAGACTATCTTCCATAATGAAGAGGCTACCATCCATTGGAGTAACAAAAATCTGAACAATAGACTACCTTACATAATGACAAGACTACAATCATTTGGAGTAACAGAAATCTCAACAAAAGACTACCTTCCATAATGACAAGGTTACCATCCATTGGAGTAACAAAAATCTCGACAACAGACAACCTTCCATAATTACAAGACTACCATCCATTGGGGTAACAAAAATATAGACAACAGACTACCTTCCATAATGACAAGGCTACCATCCATTGGAGTAAAAAATATCTCAACAACAGACTACCTTCCATACTGACAAGGTTACCATCCATTGGAGCAACAAAAATCTCGACAACAGACTACCTTCCATAATGACAAGGCTACCATCCATTGGAGTAACAAAAATATGAACAACAGACTACCTTGCATAATGACAAGGCTACCATCCATTGGAATAACAAAAATCTCGACTATAGACTATTTTCCATAATGACAAGGCTACCATCCATTGGAGTAACAAAAATCTGAACAATAGACTAACTTACATAATGACAAGGCTACAATCTATTGGAGTAACAGAAATCACAACGACATACTACCTTCCTTAATGACAAGGTTACCATCCATTGGAGTAACAAAAATCTCGACAACAGACTACCTTCCATAATTATAAGGCTACCATCCATTGGAGTAACAAAAATATCGACAATAGACTACCTTCCATAATTACAAGGTTAACATCCATTGGGGTAACAAAAATCTTGACAAGAGACTACCTTCCATAATGACAAGGCAACCATCCAGTGGAATAACAAAAATCTCGACTACAGACTATCTTCCATAATGACAAGGCTACCATCCGTTGGAGTAACAAAAATCTGAACAACAGACTAACTTACATAATGACAAGGCTACAATCTATTGGAGTAACATAAATCTCAACGACATACTAACTTCCTTAATGACAAGGTTACCATCCATTGGAGTAACAAAAATCTCGACAACAGACTACCTTCCATAATTACAAGGCTACCATCCATTGGGGTGACAAAAATCAAGACAACAGACTACCTTCCATAATGCCAAGGCTACAATCCATTGGAGTAACAAAAATATGAACAACATACTACCTTCCATAATGACAAGGCTATCATCCATTGGAGTAACAAAGATATCGACAATAGACTACCTTCCATACTGACAAGGTTACCATCCATTGGAATAACAAAAATCTCGACTACAGACTATCTTCCATAATGACGAGGCTACCATCCATTGGAGTAACAAAAATCTGAACAAAAGACTACCTTACAAAATGACAAGGCTACAATCCATGGGAGTAATAGAAATCTCAACGACAGACTACCTTCCATAATGACAAGGTTACCATCCATTGATGTAACAAAAATCTCGACAACAGACTATCTTCCATAATTACAAGGCTACCATCCATTGGAGTAACAAAAATCTTAACAACAGACTACTTTCCATAATGACAAGGTTACCATCCATTGGGTTAACAAAAATCTCGACAACAGACTACCTTCCATAATTACAAGGCTACCATCCATTGGGGTAACAAAAATATCGACAACAAACTACCTTCCATAATGACAAGGCTACCATCCATTGGAGTAAAAAAATCTCAACAACAAACTACCTTCCATAATGACAAGGTTACCATCCATTGGAGCAACAAAAATCTCGACAACAGACTACCTTCCATATTGACAAGGCTACCATCCATTGGAGTAACAAAAATATGAACAACATACTACCTTCCATAATGACAAGGCTATCATCCATTTGAGTAACAAAGATATCGACAATAGACTACCTTCCATACTGACAAGATTACCATCCATTGGAATAACAAAAATCTCGACTACAGACTATCTTCCATAATGACGAGGCTACCATCCATTGGAGTAACAAAAATCTGAACAAAAGACTACCTTACAAAATTACAAGGCTACAATCCATGGGAGTAATAGAAATCTCAACGACAGACTACCTTCCATAATGACAAGGTTACCATCCATTGATGTAACAAAAATCTCGACAACAGACTATCTTCCATAATTACAAGGCTACCATCCATTGGAGTAACAAAAATCTTAACAACTGACTACTTTCCATAATGACAAGGTTACCATCCATTGGGTTAACAAAAATCTCGACAACAGACTACCTTCCATAATTACAAGGCTACCATCCAGTGGGGTAACAAAAATATCGACAACAAACTACCTTCCATAATGACAAGGCTACCATCCATTGGAGTAAAAAAATCTCAACAACAGACTACCTTCCATAATGACAAGGTTACCATCCATTGGAGCAACAAAAATCTCGACAACAGACTACCTTCCATATTGACAAGGCTACCATCCATTGGAGTAACAAAAATATGAACAACAGACTACCTTGCATAATGACAAGGCTATCATCCATTGGAGTAACAAAGATATCGACAATAGACTACCTTCAATAATGACAAGGATACCATCCATTGGGGTAACAAAAATATCGACAATAGAATACCTTCCATAATGACAAGGCTACAATCTATTGGAGTAACAGAAATCTCAATGACATACTACCTTCCTTAATGACAAGGCTACCATCCATTGGAGTAACAAAAATCTGAACAACAGACTACCTTACAAAATTACAAGGCTACAATCCATGGGAGTAACAGAAATCTCTACGACAGACTAGCTTCCATAATGGCAAGGTTAACATCTATTGGAGTAACAAAAATCTCGACAACAGACTATCTTCCATAATTACAAGGCTACCATCCATTGGAGTAACAAAAATCTTAACAATAGACTACCTTCCATAATTACAAGGCTACCATCCATTGGGGTAACAAAAATCTCGACAAGAGACTACCTTCCATAATGACAAGGCTACCATCCATTGGAGTAAAAAAAATCTCAACAACAGACTACCTTCCATAATGACAAGGTTACCATCCATTGGAGCAACAAAAATCTAGACAACAGACTACCTTCCATAATGACAAGGCTACCATCCATTGGAGTAACAAAAATATGAACAACAGACTACCTTGCATAATGACAAGGCTATCATCCATTGGAGTAACAAAGATATCGACAACAAACTACCTTCAATAATGACAAGGATACCATCCATTGGGGTAACAAAAATCTCGACAATAGACTACCTTCCATAATGACAAGGCTACCATCCATTGGAATAACAAAAATCTCGACTACAGACTATCTTCCATAATGACAAGGCTACCATCCTTTGGAGTAACAAAAATCTGAACAACAGACTAACTTACATAATGACAAGGCTACAATCCATGGGAGTAACAGAAATCTCAACGACAGACTACCTTCCATAATGGCAAGGTTAACATCCATTGGAGTAACAAAAATCTCGACAACATACCATCTTCCATAATTACAAGGCTACCATCCATTGGAGTAACAAAAATCTTAACAATAGACTACCTTCCATAATTACAAGGCTACCATCCATTGGGGTAACAAAAATCTCAACAACAGACTACCTTCCATAATGACAAGGCTACCATCCATTGGAGTAAAAAAATATCAACAACATACTACCTTCCATAATGACAAGGTTACCATCCATTGGAGCAACAAAAATCTAGACAACAGACTACCTTCCATAATGACAAGGCTACCATCCATTGGAGTAACAAAAATATGAACAACCGACTACCTTGCATAATGACAAGGCTATCATCCATTGGAGTAACAAAGATATCGACAACAAACTACCTTCAATAATGACAAGGATACCATCCATTGGGGTAACAAAAATCTCGACAATAGACTACCTTCCATAATGACAAGGCTACCATCCATTGGAGCAACAAAAATCTTTACAACAGATTACCTTCCATAATGACAAGGCTACCATCCATTGGAGTAACAAAAATATGAACAACACACTACCTTGCATAATGACAAGGCTATCATCCATTGGAGTAACAAAGATATCGAAAATAGACTACCTTCAATAATGACAAGGATACCATCCATTGGGATAACAAAAATCTTGACAATAGACTACCTTCCATAATGACAAGGCTACCATCCATTGGAATAACAAAAATATCGACTACAGACTATCTTCCATAATGACAAGGCGACCATCCATTGGAGTAACAAAAATCTGAACAACAGACTAACTTACATAATGACAAGGCTACAATCTATTGGACTAACAGAAATCTCAATGACATACTACCTTACTTAATGACAAGGTTACCATCCATTGGAGTAACAAAAATATCGTCAACAGACTACCTTCCATAATTACAAGGCTACCATCCATTGGGGTGACAAAAATCTCGACAACAAACTACCTTCCATAATGACAAGGCTACCATCAATTGGAGTAACAAAAATCTTAACAACAGACTGCCTTACATAATGACAAGGCTACAATCCATTGGAGTAACAGAAATGTAAACGACAGACTACCTTCCATAATGACAAGGTTACCATCCATTGGAGTAACAAAAATATCGACAACAGACTACCTTCCATAATTACAAGGCTACCATCCATTGGAGTTACAAAAATATCGACAACAGACTACCTTCCAAAATTACAAGGCTACCATCCATTGGGGTAACAAAAATCTCGACAACAGACTACCTTCCATAATTACAAGGGTACCATCCATGGGGTAACAAAAATCTCGACAACAGACTACCTTCCATAATGACAAGGCTACCATCCATTGGAGTAAAAAAAATCTCAACAACAAACTACCTTCCATAATGACAAGGCTACCATCAATTGGAGTATAAAAAATATGAACAACAGACTACCTTGCATAATGACAAGGCTATCATCCATTGGAGTAACAAAGATATCGACAACAAACTACCTTCAATAATGACAAGGATACCATCCATTGGGGTAACAAAAATCTCGACAATAGACTACCTTCCATAATGACAAGGCTACCATCCATTGGAGCAACAAAAATCTTGACAACAGATTACCTTCCATAATGACAAGGCTACCATCCATTGGAGTAACAAAAATATGAACAACAGACTACCTTGCATAATGACAAGGCAATCATCCATTGGAGTAACAAAGATATCGACAATAGACTACCTTCAATAATGACAAGGATACCATCCATTGGGATAACAAAAATCTTGACAATAGACTACCTTCCATAATGACAAGGCTACCATCCATTGGAATAACAAAAATATCGACTACAGACTATCTTCCATAATGACAAGGCGACCATCCATTGGAGTAACAAAAATCTGAACAACAGACTAACTTACATAATGACAAGGCTACAAATTATTGGAGTAACAGAAATCTCAACGACATACTACCTTACTTAATGACAAGGTTACCATCCACTGGAGTAACAAAAATATCGTCAACAGACTACCTTCCATAATTAGAAGGCTACCATCCATTGGGGTGACAAAAATCTTGACAACAGACTACCTTCCATAATGACAAGGCTACCATCAATTGGAGTAACAAAAATATTAACAACAGACTGCCTTACATAATGACAAGGCTACAATCCATTGGAGTAACAGAAATGTAAACGACAGACTACCTTCCATAATGACAAGGTTACCATCCATTGGAGTAACAAAAATATCGACAACAGACTACCTTCCATAATTACAAGGCTACCATCCATTGGAGTTACAAAAATATCGACAACAGACTACCTTCCATAATTACAAGGCTACCATCCATTGGGGTAACAAAAATCTCGACAACAGACTACCTTCCATAATTACAAGGGTACCATCCATGGGGTAACAAAAATCTCGACAACAGACTACCTTCCATAATGACAAGGCTACCATCCATTGGAGTAAAAAAAATCTCAACAACAAACTACCTTCCATAATGACAAGGCTACCATCAATTGGAGTATCAAAAATATGAACAACAGACTACCTTGCATAATGACAAGGCTATCATCCATTGGAGTAACAAAGATATCGACAACAAACTACCTTCAATAATGACAAGGATACCATCCATTGGGGTAACAAAAATCTCGACAATAGACTACCTTCCATAATGACAAGGCTACCATCCATTGGAGCAACAAAAATCTTGACAACAGATTACCTTCCATAATGAAAAGGCTACCATCCATTGGAGTAACAAAAATATGAACAACAGACTACCTTGCATAATGACAAGGCTATCATCCATTGGAGTAACAAAGATATCGACAATAGACTACCTTCAATAATGACAAGGATACCATCCATTGGGATAACAAAAATCTTGACAATAGACTACCTTCCATAATGACAAGGCTACCATCCATTGGAATAACAAAAATATCGACTACAGACTATCTTCCATAATGACAAGGCGACCATCCATTGGAGTAACAAAAATCTGAACAACAGACTAACTTACATAATGACAAGGCTACAAATTATTGGAGTAACAGAAATCTCAACGACATACTACCTTACTTAATGACAAGGTTACCATCCATTGGAGTAACAAAAATATCGTCAACAGACTACCTTCCATAATTACAAGGCTACCATCCATTGGGGTGACAAAAATCTCGACAAAAGACTACCTTCCATAATGACAAGGCTACCATCAATTGGAGTAACAAAAATCTTAACAACAGACTACCTTACATAATGACAAGGCTACAATCCATTGGAGTAACAGAAATGTAAGCGACAGACTACCTTCCATAATGACAAGGTTACCATACATTGGAGTATCAAAAATCTCGACAACAGACTACCTTCCATAATTACATGGTTACCATCCATTGGAGTTACAAAAATATCGACAACAGACTACCTTCCATAATTACAAGGTTAACATCCATTGGGGTAACAAAAATCTCGACAACAGACTACCTTCCATAATTACAAGGGTACCATCCATGGGGTAACAAAAATCTCGACAACAGACTACCTTCCATAATGACAAGGCTACCATCCATTGGAGTAAAAAAAATCTCAACAACAGACTACCTTCCATAATGACAAGGCTACCATCAATTGGAGTATCAAAAATATGAACAACAGACTACGTTGCATAATGACAAGGCTATAATCCATTGGAGTAACAAAGATATCGATAATAGACTACCTTCAATAATGACAAGGCTACCATCCATTGGAGTAACAAAAATCTCGATAAAAGACTACCTTCCATACTGACAAGGTTACCATCCATTGGAATAACAAAAATCTCGACTACAGACTATCTTCCATAATGACGAGGCTAACATCCATTGGAGTAACAAAAATCTGACCAAATAGACTACCTTACATAATGACAAGACTACAATCCATTGGAGTAACAAAAATCTCAATGACAGACTACCTTCCATAATGACAAGGTTACTATCCATTGGAGCAACAAAAATCTCAACAACAGACTACCTTCCATAATGACAAGGCTACCATCCAATGGAGCAACAAAAATCTCGACAACAGATTACTTTTCATAATGACAAGGCTACCATCCATTGGAGTAACAAAAATATGAACAACAATCTACCTTGCATAATGACAAGGCTATCATCCATTGGAGTAACAAAGATATTGACAATAGACTACCTTCAATAATGACAAGGATACCATCCATTGGGGTAACAAAAATCTTGACAACAGACTACCTTCCATAATGACAAGGCTACCATCCATTGGAATAACAAAAATATCGACTACAGACTATCTTCCATAATGGCAAGGCTACCATCCATTGGAGTAACAAAAATATGAACAACAGACTAACTTACATAATGACAAGGCTACAATCTATTGGATTAACAGAAATCTCAACGACATACTACCTTCCTTAATGACAAGGTTACCATCCATTGGAGTAACAAAAATATCATCAACAGACTACCTTCCATAATTATAAGGCTACCATCCATTGGGGTGACAAAAATCTCGACAACAGACTACCTTCCATAATGACAAGGCTACCATCAATTGGAGTAACAAAAATCTTAACAACAGACTACCTTACATAATGATAAGGCTACAATCCATTGGAGTAACAGAAATGTCAATGTCAGACTACCTTCCATAATGACAAGGTTACCATCCATTGGAGTAACAAAAATCTCGACAACAGACTACCTTCCATAATTTCAAGGTTACCATCCATTGGAGTTACAAAAATATCGACAACAGACTACCTTCCATAATTACAAGGTTACCATCCATTGGGGTAACAAAATTTCTCGACAACAGACTACCTTCCATAATTACAAGGGCACCATCCATGGGGTAACAAAAATCTCGACAACAGACTACCTTCCATAATGACAAGGCTACCATCCATTGGAGTAAAAAAAATCTCAACAACAGACTACCTTCCATAATGACAAGGCTACCATCAATTGGAGTATCAAAAATATGAACAACAGACTACGTTGCATAATGACAAGGCTATAATCCATTGGAGTAACAAAGATATCGATAATAGACTACCTTCAATAATGACAAGGCTACCATCCATTGGAGTAACAAAAATCTCGATAAAAGACTACCTTCCATACTGACAAGGTTACCATCCATTAGAATAAAAAAAATCTCGACTATAGACTATCTTCAATAATGACGAGGCTAACATCCATTGGAGTAACAAAAATCTGACCAAATAGACTACCTTACATAATGACAAGACTACAATCCATTGGAGTAACAGAAATCTCAATGACAGACTACCTTCCATAATTACAAGGTTACTATCCATTGGAGCAACAAAAATCTCAACAACAGACTACCTTCCATAATGACAAGGCTACCATCCATTGGAGCAACAAAAATCTCGACAACAGATTACTTTCCATAATGACAAGGCTACCATCCATTGGAGTAACAAAAATATGAACAACAAACTACCTTGCATAATGACAAGGCTATCATCCATTGGAGTAACAAAGATATTGACAATAGACTACCTTCAATAATGACAAGGATACCATCCATTGGGGTAACAAAAATCTTGACAACAGACTACCTTCCATAATGACAAGGCTACCATCCATTGGAATAACAAAAATCTCGACTACAGACTATCTTCCATAATGACAGGGCTACCATCCATTGGAGTAACAAAAATCTGAACAACAGACTAACTTACATAATGACAAGGCTACAATCTATTGGATTAACAGAAATCTCAACGACATACTACCTTCTTTAATGACAAGGTTACCATCCATTGGAGTAACAAAAATATCATCAACAGACTACCTTCCATAATTATAAGGCTACCATCCATTGGGGTGACAAAAATCTCGACAACAGACTACCTTCCATAATGACAAGGCTACCATCAATTGGAGTAACAAAAATCTTAACAACAGACTTCCTTACATAATGATAAGGCTACAATCCATTGGAGTAACAGAAATGTCAACGACAGACTACCTTCCATAATGACAAGGTTACCATCCATTGGAGTAACAAAAATCTCGACAACAGACTACCTTCCATAATTTCAAGGTTACCATCCATTGGAGTTACAAAAATATCGACAATAGACTACCTTCCATAATTACAAGGTTACCATCCATTGGGGTAACAAAAATCTCGACAACAGACTACCTTCCATAATTACAAGGGTACCATCCATGGGGTAACAAAAATCTCGACAACAGACTACCTTCCATAATGACAAGGCTACCATCCATTGGAGTAAAAAAAATCTCAACAATAGACTACCTTCCATAATGACAAGGCTACCATCAATTGGAGTATCAAAAATATGAACAACAGACTACGTTGCATAATGACAAGGCTATCATCCATTGGAGTAACAAAGATATCGATAATAGACTACCTTCAATAATGACAAGGCTACCATCCATTGGAGTAACAAAAATCTCGATAAAAGACTACCTTCCATACTGACAAGGTTACCATCCATTGGAATAACAAAAATCTCGACTACAGACTATCTTCAATAATGACGAGGCTAACATCCATTGGAGTAACAAAAATCTGACCAAATAGACTACCTTACATAATGACAAGACTACAATCCATTGGAGTAACAGAAATCTCAATGACATACTACCTTCCATAATGACAAGGTTACTATCCATTGGAGCAACAAAAATCTCAACAACAGACTACCTTCCATAATGACAAGGCTACCATCCATTGGAGCAACAAAAATCTCGACAACAGATTACTTTCCATAATGACAAGGCTACCATCCATTGGAGTAACAAAAATATGAACAACAAACTACCTTGCATAATGACAAGGCTATCATCCATTGGAGTAACAAAGATATTGACAATAGACTACCTTCAATAATGACAAGGATACCATCCATTGGGGTAACAAAAATCTTGACAACAGACTACCTTCCATAATGACAAGGCTACCATCCATTGGAATAACAAAAATCTCGACTACAGACTATCTTCCATAATGACAAGGCTACCATCAATTGGAGTATCAAAAATATGAACAACAGACTACGTTGCATAATGACAAGGCTTTTATCCATTGGAGTAACAAAGATATCGATAAAAGACTACCTTCCATACTGACAAGATTACCATCCATTGGAATAACAAAAATCTCGACTACAGACTATCTTCCATAATGACGAGGCTACCATCCATTGGAGTAACAAAAATCTGAACAATAGACTACCTTACATAATGACAAGACTACAATCCATTGGAGTAACAGAAATCTCAACGATAGGCTACCTTCCATAATGACAAGGTTACCATCCATTGGAGTAACAAAAATCTCAACAACAGACTATCTTCCATAATGACAAGGTTACCATCCATTGGAGCAACAAAAATCTCGACAACAGACTACCTTCCATAATGACAAGGCTACCATCCATTGGAGTAACAAAAGTATGAACAACAGACTACCTTGCATAATGACAAGGCTATCATCCATTGGAGTAACAAAGATATCGACAACAGACTACCTTGCATAATGACAAGGCTATCATCCATTGGAGTAACAAAGATATCAACAACAAACTACCTTCAATAATGACAAGGATACCATCCATTGGAGCAACAAAAATCTCGACAACAGACTACCTTCCATAATGACAAGGCTACCATCCATTGGAGTAACAAAAATATGAACAAGAGACTACCTTGCATAATGACAAGGCTATCATCCATTGGAGTAACAAAGATATCGACAACAGACTACATTGCATATTGACAAGGCTATCATCCATTGGAGTAACAAAGATATCAACAACAAACTACCTTCAATAATGACAAGGATACCATCCATTGGGGTAACAAAAATCTCGACAATAGACTACCTTCCATAATGACAAGGCTACCATCCATTGGAGCAACAAAAATCTCGTCAACAGATTACCTTCCATAATGACAAGGCTACCATCCATTGGAGTTACAAAAATATGAACAACAGACTACCTTGCATAATGACAAGGCTATTATCCATTGGAGTTACAAAGATATCGACAATAGACTACCTTCAATAATGACAAGGATACCATCTATTGGGGTAACAAAAATCTTGACAACAATCTACCTTCCATAATGACAAGGCTACCATCCATTGGAGCAACAAAAATCTCGACAACAGACTACCTTCCATAATGACAAGGCTACCATCCATTGGAGTAATAAAAATCTCAACAACAGACTACCTTCCATAATGACAAGGCTACCATCCATTGGAGCAACAAAAATCTCGACAACAGATTACCTTCCATAATGACAAGGCTACCATCCATTGGAGTAACAAAAATATGAACAACAGACTAACTTGCATAATGACAAGGCTATCATCCATTGGAGTAACAAAGATGTCGACAATAGACTACCTTCAATAATGACAAGGATACCATCCATTGGGGTAACAAAACTCTTGAAAACAGACTACCTTCCATAATGACAAGGCTACCATCCATTGGAATAATAAAAATCTCGACTACAGACTATCTTACATAATGACAAGGCTACCATCCATTGGAGTAACAAAAATCTGAACAACAGACTAACTTACATAATGACAAGGCTACAATCTATTGGAGTAACAGAAATTTCAACGACATACTACCTTCCTTAATGACAAGGTTACCATCCATTGGAGTAACAAAAATATCGTCAACAGACTACCTTCCATAATTACAAGGCTACCATCCATTGGGGTGACAAAAATCTCGACAACAGACTACCTTCCATAATGACAAGGCTACCATCAGTTGGAGTAACAAAAATCTTAACAACAGACTGCCTTACATAATGATAAGGCTACAATCCATTGGAGTAACAGAAATGTCAATGACAGACTACCTTCCATAATGACAAGGTTACCATCCATTGGAGTAACAAAAATCTCGACAACAGACTACCTTCCATAATTTCAAGGTTACCATCCATTGGAGTTACAAAAATATCGACAACAGACTACCTTCCATAATTACAAGGTTACCATCCATTGGGGTAACAAAAATCTCGACAACAGACTACCTTCCATAATTACAAGGGTACCATCCATGGGGTAACAAAAATCTCGACAATAGACTACCTTCCATAATGACAAGGCTACCATCCATTGGAGTAAAAAAAATCTCAACAACAGACTACCTTCCATAATGACAAGGCTACCATCAATTGGAGTATCAAAAATATGAACAACAGACTACGTTGCATAATGACAAGGCTTTTATCCATTGGAGTAACAAAGATATCAATAATAGACTACCTTCAATAATGACAAGGCTACCATCCATTGGAGTAACAAAAATATCGATAAAAGACTACCTTCCATACTGACAAGATTACCATCCATTGGAATAACAAAAATCTCGACTACAGACTATCTTCCATAATGACGAGGCTACCATCCATTGGAGTAACAAAAATCTGAACAATAGACTACCTTACATAATGACAAGACTACAATCCATTGGAGTAACAGAAATCTCAACGATAGGCTACCTTCCATAATGACAAGGTTACCATCCATTGGAGTAACAAAACTCTCAACAACAGACTATCTTCCATAATGACAAGGTTACCATCCATTGGAGCAACAAAAATATCGACAACAGACTACCTTCCATAATGACAAGGCTACCATCCATTGGAGTAACAAAAGTATGAACAACAGACTACCTTGCATAATGACAAGGCTATCATCCATTGGAGTAACAAAGATATCGACAACAGACTACCTTGCATAATGACAAGGCTATCATCCATTGGAGTAACAAAGATATCAACAACAAACTACCTTCAATAATGACAAGGATACCATCCATTGGAGCAACAAAAATCTCGACAACAGACTACCTTCCATAATGACAAGGCTACCATCCATTGGAGTAACAAAAATATGAACAACAGACTACCTTGCATAATGACAAGGCTATCATCCATTGGAGTAACAAAGATATCGACAACAGACTACATTGCATATTGACAAGGCTATCATCCATTGGAGTAACAAAGATATCAACAACAAACTACCTTCAATAATGACAAGGATACCATCCATTGGGGTAACAAAAATCTCGACAATAGACTACCTTCCATAATGACAAGGCTACCATCCATTGGAGCAACAAAAATCTCGTCAATAGATTACCTTCCATAATGACAAGGCTACCATCCATTGGAGTTACAAAAATATGAACAACAGACTACCTTGTATAATGACAAGGCTATTATCCATTGGAGTTACAAAGATATCGACAATAGACTACCTTCAATAATGACAAGGATACCATCTATTGGGGTAACAAAAATCTTGACAACAGACTACCTTCCATAATGACAAGGCTACCATCCATTGGAGCAACAAAAATCTCGACAACAGACTACCTTCCATAATGACAAGGCTACCATCCATTGGAGTAATAAAAATCTCAACAACAGACTACCTTCCATAATGACAAGGCTACCATCCATTGGAGCAACAAAAATCTCGACAACAGATTACCTTCCATAATGACAAGGCTACCATCCATTGGAGTAACAAAAATATGAACAACAGACTACCTTGCATAATGACAAGGCTATCATCCATTGGAGTAACAAAGATGTCGACAATAGACTACCTTCAATAATGACAAGGATACCATCCATTGGGGTAACAAAACTCTTGAAAACAGACTACCTTCCATAATGACAAGGCTACCATCCATTGGAATAACAAAAATCTCGACTACAGACTATCTTACATAATGACAAGGCTACCATCCATTGGAGTAACAAAAATCTGAACAACAGACTAACTTACATAATGACAAGGCTACAATCTATTGGAGTAACAGAAATTTCAACGACATACTACCTTCCTTAATGACAAGGTTACCATCCATTGGAGTAACAAAAATATCGTCAACAGACTACCTTCCATAATTACAAGGCTACCATCCATTGGGGTGACAAAAATCTCGACAACAGACTACCTTCCATAATGACAAGGCTACCATCTGTTGGAGTAACAAAAATCTTAACAACAGACTGCCTTACATAATGACAAGGCTACAATCCATTGAAGTAACAAAAATGTCAACGACAGACTACCTTCCATAATGACAAGGTTACCATCCATTGGAGTAACAAAAATCTCGACAACAGACTACCTTCCTTAATTACAAGGCTACCATCCATTGGAGTTACAAAAATATCGACAACAGACTACCTTCCATAATTACAAGGCTACCATCCATTGGGGTAACAAAAATCTCGACAACAGACTACCTTCCATAATTATAAGGGTACCATCCATGGGGTAACAAAAATCGCGACAACAGACTACCTTCCAAAATAACAAGGCAACCATCCATTGGAGTAAAAAAAATCTCAACAATAGACTACCTTTCATAATGACAAGGCTACCATCAATTGGAGTATCAAAAATATGAACAACAGACTACGTTGCATAATAACAAGTCTATCATCCATTGGAGTAACAAAGATATCGATAATAGACTACCTTCTATAATGACAAGGCTACCATCCATTGGAGTAACAAAAATCTCGATAAAAGACTACCTTCCATACTGACAAGATTACCATCCATTAGAATAACAAAAATCTCGACTACAGACTATCTTCCATAATGAAGAGGCTACCATCCATTGGAGTAACAAAAATCTGAACAATAGATTACCTTACATAATGACAAGACTACAATACATTGGAGTAACAGAAATCTTAATGACAGACTACCTTCCATAATGACAAGGTTACCATCCATTGGAGTAACAAAAATCTCAACAATAGACTATCTTCCATAATGACAAGGTTTGTAACACGCCATTTTTATCTAAATGTTATGTCATTAATTATTTTCCAAAATTATTAAATTATATCTATTTTGAGAAATATATTCAATTGATATCGATTAAAATATTAATTGGGTAATATGAAATAAAAATATTTATTGTGTCGGAATATTATTTTGAATAATATTAATTTGGTGTGTAGTAATATTTGACTTTGTTTGATTAATTGGCATGATTAGGTTTATATAGAATGAATATTATTTAGTGTAATATTGTTTAATAGAGTAATATATTATAATTTGAGTTAAATAATAGTTGGGGCCAAATTATAATTTTAGAAAGATAGAGGGAGGAAAGTTAGTAGTAGAAGGAGGGTTTTATAAAATAGAAAGGAGAGTTAGTAAGAGTAGTGGAAAGAAGAGAAAGAAGAAGAAGAAAAGGAGAGAGGAGAAAGAAGAAAGAAAAGAGGAGAAGAGAAGAAAGGAAGCTAGGGTGAAGTTGCAACATCTTCATCTTCTTGTTTCAAGATAACCCACACCAAGGTAAGGGGTTTGATTCTCCATCTCATATTGTTAGGTTTTGGTAAATATATTTTGGATTTGGGGGTAAAATGGATAGTTGATTTTTATAGGGTTTTGTTGGTTGATTGTTAGAATGGTTTAGAGAAGTTGGATTAGGAGTATGGTTTGTGGGTGTATTAGGTGCTAGCTTGTAGAAATTAAGAGTATTGAAATGGGAAAGAAAACCATGGTAGTGGAATGATAAAAACTCAAAAGAATGAGATTTTCACGCAGGCTTCACAACACGGGCCGTGTTGCAGCACACGGGTGCCCGTGTTGAAGCTCTGACTTGGCATTTACTTTGGCACGTTCTGGTGGCCCCTCAACACGGGCCGTGTTGCAGCACACGGGTGCCCGTGTTGAAGCTCTGTAGTCCCCAAATTTCTGATTTTTCGCACTTTCTTTGGAACGCGTTTGTGTTCCGATTTTCCGATTTAGAATTATTTGATAATTGATGGTTTATGTTTTGGTTGAGTGAGTAACTTGTTTGTATACATTCTACTTGACGTTAAGATTGTTAAATCATATGTATGCATGCATGTACAATAGTTGATGTTCCATTGGTTGGATTTGAGGGCATGTGTATGTTAAGATTATTGTTAGTCTTAATTGCATGCATTGGTTATATTGTACATTGCATGGCATGGTTGGTCTTGAAACAGAGACGGTGAAACTGTGGGTTCACATGATTTTATAGACGGTGACCCTATTATGGGAAAAGACGTAGTGACCTTGATCCGGAAGGGAAACATAGGTGGTGGAACATTGGGTCCACAATATCTAGACGGTGACCCTATTGTGGGAAAAGACGTAGTGACCTTGATCCGGAATGGAAACATAGGTGGTGGATCCTTGGGTCCACGAGTCGGTACCGCATTTGCATACGTTGGGTCGTGTTGTGAGTCACATGTATAATTGTGCATGATATGTATGTGTGTTGATGTGTTTGATTAGGTGCCAATATTGTTGTTGTTTGAATTATGGTTATATGCTAAGGATGTGAGTATTTCTGATAATCAGTTTACATGGTTAATGTGTTGGAAATGGGTTCCTTGAGTAAGGATACTACGAGTGATAAAATGAACATGATCATTATGTATTGCGTTATTTATTGCCATTTCATTTACTTAAAATTACATGTTATATGATTATTGGAATTCTTACCCCTTTTGTTGGCCAATGCTTTTGATGGCATTGTGCAGGTACCGAGGACGGTAGCGCGAGGCGCTAGCTAACGGATGCATTGGATTGCAATCTGTTTTATTTTGATTAGGGTCGAGTCGATGCTCTGGTAGTAACACTTGGGGGGGGGGGTTTATTTAGTGTCGAACTCGATTATTTTGTATTTGGATTATGATGTATATAATCCTTATTCGTGTATATGATGTTTTGTATATGAGAGACTTGATAACATATGCTCATGTGATTTATGATGGCTTGATGCCTTGGATTATGTTTTGATTCCTCCATAATGGAGATGATGTGAAATTGTGAAGCTCCGTTGCGTTTGCACGAGAGAATGAAGTAAATATTTATTGTATGTTTGTTTTGTGTTGGAATACTTATACCTTCAAACATACCCTGTCCGTTTTCTTTAAAAATAATTTGGAATGTGTTTTGTGTTGTGGCATCCCTTCCGTGCAATTTTATTTCTCTGATTTTAATCCTTTCATATTAATTGGGGTATTTAGATGGGGTGTTACAATAGTGGTATCAGAGCATAGTCGGTCGGTTGTCAGGTCTTATTTTGTTAATCCCTTGTATTTGATTGTGTGGCTAACGCGATCAATGCCCTGTGTTGTTCAGAAGATGGCTGGTAGAAGGAATGATGATGCTTTAGCTGAGGCATTGAGGTTGCTTGCGGGGTCAATAAATCAGATGCTGCAAACGACTCGAGCACCACATGATGGTACTGAAGATGCTTTCCGTGCTCTTGGGAAATTCCAAAAGAACAACCCGCCTACTTTCAAGGGAGAGCATGCTCCGGTGGAGGCTCAAGAATGGTTAAAAGCAATTGAGAAAATCTTTCGTGTGATGAATTGCACCGACGCTCAGAAAGTGCAATTCGGAACACACATGCTGATTAAAGAGGCCGAAGACTGGTGGATCAACGCTAGTCAGAGGTATGAGGAGGAGCAGGTAGTGGTGACTTGGGAAATTTTCCGAGATGCATTCTTGGAGAATTATTTTCCGGAGGATGTTCGCGGTAAAAAGGAAGTTGAATTCCTGGAATTGAAACAAGGTAGTGGTTCGGTAGCTGACTATGCGGCTAAATTTCAAGATTTGATCAAATACTGTCCTCACTACAACACTGTTAATGTTGAGAGGTCGAAGTGCCTTAAGTTTGTTAATGGCTTGAGGCCGGACATAAAGAAGGCGATTGGGTATCAGCAGATTACAAGATTCTCTAAGTTGGTTAATAAGAGTCGTATCTACGACGAAGACAGTCGGGATAGTACTGCTTATTACAAGAGCTTGAGTGAGAAAGGAGGTAAGGGGCAGATGCGTCCTAAGCCTTATGATGGAAGAGGAAAGAGACCAATAAGTAGTGGGAAGAGTCTGAGTGGGGGAGTGACTACTCCAATCAAATGTTTTAAATGTGGTAAAGAGGGACATCGTGCTATGGAATGTCGCCAGGGGATAGTTAAGTGTTTCAAGTGTGACAAGGTGGGTCACAAAGCGGTGGATTGTAGAGCTGGTATGAGTGTAACTTGCTTTAATTGTGGTGAGCAAGGCCACATAAGTACCAAATGCCCAAAGCCAAAGAAAGAAGTTGGAAAAGTATTCGCTTTATCTGGAGCAGAGACTTCTGCTGAGGAACGTCTAATTAGAGGTACATGCTTTATCTCTAATGTGTCTTTGGTTGCTATTATTGATACGGGTGTGACGCATTCGTTTGTTGCTTTAGATTGTGCCAAGAGATTGGGCCTTGTTTTATCTACTTTGGATCGAAGTATGGAGGTAGATACACCTGCGATGGGTTCAGTTTCTACTTCAGTTGTTTGTTTGAAGTGTCCTTTGCGCATGTGCGGGAGAGATTTCGAAGTGGATCTCGTGTGTCTTCCCTTGCATCAGATAGATGTGATTCTGGGTATGGACTGGTTGAAAGCCAACCATGTCTATATCAACTGTTTTGCTAAGGCTGTTCTTTTTCTCGAGTCCGAGAAAGATGGTGTGGTTTTCTTGTCCACGCAGCAAGTCGAGAAGAGTGTGAAGAATGGAGATGGGTTGTTTATGCTTATGGCGAGTATGGTTTTGGAAGATGGTAGAGTAAGAAAGGATTATCCGGTGGTATGCGAATTTCCTGAAGTGTTTCCTGAAGAGATTACGGATTTACCTCCTGAGCGCGAGGTAGAGTTTTCCATCGACTTAATTCCTGGTACTAGTCCTGTTTCGATGGCTCCTTATAGGATGTCACAGTCGGAACTAGTGGAACTGAAGAGTCAGCTGGAGGAGTTGCTTGACAAAAGGTTTATTCGTCCTAGTGTGAGCCCGTGGGGTGCTCCAGTTTTACTTGTGAAGAAGAAAGAAGGAACAACGAGACTTTGTGTGGATTATAGGCAGCTAAACAAAGTGACCATTAAGAACAAGTATCCTTTGCCAAGGATTGATGATTTAATGGATCAGCTGGTGGGTGCGTGTGTGTTTAGCAAGATTGACTTGAGATTAGGCTATCATCAGATTCGCGTGAAAGCGGGTGATATTCAGAAAACTGCATTCAGAACTCGTTATGGACACTATGAGTATTCGGTAATGCCTTTTGGTGTTACGAATGCACCTGGTGGGTTCATGGAGTATATGAACAGAATCTTTCATGAGTTTCTGGATAAGTTTGTGGTGGTGTTCATCGATGACATTCTGATTTATTCCAAGAGTGAAGCAGAGCATGCCGAACACTTGAGAATTGTTTTGTCAATTCTGAAGGAAAATCATTTGTTTGCTAAACTTTCGAAGTGTGAATTCTGGTTGGAACGAGTGAGTTTCCTTGGTCACGTGATATCTCGTGGAGGTATTGTTGTGGACCCTTCGAACATAGAAGCCGTGTCAGAATGGGAATCTCCAAAATCAGTTTTTGAGATTCGAAGCTTTCTTGGTTTAGCGGGTTATTACCGTAAGTTCATTGAAGGCTTTTCCAAGCTAGTTTTACCGTTGACACAATTGACTAGGAAGAGTCAAGCGTTCGTATGGACTCCGCAGTGTGAAGATAATTTCCAAGAGTTGAAAAGAAGGTTGACAACAGCGTCGATTTTGATTTTGCCTAAACCATCTGAACCATTTACGGTCTATTGCGATGCATCTTTGATGGGTTTAGGAGGTGTGTTAATGCAAAATGGGAAGGTTGTGGCGTATGCTTCGAGGCAACTCAAGGTGCATGAGAGGAATTATCCGACTCATGACTTGGAGTTGGCAGTGGTGGTTTTTGTGTTAAAGATTTGGAGGCATTATTTGTTTGGGTCGAGATTCGACGTCTTTAGCGATCATAAGAGTTTGAAATATCTGTTTGATCAAAAAGAGTTGAATATGAGGCAAAGAAGGTGGCTAGAGTTCCTTAAAGATTATGACTTCGGTTTGAATTACCATCCTGGTAAGGCAAACATGGTTGCAGATGCTTTGAGCAGGAAGTCTTTACACATGTCTATGTTAATGGTTAAAGAATGGGAATTGTTGGAGCAATTTCGAGATTTGAGTTTGGTGTGTGAAGAGACTTATTTTGGCGTGAAGCTTGGTATGATGAAACTTACTAGTGGTGTCTTGGAAGAGATTAGGGATGGGCAAAAGTCAGATTTGGTTTTGGTTGACAAGTTTACTTTGGTGAATCAAAGTCAAGGTGGAGAGTTCAGAATCGACGAGAATGGAATTTTGAGATGTCATGATAGAGTTTGCGTTCCCGAGGTGGGGGATGTGAAAAAGAGGATTCTTGAGGAAGGACACCGAAGCGGATTGAGTATTCATCCGGGTGCTACAAAAATGTACCAAGACTTAAGGAAGTTTTTTTGGTGGCCAAGTATGAAAAAGGAAATTGCTGAGTTTGTATATTCTTGTTTGGTTTGCCAAAAGTCTAAGATTGAGCACCAGAAGCCTTCGGGTTTGTTGCAACCGTTGTCTATTCCCGAGTGGAAGTGGGATAGTATCTCGATGGATTTTGTTTCTGGTTTGCCGAGGACTCCGAGTAACCATGAGGCTATTTGGTTCATAGTGGATAGATTGACTAAATCTGCACACGTTATTCCGATTAGGATGGATTACGCCATGGAGAAGCTTGCTAAGTTGTATATAGAGCGGATTGTTTATTTACATGGTATTCCTACATGTATTGTTTCAGATAGAGATTCGCGTTTCACTTCGAGATTTTGGGAAGGTTTAAAAAGAGCCTTGGGTACTAAGCTGAGATTGAGTTCCGCTTATCATCCTCAGACGGATGGTCAAACGGAGAGAACAATTCAGTCACTTGAGGATTTGTTGCGTGCTTGTGTCTTGGATCAAGGAGGTTCATGGGAGAGTCATTTGCCTTTGATTGAGTTTACTTATAATAATAGTTTTCATTCTAGCATTGGCATGGCTCCTTTTGAGGCATTGTATGGAAGACAGTGTAGGACACCTTTGTGTTGGTACGAGACGGGAGAAAGTGCTATAGTTGGTCCGGAATTGGTTCAAGAGACCACGGATAAGATCAGATTGATAAGAGAGAAGATGAAAGTGTCTCAGAATCGCTAAAAGAGTTACTTTGACAAGAGGTGGAAACCTCTTGAGTTCAAGAAGGATGAACATGTGTTTTTGAAGGTGAATCCAACTACGGGTGTTGGAAGGGTGCTTAAATCGCGGAAGTTAACACCTCGGTTTATTGGTCCTTATCAGATTTCAGAGCGGATTGGAAGTATGGCTTATCGGATTGCATTGCCGCCATCACTTTCAAATTTGCATGATGTGTTTCACGTTTCGCAATTACGAAAGTATATTGCGGATCCGTCTCATGTTATTCAAGCGGATGATTTGGAAGTAAGAGACAATTTGACGGTTGAGGTTTTACCGGTGAGGATTGAAGATAGGAAGGTGAAACAACTAAGAGGAAGAGAGATTGCTTTGGTTAAAGTTGCATGGGGTGGTTCGGCGAATGGTAATGTGACATGGGAGCTTGAAAGTCGGATGCGGGATTCCTATCCCGAATTGTTCATTTAGAGGTAATTTTCGAGGCCGAAAATCTTTTAAGTGGGGGAGAGTTGTAACACGCCGTTTTTATCTAAATGTTATTTCATTAATTATTTTCCAAAATTATTAAATTATATCTATTTTGAGAAATATATTCAATTGATATCGATTAAAATATTAATTGGGTAATATGAAATAAAAATATTTATTGTGTCGGAATATTATTTTGAATAATATTAATTTGGTGTGTAGTAATATTTGACTTTGTTTGATTAATTGGCATGATTAGGTTTATATAGAATGAATATTATTTAGTGTAATATTGTTTAATAGAGTTATATATTATAATTTGAGTTAAATAATAGTTGGGGCCAAATTATAATTTTAGAAAGATAGAGGGAGGAAAGTTAGTAGTAGAAGGAGGGTTTTATAAAATAGAAAGGAGAGTTAGTAAGAGTAGTGGAAAGAAGAGAAAGAAGAAGAAAAAAAGGAGAGAGGAGAAAGAAGAAAGAAAAGAGGAGAAGAGAAGAAAGGAAGCTAGGGTGAAGTTGCAACATCTTCATCTTCTTGTTTCAAGATAACCCACACCAAGGTAAGGGGTTTGATTCTCCATCTCATATTGTTAGGTTTTGAAAAATATATTTTGGATTTGGGGGTAAAATGGATAGTTGATTTTTATAGGGTTTTGTTGGTTGATTGTTAGAATGGTTTAGAGAAGTTGGATTAGGAGTATGGTTTGTGGGTGTATTAGGTGCTAGCTTGTAGAAATTAAGAGTATTGAAATGGGAAAGAAAACCATGGTAGTGGAATGATAAAAACTCAAAAGAATGAGATTTTCACGTAGGCTTCACAACACGGGCCGTGTTGCAGCACACGGGTGCCCGTGTTGAAGCTCTGACTTGGCATTTCCTTCGGCACGTTCTGGTGGCCCCTCAACACGGGCCGTGTTGCAGCACACGGGTGCCCGTGTTGAAGCTCTGTAGTCCCCAAATTTCTGATTTTTCGCACTTTCTTTGGAACGCGTTTGTGTTCCGATTTTCCGATTTAGAATTATTTGATAATTGATGGTTTATGTTTTGGTTGAGTGAGTAACTTGTTTGTATACATTCTACTTGACGTTAAGATTGTTAAATCATATGTATGCATGCATGTACAATAGTTGATGTTCCATTGGTTGGATTTGAGGGCATGTGTATGTTAAGATTATTGTTAGTCTTAATTGCATGCATTGGTTATATTGTACATTGCATGGCATGGTTGGTCTTGAAACAGAGACGGTGAAACTGTGGGTTCACATGATTTTATAGACGGTGACCCTATTGTGGGAAAAGACGTAGTAACCTTGATCCGGAAGGGAAACATAGGTGGTGGAACATTGGGTCCACAATATCTAGACGGTGACCCTATTGTGGGAAAAGACGTAGTGACCTTGATCCGGAATGGAAACATAGGTGGTGGATCCTTGGGTCCACGAGTCGTTACCGCATTTGCATACGTTGGGTCATGTTGTGAGTCACATGTATAATTGTGCATGATATGTATGTGTGTTGATGTGTTTGATTAGGTGCCAATATTGTTGTTGTTTGAATTATGGTTATATGCTAAGGATGTGAGTATTTCGGATAATCGGTTTACATGGTTAATGTGTTGGAAATGGGTTCCTTGAGTAAGGATACTACGAGTGATAAAATGAACATGATCATTATGTATTGCGTTATTTATTGCCATTTCATTTACTTAAAATTACATGTTATATGATTATTGGAATTCTTACCCCTTTTGTTGGCCAATGCTTTTGATGGCATTGTGCAGGTACCGAGGACAGTAGCGCGAGGCGCTAGCTAACGGATGCATTGGATTGCAATCTATTTTATTTTGATTAGGGTCGAGTCGATGCTTTGGTAGTAACACTTGGGGGGGGGGGGGGGGGTTTATTTAGTGTCGAACTCGATTATTTTGTATTTGGATTATGATGTATATAATCCTTATTCGTGTATATGATGTTTTGTATATGAGAGACTTGATAACATATGCTCATGTGATTTATGATGGCTTGATGCCTTGGATTATGTTTTGATTCCTCCATAATGGAGATGATGTGAAATTGTGAAGCTCCGTTGCGTTTGCACGAGAGAATGAAGTAAATATTTATTGTATGTTTATTTTGTGTTGGAATACTTATATCTTCAAACATACCCTGTCCGTTTTCTTTAAAAATAATTTGGAATGTGTTTTGTGTTGTGGCATCCCTTCCGTGCAATTTTATTTCTCTGATTTTAATCCTTTCGTATTAATTGGGGTATTTAGATGGGGTGTTACAAGGTTACCATCCATTGGAGCAACAAAAATCTCGACAACAGACTACCTTCCATAATGACAAGGCTACCATCCATTGGAGTAACAAAAATATGAACAACACACTACCTTGCATAATGACAAGGCTATCATCCATTGGAGTAACAAAGATATCGACAACAGACTACCTTGCATAATGACAAGGCTATCATCCATTGGAGTAACAAAGATATCGACAACAAACTACCTTCAATAATGACAAGGATACCATCCATTGGGGTAACAAAAATCTCGACAATAGACTACCTTCCATAATGACAAGGCTACCATCCATTGGAGCAACAAAAATCTCGACAACAGATTACCTTCCATAATGACAAGTCTACCATCCATTGGAGTATCAAAAATATGAACAACAGACTACCTTGCATAATGACAAGGCTATCATCCATTGGAGTAACAAAGATATCGACAATAGACTACCTTCAATAATGACAAGGATACCATCCATTGGGGTAACAAAAATCTCGACAACAGACTACCTTCCATAATTACAAGGGTACCATCCATGGGGTAACAAAAATCTCGACTACAGACTACCTTCCATAATGAAAAGGCTACCATCCATTGGAGTAAAAAAAATCTCAACAACAGACTACCTTCCATAATGACAAGGCTACCATCAATTGGAGTATCAAAAATATGAACAACAGACTACGTTGCATAATGACAAGGCTATCATCCATTGGAGTAACAAAGATATCGATAATAGACTACCTTCAATAATGACAAGACTACCATCCATTGGAGTAACAAAAATCTCGATAAAAGACTACCTTCCATACTGACAAGTTTACCATCCATTGGAATAACAAAAATCTCGACTACAGACTATCTTCCATAATGACGAGGCTACCATCCATTGGAGTAACAAAAATCTGAACAATAGACTACCTTACATAATGACAAGACTACAATCCATTGGAGTAACATAAATCTCAATGACAGACTACCTTCCATAATGACAAGGTTACCATCCATTGGAGTAACAAAAATCTCAACAACATACTATCTTCCATAATGACAAGGTTACCATCCATTGGAGCAACAAAAATCTCGACAATAGACTACCTTCCATAATGACAAGGCTACCATCCATTGGAGTAACAAAAATATGAACAACAGACTACCTTGCATAATGACAAGGCTATCATCCATTGGAGTAACAAAGATATCGACAATAGACTACCTTCAATAATGACAAGGATACCATCCATTGGGGTAACAAAAATCTTGACAACAGACTACCTTCCATAATGACAAGGCTACCATCCATTGGAGCAACAAAAATCTCGACAACAGACTACCTTCCATAATGACAAGGCTACCATCCATTGGAGTAAAAAAAATCTCAACAACAGACTACCTTCCATAATGACAAGGTTACCATCCATTGGAGCAACAAAAATCTCGACAACAGACTACCTTCCATAATGACAAGGCTACCATCCATTGGAGTAACAAAAATATGAACAACAGACTACCTTGCATAATGACAAGGCTATCATCCATTGGAGTAACAAAGATATCGACAACAAACTACCTTCAATAATGACAAGGATACCATCCATTGGGGTAACAAAAATCTCGACAATAGACTACCTTCCATAATGACAAGGCTACCATCAATTGGAGCAACAAAAATCTCGACAACAGATTACCTTTCATAATGATAAGGCTACCATCCATTGGAGTAACCAAAATATGAACAACAGACTACCTTGCATAATGACAAGGCTATCATCCATTGGAGTAACAAAGACTACCTTCAATAATGAAAAGGATACCATCCATTGGGGTAACAAAAATCTTGACAACAGACTACCTTCCATAATGAAAAGGCTACCATCCATTGGAATAACAAAAATCTCAACTACAGACTATCTTCCATAATGACAAGGCTACCATCCATTGGAGTAACAAAAATCTGAACAACAGACTAACTTACATAATGACAAGGCTACAATCTATTGGAGTAACAGAAATCTCAATGACATACTACCTTCCTTAATGACAAGGTTACCATCCATTGGAGTAACAAAAATATCGTCAACAGACTACCTTCCATAATTACAAGGCTACCATCCATTGGGGTGACAAAAATCTCGACAACAGACTACCTTCCATAATGACAAGGCTACCATCAGTTGGAGTAACAAAAATCTTAACAACAGACTGCCTTACATAATGACAAGGCTACAATCCATTGGAGTAACAAAAATGTCAACGACAGACTACCTTCCATAATGACAAGGTTACCATCCATTGGAGTAACAAAAATCTCGACAACAGACTACCTTCCATAATTACAAGGCTACCATCCATTGGAGTTACAAAAATATCGACAACAGACTACCTTCCATAATTACAAGGCTACCATCCATTCGGGTAACAAAAATCTCGACAACAGACTACCTTCCATAATTACAAGGGTACCATCCATGGGGTAACAAAAATCTCGACAACAGACTACCTTCCTTAATGACAAGGCTACCATCCATTGGAGTAAAAAAAATATCAACAACAGACTACCTTCCATAATGACAAGGCTACCATCAATTGGAGTATCAAAAATATGAACAACAGACTATGTTGCATAATGACAAGGCTATCATCCATTGGAGTAACAAAGATATCGATAATAGACTACCTTCAATAATGATAAGGCTACCATCCATTGGAGTAACAAAAATCTCGATAAAAGACTACCTTCCATACTGGCAAGGTTACCATCCATTGGAATAACAAAAATCTCGACTACAGACCATCTTCCATAATGACGAGGCTACCATCCATTGGAGTAACAAAAATCTGAACAATAGACTACCTTACATAATGATAAGACTACAATCCATTGGAGTAACAGAAATCTCAATGACAGACTACCTTCCATAATGACAAGGTTACCATCCATTGGAGTAAAAAAAATCTAAAAAACAGACTATCTTCCATAATGACAAGGTTACCATCCATTGGAGCAACAAAAATCTTAACAACAGACTACCTTCCATAATGACAAGGCTACCATCCATTGGAGCAACAAAAATCTCGACAACAGATTACCTTCCATAATGACAAGGCTACCATCCATTGGAGTAACAAAAATATGAACAACAGACTACCTTGCATAATGACAAGGCTATGATCCATTGGAGTAACAAAGATATTGACAATAGACTACCTTCAATAATGACAAGGATACCATCCATTGGGGTAACAAAAATCTTGACAATAGACTACCTTCCATAATTACAAGGCTACCATCCATTGGAATAACAAAAATCTCGACTACAGACTATCTTCCATAATGACAAGGCTACCATCCATTGGAGTAACAAAAATCTGAACAACCGACTAACTTACATAATGACAAGGCTACAATCTATTGGAGTAACGGAAATCTCATCGACATACTACCTTCCTTAATGACAAGGTTACCATCCATTGGAGTAACAAAAATATCGTCAACAAACTACCTTCTATAATTACAAGGCTACCATCCATTGGGGTGACAAAAATCTCGACAACAGACTACCTTCCATAATGACAAGGCTACCATCAATTGGAGTAACAAAAATCTTAACAACAGACTGCCTTACATAATGACAAGGCTACAATCCATTTGAGTAACAGAAATGTCAACGACAGACTACCTTCCATAATGACAAGGTTACCATCCATTGGAGTAACAAAAATCTCGACAACAGACTACCTTCCATAATTACAAGGGTACCATCCATGGGGTAACAAAAATCTCGACAACAGACTACCTTCCAAAATGACAAGGCAACCATCCATTGGAGTAAAAAAAATCTCAACAACAGACTACCTTCCATAATGACAAGGCTACCATCAATTGGAGTATCAAAAATATGAACAACAAACTACGTTGCATAATAACAAGTCTATCATCCATTGGAGAAACAAAGATATCGATAATAGACTACCTTCTATAATGACAAGGCTACCATCCATTGGAGTAACAAAAATATCGATAAAAGACTACCTTCCATACTGACAAGATTACCATCCATTGGAATAACAAAAATCTCGACTACAGACTATCTTCCATAATGAAGAGGCTACCATCCATTGGAGTAACAAAAATCTGAACAATAGACTACCTTACATAATGACAAGACTACAATACATTGGAGTAACAGAAATCTCAATGACAGACTACCTTCCATAATGACAAGGTTACCATCCATTGGAGTAACAAAAATCTCAACAATAGACTATCTTCCATAATGACAAGGTTACCATCCATTGGAGCAACAAAAATCTCGACAACAGACTACCTTCAATAATGACAAGGCTACCATCCATTGGAGTAACAAAAATATGAACAACACACTACCTTGCATAATGACAAGGCTATCATCCATTGGTGTAACAAAGATATCGAAAACAGACTACCTTGCATAATGACAAGGCTACCATCCATTGGAGTAACAAAGATATCGACAACAAACTACCTTCAATAATGACAAGGATACCATCCATTGGGGTAACAAAAATCTCGACAATAGACTACCTTCTATAATGACAAGGCTACCATCCATTGGAGCAATAAAAATCTCGACAACAGATTACCTTCCATAATGACAAGGCTACCATCCATTGGAGTAACAAAAATATGAACAACAAACTACCTTGCATAATGACAAGGCTATCATCCATTGGAGTAACAAAGATATCGACAATAGACTACCTTCAATAATGACAAGGATACCATCCATTGGGGTAACAAAAATCTCGACAACAGACTACCTTCCATAATTAGAAGGGTACCATCCATGGGGTAACAAAAATCTCGACAACAGACTACCTTCCATAATGAAAAGGCTACCATCCATTGGAGTAAAAAAAATCTCAACAACAGACTACCTTCCATAATGACAAGGCTACCATCAATTGGAGTATCAAAAATATGAACAACAGACTACGTTGCATAATGACAAGGCTATCATCCATTGGAGTAACAAAGATATCGATAATAGACTACCTTCAATAATGACAAGGCTACCATCCATTGGAGTAACAAAAATCTCGATAAAAGACTACCTTCCATACTGACAAGATTACCATCCATTGGAATAACAAAAATCTCGACTACAAACTATCTTCCATAATGACGAGGCTACCATCCATTGGAGTAACAAAAATCTGAACAATAGACTACCTTACATAATGACAAGACTATAATCCATTGGAGTAACAGAAATCTCAATGACAGACTACCTTCCATAATGACAAGGTTACCATCCATTGGAGTAACAAAAATCTCAACAACATACTATCTTCCATAATGACAAGGTTACCATCCATTGGAGCAAAAAAAATCTCGACAATAGACTACCTTCCATAATGACAAGGCTACCATCCATTGGAGTAACAAAAATATGAACAACAGAATACCTTGCATAATGACAAGGCTATCATCCATTGGAGTAACAAAGATATCGACAATAGACTACCTTCAATAATGACAAGGATACCATCCATTGGGGTAACAAAAATCTTGACAACAGACTACCTTCCATAATGACAAGGCTACCATCCATTGGAGCAACAAAAATCTTGACAACAGACTACCTTCCATAATGACAAGGCTACCATCCATTGGAGTAAAAAAAATATGAACAACAGAATACCTTGCATAATGACAAGGCTATCATCCATTGGAGTAACAAAGATATCGACAATAGACTACCTTCAATAATGACAAGGATACCATCCATTGGGGTAACAAAAATCTTGACAACAGACTACCTTCCATAATGACAAGGCTACCATCCATTGGAGCAACAAAAATCTCGACAACAGACTACCTTCCATAATGACAAGGCTACCATCCATTGGAGTAAAAAAAATCTCAACAACAGACTACCTTCCATAATGACAAGGTTACCATCCATTGGAGCAACAAAAATCTCGACAACAGACTACCTTCCATAATGACAAGGCTACCATCCATTGGAGTAACAAAAATATGAACAATAGACTACCTTGCATAATGACAAGGCTATCATCCATTGGAGTAACAAAGATATCGACAAGAAACTACCTTCAATAATGACAAGGATACCATCCATTGGGGTAACAAAAATCTCGACAATAGACTACCTTCCATAATGACAAGGCTACCATCAATTTGAGCAACAAAAATCTCGACAACAGATTACCTTTCATAAGGATAAGGCTACCATCCATTGGAGTAACCAAAATATGAACAACAGACTACCTCGCATAATGACAAGGCTATCATCCATTGGAGTAACAAAGATATCGACAATAGACTACCTTCAATAATGACAAGGATACCATCCATTGGGGTAACAAAAATCTTGACAACAGACTACCTTCCATAATGAAAAGGCTACCATCCATTGGAATAACAAAAATCTCGACTACAGACTATCTTCCATAATGACAAGGCTACCATCCATTGGAGTAACAAAAATCTGAACAACAGACTAACTTACATAATGACAAGGCTACAATCTATTGGAGTAACAGAAATCACAACTACATACTACCTTCCTTAATGACAAGGTTACCATCCATTGGAGTAACAAAAATATCGTCAACAGACTACCTTCCATAATTACAAGGCTACCATCCATTGGGGTGACAAAAATCTCGACAACAGACTACCTTCCATAATGACAAGGCTACCATCAATTGGAGTAACAAAAAATCTTAACAACAGACTGCCTTACATAATGACAAGGCTACAATCCATTGGAGTAACAGAAATGTCAACGACAGACTACCTTCCATAATGACAAGGTTACCATCCATTGGAGTAACAAAAATCTCGACAACAGACTACCTTCCTTAATTACAAGGCTACCATCCATTGGAGTTACAAAAATATCGACAACAGACTACCTTCCATAATTACAAGGCTACCATCCATTGGGGTAACAAAAATCTCGACAACAGACTACCTTCCATAATTACAAGGGTACCATCCATGGGGTAACAAAAATCTCGACAACAGACTACCTTCCAAAATGACAAGGCAACCATCCATTGGAGTAAAAAAAATCTCAACAACAGACTACCTTCCATAATGACAAGGCTACCATCAATTGGAGTATCAAAAATATGAACAACAGACTACGTTGCATAATAACAAGTCTATCATCCATTGGAGAAACAAAGATATCGATAATAGACTACCTTTTATAATGACGAGGCTACCATCCATTGGAGTAACAAAAATCTCGATAAAAGACTACCTTCCATACTGACAAGATTACCATCCATTGGAATAACAAAAATCTCGACTACAGACTATCTCCCATAATGAAGAGGCTACCATCCATTGGAGTAACAAAAATCTATACAATAGACTACCTTACATAATGACAAGACTACAATACATTGGAGTAACAGAAATCTCAATGACAGACTACCTTCCATAATGACAAGGTTACCATCCATTGGAGTAACAAAAATCTCAACAATAGACTATCTTCCATAATGACAAGGTTACCATCCATTGGAGCAACAAAAATCTCGACAACAGACTACCTTCAATAATGACAAGGCTACCATCCATTGGAGTAACAAAAATATGAACAACACACTACCTTGCATAATGACAAGGCTATCATCCATTGGAGTAACAAAGATATCGACAACAGACTACCTTGCATAATGACAAGGCTACCATCCATTGGAGTAACAAAGATATCGACAACAAACTACCTTCAATAATGACAAGGATACCATCCATTGGGGTAACAAAAATCTCGACAATAGACTACCTTCTATAATGACAAGGCTACCATCCATTGGAGCAATAAAAATCTCGACAACAGATTACCTTCCATAATGACAAGGCTACCATCCATTGGAGTAACAAAAATATGAACAACAAACTACCTTGCATAATGACAAGGCTATCATCCATTGGAGTAACAAAGATATCGACAATAGACTACCTTGAATAATGACAAGGATACCATCCATTGGAGTAACAAAAATCTCAACAACAGACTATCTTCCATAATGTCAAGGTTTCCATCCATTGGAGCAACAAAAATCTCAACAACAGACTACCTTCCATAATGACAAGGCTACCATCCATTGGAGCAAAAAAAATCTCAACAACAGACTACCTTCCATAATGACAAGGCTACCATCCATTGGAGTAACAAAAATATGAACAACAGACTACCTTGCATAATGACAAGGCTATCATCCATTGGAGTAACAAAGATATCGATAATAGACTACCTTCAATAATGACAAGGATACCATCCATTGGGGTAACAAAAATCTTGACAACAGACTACCTTCCATAATGACAAGGCTACCATCCATTGGAATAACAAAAATATCGACTACAAACTATCTTCCATAATGACAAGGCTACCATCCATTGGAGTAACAAAAATCTGAACAACAGACTAACTTACATAGTGACAAGGCTACAATCTATTGGAGTAACAGAAATCTCAACGACATACTACCTTCCTTAATGACAAGGTTACCATCCATTGGAGTAACAAAAATATCGTCAACAGACTACCTTCCATAATTACAAGGCTACCATCCATTGGGGTGACAAAAATCTCGACAACAGACTACCTTCCATAATGACAAGGCTACCATCAATTGGAGTAACGAAAATCTTAACAACAGACTGCCTTACATAATGACATGGCTACAATCCATTGGAGTAACAGAAATGTCAACGACAGACTACCTTCCATAATGACAAGGTTACCATCCATTGGAGTAACAAAAATCTCGACAACAGACTACCTTCCATAATTATAAGGCTACCATCCATTGGAGTTACAAAAATATCAACAACAGACTACCTTCAATAATTACAAGGCTACCATCCATTGGGGTAACAAAAATCTCGACAACAGACTACCTTCCATAATTACAAGGGTACCATCCATGGGGTAACAAAAATCTCGACAACAGACTACCTTCCATAATGACAAGGCTACCATCAATTGGAGTATCAAGAATATGAAAAACAGACTACGTTGCATAATGACAAGGCTATCATCCATTGGAGTAACAAAGATATCGATAATAGACTAACTTCAATAATGATAAGGATACCATCCATTGGAGTAACAAAAATCTCGATAAAATACTACCTTCCATACCGACAAGGTTACCATCCATTGGAATAACAAAAATATCGACTACAGACTATCTTCCATAATGACGAGGCTACCATCCATTGGAGTAACAAAAATTTGAACGATAGACTACCTTACATAATGACAAGACTACAATCCATTGGAGTAACAGAAATCTCAATGACAGACTACCTTACATAATGACAAGACTACAATCCATTGGAGTAACAAAAATCTCAACAACAGACTATCTTCCATAATGACAAGGCTACCATCCATTGGAGCAATAAAAATCTCGACAACAGATTACCTTCCATAATGACAAGGCTACCATCCATTGGAGTAACAAAAATATGAACAACAGACTACCTTCCATAATGACAAGGCTATCATCCATTGGAGTAACAAAGATATCGACAATAGACTACCTTCAATAATTACAAGGATACCATCCATTGGGGTAACAAAAATCTTGACAACAGACTACCTTCCACAATGACAAGGCTACCATCCATTGGAATAACAAAAATCTCGACTACAAACTATCTTCCATAATGACAAGGCTACCATCCATTGGAGTAACAAAAATCTGAAAAACAGACTAACTTACATAATGACAAGGCTACAATCTATTGGAGTAACAAAAATCTCGATAAAAGACTACCTTCCATACTGACAAGGCTACCATCCATTGGAGTAACAAAAATATGAACAACAGACTACCTTGTATAATGACAAGGCTATCATCCATTGGAGTAACAAAGATATCGACAACAGACTACCTTGCATAATGACAAGGCTATCATCCATTGGAGTAACAAAGTTATCGACAACAAACTACCTTCAATAATGACAAGGATACCATCCATTGGGGTAACAAAAATCTCGACAATAGACTACCTTCCATAATGACAAGGCTACCATCCATTGGAGCAACAAAAATCTCAACAGACAACCTTCCATAATGACAAGGCTACCATCCATTGGAGCAAAAAAAATCTCGACAACAGATTACCTTCCATAATGACAAGGCAACCATCCATTGGAGTAACAAAAATATGAACAACAGACTACCTTGCATAATTACAAGGCTATCATCCATTGGAGTAACAAAGATATCGACAATAGACTACCTTCAATAATGACAAGGATACCATCCATTGGGGTAACAAAAATCTTGACAACAGACTACCTTCCATACTGACAAGATTACCATCCATTGGAATAACAAAAATCTCGACTACAGACTATCTTCCATAATGACGAGGCTACCATCCATTGGAGTAAAAAAATCTGAATAATAGACTACCTTACATAATGACAAAACTACAATCCATTGGAGTAACAGAAATCTCAATGACAGACTACCTTCCATAATTACAAGGTTACCATCCATTGGAGTAACAAAAATCTCAACGATAGACTACCTTCCATAATGACAAGGTTACCATCCATTGGAGCAACAAAAATCTCGACAACAAACTACCTTCCATAATGACAAGGCTACCGTCCATTGGAGTAACAAAAATATGAACAACAGACTACCTTACATAATGACCAGGCTATCATCCATTGGAGTAACAAAGATATCGACAACAGACTACCTTGCATAATGACAAGGCTATCATCCATTGGACTAACAAAGATATCGACAACAAACTACCTTCAATAATGACAAGGATACCATCCATTGGGGTAACAAAAATCTCGACAATAGACTACCTTCCATAATGACAAGGCTACCAGCCATTGGAATAACAAAAATCTCGACTACTGACTATCTTCCATAATGACAAGGCTACCATCCATTGGAGCAACAAAAATCTCGATAATAGACTACCTTCCATAATGACAAGGCTACCATCCATTGGAGTAACAAAAATATGAACAACAGACTACCTTGCATAATTACAAGGCTATCATCCATTGGAGTAACAAAGATATCGACAATAGACTACCTTCAATAATGACAAGGATACCATCCATTGGGGTAACAAAAATCTTGACAATAGACTACCTTCCATAATGACAAGGCTACCATCCATTGGAATAACAAAAATAACGACTACAGACTATCTTCCATAATGACAAGGCTACCATCCATTGGAATAACAAAAATCACGACTACAGACTATCTTCCATAATGACAAGGCTACCATCCATTGGAGTAACAAAAATACGAACAAGGCTACAATCTAATTGAGTAACAGAAATCTCAACGACATACTACCTTACTTAATGACAAGGTTACCATCCATTGGAGTGAGAAAAATCTCGACAACATACTACCTTCCATAATTACAAGGCTACCATCCATTGGGGTGACAAAAATCTCGACAACAAACTACCTTCCATAATGACAAGGCTACCATCAATTGGAGTAACAAAAATCTTAACAACAGACTGTCTTACATAATGACAAGGCTACAATCCATTGGAGTAACAGAAATGTCAACGACAGACTACCTTCCATAATGACAAGGTTACCATCCATTGGAGTAACAAAAATCTCGACAACAGACTATCTTCCATAATTACAAGGCTACCATCCATTGGAGTAACAAAAATATCAACAACAGACTACCTTCCATAATTACAAGGCTACCATCCATTGGGGTAACAAAAATCTCGACAATAGAATACCTTACATAATTACAAGGGTACCATCCATGGGGTAACAAAAATCTCGACAATAGACTACCTTCCATAATGACAAGGCTACCATCCATTAGATTAAAAAAAATCTCAACAACAGACTACCTTCCATAATGACAAGGCTACCATCAATTGGAGTATCAAAAATATGAACAACAGACTGCGTTGCATAATGACAAGGCTATCATCCATTGGAGTAACAAAGATATCGATAATAGACTACCTTACATAATGACAAGGCTACTATCCATTGGAGTAACAAAAATCTCGATAAAAGACTACCTTCCATACTGACAAGGCTACCATCCATTGGAGTAACAAAAATCTCAACAATAGACTACCTTTCATAATTACAAGGCTACCATCCATTGGGGTAACAAAAATCTCGACAACAGACTACCTTCCATAATGACAAGGCTACCATCCATTAGAGTTAAAAAAATCTCAACAACAGACTATCTTCCATAATGACAAGGTTACCATCCATTGGAGCAACAAAAATCTCGACAACAGACTACCTTCCATAATGACAAGGCTACCATCTATTGGAGTAACAAAAATATGAACAACAAACTACCTTGCATAATGACAAGGCTATCATCCATTGGAGTAACAAAGATATCGACAATAGACTACCTTCAATAATGATAAGGCTACAATCCATAGGAGTAACAAAAATCTTAACAATAGACTAACTTACATAATGACAAGGCTACAATATATTGGAGTAACAGAAATCTCAACGACATACTACCTTCCATAATGACAAGGATACCATCAATTGGAGTATCAAAAATATGAACAACAGACTACGTTTCATAATGACAAGGCTATCATCCATTGGAGTAACAAAGATATCGATAATAGACTGCCTTCAATAATGACAAGGCTACCATCCATTGGAGTAACAAAAATCTCGATAAAAGACTACCTTCCATACTAACAAGGTTACCATCCATTGGAATAACAAAAACCTCGACTACAGACTATCTTCCATAATGACAAGGCTACCATCCATTGGAATAACAAAAATCTGAACAATAGACTACCTTACATAATGACAAGACTACAATCCATTGGAGTAACAGAAATCTCAATGACAGACTACCTTCCATAATGACAAGGTTACCATCTATTGGAGTAACAAAAATCTCGACAACAGACTACCTTCCATAATTACAAGGATACCATCCATTGGGGTAACAAAAATCTCGACAACAGACTACCTTCCATAATGACAAGGCTACCATCCATTGGAGTAAAAACAATCTCAACAACAGACTACCTTCCATAATGACAAGGTTAACATCCATTGGAGCAACAAAAATCTCGACAACAGACTACCTTCCATAATGACAAGGCTACCATCCATTGGAGTAACAAAAATATGAACAACAGACTACCTTACATAATGACAAGGCTATCATCCATTGGAGTAACAAAGATATCGACAATAGACTACCTACAATAATGACAAGGATACCATCCATTAGGGTAACAAAAATCTCGATAATAGACTACCTTCCATAATTACAAAGCTACCATCCATTGGAATAACAAAAATCTCGACTACAGACTATATTCCATAATGACAAGGCTACCATCCATTGGAGTAACAAATATATGAACAACAGACTACGTTGCATAATGACAAGGCTATCATCCATTGGAGTAACAAAGATATCGATAATAGACTACCTTAAATAATGACAAAGCTACATTCCATTGGAGTAACAAAAATCTCGATAAAAGACCACCTTCCAAACTGACAAGGTTACCATCCATTGGAATAACAAACATCTCGACTACAGACTATCTTCCATAATGACGAGGCTACCATCCATTGGAGTAACAAAAATTTGAACAATAGACTACCTTACATAATGACAAGACTACAATCCATTGGAGTAACAGAAATCTCAATGACAGACTACCTTCCATAATGACAAGGCTACGATCCATTGGAGTAAAAAAAAATCTCAACAACAGACTACCTTCCATAATGACAAGGTTACCATCCATTAGAGCAACAAAAATCTCGACAATAGACTACCTTCCATAATGACAAGACTACCATCCATTGGAGTAAAAAAAATATGAACAACAAACTACCTTGCATAATGACAAGGCTATCATCCATTGGAGTAACAAAGATATCGACAATAGACTACCTTCAATAATGACAACGATACCATCCATTGGGGTAACAAAAATCTCGACAATAGACTACCTTCCATAATGACAACGCTACCATCCATTGGAATAACAAAAATCTCGAATACAGACTATCTTCCATAATGACAAGGCTACCATCCATTGGAGTAACAAAAATCTGAACAAAAGACTAACTTACATAATTATAAGGCTACAATCTATTGGAGTAACAGAAATCTCAACGACATACTACCTTCCATAATGACAAGGCTACCATCAATTGGAGTATCAAAAATATGAACAACAAACTACGTTTCATAATGACAAGGCTACCATCCTTTGGAGTAACAAAAATCTCGATAAAATACTACCTTCCATACTGACAAGGTTCCCATCCATTGGAATAACAAAAATCTCGACTACAGACTATCTTCCATAATGACGAGGCTACCATTCATTGGAGTAACAAAAATCTGAACAATAGACTACCTTACATAATGACAAGACTATAATCCATTGGAGTAACAGAAATCTCAATGACAGACTACCTTCCATAATGACAAGGTTACCTTCCATTGGAGTAACAAAAATCTCGACAACAGACTACATTCCATAATTACATGGCTACCATCCATTGGGGTAACAAAAATCTCGACAACAGACTACCTTCCCTAATGACAAGGCTACCATCCATTGGAGTATAAAAAATATCAACAACAGACTACCTGCCATAATGACAAGATTAACATCCATTGGAGCAACAAAAATCTCGACAATAGACTACCTTCCATAATGACAAGGCTATCATCCATTGGAGTAACAAAGATATCGACAATAGACTACCTTCAATAATGACAAGGATTCCATCCATTGGAATAACAAAAATCTCGACTACAGACTATCTTCAATAATGACGAGGCTACCATCCATTGGAGTAACAAAAATCTGAACAATAGACTACCTTACATAATGACAAGACTACAATCCATTGGAGTAACAGAAATCTCAATGACAGACTACCTTCCATAATTACAAGGTTACCATCCATTGGAGTAACAGAAATCTCAATGATAGACTACCTTCCATAATGACAAGGTTACCATCCATTGGAGCAACAAAAATCTCGACAACAGACTACCTTCCATAATGACAAGGCTACCGTCCATTGGAGTAACAAAAATATGAACAACAGACTACCTTGCATAATGACCAGGCTATCATCCATTGGAGTAACAAAGATATCGACAACAGACTACCTTGCATAATGACAAGGCTATCATCCATTGGACTAACAAAGATATCAACAACAAACTACCTTCAATAATGACAAGGATACCATCCATTGGGGTAACAAAAATCTCGACAATAGACTACCTTCCATAATGACAAGGTTACCATCCATTGGAGCAACAAAAATCTCTACAACAAACTACCTTCCATAATGACAAGGCTACCATCCATTGGAGTAACAAATATATGAACAACAGACTACCTTGCATAATGACAAGGCTATCATCCATTGGAGTAACAAAGATATCGACAACAAACTACCTTCAATAATGACAAGGATACCATCCATTGTGGTAACAAAAATCTCGACAATAGACTACCTTCCATAATGACAAGGCTACCAGCCATTGGAATAACAAAAATCTCGACTACTGACTATCTTCCATAATGACAAGGCTACCATCCATTGGAGCAACAAAAATCTCGACAATAGTCTACCTTCCATAATGACAAGGCTACCATCCATTAGAGTAACAAAAATATGAACAACAGACTACCTTGCATAATTACAAGGCTATCATCCATTGGAGTAACAAAGATATCGACAATAGACTCCCTTCAATAATGACAAGGATACCATCCATTGGGGTAACAAAAATCTTGACAATAGACTACCTTCCATAATGACAAGGCTACCATCCATTGGAATAACAAAAATCACGACTACAGACTATCTTCCATAATTTCAAGGCTACCATCCATTGGAATAACAAAAATCACGACTACAGACTATCTTCCATAATGACAAGGCTACCATCCATTGGAGTAACAAAAATATGAACAAGGCTACAATCTAATTGAGTAACAGAAATCTCAACGACATACTACCTTACTTAATGACAAGGTTACCATCCATTGGAGTAAGAAAAATCTCGACAACATACTACCTTCCATAATTACAAGGCTATCATCCATTGGGGTGACAAAAATCTTGACAACAAACTACCTTCCATAATGACAAGGCTACCATCAATTGGAGTAACAAAAATCTTAACAACAGACTGTCTTACATAATGACAAGGCTACAATCCATTGGAGAAACAGAAATGTCAACGACAGACTACCTTCCATAATGACAAGGTTACCATCCATTGGAGTAACAAAAATCTCGACAACAGACTATCTTCCATAATTACAAGGCTACCATCCATTGGAGTAACAAAAATATCAACAACAGACTACCTTCCATAATTACAAGGCTACCATCCATTGGGGTAACAAAAATCTCGACAATAGAATACCTTCCATAATTACAAGGGTACCATCCATGGGGTAACAAAAATCTCGACAATAGACTACCTTCTATAATGACAAGGCTACCATCCATTAGAGTAAAAAATATCTCAACAACAGACTACCTTCCATAATGACAAGGCTACCATCAATTGGAGTATCAAAAATATGAACAACAGACAGCGTTGCATAATGATAAGGCTATCATCCATTGGAGTAACAAAGATATCGATAATAGACTACCTTTAATAATGACAAGGCTACTATCCATTGGAGTAACAAAAATCTCGATAAAAGACTACCTTCCATACTGACAAGGTTCCCATCCATTGGAATAACAAAAATCTCGACTACAGACTTTCTTCCATAATGACGAGGCTACCATCCATTGGAGTAACAAAAATCTGAACAATAGACTACCTTACATAATGACAAGACTACAATCCATTGGAGTAACAGAAATCTCAATGACAGACTACCTTCCATAATGACAAGGTTACCATCCATTGGAGTAACAAAAATCTCAACAATAGACTACCTTTCATAATTACAAGGCTACCATCCATTGGGGTAACAAAAATCTCGACAACAGACTACCTTCCATAATGACAAGGCTACCATCCATTAGAGTTAAAAAAATCTCAACAACAGACTATCTTCCATAATGACAAGGTTACCATCCATTGGAGCAACAAAAATCTCGACAACAGACTACCTTCCATAATGACAAGGCTACCATCTATAGGAGTAACAAAAATATGAACAACAAACTACCTTGCATAATGACAAGGCTATCATCCATTGGAGTAACAAAGATATCGACAATAGACTACCTTCAATAATGACAAGGCTACAATCCATAGGAGTAACAAAAATCTTAACAATAGACTAACTTACATAATGACAAGGCTACAATATATTGGAGTAACAGAAATCACAACGACATACTACCTTCCATAATGACAAGGCTACCATCAATTGGAGTATCAAAAATATGAACAACAGACTACGTTTCATAATGACAAGGCTATCATCCATTGGAGTAACAAAGATATCGATAATAGACTGCCTTCAATAATGACAAGGCTACCATCCATTGGAGTAACAAAAATCTCGATAAAAGACTACCTTCCATACTAACAAGGTTACCATCCATTGGAATAACAAAAACCTCGACTACAGACGATCTTCCATAATGACAAGGCTACCATCCATTGGAATAACAAAAATCTGAACAATAGACTACCTTACATAATGACAAGACTACAATCCATTGGAGTAACAGAAATCTCAATGACAGACTACCTTCCATAATGACAAAGATACCATCCATTGGGGTAACAAAAATCTCGACAACAGACTACCTTCCATAATTACAAAGATACCATCCATTGGGGTAACAAAAATCTCGACAACAGACTACCTTCCATAATGACAAGGCTACCATCCATTGGAGTAAAAAAAATCTTAACAACAGACTACCTTCCATAATGACAAGGTTAACATCCATTGGAGCAACAAAAATCTCGACAACAGACTACCTTCCATAATGACAAGGCTACCATCCGTTGGAGTTACAAAAATATGAACAACAGACTACCTTACATAATGACAAGGCTATCATCCATTGGAGTAACAAAGATATCGACAATAGACTACCTACAATAATGACAAGGATACCATCCATTAGGGTAACAAAAATCTCGATAATAGACTACCTTCCATAATGACAAAGCTACCATCCATTGGAATAACAAAAATCTCGACTACAGACTATCTTCCATAATGACAAGGCTACCATCCATTGGAGTAACAAATATCTGAACAACAGACTACGTTGCATAATGACAAGGCTATCATCCATTGGAGTAACAAAGTTATCGATAATAGACTACCTTCAATAATGACAAAGCTACATTCCATTGGAGTAACAAAAATCTCGATAAAAGACCACCTTCCAAACTGACAAGGTTACCATCCATTGGAATAACAAACATCTCGACTACAGACTATCTTCCATAATGACGAGGCTACCATCCATTGGAGTAACAAAAATTTGAACAATAGACTACCTTACATAATGACAAGACTACAATCCATTGGAGTAACAGAAATCTCAATGACAGACTACCTTCCATAATGACAAGGCTACCATCCATTGGAGTAAAAAAAAATCTCAACAACAGACTACCTTCCATAATGACAAGGTTACCATCCATTAGAGCAACAAAAATCTCGACAACAGACTACCTTCCATAATGACAAGACTACCATCCATTGGAGTAAAAAAAATATGAATAACAAACTACCTTGCATAATGACAAGGCTATCATCCATTGGAGTAACAAAGATATCGACAATAGACTACCTTCAATAATGACAACGATACCATCCATTGGGGTAACAAAAATCTCGACAATAGACTACCTTCCATAATGACAATGCTACCATCCATTGGAATAACAAAAATCTCGAATACAGACTATCTTCCATAATGACAAGGCTACCATCCATTGGAGTAACAAAAATCTGAACAACAGACTAACTTACATAATGATAAGGCTACAACCTATTGGAGTAACAGAAATCTCAACGACATACTACCTTCCATAATGACAAGGCTACCATCAATTGGAATATCAAAAATATGAACAACAAACTACGTTTCATAATGACAAGGCTATCATCCATTGGAGTAACAAAGATATCGATAATAGACTACCTTCAATAATGGCAAGGCTACCATCCTTTGGAGTAACAAAAATCTCGATAAAAGACTACCTTCCATACTGACAAGGTTCCCATCCATTGGAATAACAAAAATCTCAACTACAGACTATCTTCCATAATGACGAGGCTACCATTCATTGGAGTAACAAATATCTGAACAACAGACTACGTTGCATAATGACAAGGCTATCATCCATTGGAGTAACAAAGTTATCGATAATAGACTACCTTCAATAATGACAAAGCTACATTCCATTGGAGTAACAAAAATCTCGATAAAAGACCACCTTCCAAACTGACAAGGTTACCATCCATTGGAATAACAAACATCTCGACTACAGACTATCTTCCATAATGACGAGGCTACCATCCATTGGAGTAACAAAAATTTGAACAATAGACTACCTTACATAATGACAAGACTACAATCCATTGGAGTAACCGAAATCTCAATGACAGACTACCTTCCATAATGACAAGGCTACCATCCATTGGAGTAAAAAAAAATCTCAACAACAGACTACCTTCCATAATGACAAGGTTACCATCCATTAGAGCAACAAAAATCTCGACAACAGACTACCTTCCATAATGACAAGACTACCATCCATTGGAGTAAAAAAAATATGAATAACAAACTACCTTGCATAATGACAAGGCTATCATCCATTGGAGTAACAAAGATATCGACAATAGACTACCTTCAATAATGACAACGATACCATCCATTGGGGTAACAAAAATCTCGACAATAGACTACCTTCCATAATGACAACGCTACCATCCATTGGAATAACAAAAATCTCGAATACAGACTATCTTCCATAATGACAAGGCTACCATCCATTGGAGTAACAAAAATCTGAACAACAGACTAACTTACATAATGATAAGGCTACAACCTATTGGAGTAACAGAAATCTCAACGACATACTACCTTCCATAATGACAAGGCTACCATCAATTGGAATATCAAAAATATGAACAACAAACTACGTTTCATAATGACAAGGCTATCATCCATTGGAGTAACAAAGATATCGATAATAGACTACCTTCAATAATGGCAAGGCTACCATCCTTTGGAGTAACAAAAATCTCGATAAAAGACTACCTTCCATACTGACAAGGTTCCCATCCATTGGAATAACAAAAATCTCAACTACAGACTATCTTCCATAATGACGAGGCTACCATTCATTGGAGTAACAAAAATCTGAACAATAGACTACCTTACATAATGACAAGACTATAATCCATTGGAGTAACAGAAATCTCAATGACAGACTACCTTCCATAATGACAAGGTTACCTTCCATTGGAGTAACAAAAATCTCGACAACAGACTACCTTCCATAATTACATGGCTACCATCCATTGGGGTAACAAAAATCTCGACAACATACTACCTTCAATAATGACAAGGCTACCATCCATTGGAGTATAAAAAATATCAACAACAGACTACCTGCCATAATGACAAGATTAACATCCATTGGAGCCACAAAAATCTCGACAACAGACTACCTTCCATAATGACAAGGCTATCATCCATTGGAGTAAAAAAGATATCGACAATAGACTACCTTCAATAATGACAAGGATACCATCCATTGGGGTAACAAAAATCTCGATAATAGACTACCTTCCATAATGACAAGGCTACCATCCATTGGAGTAACAAAAATCTGAACAACTGACTAACTTACATAATGACAAGGCTATAATCTATTGGAGTAACAAAAATCTCAACGACATACTACCTTCCATAATGACAAGGCTACCATCAATTGGAGTATCAAAAATATGAACAACAGACTACGTTTTATAATGACAAGGCTATCATCCATTGGAGTAACAAAGATATCGATAATAGACTACCTTCAATAATGGCAAGGCTACTATCCTTTGGAGTAATAAAAATCTCGATAAAAGACTACCTTCCATACTAACAAGGTTACCATCCATTGGAATAACAAAAACCTCGACTACAGACGATCTTCCATAATGACAAGGCTACCATCCATTGGAATAACAAAAATCTGAACAATAGACTACCTTACATAATGACAAGACTACAATCCATTGGAGTAACAGAAATCTCAATGACAGACTACCTTTCATAATGACAAGGTTACCATCTATTGGAGTAACAAAAATCTCGACAACAGACTACCTTCCATAATTACAAAGATACCATCCATTGGGGTAACAAAAATCTCGACAACAGACTACCTTCCATAATGACAAGGCTACCATCCATTGGAGTAAAAAAAATCTCAACAACAGACTACCTTCCATAATGACAAGGTTAACATCCATTGGAGCAACAAAAATCTCGACAACAGACTACCTTCCATAATGACAAGGCTACCATCCATTGGAGTTACAAAAATATGAACAACAGACTACCTTACATAATGACAAGGCTATCATCCATTGGAGTAACAAAGATATCGACAATAGACTACCTACAATAATGACAAGGATATCATCCATCGGAATAACAAAAATCTCGACTACATACTATCTTCCATAATGACAAGGCTACCATCCATTGGAGTAACAAAAATCTGAACAACAGACTAACTTACATAATGACAAGGCTACAATCTATTGGAGTAACAGAAATCTTAACGACATACTACCTTCCTTAATGACAAGGTTACCATCCATTGGAGTAACAAAAATCTCAACAACAGACTACCTTCCATAATTACAAGGCTACCATCCATTGGGGTGACAAAAATCTTGACAACAGACTACCTTCCATAATGACAAGGCTACCATCAATTGGAGTAACAAAAATCTCGACAACAGACTACCTTCCATAATGACAAGGCTACTATCCATTGGAGTAACAAAAATATGAACAACAGACTACCTTGCATAATTACAAGGCTATCATCCATTGGAGTAAAAAAGATATCGACAATAGACTACCTTCCATACTGACAAGGTTACCATCCATTGGAATAACAAAAATCTCAACGACAGACTACCTTCCATAATGACAAGGTTACCATCCATTGGTGTAACAAAAATCTCGACAACAGAGTATCTTCCATAATTACAAGGCTACCATCCATTGGAGTAACAAAAATCTTAACAACAGAATGCCTTACATTATGACAAAGCTACAATCCATTGGAGTAACAGAAATGTCAACGACAGACTACCTTCCATAATGACAAGGTTACCATCCATTGGAGTAACAAAAATCTCGACAACAGACTACCTTCCATAATTACAAGGCTATCATCCATTGGAGTAACAAAAATATCGACAACATACTACCTTCCATAATTACAAGGCTACCATCCATTGGGGTAACAAAAATCTTGATAACACACTACCTTCCATAATTACAAGGCTACCCTCCATGGGGTAACAAAAATCTCGACAACAGACTACCTTCCATAGTGACAAGGCTACAATCCATTGGAGTAAAAAAAATCTAAACAATAGACTACCTTCTATAATGAAAGGGATACGATCAATTGGAGTATCAAAAATATTAACAACAGACTACGTTGCATAATGACAAGGCTATCATCCATTTGAGTAACAAAGATATCGACAATAGACTACCTTCCATACTGACAAGGTTACCATCCATTAGAATAACAAAAATATCGACTACAAACTATCTTCCATAATGACGAGGCTACCATCCATTGGAGTAACAAAATTCTGAACAATAGACTACCTTACAAATTGACAAGGCTACAATCCATGGGAGTAACAGAAATCTCAACGACAGACTACCTTCCATAATGACAAGGTTACCATCCATTGGAGTAACAAAAATCTCGACAATAGAGTATCTTCCATAATTACAAGGCTACCATCCATTGGAGTAAAAAAATTTTAACAACAGACTGCCTTACATAATGACAAGGCTACAATCCATTGGAGTAACAAAAATGTCAACGACAGACTACCTTCCATAATGACAAGGTTACCATCCATTGGAGTAACAAAAATCTCGACAATAAACTACCTTCCATAATCACAAGGCTACCATCCATTGGAGTAACAAAAATATCGACAATAGATTTCCTTCCATAATTACAAGGCTACCATCCATTGGCGTAACAAAAATCTCGATAACAGACTACCTTCCATAATTACAAGGCTACCATCCATGGGGTAACAAAAATCTCGACAACAGACTACCTTCCATAATGACAAGGCTACCATCTATTGGAGCAACAAAAATATGAACAACAAACTACCTTGCATAATGACAAGGCTATCATCCATTGGAGTAACAAAGATATCGACAATAGACTACCTTCAATAATGACAAGGCTACAATCCATAGGAGTAACAAAAATCTTAACAATAGACTAACTTACATAATCACAAGGCTACAATATATTGGAGTAACAGAAATCTCAACGACATACTACCTTCCATAATGACAAGGCTACCATCAATTGGAGTATCAAAAATATGAACAACAGACTACGTTTCATAATGACAAGACTATCATCCATTGGAGTAACAAAGATATCGATAATAGACTGCCTTCAATAATGACAAGGCTACCATCCATTGGAGTAACAAAAATCTCGATAAAAGACTACCTGCCATACTAACAAGGTTACCATCCATTGGAATAACAAAAACCTCGACTACAGACTATCTTCCATAATGACAAGGCTACCATCCATTGGAATAACAAAAATCTGAACAATAGACTACCTTACATAATGACAAGACTACAATCCATTGGAGTAACAGAAATCTCAATGATAGACTACCTTCCATAATGACAAGGTTACCATCTATTGGAGTAACAAAAATCTCGACAACAGACTACCTTCCAAAATTACAAGGATACCATCCATTGGGGTAACAAAAATCTCGACAACAGACTACCTTCCATAATGACAAGGCTACCATCCATTGGAGTAAAAAAAATCTCAACAACAGACTACCTTCCATAATGACAAGGTTAACATCCATTGGAGCAACACAAATCTCGACAACAGACTACCTTCCATAATGACAAGGCTACCATCCATTGGAGTTACAAAAATATGAACAACAGACTACCTTACATAATGACAAGGCTATCATCCATTGGAGTAACAAAGATATCGACAATAGACTACCTACAATAATGACAAGGATACCATCCATTAGGGTAACAAAAATCTCGATAATAGACTACCTTCCATAATGACAAAGCTACCATCCATTGGAATAACAAAAATCTCGACTACAGACTATCTTCCATAATGACAAGGCTACCATCCATTGGAGTAACAAATATCTGAACAACAGACTACGTTGCATAATGACAAGGCTATCATCCATTGGAGTAACAAAGTTATCGATAATAGACTACCTTCAATAATGACAAAGCTACAATCCATTGGAGTAACAAAAATCTCGATAAAAGACCACCTTCCAAACTGACAAGGTTACCATCCATTGGAATAACAAACATCTCGACTACAGACTATCTTCCATAATGACGAGGCTACCATCCATTGGAGTAACAAAAATTTGAACAATAGACTACCTTACATAATGACAAGACTACAATCCACTGGAGTAACAGAAATCTCAATGACAGACTACCTTCCATAATGACAAGGCTACCATCCATTGGAGTAAAAAAAAAATCTCAACAACAGACTACCTTCCATAATGACAAGGTTACCATCCATTAGAGCAACAAAAATCTCGACAACAGACTAACTTCCATAATGACAAGACTACCATCCATTGGAGTAAAAAAAATATGAACAACAAACTACCTTGCATAATGACAAGGCTATCATCCATTGGAGTAACAAAGATATCGACAATAGACTACCTTCAATAATGACAACGATACCATCCATTGGGGTAACAAAAATCTCGACAGTAGACTACCTTCCATAATGACAACGCTACCATCCATTGGAATAACAAAAATCTCGAATACAGACTACCTTCCATAATGACAAGGCTACCATCCATTGGAGTAACAAAAATCTGAACAACAGACTAACTTACATAATGATAAGGCTACATTCTATTGGAGTAACAGAAATATCGATAAAAGACTACCTTCCATACTGACAAGGTTCCCATCCATTGGAATAACAAAAATCTCGACTACAGTCTATCTTCCATAATGACGAGGCTACCATTCATTGGAGTAACAAAAATCTGAACAATAGACTACCTTACATAATGACAAGACTATAATCCATTGGAGTAACAGAAATCTCAATGACAGACTACCTTCCATAATGACAAGGTTACCTTCCATTGGAGTAACACAAATCTCGACAACAGACTACCTTCCATAATTACATGGCTACCATCCATTGGGGTAACAAAAATCTCGACAACAGACTACCTTCCATAATGACAAGGCTACCATCCATTAGAGTATAAAAAATATCAACAACAGACTACCTGCCATAATGACAAGATTAACATCCATTGGAGCAACAAAAATCTCGACAACAGACTACCTTTCATAATGACAAGGCTATCATCCATTGGAGTAACAAAGATATCGACAATAGACTACCTTCAATAATGACAAGGATACCATCCATTGGGGTAACCAAAATCTCGATAATAGACTACCTTCCATAATGACAAGGCTACCATCCATTGTAGTAATAAAAATCTGAACAACTGACTAACTTACATAATGACAAGGCTATAATCTATTGGAGTAACAAAAATCTCAACGACATAATACCTTACATAATGACAAGGCTACCATCAATTGGAGTATCAAAAATATGAACAACAGACTACGTTTTATAATGACAAGGCTATCATCCATTGGAGTAACAAAGATATCGATAATATACTACCTTCAATAATGGCAAGGCTACTATCCTTTGGAGTAACAAAAATCTCGATAAAAGACTACCTTCCATACTGACAAGGTTCCCATCCATTGGAATAACAAAAATCCTGACTACAGACTATCTTCCATAATGACGAGGCTACCACTCATTGGAGTAACAAAAATCTGAACAATAGACTACCTTACATAATGACAAGACTATAATCCATTGGAGTAACAAAAATCACAATGACAAACTACCTTCCATAATGACAAGGTTACCTTCCATTGGAGTAACAAAAATCTCGACAACATACTACCTTCCATAATTACATGGCTACCATCCATTGGGGTAACAAAAATCTCGACAACAGACTACCTTCCATAATGACAAGGCTACCATCGATTGGAGTATAAAAAATATCAACAACAGACTACCTTCCATAATGACAAGATTAACATCCATTGGAGCAACAAAAATCTCGACAACAGACTACCTTCCATAATGACAAGGATATCATCCATTGGAGTAACAAAGATATCGACAATAGACTACCTTCAATAATGACAAGGATACCATCCATTGGGGTAACAAAAATCTCGATAATAGACTACCTTCCATAATGACAAGGCTACCATCCATCGGAATAACAAAAATCTCGACTACATACTATCTTCCATAATGACAAGGCTACCATCCATTGGAGTAACAAAAATCTGAACAACAGACTAACTTACATAATGACAAGGCTACAATCTATTGGAGTAACAGAAATCTCAACGACATACTACCTTCCTTAATGACAAGGTTACCATCCATTGGAGTAACAAAAATCTCGACAACAGACTACCTTCCATAATGACAAGGTTACCATCCATTAGAGCAACAAAAATCTCGACAACAGACTAACTTCCATAATGACAAGACTACCATCCATTGGAGTAAAAAAAATATGAACAACAAACTACCTTGCATAATGACAAGGCTATCATCCATTGGAGTAACAAAGATATCGACAATAGACTACCTTCAATAATGACAATGATACCATCCATTGGGGTAACAAAAATCTCGACAATAGACTACCTTCCATAATGACAACGCTACCATCCATTGGAATAACAAAAATCTCGAATACAGACTATCTTCCATAATGACAAGGCTACCATCCATTGGAGTAACAAAAATCTGAACAACAGACTAACTTACATAATGATAAGGCTACATTCTATTGGAGTAACAGAAATCTCAACGACATACTACCTTCCATAATGACAAGGCTACCATCAATTGGAATATCAAAAATATGAACAACAAACTACGTTTCATAATGACAAGGCTATCATCCATTGGAGTAACAAAGATATCGATAATAGACTACCTTCAATAATGGCAAGGCTACCATCCTTTGGAGTAACAAAAATATCGATAAAAGACTACCTTCCATACTGACAAGGTTCCCATCCATTGGAATAACAAAAATCTCGACTACAGTCTATCTTCCATAATGACGAGGCTACCATTCATTGGAGTAACAAAAATCTGAACAATAGACTACCTTACATAATGACAAGACTATAATCCATTAGAGTAACAGAAATCTCAATGACAGACTACCTTCCATAATGACAAGGTTACCTTCCATTGGAGTAACACAAATCTCGACAACAGACTACCTTCCATAATTACATGGCTACCATCCATTGGAGTAACAAAAATCTCGACAACAGACTACCTTCCATAATGACAAGGCTACCATCCATTAGAGTATAAAAAATATCAACAACAGACTACCTGCCATAATGACAAGATTAACATCCATTGGAGCAACAAAAATCTCGACAACAGACTACCTTTCATAATGACAAGGCTATCATCCATTGGAGTAACAAAGATATCGACAATAGACTACCTTCAATAATGACAAGGATACCATCCATTGGGGTAACCAAAATCTCGATAATAGACTACCTTCCATAATGACAAGGCTACCATCCATTGTAGTAATAAAAATCTGAACAACTGACTAACTTACATAATGACAAGGCTATAATCTATTGGAGTAACAAAAATCTCAACGACATACTACCTTCCATAATGACAAGGCTACCATCAATTGGAGTATCAAAAATATGAACAACAGACTACGTTTTATAATGACAAGGCTATCATCCATTGGAGTAACAAAGATATCGATAATATACTACCTTCAATAATGGCAGAGCTACTATCCTTTGGAGTAACAAAAATCTCGATAAAAGACTACCTTCCATACTGACAAGGTTCCCATCCATTGGAATAACAAAAATCTCGACTACAGACTATCTTCCATAATGACGAGGCTACCACTCATTGGAGTAACAAAAATCTGAACAATAGACTACCTTACATAATGACAAGACTATAATCCATTGGAGTAACAAAAATCTCAATGACAAACTACCTTCCATAATGACAAGGTTACCTTCCATTGGAGTAACAAAAATCTCGACAACAGACTACCTTCCATAATTACATGGCTACCATCCATTGGGGTAACAAAAATCTCGACAACAGACTACCTTCCATAATGACAAGGCTACCATCGATTGGAGTATAAAAAATATCAACAACAGACTACCTTCCATAATGACAAGATTAACATCCATTGGAGCAACAAAAATCTCGACAACAGACTACCTTCCATAATGACAAGGCTATCATCCATTGGAGTAACAAAGATATCGACAATAGACTACCTTCAATAATGACAAGGATACCATCCATTGGGGTAACAAAAATCTCGATAATAGACTACCTTCCATAATGACAAGGCTACCATCCATCGGAATAACAAAAATCTCGAATACATACTATCTTCCATAATGACAAGGCTACCATCTATTGGAGTAACAAAAATCTGAACAACAGACTAACTTACATAATGACAAGGCTACAATCTATTAGAGTAACAGAAATCTCAACGACATACTACCTTCCTTAATGACAAGGTTACCATCCATTGGAGTAACAAAAATCTTGACAACAGACTACCTTCCATAATTACAAGGCTACCATCCATTGGGGTGACAAAAATCTTGACAACAGACTACCTTCCATAATGACAAGGCTACCATCAGTTGGAGTAACAAAAATCTCGACAACAGACTACCTTCCATAATGACAAGGCTATTATCCATTGGAGTAACAAAAATATGAACAACAGACTACGTTGCATAATGACAAGGCTATGATCCATTGGAGTAAAAACGATATCGACAATAGACTACCTTCCATACTGACAAGGTTACCATCCATTGGAATAACAAAAATCTCTACTACAGACTATCTTCCATAATGACGAGGCTACCATCCATTGGAGTAACAAAAATCTGAACAACAGACTACCTTACAAAATGACAAGGCTACAATCCATGGGAGTTACAGAAATCTCAACGACAGACTACCTTCCATAATGACAAGGTTACCATCCATTGGAGTAACAAAAATCTCGACAACAGAGTATCTTCCATAATTACAAGGCTACCATCCATTGGAGTAACAAAAATCTTAACAACAGACTGCCTTACATTATGACAAAGCTACAATCCATTGGAGTAACAGAAATGTCAACGACAGACTACCTTCCATAATGACAAGGTTACCATCCATTGGAGTAACAAAAATCTCGACAACAGACTACCTTCCATAATTACAAGGCTATCATCCATTGGAGTAACAAAAATATCGACAACAGACTACCTTCCATAATTACAAGGCTACCATCCATTGGGGTAACAAAAATCTCGATAACACACTACCTTCCATAATTACAAGGCTACCCTCCATGGGGTAACAAAAATCTCGACAACAGACTACCTTCCATAATGACAAGGCTACAATCCATTGGAGTAAAAAAAATCTCAACAATAGACTACCTTCTATAATGAAAGGGATACGATCAATTGGAGTATCAAAAATATTAACAACAGACTACGTTGCATAATGACAAGGCTATCATCCATTTGAGTAACAAAGATATCGACAATAGACTACCTTCCATACTGACAAGGTTACCATCCATTTGAATAACAAAAATATCGACTACAAACTATCTTCCATAATGACGAGGCTACCATCCATTGGAGTAACAAAATTCTGAACAACAGACTACCTTACAAAATGACAAGGCTACAATCCATGGGAGTAACAGAAATCTCAACGACAGACCACCTTCCATAATGATAAGGTTACCATCCATTGGAGTAACAAAAATCTCGACAATAGAGTATCTTCCATAATTACAAGGCTACCATCCATTGGAGTAAAAAAAATCTTAACAACAGACTGCCTTACATAATGACAAGGCTACAATCCGTTGGAGTAACAAAAATGTCAACGAGAGACTAGCTTCCATAATGACAAGGTTACCATCCATTGGAGTAACAAAAATCTCGACAATAAACTACCTTCCATAATCACAAGGCTACCATCCATTGGAGTAACAAAAATATCGACAACAGATTTCCTTCCATAATTACAAGGCTACCTTCCATTGGCGTAAGAAAAATCTCGATAACAGACTACCTTCCATAATTACAAGGCTACCATCCATGGGGTAACAAAAATCTCGACAACAGACTACCTTCCATAATGACAAGGCTACCATCCATTAGAGTAAAAAAATATCAACAATAGACTACCTTCCATAATGACAAGGCTACAATCAATTGGAGTATCCAAAATATGAACAACAAACTACGTTGCATAATGACAAGGCTATCATCCATTGGAGTAACAAAGATATCGATAATAGACTACCTTCAATAATGACAAGGCTACCATCCATTGGAATAACAAAAATCTCGACTACAGACTATCTTCCATAATGACGAGGCTACCATCCATTGGAGTAACAAAAATCTGAATAATAGACTACCTTACATAATGATAAGACTACAATCCATCGGAGTAACAGAAATATCAATGACATACTACCTTCCATAATGACAAGGTTACCATCCATTGGAGTAACAAAAATCTCGACAACAGACTACCTTCCATAATTACAAGGCTACCATCCATTAGGGTATCAAAAATCTCGACAACAGACTACCTTCCATAATGACAAGGCTACCATCCATTAGAGTAAAAAAAATATCAACAATAGACTACCTTCCATAATGACAAGGCTACAATCAATTGGAGTATCAAAAATATAAACAACAAACTACGTTGCATAATGACAAGGCTATCATCCATTGGAGTAACAAAGATATCGACAATAGACTACCTTCAATAATGACAAGGATGCCATCCATTGGAGTAATAAAAATCTCGACAAAAGACTACCTTCCATACTGACAAGGTTACCATCCATTGGAATAACAAAAATCTCGACTACAGACTATCTTCCATAATGACAAGGCTATCATCCATTGGAGTAACAAAAATCTGAACAACAGACTAACTTACATATTGACAAGGCTACAATCCATTGGAGTAACAGAAATCTCAACGACAGACTACCTTCCATATTGACAAGGTTACCATCCATTAGAGTAACAAAAATCTTGACAACAGACTACCTTCCATAATTACAAGGCTACCATCCATTGGGGTAACAAAAATCTCGACAACAGACTACCTTCCATAATGACAAGGCTACCATCCATTGGGGTAACAAAAATCTCGACAACAGACTACCTTCCATAATGACAAGCCTACCATCCATTAGAGTAACCAAAATATGAACAATAGATTACCTTGCATAATGACAAGGCTACAATCTATTGGAGTACCAGAAATCTCAACGACATACTACCTTCCTTAATGACAAGGTTACCATCCATTAGAGTAACAATAATCACGACAATAGACTACGTTCCATAATGACAAGGGTATCATCCATTGGAGTAATAAAGATATCGATAACAAACTACCTTCAATAATGACAAGGCTACCATCCATTGGAGTAACAAAAATCTCGACAAAATACTACCTTCCATAATGACAAGGCTACCATCCATTGGAGTAACAAAGATATCGACAACAGACTACCTTCAATAATGACAAGGCTACCATCCATTGGAGTAATAAAAATCTCAACAAAAGACTACCTTCCAATCTGACAAGGTTACCATCCATTGGAATAACAAATATCTCGACAACAGACTATCTTTCATAATGACAAGGCTACCATCCATTGGAGCAACAAAAATCTGAACAACAGACTACCTTACATAATGACAAAGCTACAATCCATTGGAGTAACAAAAATCTTAACGACAAACTACCTTCCAGAATGAAAAGGCTACCATCCATTAGAGGAAAAAAAATCTCGACAACAGACTATCTTCAATAATTACAAGGCTACCATCCATTGGGGTAACAAAAATCTCGACAACAGACTACCTTCCATAATGACAAGGCTACCATCCATTAGAGTAAAAAAAATCTCGACAACAGACTACCTTTCATAATGACAAGGCTACCATCCTTTGGAGTAACAAAAATATGAACAACAAACTACCTTTCATAATGACAAGGCTATCATCCGTTGGAGGACCAAAGATATCGGCAATAGACTACCTTCAATAATGACAAGACTACCATACATTGGAGTAACAAAAATCTCGACAAAACACTACCTTCCATATTGACAAGGTTACCATCCATTGGAATAACAAAAATCTCGACTACAGACTATCTTCCATAATGACAAGGCTAACATGCATTGGAGTAACAAAAACCTTAACAAAAGACTACCTTACATAATGACAAGGCTACAATACATTGGAGTAACAGAAATATCAACAATTGACTACCTTCCATAATGACAAGGCTACCATTTATTGGAGTAACAAAAATCTCGACAAAAGACTATCTTCCATAATTACAAGGCTACCATCCATTGGAGTATCAAAAATCTCCATAAAAAACTACCTTCCATAATGATAAGGTTACCATCCATTGGAATAACAAACATCTCGACAATAGACTACCTTCCATAATGACAAGGCTACCATCCATTGGTGTAACAAAAATCTCGATTAAAAACTACCTTCCATAATGATAAGGCTACCATGCATTGGAATAACAAAAATCTCGACAATAGACTACCTTCCATAATGATAATACTACCATCCATTGGATTAAAAAAAATATGAACAACAAACTACCTTGCATAATGACAAGGCTTTGATCCATTGGAGTAACAAAGATATCGACAATAGACTACCTTAAATAATGACAAGGCTACCATCCATTCGAGTAACAAAAATCTCGACAAAAGACTACCTTCCATACTGACAAGGTTACCATCCATTGGAATAACAAAAATCTCGACAACAGACTATCTTCCATAATGACAAGGCTACCATCCATTGGAGTAACAAAAATCTGAATAACATACAACTTTACATAATGACAAGGCTACAATCCATTGGAGTAACAAAAAATCTAAACGACAGACAACCTTCTATAATGACAAGGTTACCATCCATTGGAGTAAAAAAAATATCGACAATAGACTACCTTCCATAATGACAAGGCTATCATCCATTGGAGTAACAAAGATATTGATAACAAACTACCTTCAATAATGACAAGGCTACCATCCGTTGGAGTAACAAAAATCTCGACAAAATACTACCTTCCATAATGACAAGGCTACCATCTAATGGAATAACAAAGATATCGACAACAAACTACCTTCAATAATGACAAGGTTATCATCCATTGGAGTAACAAAAATCTCGACAAAAGACTACCTTCCATAATGACAAGGTTATTATCCATTGGAATAAAAAAAATCTCGACAATAGACTACTTTCCATAATAACAAGGCTTCCATCCATTGGAGTAACAAAAATATCGATAAAAAACTAACTTCCATAATGATAAGGCTACAATCCATTGGAATAACAAAAATCTCGACAATAGACTACCTTCGATAATGACAAGGCTACCATCCATTGGAGTAACAAAAATCTGAACAACAGACTACCTTGCATAATGACAAGGCTATCATCCATTGGAGTAACAAAGATATCGACAATAGACTACCTTAAATAATGACAAGGCTATCATCCACTAGAGTAACAAAAGTCTCGACAAAAGAAAATCTTCCATAATTACAAGGCTACCATCAATCGGGGTAACAAATATTTTGAGAACAAAGTACCTTCCATAATGACAAGGCTACCATCCATGGGAGTAAAAAATATATTGACAACATACTACCTTCCATAATGACAAGGCTACCATCCATTGGAGTAACAAAAATATGAACAACAGACTACCTATCATAATGACAAGGCTATCATCCATTGGAGTAACAAAGATATCGATAATAGACTACCATCAATAATGACAAGGCTACCATCCATTGGAGTAACAAAAATCTCGACAAAAGACTACCTTCCAAACTGACAAGGTTACCATCCATTGGAATAACAAACATCTCGACTACATACTTTCTTTCATAATGACAAGGCTACCATCGATTGGAGTAAAAAAATTCTGAACAACAGACTACCTTACGTAATAACAAGGCTACAATCCATTGGAGTAACAGAAATCTCGAAAATAGACTACCTTCCATAATTACAAGGCTACCATCCATTGGGGTAACAAAAATCTCAACAATAGACTACCTTCCATAATGACAAGGCTACCATCCATTGGAATAACAAAAATCTCGACTACAGACTATCTTCCATAACGACAAGGCTACCATCCATTGGAGTAACAAAAATCTGAAAAACAGACTAACTTAAAAAATGACAAGGCTACAATTTATTGGAGTAACAGAAATCTCAACGACAGACTACCTTCCATAATGACAAGGTTACCATCCATTGGAGTACCAAAAATCTCGACAACAGACTACCTTCCATAATTACAAGGCTACCATCCATTGGGGTAAAAAAAATCTCGACAACAGACTACCTTCCATAATGAGAAGGCTACCATCCATTGGAGTAAAACAAATCTCAACAATAGACTACCTTCCATAATGACAAGGCTGCCATCCATTGGAGTAACAAAAATCTCCACAAAATACTACCTTCCATATTGACAAGGCTACCATCCATTGGAGTAACAAAAATATGAACAACAGACTACCTTGCATAATGACAAGGCTATCATCCATTCGAGTAACAAAGATATCGACAATAGACTACCTTCAATAATGACAAGGTTACCCTCCATTGGAGTAACAAAAATCACGATAAAAGACTACCTTCCATACTGACAAGGTTACCATCCATTGGAGTAATAAAAATCTGAACAACAGACTACCTTACATAATGACAAAGCTACAATCCATAGGAGTAACAAAAATCTCAATGACATACTACCTTCCATAATGACAAGGTTACCATCCGTTGGAGTAACAAAAATCTCGACAAAAGACTATCTTCCATAATTACAAGGCTACCATCCATTGGAGTATTAAAAATCTGAACAACAGACTACCTTACATAATGACAAGGCTACAATCCATTGGACTAACAAAAATGTCAACGACAAACTACCTTCCATAATGACAATGTTACCATCCATTGGAGTAACAAAAATCTCGAAAACAGACTACCTTCCATAATTACAAGGCTACCATCCATTGGGGTAACAAAAATCTCGACAACAGACTACCTTCCATAATTACAAGGCTACCATCCATTGGGGTAACAAAAATCTCGACAACAGACTACCTTCCATAATTACAAGTCTACCATCCATGGGGTAACGAAAATCTCGATAACAGAGTACCTTCCATAATGACAAGGCTACCATCCATTGGAGTAAAAAAAATATCAACAACATCCTACCTTCCATAATGACAAGGCTACCATCCATTAGAGTATCAAAAATATGAACAACAGACTATGTTGCATAATGACAAGGCTATCATCCATTGGAGTAACAAAAATCTCGATAAAAGACTACCTTCCATACTGACAAGGTTACCATCCATTGGAATAACAAAAATCTCAACTACAGACTATCTTCCATAATGACGAGGCTACCATCCATTGGAGTAACAAAAATCTGAACAATTGACTACCTTACATAATGACAAGACTACAATCCATTGGAGTAACATAAATCTCAATGACAGACTACCTTCCATATTGACAAGGTTACCATCCATTGGAGTAACAAAAATCTTGACAACAGACTACCTTCCATAATTACAAGGTTACCATCCATTGGGGTAACAAAAATCTCGACAATAGACTACCTTCCATAATGACAAGGCTACCATCCATTGGAGTAAAAAAAATCTCAACAACAAACTACCTTCCATAATGACAAGGCTACCATCCATTGGAGTAACAAAAATCTCGACAATAAACTACCTTCCATAATGACAAGGCTACCATCCATTGGAGTAACAAAAATATGAACAACAGACTACCTTGCATAATGACAAGGCTATCATCCACTGGAGTAACAAAGATATCGACACTAGACTACCTTCAATAATGATAAGGCTACCAACCATTGGAGTAACAAAAAACTCGACAAAAGACTACCTTCCATACTGACAAGGTTACCATCCATTGGAATAACAAAAATCTCGACTATAGTCTATCTTCCATAATGACAAGGCTACCATCCATTGGAGTAACAAAAATATGAACAATAGACAACCTTACATAATGACAAGGCTACAATCCATTGTAGTAACAAAAATATGAACAACAGACTACCTTGCATAATGACAAGGATATCATCCACTAGAGTAACAAAGATATCGACAATAGACTACCTTTAATAATGATAAGGCTACCATCCATTGAAGTAACAAAAATTTAGACTACAGAATACCTTCCATACTGACAAGGTTACCATCCATTGGAATAACAAAAATCTCGACTACAGACTATCTTCCATAATGACAAGGCTACCATCCATTGGAGTAACAAATATATGAACAACAGACTACCTTACATAATGACAAGGCTACAATCCATTGGAGTAACAGAAATGTCAACGACCTACAACCTTCCATAATGACAAGGCTACCATCCATTGGAGTAACAAAAATCTCGACAACAGACTACCTTCCATAGTTACAAGGCTACCATCCATTGGGGTAGCAAAAATCTCGACAACAGACTACCTTCCATAATTACAAGGATACCATCCATTGGCGTAAAAAAACACTCGATAATAGACTACCTTCCATAATGACAAGGCTACCATCCATTGGAGTAAAAAAAATCTCGACAAAAGACTACCTTCCATAATGACAAGGCTACCATCCATTGGAGTAACAAAAATATGAACAACAAACTACCTTGCATAATGACAAGGCTATAATCCATTGGAGTAACAAAGATATCTACAATAGACTACCTTCAATAATGACAAATCTACCATCCATTGGAGTAACAAAAATGTCGACAAAAGACTACCTTCCATAATGATAAGGCTACCATCCATTAGAGTAGCAAAAATCTCGAAAACAGACTACCTTACATAATGACAAGGCTGCCATCCATTGGAGTAACAAAAATCTCAACGACATAATACCTTCCATAATGACAAGTCTACCATCCATTGGAGTAAAAAAAATCTATACAATAGACTACCTTCCATAATGACAAGGCTATCATTCATTGGAGTAACAAAGATATCGATAACAAACTATCTTCAATAATGACAAGGCTACCATCCATTGGAGTAACAAAAACCTCGACAAAATACTACCTTCCACACTGACAAGGTTACCATCCATTAGAATAACAAAAATCTCGACAAAAGACTATCTTCCATAATGATAAGGCTATCATCCATTGGAGTAACAAAAATTTGAAAAATAGACTACCTTACATAATGACAAAGCTACAATCCATTGGAGTAACAAAAATCTCAACAACAAACTACCTTCCATAATGACAAGGCTAACATCCATTAGTGTAACAAAAATCTCGACAACATACTACCTTCCATAATTACAAGGCTACCATCCATTGGGATAACAAAAATCTAGATAACAGACTATCTTCCATAATGACAGGGCTACCATCCATTGGAGTAACAAAAATATGAACAACAGACAACGTTGCATAATCACAAGGCTATCATCCATTGGAGTAACAAAGATATCGACAATAGACTACCTTCAATAATGACAAGGCTACCATCCATTGGAGTAACAAAAATCTCGATAAAAGACTACCTTCCATACTGACAAGGTTACCATCCATTGGAATAACAAAAATCTCGACTACAGACTATCTTCCATAATGACAAGGCTACCGTCCATTTGAGTAACAAAAATCTGAACAACAGACTACCTTACATAATGACAAGGCTACAATCCATTGGAGTAACAGAAATCTCAATGACAGACTACCTTCCATAATGACAAGGTTACCATCCATTGGAGTAACAAAAATCTCGACAACAGACTTCCTTCCATAATTACAAGTCTACCATCCATTGGGGTAAAAAATATCTCGACAACAAACTACCTTCCATAATGACAAGGCTACCATCCATTGGAGTAAAAAAAATTTCAACAACAGACTACCTTCCATAATGACAAGGCTACCATCCATTGGAGTAACAAAAATCTCGACAACAGACTACCTTCCATAATGACAAGGCTACCATCCATTGGAGTAAAGAAAATCTCAACAACAGACTACCTTCCATAGTGACAAGGCTACAATCCATTGGAGTAACAAAAATCTCGACAACAGACTACCTTCCATAATGACAAGGTTACCATCCATTGGAGTAACAAAAATATGAACAATAGACTACCTTGCATAATGACAAGGCTATCATCCATTGGAGTAACAAAGATATCGACAATAGACTACCTTTAATAACGACAAGGCTACCATCCATTGGAGTAACAAAAATCTCGACAAAAGACTACCTTCCACACTGACAAGGTTACAATCCATTGGAATAAAAAAAATCTCGACTACACACTATCTTCCATAATGACAAGGCTACCATCCATTGGACTAACAAAAATCTGAATAACAGACTACCTTACATAATGACAAGGCTACAATACATTGGAGTAACAAAAATCTCAACGACAGACTACCTTCCATAATGACAAGGCTACCATCCATTGGAGTAACAAAAATCTCGATAACAGACTACCTTCCATAGTTATAAGGTTACCATCCATTGGGGTAGCAAAAATCTCGACAACAGACTACCTTCCATAATTACAAGGATACCATCCATTAACATAAAAAAACACTCGATAATAGACTACCTTCCATAATGACAAGGCTACCATCCATTGGAGTAAAAAAATCTCGACAAAAGACTACCTTCCATAATGACAAGGCTACCATCCATTGGAGTAACAAAAATATGAACAACAAACTACCTTGCATAATGACAAGGCTATCATCCATTTGAGTAACAAAGATATCTACAATAGACTACCTTCAATAATGACAAATCTACCATCCATTGGAGTAACAAAAATGTCAACAAAAGACTACCTTCCATAATGACAAGGCTACCATCCATTAGAGTAGCAAAAATATCGAAAACAGACTACCTTACATAATGACAAGGCTGCCATCCATTGGAGTAACAAAAATCTCAACGACAGAATACCTTCCATAATTACAAGTCTACCATCCATTGGAGTAAAAGAATTCTATACAATAGACTACCTTCTATAATGACAAGGCTATCATTCATTGGAGTAACAAAGATATCAATAACAAACTACCTTCAATAATGACAAGGCTACCATCCATTGGAGTAACAAAAACCTCGACAAAATACTACCTTCCACACTGACAAGGTTACCATCCATTAGAATAACAAAAATCTCGACAACAGAGTATCTTCCATAATGATAAGGCTATCATCCATTGGAGTAACAAAAATTTGAACAACAGACTACCTTACATAATGACAAGGCTACAATCCATTGGAGTAACAAAAATCTCAACAACAAACTACCTTCCATAATGACAAGGCTAACATCCATTAGAGTAACAAAAATCTCGACAACATACTACCTTCCATAATTACAAGACTACCATCCATTGGGGTAACAAAAATCTAGACTATAGACTATCTTCCATAATGACAGGGCTACCATCCATTGGAGTAACAAAAATATGAACAACAGACAACGTTGCATAATCACAAGGGTATCATCCATTGGAGTAACAAAAATCTCGACAATAGACTACCTTCCATAATTAAAGGCTACCATCCATTGGGGTAACAAAAATCTCGACAATAGAGTACCTTCCATAATGACAAGGCTACCATCCATTGGAATAACAAAAATCTCGACTACAGACTATCTTCCATAATGACAAGGCTACCATCCATTGGAGTAACAAAAATCTGAACAACAGACTAACTTACATAATGACAAGGCTACAATTTATTGGAGTAATAGAAATCTCAACGACATACTACCTTCCTTAATGACAAGGTTACCATCCATTGGAGTAACAAAAATCTCTACAACAGACTACCTTCCATAATTACAAGTCTACCATCCATTGGGGTAAAAAATATCTCGACAACAAACTACCTTCCATAATGACAAGGCTACCATCCATTGGAGTAAAAAAAATATCAACAACAGACTACCTTCCATAATGACAAGGCTACCATCCATTGGAGTAACAAAAATCTAGACAACAGACTACCTTCCATAATGACAAGGCTACCATCCTTTGGAGTAAATAAAATCTCAACAACAGACTACCTTCCATAGTGACAAGGCTACAATCCATTGGAGTAACAAAAATCTCGACAACAGACTACCTTCCATAATGACAAGGTTACCATCCATTGGAGTAACAAAAATATGAACAACAGACTACCTTGCATAATGACAAGGCTATCATCCATTGGAGTAACAAAGATATCGACAATAGACTACCTTTAATAATGACAAGGCTACCATCCATTGGAGTAACAAAAATCTCGACAAAAGACTACCTTCCACACTAACAAGGTTACAATCCATTGGAATAAAAAAAATCTCGACTACACACTATCTTCCATAATGACAAGGCTACCATCCATTGGACTAACAAAAATCTGAATAACAGACTACCTTACATAATGACAAGGCTACAATACATTGGAGTAACAAAAATCTCAACGACAGACTACCTTCCATAATGACAAGACTACCATCCATTGGAGTAACAAAAATCTCGACAACAGACTACCTTCCATAATTACAAGGTTACCATCCATTGGAATAACAAAAATCTCGACTACAGACTATCTTCCATAATGACAAGGTTACCATCCATTAGAGTAACAAAAATCTGAAGAACAGACTACCTTACATAATGACAAGGCTACAATCCATTGGAGTAACAGAAATCTCAATGACAGACTACCTTCCATAATGACAAGGCTACCATCCATTGGAGTAACAAAAATCTCGACAACAGACTTCCTTCCATAATTACAAGTCTACCATCCATTGGGGTAAAAAATATCTCGACAACAAACTACCTTCCATAATGACAAGGCTACCATCCATTGGAGTAAAAAAAATATCAACAACAGACTACCTTCCATAATGACAAGGCTACCATCCATTGGAGTAACAAAAATCTCGACAACAGACTACCTTCCATAATGACAAGGCTACCATCCTTTGGAGTAAAGAAAATCTCAACAACAGACTACCTTCCATAGTGACAAGGCTACAATCCATTGGAGTAACAAAAATCTCGACAACAGACTACCTTCCATAATGACAAGGTTACCATCCATTGGAGTAACAAAAATATGAACAACAGACTACCTTGCATAATGACAAGGCTATCATCCATTGGAGTAACAAAGATATCGACAATAGACTACCTTTAATAATGACAAGGCTACCATCCATTGGAGTAACAAAAATCTCGACAAAAGACTACCTTCCACACTAACAAGGTTACAATCCATTGGAATAAAAAAAATCTCGACGACAGACTACCTTCCATAATGACAAGACTACCATCCATTGGAGTAACAAAAATCTCGACAACAGACTACCTTCCATAATTACAAGGTTACCATCCATTGGAATAACAAAAATCTCGACTACAGACTATCTTCCATAATGACAAGGTTACCATCCATTAGAGTAACAAAAATCTGAACAACAGACTACCTTACATAATGACAAGGCTACAATCCATTGGAGTAACAGAAATCTCAATGACAGACTACCTTCCATAATGACAAGGCTACCATCCATTGGAGTAACAAAAATCTCTACAATAGACTACCTTCCATAATTACAAGTCTACCATCCATTGGGGTAAAAAATATCTCGACAACAAACTACCTTCCATAATGACAAGGCTACCATCCATTGGAGTAAAAAAAATATCAACAACAGACTACCTTCCATAATGACAAGGCTACCATCCATTGGAGTAACAAAAATCTCGACAACAGACTACCTTCCATAATGACAAGGCTACCATCCTTTGGAGTAAAGAAAATCTCAACAACAGACTACCTTCCATAGTGACAAGGCTACAATCCATTGGAGTAACAAAAATCTCGACAACAGACTACCTTCCATAATGACAAGGTTACCATCCATTGGAGTAACAAAAATATGAACAACAGACTACCTTGCATAATGACAAGGCTATCATCCATTGGAGTAACAAAGATATCGACAATAGACTACCTTTAATAATGACAAGGCTACCATCCATTGGAGTAACAAAAATCTCGACAAAAGACTACCTTCCACACTGACAAGGTTACAATCCATTGGAATAAAAAAAATCTCGACTACACACTATCTTCCATAATGACAAGGCTACCATCCATTGGACTAACAAAAATCTGAATAACAGACTACCTTACATAATGACAAGGCTACAATACATTGGAGTAACAAAAATCTCAACGACAGACTACCTTCCATAATGACAAGACTACCATCCATTGGAGTAACAAAAATCTCGACAACAGACTACCTTCCATAATTACAAGGTTACCATCCATTGGAATAACAAAAATCTCGACTACAGACTATCTTCCATAATGACAAGGTTACCATCCATTAGAGTAACAAAAATCTGAACAACAGACTACCTTACATAATGACAAGGCTACAATCCATTGGAGTAACAGAAATCTCAATGACAGACTACCTTCCATAATGACAAGGCTACCATCCATTGGAGTAACAAAAATCTCGACAACAGACTTCCTTCCATAATTACAAGTCTACCATCCATTGGGGTAAAAAATATCTCGACAACAAACTACCTTCCATAATGACAAGGCTACCATCCATTGGAGTAAAAAAAATCTCAACAACAGACTACCTTCCATAATGACAAGTCTACCATCCGTTGGAGTAACAAAAATCTCGACAACAGACTACCTTCCATAATGACAAGGCTACCATCCATTGGAGTAAAGAAAATCTCAACAACAGACTACCTTCCATAGTGACATAGCTACAATCCATTGGAGTAACAAAAATCTCGACAACAGACTACCTTACATAATGACAAGGTTACCATCCATTGGAGTAACAAAAATATGAACATTAGACTACCTTGCATAATGACAAGGCTATCATCCATTGGAGTAACAAAGATATCGACAATAGACTACCTTTAATAATGACAAGGCTACCATCCATTGGAGTAACAAAAATCTCGACAAAAGACTACCTTCCACACTGACAAGGTTACAATCCATTGGAATAAAAAAAATTTCGACTACACACTATCTTCCATAATGACAAGGCTACTATCCATTGGACTAACAAAAATCTGAATAACAGACTACCTTACATAATGACAAGGCTACAATACATTGGAGTAACAAAAATCTCAATGACAGACTACCTTCCATAATGACAAGGCTACCATCCATTGGAGTAACGAAAATCTCGACAATAGACTATCTTCCATAATGATAAGGCTATCATCCATTGGAGTAACAAAAATTTGAACAACAGACCACCTTACATAATGACAAGGATACAATCCATTGGAGTAACAAAAATCTCAACAACAGACTACCTTCCATAATGACAAGGCTAACATCCATTAGAGTAACAAAAATCTCGTCAACATACTACCTTCCATAATTACAAGGCTACCATCCATTGGGGTAACAAAAATCTAGACAACAGACTATCTTCCATAATGACAGGGCTACCATCCATTGAAGTAACAAAAATATGAACAACAGACAACGTTGCATAATCACAAGGCTATCATCCATTGGAGTAACAAAGCTATCGACAATAGACTACCTTCAATAATGACAAGGCTACCATCCATTGGAGTAACAAAAATCTCGATAAAAGACTACCTTCCATACTGACAAGGTTACCATCCATTGGAATAACAAAAATCTCGACTACAGACTATCTTCCATAATGACAAGGCTACCATCCATTAGAGTAACAAAAATATGAACAACAAACTACCTTACATAATGACAAGGCTACAATCCATTGGAATAACAGAAATCTCAATGTCAGACTACCCTCCATAATGACAAGGTTACCATCCATTGGAGTAACAAAAATCTCGACAACAAACTTCCTTCCATAATTACAAGTCTACCATCCATTGGGGTAAAAAAAATCTCGACAACAAACTACCTTCCATAATGACAAGTCTACCATCCATTGGAGTAAAAAAAGTCTCAACAACAGAGTACCTTCCATAATGACAAGGCTACCATCCATTGGAGTACAAAAAATTTCGACAACAGACTACCATCCATAATGACAAGGCTACCATCCATTGGAGTAAAGAAAATCTCAACAACAGACTACCTTCCATAGTGACAAGGCTACAATCCATTGGAGTAACAAAAATCTCGACAACAGACTACCTTCCATAATGACAAGGTTACCATCCATTGGAGTAACAAAAATATGAACAACAGACTACCTTGCATAATGACAAGGCTATCATCCATTGGAGTAACAAAGATATCGACAATAAACTACCTTTAATAATTACAAGGCTACCATCCATTAGAGTAACAAAAATATCGACAAAAGACTACCTTCCACACTGACAAGGTTACAATCCATTGGAATAAAAAAAATCTCGACTACACACTATCTTCCATAATGACATGGCTACCATACATTGGACTAACATAAATCTAAATAACAGACTACCTTACATAATGACAAGGCTACAATACATTGGAGTAACAAAAATCTCAACGACAGACTACCTTCCATAATGACAAGGCTACCATCCATTGGAGTAACAAAAATCTCGACAACAGACTATCTTCCATAATTACAAGGCTACAATCCATTGGGGTAACAAAAATCTCGACAACAGACTACCTTCCATAATGACAAGCCTACCATCCATTGTAGTAAAAAAAATCTTGACAACAGACTACCTTCCATAATGACAAGGCTACCATCCATTGGAGTAACAAAAATATGAACAATAGACTACCTTTCATAATGACAAAGATATCATCCATTGGAGTAACAAAGATATCGACAATAGACTACCTTCAATAATGACAAGTCTACCATCCATTGGAGTAACAAAAATCTCGACAAAAGACTACCTTCCATCTTGACAAGATTACCATCCATTGGAATAACAAAATTCTCGACAATAGACTACCTACCATAATGACAAGGCTACCATCCATTGGAGTAATAAAAATCTCGATAAAAAACTACCTCCCATAATTATAAGGCTACCATCCATTGGAATAACAAAAATCTCGACAATAGACTACCTCTCATAAAGACAAGGCTACCATCCATTGGAGTAACAAAAATCTCGATAAAAGACTACCTGCCATACTGGCAAGGTTACCATCCATTGGAATAACAAAAATCTCGACTACATACTATCTTCCATAATGACAAGGCTACCATCCATTGGAGTAACAAAAATCTGAACAACAGGCTACCTTACATAATGACTAGGCTACAATCTATTGGAGTAACAAAAATCTCAATGACAGACTACCTTCCATAATGACAAGGTTACCATCCATTGGAGTAACAAAAATCTCGACAACAGACTTCCTTCCATAATTACAAGGCTACCATCCATTGGGGTAACAAAAATCTCGACAAAAGTCTGCCTTCCATAATGACAAGGCTACCATCCATTGGAGTAAAAAAAATCTCAACAACAGACTACCTTCCATAATGACAAGGCTACCATCCATTGAAGTAACAAAAATCTCGACAACAAACTACCTTCCATAATGACAAGGCTACCATCCATTGAGTAAAGAAAATCTCAACAACAGACTACCTTCCATAATGACAAGGCTACCATCCATTGGAGTAAAAAAAATATTAACAACATACTACCTTCCATAATGACAAGGCTACAATCCATTGGAGTAACAAAAATATGAACAACAGACTACCTTGCATAATGACAAGGCTATCATCCATTGGAGTAACAAAGATATCGACAATAGACTACCATCAATAATGACAAGGCTACCATCCATTGGAGTAACCAAAATCTCGACAAAAGACTACCTTCCATACTGACAAGGTTACCATCTATTGGAATAATAAACATCTCGACTATAGACTATCTTCCATAATGACAAGGCTACCATCGATTGGAGTAACAAAAATCTGAACAACAGACTACCTTACGTAATAACAAGGCTACAATCCATTGGAGTAACAAAAATCTCAACGATAGACTACCTTCCATAATGACAAGGTTACCATCCATTGGAGTAACAAAAATCTCGACAACAAACTTCCTTCCATAATTACAAGGCTACCATCCATTGGGGTAACAAAAATCTCAACAATAGACTACCTTCCATAATGACAAGGCTACCATCCATTGGAATAACAAAAATCTCGACTACAGACTATCTTCCATAATGACAAGGCTACCATCCATTGGAGTAACAAAAATCTGAACAACAGACTAACTTAAATAATGACAAGGCTATAATTTATTGGAGTAACAGAAATCTCAACGACATACTACCTTCCTTAATGACAAGGTTACCATCCATTGGAGTAACAAAAATCTCGACAACAGACTACCTTCCATAATTACAAGGCTACCATCCATTGGGGTAACAAAAATCTCAACAACAGACTACCTTCTATAATGACAAGGCTACCATCCATTGGAGTAAAAAAAATCTCAACAACAGACTACCTTCCATAATGACAAGGCTACCATCCATTGGAGTAACAAAAATATGAACAACAGACTACCTTGCATAATGACAAGGCTATCATCCATTCGAGTAACAAAGATATCGACAATAGACTACCTTCAATAATGACAAGGTTACCATCCATTGGAGTAACAAAAATCTCGATAAAAGACTACCTTCCATACTGACAAGGTTACCATCCATTGGAGTAACAAAAATCTGAACAACAGACTACCTTACATAATGACAAGGCTACAATCCAGAGGAGTAACAGAAATCTCAACGACAGACTACCTTCCATAATAACAAGGTTACCATCCATTAGAGTAACAAAAATATGAACAACAGACTACCTTGCATAATGACAAGGCTATCATCCATTGGAGTAACAAAGATATCGACAATAGACTACCTTTAATAATTACAAGGCTACCATCCATTAGAGTAACAAAAATATCGACAAAAGACTACCTTCCACACTGACAAGGTTACAATCCATTGGAATAAAAAAAATCTCGACTACACACTATCTTCCATAATGACATGGCTACCATACATTGGACTAACATAAATCTAAATAACAGACTACCTTACATAATGACAAGGCTACAATACATTGGAGTAACAAAAATCTCAACGACAGACTACCTTCCATAATGACAAGGCTACCATCCATTGGAGTAACAAAAATCTCGACAACAGACTACCTTCCATAATTACAAGGCTACAATCCATTGGGGTAACAAAAATCTCGACAACAGACTACCTTCCATAATGACAAGCCTACCATCCATTGTAGTAAAAAAAATCTTGACAACAGACTACCTTCCATAATGACAAGGCTACCATCCATTGGAGTAACAAAAATATGAACAATAGACTACCTTTCATAATGACAAGGATATCATCCATTGGAGTAACAAAGATATCGACAATAGACTACCTTCAATAATGACAAGTCTACCATCCATTGGAGTAACAAAAATCTCGACAAAAGACTACCTTCCATCTTGACAAGATTACCATCCATTGGAATAACAAAATTCTCGACAATAGACTACCTACCATAATGACAAGGCTACCATCCATTGGAGTAATAAAAATCTCGATAAAAAACTACCTCCCATAATTATAAGGCTACCATCCATTGGAATAACAAAAATCTCGACAATAGACTACCTCTCATAAAGACAAGGCTACCATCCATTGGAGTAACAAAAATCTCGATAAAAGACTACCTGCCATACTGGCAAGGTTACCATCCATTGGAATAACAAAAATCTCGACTACATACTATCTTCCATAATGACAAGGCTACCATCCATTGGAGTAACAAAAATCTGAACAACAGGCTACCTTACATAATGACTAGGCTACAATCTATTGGAGTAACAAAAATCTCAATGACAGACTACCTTCCATAATGACAAGGTTACCATCCATTGGAGTAACAAAAATCTCGACAACAGACTTCCTTCCATAATTACAAGGCTACCATCCATTGGGGTAACAAAAATCTCGACAAAAGTCTGCCTTCCATAATGACAAGGCTACCATCCATTGGAGTAAAAAAAATCTCAACAACAGACTACCTTCCATAATGACAAGGCTACCATCCATTGAAGTAACAAAAATCTCGACAACAAACTACCTTCCATAATGACAAGGCTACCATCCATTGAGTAAAGAAAATCTCAACAACAGACTACCTTCCATAATGACAAGGCTACCATCCATTGGAGTAAAAAAAATATTAACAACATACTACCTTCCATAATGACAAGGCTACAATCCATTGGAGTAACAAAAATATGAACAACAGACTACCTTGCATAATGACAAGGCTATCATCCATTGGAGTAACAAAGATATCGACAATAGACTACCATCAATAATGACAAGGCTACCATCCATTGGAGTAACCAAAATCTCGACAAAAGACTACCTTCCATACTGACAAGGTTACCATCTATTGGAATAATAAACATCTCGACTACAGACTATCTTCCATAATGACAAGGCTACCATCGATTGGAGTAACAAAAATCTGAACAACAGACTACCTTACGTAATAACAAGGCTACAATCCATTGGAGTAACAAAAATCTCAACGATAGACTACCTTCCATAATGACAAGGTTACCATCCATTGGAGTAACAAAAATCTCGACAACAAACTTCCTTCCATAATTACAAGGCTACCATCCATTGGGGTAACAAAAATCTCGACAATAGACTACCTTCCATAATGACAAGGCTACCATCCATTGGAATAACAAAAATCTGAACAACAGACTAACTTAAATAATGACAAGGCTATAATTTATTGGAGTAACAGAAATCTCAACGACATACTACCTTCCTTAATGACAAGGTTACCATCCATTGGAGTAACAAAAATCTCGACAACAGACTACCTTCCATAATTACAAGGCTACCATCCATTGGGGTAACAAAAATCTCAACAACAGACTACCTTCTATAATGACAAGGCTACCATCCATTGGAGTAAAAAAAATCTCAACAACAGACTACCTTCCATAATGACAAGGCTACCATCCATTGGAGTAACAAAAATATGAACAACAGACTACCTTGCATAATGACAAGGCTATCATCCATTCGAGTAACAAAGATATCGACAATAGACTACCTTCAATAATGACAAGGTTACCATCCATTGGAGTAACAAAAATCTCGATAAAAGACTACCTTCCATACTGACAAGGTTACCATCCATTGGAGTAACAAAAATCTGAACAACAGACTACCTTACATAATGACAAGGCTACAATCCAGAGGAGTAACAGAAATCTCAACGATGGACTACCTTCCATAATAACAAGGTTACCATCCATTAGAGTAACAAAAATCTCGACAACAGACTATCTTCCATAATTACAAAGCTACCAACCATTGGAGTATTAAAAATATAAACAACAAACTACCTTACATAATGACAAGGCTACAATCCATTGGACTAACAAAAATGTCAACGACATACTACCTTCCATAATGATAATGTTACCATCCATTGGAGTAACAAAAATCTCGACAACCGACTACCTTCCATAATTACAAGGCTGCCATCCATTGGAGTAACAAAAATCTCAACAACAGACTACCTTCCATAATTACAAGGCTACCATCCATTAGGGTAAAAAAAATCTCGACAACAGACTACCTTCCATAATTATAAGTCTACCATCCATGGGGTAACAAAAATCTCCATAACAGACTACCTTCCATAATGACAAGGCTACCATCCATTGGAGTAAAAAAAATATCAACAACAGACTACCTTCCATAATGACAAGGCTACCATCCATTAGAGTATAAAAAATATGAACAACAGACTACGTTGCATAATGACAAGGCTATCATCCATTGGAGTAACAAAGATATCGACAATAGACTACCTTCAATAAGGACAATGCTACCATCCATTAGAGTTACAAAAATCTCGATAAAAGACTACCTTCCATACTGACAAGGTTACCATCCATTGGAATAACAAAAATCTCGACTACAGACTATCTTCCATAATGACGAGGCTACCATCCATTGGAGTAACAAAAATCTGAACAATTGACTACCTTACATAATGACAAGACTACAATCCATTGGTGTAACAGAAATATCAATGACAGACTACCTTCCATATTGACAAGGTTACCATCCATTGGAGTAACAAAAATCTTGAGAATAGACTACCTTCCATAATTACAAGGTTACCATCCATTGGGGTAACAAAAATCTCAACAACAGACTACATTCCATAATGACAAGGCTACCATCCACTGGAGTAAAAAAAATCTCAACAACAAACTACCTTCCATAATGACAAGGCTACCATCCATTGGAGTAACAAAAATATGAACAACAGACTACCTTGCATAATGACAAGGCTATCATCCATTGGAGTAACAAAGATATCGACAATAGAATACCTTCAATAATGATAAGGCGACCAACCATTGGAGTAACAAAAAACTCGACAAAAGCCTACCTTCCATACTGACAAGGTTACCATCCATTGGAATAACAAAAATCTCGACTATAGGCTATCTTCCATAATGACAAGGCTACCATCCATTGGAGTAACAAAAATATGAACAATAGACTACCTTACATAATGACAAGGCTACAATCCATTGTAGTAAAAAAAATATGAACAACATACTACCTTGCATAATGACAATGTTACCATCCATTGGAGTAACAAAAATCTCGACAACCGACTACCTTCAATAATTACAAGGCTACCATCCATTGGAGTAACAAAAATCTCAATAACAGACTACCTTCCATAATTACAAGGCTACCATCCATTGGGGTAACAAAAATCTCGACAACAGACTACCTTCCATAATTACAAGTCTACCATCAATGGGGTAACAAAAATCTCGATAACAGACTACCTTCTATAATGACAAGGCTACCATCCATTGGAGTAAAAAAAATATCAACAACAGACTACCTTCCGTAATGACAAGGCTATCATCCATTAGAGTATCAAAAATATGAACAACAGACTACGTTGCATAATGAAAAGGCTATCATCCATTGGAGTAACAAAGATATCGCTAATAGACTACCTTCCATAATGACAAGGCTATCATCCATTGGAGTAACAAAGATATCGACAACATACTACCTTCCATACTGACAAGGTTACCATCCATTGGAATAACAAAAATCTCGACTATAGACTATCTTCCATAATCACAAGGCTACCATCCATTGGAGTAACAAAAATATGAACAATAAACTACCTTACATAATGACAAGGCTACAATCCATTATAGTAACAAAAATATGAACAACAGACTACCTTGCATAATGACAAGGATATCATCCATTAGAGTAACAAAGATATCGACAATAGACAACCTTCAATAATGATAAGGCTACCATCCATTGGAGTAACAAAAATATCGACTACAGAATACCTTCCATGCTCACAAGTTTACCATCCATTAGAATAACAAAAATCTCGACTACAGACTATCATCCATAATGACAAGGCTACCATCCACTGGAGTAACAAAAATATGAACAACAGACTACCTTACATAATGACAAGGCTACAATCCATTGGAGTAACAGAAATCTCAACGACCGACTACCTTCCATAATGACAAGGCTACCATCCATTGGGGTAACAAAAATCTCGACAATAGACTACCTTCCATAATTACAAGGCTACCATCCTTAGAGTATCAAAAATATGAACAACATACTACGTTGCATAATGACAAGGCTATCATCCATTGGAGTAACAAAGATATCGATAATAAACTACCTTCAATAATGACAAGGCTACCATCCATTGGAGTAACAAAAATCTCGATAAAAGACTACCTTCCATACTGACAAGGTTACCATCCATTGGAATAAATAAAATCTCGACTACAGACTATCTTCCATAATGACGAGGATACCATCCATTGGATTAACAAAAATCTGAACAATTGACTACCTTACATAATGACAAGACTACAATCCATTGGAGTAACAGAAATCTCAATGACAGACTACCTTCCATATTGACAAGGTTACCATCCATTGGAGTAACAAAAATCTTGACAACAGACTACCTTCCATAATTATAAGGTTACCATCCATTGGGGTAACAGAAATCTCAACAACAGACTACCTTCCATAATGACAAGGCTACCATCAATTGGAGTAAAAAAATCTCAACAACAAACTACCTTCCATAATGACAAGGCTACCATCCATTGGAGTAACAAAAATATGAACAACAGACTACCTTGCATAATGACAAGGCTATCATCCACTGGAGTAACAAAGATATCGACAATAGACTACCTTCAATAATGATAAGGCTACCAACCATTGGAGTAACAAAAAACTCGACAAAAGACTACCTTCCATACTGACAAGGTTACCATCCATTGGAATAACAAAAATCTCGACTATAGACTATCTTCCATAATGACAAGGCTACCATCCATTGGAGTAACAAAAATATTAACAATAGACTACCTTACATAATGACAAGGCTACAATCCATTGTAGTAACAAAAATATGAACAACAGACTACCTTGCATAATGACAAGGATATCATCTAGTAGAGTAACAAAGATATCGACAATAGACTACCTTCAATAATGATAAGGCTACCATCCATTGGAGTAACAAAAATCTCGACTACAGAATACCTTCCATGCTGACAAGTTTACCATCCATTGGAATAACAAAAATCTCGACTACACACTATCATCCATAATGACAAGGCTACCATCCACTGGAGTAACAAAAATAAGAACAACAGACTACCTTACATAATGACAAGGCTACAATCCATTGGAGTAACAGAAATCTCAACGACCGACTACCTTCCATAATGACAAGGCTACAATCCATTGGAGTAACAAAAATCTCGACAACAGACTACCTTCCATAGTTACAAGGCTACCATCCAATGGGGTAATAAAAATCTCGACAATAGACTACCTCCCATAATTACAAGGATACCATCCATTAGCGTAAAAAAACACTCGATAATAGACTACCTTCCATAATGACAAGGCTACCATCCATTGGAGTAAAAAAAATCTCGACAAAAGACTACCTTCCATAATGACAAGCCTACCATCCATTGGAGTAACAAAAATATGAACAACAAACTACCTTGCAAAATGACAAGGCTATCATCCATTGGAGTAACAAAGATATCTACAATAGACTACCTTCAATAATGACAAATCTACCAACCATTGGAGTAACAAAAATGTTGACAAAAGACTACCTTCCATAATGACAAGGCTACTATCCATTAGAGTAGCAAAAATCTCGACAACAGACTACCTTACATAATGACAAGGCTGCCATCCATTGGATTAACAAAGATATCGATAACAAACTACCTTCAAAAATGACAAGGCTACCATCCATTGGAGTAAAAAAACCTCGACAAAATACTACCTTCCACACTGACAAGGTTACCATCCATTGGAATAACAAAAATCTCGACAACAGACTATCTTCCATAATGATAAGGCTATCATCCATTGGAGTAACAAAAATCTAAACAACAGACTACCTTACATAATGCCAAGGCTACAATCCATTGGAGTAACAAAAATCTCAACAACAAACTACCTTCCATAATGACAAGGCTAACATCCATTAGAGTAACAAAAATCTCGACAACAGACTATCTTCCATAATTACAAAGCTACCATCCATTGGAGTATTAAAAATCTGAACAACAAACTACCTTACATAATGACAAGGCTACAATCCATTGGACTAACAAAAATGTCAACGACAGACTACCTTCCATAATGATAATGTTACCATCCATTGGAGTAACAAAAATCTCGACAACCGACTACCTTCCATAATTACAAGGCTACCATCCATTGGAGTAACAAAAATCTCAACAACAGACTACCTTCCATAATTACAAGGCTACCATCCATTAGGGTAACAAAAATCTCGACAACAGACTACCTTCCATAATTACAAGTCTACCATCCATGGGGTAACAAAAATCTCGATAACAGACTACCTTCCATAATGACAAGGCTACCATCCATTGGAGTAAAAAAAATATCAACAACAGACTACCTTCCATAATCACAAGGCTACCATCCATTAGAGTATCAAAAATATGAACAACAGACTACGTTGCATAATGACAAGGCTATCATCCATTGGAGTAACAAAGATATCGACAATAGACTACCTTCAATAATGACAAGGCTACCATCCATTGGAGTAACAAAAATCTCGATAAAAGACTACCTTCCATACTGACAAGGTTACCATCCATTGGAATAACAAAAATCTCGACTACAGACTATCTTCCATAATGACGAGGCTACCATCCATTGGAGTAACAAAAATCTGAACAATTGACTACCTTACATAATGACAAGACTACAATCCATTGGAGTAACAGAAATATCAATGACAGACTACCTTCCATATTGACAAGGTTACCATCCATTTCAGTAACAAAAATCTTGACAACAGAATACCTTCTATAATTACATGGTTTCCATCCATTGGGGTAACAAAAATCTCAACAACAGACTACATTCCATAATGACAAGGCTACCATCCACTGGAGTAAAAAAAATCTCAACAACAAACTACCTTCCATAATGACAAGGCTACCATCCATTGGAGTAACAAAAATATGAACAACAGACTACCTTGCATAATGAATGGCTATCATCCACTGGAGTAACAAAGATATTGACAATAGACTACCTTCAATAATGATAAGGCGACCAACCATTGGAGTAACAAAAAACTCGACAAAAGCCTACCTTCCATACTGACAAGGTTACCATCCATTGGAATAACAAAAATCTCGACTATAGACTATCTTCCATAATGACAAGGCTACCATCCATTGGAGTAACAAAAATATGAACAATAGACTACCTTACATAATGACAAGGCTACAATCCATTGTAGTAAAAAAAATATGAACAACAGACTACCTTGCATAATGACAATGTTACCATCCATTGGAGTAACAAAAATCTCGACAACCGACTACCTTCCATAATTACAAGGCTACCATCCATTGGAGTAACAAAAATCTCAATAACAGACTACCTTCCATAATTACAAGGCTACCATCCATTGGGGTAACAAAAATCTCGACAACAGACTACCTTCCATAATTACAAGTCTACCATCCATGGGGTAACAAAAATCTCGATAACAGACTACCTTCCATAATGACAAGGATACCATCCATTGGAGTAAAAAAAATATCAACAACAGACTACCTTCCATAATGACAAGGCTACCATCCATTGGAGTAACAAAGATATCGACAACATACTACCTTCCATACTGACAAGGTTACCATCCATTGGAATAACAAAAATCTCGACTATAGACTATCTTCCATAATGACAAGGCTACCATCCATTGGAGTAACAAAAATATGAACAATAGACTACCTTACAAATTGACAAGGCTACAATCCATTGTAGTAACAAAAATATGAACAACAGACTACCTTGCATAATGACAAGGATATCATCCATTAGAGTAACAAAGATATCGACAATAGACAACCTTCAATAATGATAAGGCTACCATCCATTGGAGTAACAAAAATCTCGACTACAAAATACCTTCCATGCTGACAAGTTTACCATCCATTAGAATAACAAAAATCTCGACTACAGACTATCATCCATAATGACAAGGCTACCATCCACTGGAGTAACAAAAATATGAACAACAGACTACCTTACATAATGACAATGCTACAATCCATTGGAGTAACAGAATTCTCAACGATCGACTACCTTCCATAATGACAAGGCTACCATCCATTGGGGTAACAAAAAACTCGACAATAGACTACCTTCCATAATTACAAGGCTACCATCCTTAGAGTATAAAAAATATGAACAACAGACTACGTTGCATAATGACAAGGCTATCATCCATTGGAGTAACAAAGATATCGACAATAGACTACCTTCAATAATGACAAGGCTACCATCCATTGGAGTAACAAAAATCTCGATAAAAGACTACCTTCCATACTGACAAGGTTACCATCCATTAGAATAAAAAAAATCTCGACTACAGACTATCTGTAACACCCCAGTTTCAATTGTTTGATTTATTTAATTGAGAAATTATTTTATTAGAATTAATAAAATGAAAAGGAATTATTTATTTTGGAATATTGGAAGAAAATAAAAGAAATAAGAAATATGGGTTTCTTTTAAGTTATTGGGCTTGGAGGTTGTTAGTAAAGAGTGGGGTGCAAGAGAAATAAAGATATGTTTTGGAACTTAAGCTATTTTTATCATTATTCACGATAACACAGAGTTTTGGAAATTTGGGGAAATAGAGCTCTGAAGGTGAGAAGAACGAAGAACATTGCTCAAGAACTCAAGCTGCAATTTGATAAGGTAAGGGGGGCTAATACTCAATTTACTTTTGCTTATGGGTTTATGTACGGTTGATTTGGGTAATCGTAGGGAGAAACCCCAATTATTAGATGTTATTAGGGATTGATACCCTTAGGATTGAACTTTGTTAGAAAAGGTTTAAGTTCCCGATTTTTATGAATCAATTAGGGATTTTAGGTTCCTATGATGGATTGGATGTCTTTGTACTATGTTGCACCGCCGTAGAGAGGTATTTTCGTGCAAAAATATGGGTATATGAGCTGCTGCAAAAACAGAAAAATTGGGTTCGCACTCATCAACACGGGCGCGTTGATTTACGCGGGCACCCGTGTTGATTCACTATAATGATGATGAAAATGTGTTTTCTGGCCATAATTCAACACGGGCGTGTTGATTAACACGGGCGCCCGTGTTGATTCACTGTGTTGGCATAAAAATGGGTTTTCTGGGCACAATTCAACACGGGCCGTGTTGATTTACACGGGCGCCCGTGTTGATCCCCTGTATTGTCAAAAAAACGTGTTTTCTGGACACATTTCCACACGGGCAGTGTTGTTTTACACGGGCACCCGTGTTAAACCTCCTGTGTTGGTTTTTAAACTATGTTTTCTGTGCATGCTGTTATGTACGGATTGATCCGGTTTTGATGTGCAGTGTTTGACATGTTTTGAATGTGTGTTTATTGATTTCCTAGTGTTGATTGATGCATGTATGGAATAACGATTGTATGTTATGATACCAACACTATGTGGATTTTATTGTCATGCTTTTAGATGATGTTGTCAAGCATGAATTATGATATAACTTGATATGATTGATGTTTAATAGTATGCTGAGTGATTACATGCTATTCATATCATGTTATATTTGATATTGTTGATGTTGCATGATATGTCGATTGATGATAATAGTATGCTGAGTGTTACATACTTTACATATCATGTTGCATTTGTTAATTCCCATTGTGTGGAATTAACATGGTGGCCAATATATGTGTCCGCGATTTAATGGAACGTTGAGGTGGTAGCCGTGTCCGCGATATAATGGAACAGTGAGTTATCCGTGACCCGAGATTTAATGGGGCGGTAAAGTGGTACCACATGCATGGGTGTGTTGCATAACATTGAATATGACATGAATGGATGATTTTTCCAATGTTGTATTTGATTGATTGTATGCATGTATTGTTACTAAATTGTTAACGATGTTTGATGTTAACTATAAGCATGAAAAGTAAGATATGATGAATATGTAAATTGTAAAGGTTTTTGTAACCTATAAAACATGCTAAATGTTGGGTGATGCTTATGGTTTCCTGAGTTGATTGTTATGAACGTATAATCAAATGTATAGTTGAGATGCTCACCCTTACTGTTGAATATTTCAGATTGAGGAGCTTCGTTCAGGTGCTTGGCGAAGGCTTGTCATTTCTAGTTTATTTCCGTTTTAGTATTGTCCGGGTCATGCTCTGGTAGTTGTAACTCCGGGAACGTTTGTTTGTCGAGCTGCTTTAGTCAGACTCGTTTATTTCCCTTTGTTTGTTATAATATGAGATTGATATTTTCCAGGTGTTAATCCCTGATGATTTTGAAATATTATAACATTGGTTTTATTAATTAAATTATTCCGCTGTGTAAACATGTATGAGTTACTACTATGATTATGCATGACAGGAACTTGTTTTTATTAAAAGAGAATTGTGACATCCTCGTTGATACATGTACTCTGAAATTATAATTTTAATTATTCGCGAAAATTTATTCGGGGTTTTTAGAGGGTGTTACAATAGTGGTATCAGAGCATAGTCGGTCGTTGTGACCAGAGTCTTGAGTCAGTCATTCCTTTTGTATGCGACTAGTGCAAGGTAACACTGTCGATACTGTATTCTGATGAAGGGTATGTTTTAATTCTCAGGAATATGGCTGGAAGAGGTAACGGACGAAATGATGCTGCACTCGCTGAGGCCTTGGGGATGTTAGCTGGTGTACTTGCTGGAAACCCAACTGGAGGCGTGATTGGTGCTGATAGGCAATTGGGAAACTTCCAAAGGAACAATCCTCCGTTGTTCAAAGGTACACATGACCCTGAAGGTGCTCAGAAGTGGCTGAAGGAAATCGAAAGGATTTTCCGTGTAATTGATTGTGCTGAAGATCTGAAAGTCAGATATGGTACGCATATGTTGGCAGAAGAAGCCGACGACTGGTGGGTTGCAACAAGGACTGAAATGGTTAAGGATGGAGAGGCACTGACTTGGGATAACTTCAGAAGGGCTTTTCTGAGGAGGTACTTTCCTGAAGATGTTCGGGGAAGAAAGGAAATTGAGTTTTTGGAGCTTAAGCAGGGCAATCTGACTGTTAGTGAGTATGCTACTAAGTTCACTGAGCTGGCAAAGTATTATGCACACTACAACAATGATGAGGCTGGAGAATTCTCTAAATGTATCAAATTTGAGAATGGTCTCCGAGATGAGATTAAGCAGGGAATCAGGTACCAGCGTATTCGTAGATTTTCTGATCTGGTGGATTGTAGCAGAATCTTGGAAGAAGATATTACCAAGAATAGGTCGTCTCACTCTCGTGGGGCTGTTGATAAAAGAGGAAAGCAACATATGGACCGTGGCAAGCCATATGGTAGAGATAACCAGAAATCAGGTGGATGGAAAAGGCCTAGTGGGGGAGATTCTAAAGCTCCTATCAGATGCTACAGGTGTGGTGAGTCTGGTCATCACATTCGAGATTGCAAGAGTGATGAGAAGAAGTGCTATAAATGTGGAAAGGCTGGTCATTTGTCTATTGATTGCAAAGGGAAGTCTGTTACTTGTTACAATTGTGGCGAAGAAGGTCACATTCGTCCGCAGTGTCCTAAGCCTAAGAAGGATCAGTCAGGTGGAAAAGTGTTCGCTTTGTCTGGATCTGAGACTACTCCAGAGGATCGATTGATTAAAGGTACGTGTTTTATTCATGGCACACCTTTAGTTGCAATTATTGATACTGGTGCAACTCATTCTTTCATTTCTTTGGATTGTGCTGAGAGGTTGAAACTGGACATATCTGATATGCGAGGTAGCATGGTTGTTGATACTCCTGCATCGGGTTCAGTGACAACTTCACTTGTATGTAGGAATTGTCCTATTGAGATTTTTGGTAGAGGTTTCGGTATAGATTTAGTGTGCCTACCGCTTGAACAAATTGATATTATCCTTGGGATGAACTGGTTGGAATTCAACCGGGTTCATCTGAACTGCTTTGCTAAGACGGTGATTTTTCCAGAAGCAGTTGGTGTCGAGAATTTGACTATGACTGCTAGGCAGGTACAAGAAGCAATGGAAGACGGTGCTAATGTGTTTATGTTACTTGCTTCGTTAGATGCAACAGGAAAGGTCATGAGTGGTGAATTGCCAGTGGTGTGTGATTTTCCAGAAGTCTTTCCTGATGATGTTGGTGAGTTACCTCCTGAGAGAGAAGTGGAATTTTCTATAGATTTGATTCCTGGTACGAGACCGGTGTCGATGGCGCCATATCGTATGTCTGCGTCTGAGTTGGCTGAATTGAAGAGTCAGTTGGAAGATTTACTGGAGAAGAAGTTTATTCGTCCAAGTGTTTCGCCTTGGGGTGCTCCGGTATTGTTGGTTAAGAAGAAAGAAGGTTCTATGAGACTGTGTGTTGATTACAGGCAATTGAACAAGGTAACCATTAAGAATCGGTATCCATTACCGAGGATTGATGATTTAATGGATCAGCTAATTGGGGCCAGTGTATTCAGTAAGATTGACTTGAGATCTGGATATCATCAGATTCGTGTGAAAGCGGAAGATATTCAAAAGACTGCTTTTCGAACGAGGTATGGGCATTATGAATATTCTGTTATGCCGTTCGGAGTTACTAATGCACCTGGTGTTTTCATGGAATATATGAACAAGATTTTTCACCCGTATCTAGATAAGTTTGTTGTGGTTTTTATTGATGACATTCTGATTTATTCCAAGAATGACGAAGAGCATGCGGAACATCTCAGAATTGTGTTAGAGTTGTTGAAAGATAAGAAGTTGTATGCAAAGTTGTCGAAATGTGAGTTCTGGCTGAATGAAGTTAGTTTTCTTGGACATGTGATTTCTAAAAATGGTATTGTAGTGGATCCTACAAAAGTAGAAGCAGTATCTCAGTGGGAAGCGCCGAAGACTGTTTCTGAAATCAGAAGTTTCCTTGGTCTTGCAGGTTATTACAGAAAGTTTATCGAAGGATTCTCAAAGTTAGCATTGTCGTTGACGAAGTTGACTCGTAAAGGACAAGCGTTTATTTGGGATTCTGATTGTGAGAAAGGCTTCCAAGAATTGAAGCGGAGATTGACTAGTGCTCCTATTCTGATTTTGCCGAATCCGGTGGAATCTTTTGTGGTCTATTGTGATGCATCTCTGTTGGGTCTAGGTGGTGTTTTAATGCAGAATCAACAGGTAGTTGCGTATGCTTCGAGACAGTTGAAGGTTCATGAAAGGAACTATCCTACTCATGACTTAGAGTTGGCAGCAGTTGTGTTTGTCTTGAAATTGTGGAGACATTATCTGTATGGTTCGAGATTTGAAGTGTATAGTGATCATAAGAGTTTGAAGTATCTTTTCGATCAGAAAGAGCTCAATATGAGGCAAAGAAGGTGGTTGGAATTTCTCAAAGATTATGATTTTGGTTTGAATTACCATCCTGGTAAGGCAAATGTGGTTGCAGATGCTTTGAGCAGGAAATCCTTGCATATGTCTATGATGATGGTTCGTGAATTGGATTTAATTGAACAATTCCGAGATTTGAGTTTAATTTGTGAAAGTACTCCGAAGTGTGTTCGTTTGGGTATGTTGAAACTTACTAGTGGTATTCTAGAAGAGATCAGGATCGGGCAGAAATCTGATGTTAATTTAGTTGATAAATTGACATTGATCAACCAAGGTCAAGGTGGTGAGTTTAGAATTGATGAAAATGATGTTATGAGATTTGGCGATAGAGTTTGTGTTCCTGATGTCGCAGAAATCAAGAAGAGTATATTAGAGGAAGGACATCGCAGTGGGATGAGCATTCATCCGGGTGCCACGAAAATGTATCATGATTTGAAGAAATTGTTTTGGTGGCCGGGAATGAAAAAGGAAATAGCTGAATTTGTGTATGCATGTTTAATCTGTCGGAAATCGAAGATTGAGCATCAGAAGCCGTCTGGAGTTATGCAGCCGATGTTTATTCCAGAATGGAAGTGGGATAGTATTTCTATGGATTTCGTATCCGGGTTGCCGAGGACTCCTAAGAATTGTGAAGCGATATGGGTTGTTGTGGATAGACTGACTAAGTCTGCTCATTTTATACCGGTGCGAATGGATTACTCAATGGAGAGATTGGCACAGTTATATATTGAGAAAATAGTGAGTTTGCATGGAGTTCCTTCTAGTATTGTGTCAGATAGAGATCCGAGATTTACTTCGAAATTTTGGGAAGGATTGCAGAAGGCTTTGGGTACTAAATTGAGGTTGAGTTCAGCTTACCATCCTCAGACTGATGGACAGACGGAGAGGACGATTCAATCGTTAGAAGATTTATTGCGTGCTTGTGTTTTAGAGAAGGGTGGAGCTTGGGATAGCTATTTGCCATTGATTGAATTTACTTATAACAATAGTTACCATACGAGTATTGGTATGGCTCCGTTTGAGGCATTGTATGGTAGACGGTGTAGAACGCCTTTGTGTTGGTATGAATCTGGAGAGAGTTCAGTAATTGGGCCAGAGATTGTTCAGCAGACTACTGAAAAGATCAAATTGATTCAAGAGAAGATGAGAGCTTCTCAGAGTCGTCAGAAAAGTTATCATGATAAGAGGAGAAAGAATTTAGAATTCAGTGCTGGAGATCATGTGTTTATGAGAGTTACTCCGATGACGGGTATTGGTCGAGCGTTGAAATCTAAGAAGTTGACTCCGCGTTTTATTGGTCCGTTTCAGATTACGGAAAGAGTTGGAGAAGTTGCTTATCGTATTGCTTTACCTCCGAGACTTGCGAATTTGCACGATGTTTTTCATGTTTCTCAGTTGAGGAGATACATTCCAGACCCATCTCATGTAATCCAAATAGATGATGTACAGGTGAGAGATAACCTGACAGTAGAAACATTGCCTATGAGGATAGAAGATCGGGAAGTGAAACAGTTAAGAGGTAAAGAGATAGCATTAGTGAAGGTTGCTTGGGGAGGTCCAGCAGATGGAAATATCACTTGGGAGCAGGAGAGCCAGATGAAAGAGGCTTATCCGGAACTGTTCGTCTAAGGTATGTTTTCGAGGACGAAAACTCTTTTAGTGGGGGAGAGTTGTAACACCCCAGTTTCAATTGTTTGATTTATTTAATTGAGAAATTATTTTATTAGAATTAATAAAATGAAAAGGAATTATTTATTTTGGAATATTGGAAGAAAATAAAAGAAATAAGATATATGGGTTTCTTTTAAGTTATTGGGCTTGGAGGTTGTTAGTAAAGAGTGGGGGTGCAAGAGAAATAAAGATATGTTTTGGAACTTAAGCTATTTTTCTCATTATTCACGATAACACAGAGTTTTGGAAATTTGGGGAAATAGAGCTCTGAAGGTGAGAAGAACGAAGAACATCGCTCAAGAACTCAAGCTGCAATTTGATGAGGTAAGGGGGGCTAATACTCAATTTACTTTTGCTTATGGGTTTATGTACGGTTGATTTGGGTAATAGTAGGGAGAAACCCCAATTATTAGATGTTATTAGGGATTGATACCCTTAGGATTGAACTTTGTTAGAAAAGGTTTAAGTTCCCGATTTTTATGAATCAATTAGGGATTTTAGGTTCCTATGATGGATTGGATGTCTTTGTACTATGTTGCACCGCCGTAGAGAGGTATTTTCGTGCAAAAATATGGGTATATGAGCTGCTGCAAAAACAGAAAAATTGGGTTCGCACTCATCAACACGGGCGCGTTGATTTACGCGGGCACCCGTGTTGATTCACTGTAATGCTGATGAAAATGTGTTTTCTGGCCATAATTCAACACGGTCGTGTTGATTAACACGAGCGCCCGTGTTGATTCACTGTGTTGGCATAAAAATGGGTTTTCTGGGCACAATTCAACACGGGCCGTGTTGATTTACACGGGCGCCCGTGTTGATCCCCTGTATTGTCAAAAAAACGTGTTTTCTGGACACATTTCCACACGGGCAGTGTTGTTTTACACGGGCACCCGTGTTAAACCTCCTGTGTTGGTTTTTAAACTATGTTTTCTGTGCATGCTGTTAAGTACGGATTGATCCGGTTTTGATGTGCAGTGTTTGACATGTTTTGAATGTGTGTTTATTGATTTCCTAGTGTTGATTGATGCGTGTATCGAATAACGATTGTATGTTATGATACCAACACTATGTGGATTTTATTGTCATGCTTTTAGATGATGTTGTCAAGCATGAATTATGATATAACTTGATATGATTGATGTTTAATAGTATGCTGAGTGATTACATGCTATTAATATCATGTTATATTTGATATTGTTGATGTTGCATGATATGTCGATTGATGATAATAGTATGCTGAGTGTTACATACTTTACATATCATGTTGCATTTGTTAATTCCCATTGTGTGTAATTAACATGGTGGCCAATATACGTGTCCGCGATTTAATGGAACGTTGAGGTGGTAGCCGTGTCCGCGATATAATGGAACGGTGAGTTATCCGTGACCCGAGATTTAATGGGGCGGTAAAGTGGTACCACATGCATGGGTGTGTTGCATAACATTGAATATGACATGAATGGATGATTTTTCCAATGTTGTATTTGATTGATTGTATGCATGTATTGTTACTAAATTGTTAACGATGTTTGATGTTAACTATAAGCATGAAAAGTAAGATATGATGAATATGTAAATTGTAAAGGTTTTTGTAACCTATAAAACATGCTAATTGTTGGGTGATGCTTATGGTTTCCTGAGTTGATTGTTATGAACGTATAATCAAATGTATAGTTGAGATGCTCACCCTTACTGTTGAATATTTCAGATTGAGGAGCTTCGTTCAGGTGCTTGGCGAAGGCTTGTCATTTCTAGTTTATTTCCGTTTTAGTATTGTCCGGGTCATGCTCTGGTAGTTGTAACTCCGGGAACGTTTGTTTGTCGAGCTGATTTAGTCAGACTCGTTTATTTCCCTTTGTTTGTTATAATATGAGATTGATATTTTCCAGGTGTTAATCCCTGATGATTTTGAAATATTATAACATTGGTTTTATTAATTAAATTATTCCGCTGTGTAAACATGTATGAGTTACTACTATGATTATGCATGACAGGAACTTGTTTTTATTAAAAGAGAATTGTGACATCCTCGTTGATACATGTACTCTGAAATTATAATTTTAATTATTCGCGAAAATTTATTCGGGGTTTTTAGAGGGTGTTACACTATCATCCATAATGCCGAGGCTACCATCCATTGGAGTAACAAAAATCTGAACAATTGACTACCTTACATAATGACAAGACTACAATCCATTGGAGTAACAGAAATCTCAATGACAGACTACCTTCCATATTGACAAGGTTACCATCCATTGGAGTAACAAAAATCTTGACAACAGACTACCTTCCATAATTACAAGGTTACCATCCATTGGGGTAACAAAAATCTCAACAACAGACTACCTTCCATAATGACAAGGCTACCATCCATTGGAGTAAAAAAAATCTCAACAACAAACTACCTTCCATAATGACAAGGCTACCATCAATTGGAGTAACAAAAATATGAACAACAGACTACCTTGCATAATGACAAGGCAATCATCCACTGGAGTAACAAAGATATCGACAATAGACTACCTTCAATAATGATAAGGCTACCAACCATTGGAGTAACAAAATACTCGACAAAAGACTACCTTCCATACTGACAAGGTTACCATCCATTGGAATAACAAAAATCTCGACTATAGACTATCTTCCATAATGACAAGTCTACCATCCATTGGAGTAACAAAAATATTAACAATAGACTACCTTACATAATGACAAGGCTACAATCCATTGTAGTAACAAAAATATGAACAACAGACTACCTTGCATAATGACAAGGATATCATCCAGTAGAGTAACAAAGATATCGACAATAGACTACCTTCAATAATGATAAGGCTACCATCCATTGGAGTAACAAAAATATCGACTACAGAATACCTTCCATGCTGACAAGTTTACCATCCATTGTAATAACAAAAATCTCGACTACATCCTATCATCCATAATGACAAGGCTACCATCCACTGGAGTAACAAAAATAAGAACAACAGACTACCTTACATAATGACAAGGCTACAATCCATTGGAGTAACAGAAATCTCAACGACCGACTACCTTCCATGATGACAAGGCTACCATCCATTGGAATAACAAAAATCTCGACAATAGACTACCTTCCATAGTTACAAGGCTACCATCCATTGGGGTAATAAAAATCTCGACAATAGACTACCTTCAATAATTACAAGGATACCATCCATTAGCGTAAAAAAACACTCGATAATAGACTACCTTCCATAATGACAAGGCTACCATCCATTGGAGTAAAAAAAATCTCGACAAAAGATTACCTTCCATAATGACAAGGCTACCATCCATTGGAGTAACAAAAATATGAACAACAAACTACCTTGCATAATGACAAGGCTATCATCCATTGGAGTAACAAAGATATCTACAATAGACTACCTTCCATAATGACAAGGCTATCATCCATTGGAGTAACAAAAATGTTGACAAAAGACTACCTTCCATAATGACAAGGCTACTATCCATTAGAGTAGCAAAAATCTCGACAACAGACTACCTTACATAATGACAAGGCTGCCATCCATTGGAGTAAAAAAGATATCGATAACAAACTACCTTCAAAAATGACAAGGCTACCATCCATTGGAGTAAAAAAACCTCGACAAAATACTACCTTCCACACTGACAAGGTTACCATCCATTGGAATAACAAAAATCTCGACAACAGACTATCTTCCATAATGATAAGGCTATCATCCATTGGAGTAACAAAAATCTAAACAATAGACTACCTTACATAATGCCAAGGCTACAAACCATTGGAGTAACAAACTACCTTCCATAATGACAAGGCTAACATCCATTAGAGTAACAACAATCTCAACAACACACTACCTTCCATAGTGACAAGGCTACAATCCATTGGAGTAACAAAAATCTCGACAACAGACTACCTTCCATAATGACAAGGTTACCATCCATTGGAGTAACAAAAATATGAACAACAGACTACCTTGCATAATGACAAGGCTATCATCCATTGGAGTAACAAAGATATCGATAATAGACTACCTTTAATAATGACAAGGCTACCATCCATTGGAGTAACAAAAATATTGACAAAAGACTACCTTCCATACTGACAAGGTTACAATCCATTGGAATAAAAAAAATCTCGACTACACACTATCTTCCATAATGACAAGGCTACCATCCATTGGACTAACAAAAATCTGAATAACAGACTACCTTACATAATGACAAGGCTACAATACATTGGAGTAACAAAAATCTCAATGACAGACTACCTTCCATAATGACAAGGCTACCATCCATTGGAGTAACAAAAATCTCAACAACAGACTACCTTCCATAATTACAAGGCTACCATCCATTGGGGTAACAAAAATCTCGACAACAAACTACCTTCCATAATGACAAGGCTACCATCCATTGTAGTAAAAAAAATCATGACAACAGACTACCTTCCATAATGACAAGACTACAATCCATTGGAGTAACAAAAATATGAACAACAGACTACCTTTCATAATGACAAGAATATCATCCATTGGAGTAACAAAGATATCGACAATAGACTACCTTCAATAATGACAAGTCTACCATCCATTGGAGTAACAAAAATCTCGACAAAAGACTACCTTCCATCTTATCAAGGTTACCATCCATTGGAATAACAAAAATCTCGACAATAGACTACCTTCCATAAAGACAAGGCTATCATCCATTGGCGTAACCAAAATCTCGATAAAAGACTACCTTCCATAATGACAAGGTTACCATCCATTGGAATAAAAAAAATCTCGACTACATACTATCTTCCATAATGACAAGGCTACCATCCATTGGAGTAACAAAAATCTGAACAACAGACTACCTTACATAATGACAAGGCTACAATCTATAGGAGTAACAGAAATCTCAATGATAGACTACCTTCCATAATGACAAGGTTACCATCCATTGGAGTAACAAAAATCTCGACAACAGACTTCCTTCCATAATTATAAGGCTACCATCCATTGGGGTAACAAAAATCTCGACAACAGACTACCTTCCATAATGACAAGGCTACCATCCATTGGAGTAACAAAAATCTCCACAACAGATTACCTTCCATAATGACAAGGCTACCATCCATTGAGTAAAGAAAATATCAACAACAGACTACCTTCCATAATGACAAGGCTACCATCCATTGGAGTAAAAAAAATATTGACAACATACTACCTTCCATAATGACAAGGCTACCATCCATTGGAGTAACAAAAATATGAACAACAGACTACCTTGCATAATGACAAGGCTATCATCCATTGGAGTAACAAAGATATCGACAATAGACTACCATCAATAATGAAAAGGCTACCATCCATTGGAGTAACAAAAATCTCGACAAAAGACTACCTTCCATACTGACAAGGTTACCATCCATTGGAATAACAAACATCTCGACTACAGACTATCTTCCATAATGACAAGGCTACCATCGATTGGAGTAAAAAAAATCTGAACAACAGACTACCTTACGTAATAACAAGGCTACAATCCATTGGACTAACAGAAATCTCAACGATAGACTACCTTCCATAATGACAAGGTTACCATCCATTGGAGTAACAAAAATCTCGACAATAGACTACCTTCCATAATTACAAGCCTACCATTCATTGGGGTAACAAAAATCTCGACAATAGACTACCTTCCATAATGACAAGGCTACCATCCATTGGAATAACAAAAATCTCGACTACAGACTATCTTCCATAATGACAAGGCTACCATCCATTGGAGTAACAAAAATCTGTACAACAGACTAACTTACATAATGACAAGGCTACAATTTATTGGATTAACAGAAATCTCAATGACATAATACCTTCCTTAATGACAAGGTTACCATCCATTGGAGTAACAAAAATCTCGACAACAGACTACCTTCCATAATTACAAGGCTACCATCGATTGGGGTAACAAAAATCTCGACAACAGACTACCTTCCATAATGACAAGGCTACCATCCATTGTAGTAAAAAAAATCATGACAACAGACTACCTTCCATAATGACAAGACTACAATCCATTGGAGTAACAAAAATATGAACAACAGACTACCTTGCATAATGACAAGGCTATCATCCATTGGAGTAACAAAGATATCGACAATAGACTACCATCAATAATGAAAAGGCTACCATCCATTGGAGTAACAAAAATCTCGACAAAAGACTACCTTCCATACTGACAAGGTTACCATCCATTGGAATAACAAACATCTCGACTACAGACTATCTTCCATAATGACAAGGCTACCATCGATTGGAGTAAAAAAAATATGAACAACAGACTACCTTACGTAATAACAAGGCTACAATCCATTGGAGTAACAGAAATCTCAACGATAGACTACCTTCCATAATGACAAGGTTACCATCCATTGGAGTAACAAAAATCTCGACAATAGACTACCTTCCATAATTACAAGCCTACCATTCATTGGGGTAACAAAAATCTCGACAATAGACTACCTTCCATAATGACAAGGCTACCATCCATTGGAATAACAAAAATCTCGACTACAGACTATCTTCCATAATGACAAGGCTACCATCCATTGGAGTAACAAAAATCTGAACAACAGACTAACTTACATAATGACAAGGCTACAATTTATTGGATTAACAGAAATCTCAATGACATAATACCTTCCTTAATGACAAGGTTACCATCCATTGGAGTAACAAAAATCTCGACAACAGACTACCTTCCATAATTACAAGGCTACCATCCATTGGGGTAACAAAAATCTCGACAACAGACTACCTTCCATAATGACAAGGCTACCATCCATTGTAGTAAAAAAAATCATGACAACAGACTACCTTCCATAATGACAAGACTACAATCCATTGGAGTAACAAAAATATGAACAACAGACTACCTTTCATAATGACAAGCATATCATCCATTGGAGTAACAAAGATATCGACAATAGACTACCTTCAATAATGACAAGTCTACCATCCATTGGAGTAACAAAAATCTCGACAAAAGACTACCTTCCATCTTATCAAGGTTACCATCCATTGGAATAACAAAAATCTCGACAATAGACTACCTTCCATAAAGACAAGGCTACCATCCATTGGCGTAACCAAAATCTCGATAAAAGACTACCTTCCATAATGACAAGGTTACCATCCATTGGAATAACAAAAATCTCGACTACATACTATCTTCCATAATGACAAGGCTACCATCCATTGGAGTAACAAAAATCTGAACAACAAACAACCTTACATAATGACAAGGCTACAATCTATAGGAGTAACAGAAATCTCAATGATAGACTACCTTCCATAATGACAAGGTTACCATCCATTGGAGTAACAAAAATCTCGACAACAGACTTCCTTCCATAATTATAAGGCTACCATCCATTGGGGTAACAAAAATCTCGACAACAGACTACCTTCCATAATGACAAGGCTACCATCCATTGGAGTAAAAAAAATCTCAACAACAGACTACCTTCCATAATGACAAGGCTACCATCCATTGGAGTAACAAAAATCTCCACAACAGATTACCTTCCATAATGACAAGGCTACCATCCATTGAGTAAAGAAAATATCAGCAACAGACTAACTTCCATAATGACAAGGCAACCATCCATTGGAGTAAAAAAAATATTGACAACATACTACCTTCCATAATGACAAGGCTACCATCCATTGGAGTAACAAAAATATGAATAACAGACTACCTTGCATAATGACAAGGCTATCATCCATTGGAGTAACAAAGATATCGATAATAGACTACCATCAATAATGAAAAGGCTACCATCCATTGGAGTAACAAAAATCTCGACAAAAGACTACCTTCCATACTGACAAGGTTACCATCCATTGGAATAACAAACATCTCGACTACAGACTATCTTCCATAATGACAAGGCTACCATCGATTGGAGTAAAAAAAATCTGAACAACAGACTACCTTACGTAATAACAAGGCTACAATCCATTGGAGTAACAGAAATCTCAACGATAGACTACCTTCCATAATGACAAGGTTACCATCCATTGGAGTAACAAAAATCTCGACAATAGACTACCTTCCATAATTACAAGCCTACCATTCATTGGGGTAACAAAAATCTCGACAATAGACTACCTTCCATAATGACAAGGCTACCATCCATTGGAATAACAAAAATCTCGACTACAGACTATCTTCCATAATGACAAGGCTACCATCCATTGGAGTAACAAAAATCTGAATAACAGACTAACTTACATAATGACAAGGCTACAATTTATTGGATTAACAGAAATCTCAACGACATACTACCTTCCTTAATGACAAGGTTACCATCCATTGGAGTAACAAAAATCTCGACAACAGACTACCTTCCATAATTACAAGGCTACCATCCATTGGGGTAACAAAAATCTCGACAACAGACTACCTTCCATAATGACAAGGCTACCATCCATTGGAGTAAAAAAAATCTCAACAACAGACTACCTTCCATAATGACAAGGCTACCATCCATTGGAGTAACAAAAATCTCCACAAAATACTACCTTCCATAATGACAAGGCTACCATCCATTGGAGTAACAAAAATATAAACAACAGACTACCTTGCATAATGACAAGCCTATCATCCATTCGAGTAACAAAGATATTGACAATAGACTACCTTCAATAATGAAAAGGTTACCATCCATTGTAGTAACAAAAATCTCGATAAAAGACTACCTTCCATACTGACAAGGTTACCATCCATTGGAGTAACAATAATCTGAACAACAGACTACCTTCCATAATTACAAGGCTACCATCCATTGGAGTAACAAATATCTCAACAACAGACTACCTTCCATAATTACAAGGCTACCATCCATTGGGGTAACAAAAATCTCGACAACAGACTACCTTCCATAATTACAAGTCTACCATCCATGGGGTAACAAAAATCTCGATAACAGACTACCTTCCATAATGACAAGGCTACCATCCATTGGATTAAAAAAAATATCAACAACAGACTACCTTCCAAAATGACAAGGCTACCATCCATTAGAGTATCAAAAATATGAACAACAGACTACGTTGCATAATGACAAGGCTATCATTCATTGGAGTAACAAAGATATCGACAATAGACTACCTTCAATAATGACAAGGCTACCATCCATTGGAGTAACAAAAATCTCGATAAAAGACTACCTTCCATACTGACAAGGTTACCATCCATTGGAATAACAAAAATCTCGACTACAGACTATCTTCCATAATGACGAGGTTACCATCCATTGGAGTAACAAAAATCTAAACAATTGACTACCTTACATAATGACAAGACTACAATCCATTGGAGTAACAGAAATCTCAATGACAGACTACCTTCCATATTGACAAGGTTACCATCCATTGGAGTTACAAAAATCTTGACAACAGACTACCTTCCATAATTACAAGGTTACCATCCATTGGGGTAACAAAAATCTCAACAACAGACTACCTTCCATAATGACAAGGCTACCATCCATTGGAGTAAAAAAAATCTCAACAACAAACTACCTTCCATAATGACAAGGCTACCATCCATTGGAGTAACAAAAATCTCGACAATAGACTACCTTCCATAATGACAAGGCTACCATCCATTGGAGTAACAAAAATATGAACAACAGACTACCTTGCATAATGACAAGGCTATCATCCATTCGAGTAACAAAGATATCGACAATAGACTACTTTCAATAATGACAAGGTTACCATCCATTGTAGTAACAAAAATCTCGATAAAAGACTACCTTCCATACTGACAAGGTTACCATCCATTGGAGTAACATGAATCTGAACAACAGACTACCTTACATAATGACAAGGCTACAATCCATAGGAGTAACAGAAATCTCAACGACAAACTACTTTCCATAATGACAAGGTTACCATCCATTGGAGTAACAAAAATCTCGAAAACAGACTATCTTCCATAATTACAAGGCTACCATCCATTGGAGTATTAAAAATCTGAACAACAGACTACCTTACATAATGACAAGGCTACAATCCATTGGACTAACAAAAATGTCAACGACAGACTACCTTCCATAATGACAATGTTACCATCCATTGGAGTAACAAAAATATCGACAACAGACTACCTTCCATAATTACAAGGCTACCATCCATTGGAGTAACAAAAATCTCAACAACAGACTACCTTCCATAATTACAAGGCTACCATCCATTGGGGTAACAAAAATATCGACAACAAACTACCTTCCATAATTACAAGTCTACCATCCATGGGGTAACAAAAATCTCGATAACAGACTACCTTCCATAATGACAAGGCTACCATCCATTGGAGTAAAAAAAATATCAACAACAGACTACCTTCCATAATGACAAGGCTACCATCCATTAGAGTATCAAAAATATGAACAACAGACTACGTTGCATAATTACAAGGCTATCATCCATTGGAGTAACAAAGATATCGACAATAGACTTCCTTCAATAATGCCAAGGCTACCATCCATTGGAGTAACAAAAATCTCGATAAAAGACTACCTTCCATACTGACAAGGTTACCATCCATTGGAATAACAAAAATCTCGACTACAGACTATCTTCCATAATGACGAGGCTACCATCCATTGGAGTAACAAAAATCTGAACAATTAACTACCTTACATAATGACAAGACTACAATCCATTGGAGTAACAGAAATCTCAATGACAGACTACCTTCCATATTGACAAGGTTACCATCCATTGGAGTAACAAAAATCTTGACAACAGACTACCTTCCATAATTACAAGGTTACCATCAATTGGGGTAACAAAAATCTCAACAACAGACTACCTTCCATAATGACAAGGCTACCATCCATTGGAGTAAAAAAAATCTCAACAAAAAACTACCTTCCATAATGACAAGGCTACCATCCATTGGAGTAACAAAAATCTCGACAATAGACTACCTTCCATAATGACAAGGATACAATCCATTGGAGTAACAAAAATATGAACAACAGACTACCTTGCATAATGACGAGGCTATCATCCACTGGAGTAACAAAGATATCGACAATAGACTACCTTCAATAATGATAAGGCTACCAACCATTGGAGTAACAAAAAACTCGACAAAAGACTACCTTCCATAATGACAAGGTTACCATCCATTGGAATAACAAAAATGTCGACTATAGACTATCTTCCATAATGACAAGGCTACAATCCATTGAAGTAACAAAAATATGAACAATAGACTACCTTACATAATGACAAGGCTACAATCCATTATAGTAACAAAAATATGAACAACAGACTACCTTCCATAATGACAAGGCTACCATCCATTGGAGTAACAAAAATATAAACAACAGACTACCTTGCATAATGACAAGGCTATCATCCATTCGAGTAACAAAGATATCGACAATAGACTACTTTCAATAATGACAAGGTTACCATCCATTGTAGTAACAAAAATCTCGATAAAAGACTACCTTCCATACTGACAAGGTTACCATCCATTGGAGTAACATGAATCTGAACAACAGACTACCTTACATAATGACAAGGCTACAATCCATAGGAGTAACAGAAATCTCAACGACAAACTACTTTCCATAATGACAAGGTTACCATCCATTGGAGTAACAAAAATCTCGAAAACAGACTATCTTCCATAATTACAAGGCTACCATCCATTGGAGTATTAAAAATCTGAACAACAGACTACCTTACATAATGACAAGGCTACAATCCATTGGACTAACAAAAATGTCAACGACAGACTACCTTCCATAATGACAATGTTACCATCCATTGGAGTAACAAAAATATCGACAACAGACTACCTTCCATAATTACAAGGCTACCATCCATTGGAGTAACAAAAATCTCAACAACAGACTACCTTTCATAATTACAAGGCTACCATCCATTGGGGTAACAAAAATCTTGACAACAAACTACCTTCCATAATTACAAGTCTACCATCCATGGGGTAACAAAAATCTCGATAACAGACTACCTTCCATAATGACAAGGCTACCATCCATTGGAGTAAAAAAAATATCAACAACAGACTACCTGCCATAATGACAAGGCTACCATCCATTAGAGTATCAAAAATATGAACAACAGACTACGTTGCATAATTACAAGGCTATCATCCATTGGAGTAACAAAGATATCGACAATAGACTTCCTTCAATAATGCCAAGGCTACCATCCATTGGAGTAACAAAAATCTCGATAAAAGACTACCTTCCATACTGACAAGGTTACCATCCATTGGAATAACAAAAATCTCGACTACAGACTATCTTTCATAATGACGAGGCTACCATCCATTGGAGTAACAAAAATCTGAACAATTGACTACCTTACATAATGACAAGACTACAATCCATTGGAGTAACAGAAATCTCAATGACAGACTACCTTCCATATTGACAAGGTTACCATCCATTGGAGTAACAAAAATCTTGACAACAGACTACCTTCCATAATTACAAGGTTACCATCAATTGGGGTAACAAAAATCTCAACAACAGACTACCTTCCATAATGACAAGGCTACCATCCATTGGAGTAAAAAAAATCTCAACAAAAAACTACCTTCCATAATGACAAGGCTACCATCCATTGGAGTAACAAAAATCTCGACAATAGACTACCTTCCATAATGACAAGGATACAATCCATTGGAGTAACAAAAATATGAACAACAGACTACCTTGCATAATGACAAGGCTATCATCCACTGGAGTAACAAAGATATCGACAATAGACTACCTTCAATAATGATAAGGCTACCAACCATTGGAGTAACAAAAAACTCGACAAAAGACTACCTTCCATACTGACAAGGTTACCATCCATTGGAATAACAAAAATCTCGACTATAGACTATCTTCCATAATGACAAGGCTACCATCCATTGAAGTAACAAAAATATGAACAATAGACTACCTTACATAATGACAAGGCTACAATCCATTGTAGTAACAAAAATATGAACAACAGACTACCTTCCATAATGACAAGGCTACCATCCATTGGAGTAACAAAAATATAAACAACAGACTACCTTGCATAATGACAAGGCTATCATCCATTCGAGTAACAAAGATATCGACAATAGACTACCTTCAATAATGAAAAGGTTACCATCCATTGTAGTAACAAAAATCTCGATAAAAGACTACCTTCCATACTGACAAGGTTACCATCCATTGGGGTAACAAGAATCTGAACAACAGACTACCTTCCATAATTACAAGGCTACCATCCATTGGAGTAACAAATATCTCAACAACAGACTACCTTCCATAATTACAAGGCTACCATCCATTGGGGTAACAAAAATCTCGACAACAGACTACCTTCCATAATTACAAGTCTACCATCCATGGGGTAACAAAAATCTCGATAACAGACTACCTTCCATAATGACAAGGCTACCATCCATTGGATTAAAAAAAATATCAACAACAGACTACCTTCCAAAATGACAAGGCTACCATCCATTAGAGTATCAAAAATATGAACAACAGACTACGTTGCATAATGACAAGGCTATCATTCATTGGCGTAACAAAGATATCGACAATAGACTACCTTCAATAATGACAAGGCTACCATCCATTGGAGTAACAAAAATCTCGATAAAAGACTACCTTCCATACTGACAAGGTTACCATCCATTGGAATAACAAAAATCTCGACTACAGACTATCTTCCATAATGACGAGGCTACCATCCATTGGAGTAACAAAAATCTAAACAATTGACTACCTTACATAATGACAAGACTACAATCCATTGGAGTAACAGAAATCTCAATGACAGACTACCTTCCATATTGACAAGTTTACCATCCATTGGAGTTACAAAAATCTTGACAACAGACTACCTTCCATAATTACAAGGTTACCATCCATTGGGGTAACAAAAATCTCAACAACAGACTACCTTCCATAATGACAAGGCTACCATCCATTGGAGTAAAAAAAATCTCAACAACAAACTACCTTCCATAATGACAAGGCTACCATCCATTGGAGTAACAAAAATCTCGACAATAGACTACCTTCCATAATGACAAGGCTACCATCCATTGGAGTAACAAAAATATGAACAACAGACTACCTTGCATGATGACAAGGCTATCATCCATTCGAGTAACAAAGATATCGACAATAGACTACTTTCAATAATGACAAGGTTACCATCCATTGTAGTAACAAAAATCTCGATAAAAGACTACCTTCCATACTGACAAGGTTACCATCCATTGGAGTAACATGAATCTGAACAACAGACTACCTTACATAATGACAAGGCTACAATCCATAGGAGTAACAGAAATCTCAACGACAAACTACTTTCCATAATGACAAGGTTACCATCCATTGGAGTAACAAAAATCTCGAAAACAGACTATCTTCCATAATTACAAGGCTACCATCCATTGGAGTATTAAAAATCTGAACAACAGACTACCTTACATAATGACAAGGCTACAATCCATTGGACTAACAAAAATGTCAACGACAGACTACCTTCCATAATGACAATGTTACCATCCATTGGAGTAACAAAAATATCGACAACAGACTACCTTCCATAATTACAAGGCTACCATCCATTGGAGTAACAAAAATCTCAACAACAGACTACCTTCCATAATTACAAGGCTACCATCCATTGGGGTAACAAAAATATCGACAACAAACTACCTTCCATAATTACAAGTCTACCATCCATGGGGTAACAAAAATCTCGATAACAGACTACCTTCCATAATGACAAGGCTACCATCCATTGGAGTAAAAAAAATATCAACAACAGACTACCTTCCATAATGACAAGGCTACCATCCATTAGAGTATAAAAAATATGAACAACAGACTACGTTGCATAATTACAAGGCTATCATCCATTGGAGTAACAAAGATATCGACAATAGACTTCCTTCAATAATGCCAAGGCTACCATCCATTGGAGTAACAAAAATCTCGATAAAAGACTACCTTCCATACTGACAAGGTTACCATCCATTGGAATAACAAAAATCTCGACTACAGACTATCTTCCATAATGACGAGGCTACCATCCATTGGAGTAACAAAAATCTGAACAATTAACTACCTTACATAATGACAAGACTACAATCCATTGGAGTAACAGAAATCTCAATGACAGACTACCTTCCATATTGACAAGGTTACCATCCATTGGAGTAACAAAAATCTTGACAACAGACTACCTTCCATAATTACAAGGTTACCATCAATTGGGGTAACAAAAATCTCAACAACAGACTACCTTCCATAATGACAAGGCTACCATCCATTGGAGTAAAAAAAATCTCAACAAAAAACTACCTTCCATAATGACAAGGCTACCATCCATTGGAGTAACAAAAATCTCGACAATAGACTAACTTCCATAATGACAAGGATACAATCCATTGGAGTAACAAAAATATGAACAACAGACTACCTTGCATAATGACAAGGCTATCATCCACTGGAGTAACAAAGATATCGACAATAGACTACCTTCAATAATGATAAGGCTACCAACCATTGGAGTAACAAAAAACTCGACAAAAGACTACCTTCCATACTGAAAAGGTTACCATCCATTGGAATAACAAAAATGTCGACTATAGACTATCTTCCATAATGACAAGGCTACAATCCATTGAAGTAACAAAAATATGAACAATAGACTACCTTACATAATGACAAGGCTACAATCCATTGTAGTAACAAAAATATGAACAACAGACTACCTTCCATAATGACAAGGCTACCATCCATTGGAGTAACAAAAATATAAACAACAGACTACCTTGCATAATGACAAGGCTATCATCCATTCGAGTAACAAAGATATCGACAATAGACTACTTTCAATAATGACAAGGTTACCATCCATTGTAGTAACAAAAATCTCCATAAAAGACTACCTTCCATACTGACAAGGTTACCATCCATTGGAGTAACATGAATCTGAACAACAGACTACCTTACATAATGACAAGGCTACAATTCCATAGGAGTAACAGAAATCTCAACGACAAACTACTTTCCATAATGACAAGGTTACCATCCATTGGAGTAACAAAAATCTCGAAAACAGACTATCTTCCATAATTACAAGGCTACCATCCATTGGAGTATTAAAAATCTGAACAACAGACTACCTTACATAATGACAAGGCTACAATCCATTGGACTAACAAAAATGTCAACGACACACTACCTTCCATAATGACAATGTTACCATCCATTAGAGTAACAAAAATATCGACAACAGACTACCTTCCATAATTACAAGGCTACCATCCATTGGAGTAACAAAAATCTCAACAATAGACTACCTTTCATAATTACAAGGCTACCATCCATTGGGGTAACAAAAATCTTGACAACAAACTACCTTCCATAATTACAAGTCTACCATCCATGGGGTAACAAAAATCTCGATAAAAGACTACCTTCCATAATGACAAGGCTACCATCCATTGGAGTAAAAAAAATATCAACAACAGACTACCTTCCATAATGACAAGGCTACCATCCATTTGAGTATCAAAAATATGAACAACAGACTACGTTGCATAATTACAAGGCTATCATCCATTGGAGTAACAAAGATATCGACAATAGACTTCCTTCAATAATGCCAAGGCTACCATCCATTGGAGTAACAAAAATCTCGATAAAAGACTACCTTCCATACTGACAAGGTTACCATCCATTGGAATAACAAAAATCTCGACTACAGACTATCTTTCATAATGACGAGGCTACCATCCATTGGAGTAACAAAAATCTGAACAATTGACTACCTTACATAATGACAAGACTACAATCCATTGGAGTAACAGAAATCTCAATGACAGACTACCTTCCATATTGACAAGGTTACCATCCATTGGAGTAACAAAAATCTTGACAACAGACTACCTTCCATAATTACAAGGTTACCATCATTTGGGGTAACAAAAATCTCAACAACAGACTACCTTCCATAATGACAAGGCTACCATCCATTAGAGTAAAAAAAATCTCAACAAAAAACTACCTTCCATAATGACAAGGCTACCATCCATTGGAGTAACAAAAATCTCGACAATAGACTACCTTCCATAATGACAAGGATACAATCCATTGGAGTAACAAAAATATGAACAACAGACTACCTTGCATAATGACAAGGCTATCATCCACTGGAGTAACAAAGATATCGACAATAGACTACCTTCAATAATGATAAGGCTACCAACCATTGGAGTAACAAAAAACTCGACAAAAGACTACCTTCCATACTGACAAGGTTACCATCCATTGGAATAACAAAAATCTCGACTATAGACTATCTTCCATAATGACAAGGCTACCATCCATTGAAGTAACAAAAATATGAACAATAGACTACCTTACATAATGACAAGGCTACAATCCATTGTAGTAACAAAAATATGAACAACAGACTACCTTCCATAATGACAAGGCTACCATCCATTGGAGTAACAAAAATATAAACAACAGACTACCTTGCATAATGACAAGGCTATCATCCATTCGAGTAACAAAGATATCGACAATAGACTACCTTCAATAATGAAAAGGTTACCATCCATTGTAGTAACAAAAATCTCGATAAAAGACTACCTTCCATACTGACAAGGTTACCATCCATTGGAGTAACAAGAATCTGAACAACAGACTACCTTCCATAATTACAAGGCTACCATCCATTGGAGTAACAAATATCTCAACAACAGACTACCTTCCATAATTACAAGGCTACCATCCATTGAGGTAACAAAAATCTCGACAACAGACTACCTTCCATAATTACAAGTCTACCATCCATGGGGTAACAAAAATCTCGATAACAGACTACCTTCCATAATGACAAGGCTACCATCCATTGGATTAAAAAAAATATCAACAACAGACTACCTTCCAAAATGACAAGGCTACCATCCATTAGAGTATCAAAAATATGAACAACAGACTACGTTGCATAATGACAAGGCTATCATTCATTGGAGTAACAAAGATATCGACAATAGACTACCTTCAATAATGACAAGGCTACCATCCATTGGAGTAACAAAAATCTCGATAAAAGACTACCTTCCATACTGACAAGGTTACCATCCATTGGAATAACAAAAATCTCGATTACAGACTATCTTCCATAATGACGAGGCTACCATCCATTGGAGTAACAAAAATCTGAACAATTGACTACCTTACATAATGACAAGACTACAATCCATTGGAGTAACAGAAATCTCAATGACAAACTACCTTCCATATTGACAAGGTTACCATCCATTGGAGTTACAAAAATCTTGACAACAGACTACCTTCCATAATTACAAGGTTACCATCCATTGGGGTAACAAAAATCTCAACAACAGACTACCTTCCATAATGACAAGGCTACCATCCATTGGAGTAAAAAAAATCTCAACAACAAACTACCTTCCATAATGACAAGGCTACCATCCATTGGAGTAACAAAAATCTCGACAATAGACTACCTTCCATAATGACAAGGCTACCATCCATTGGAGTAACAAAAATATGAACAACAGACTACCTTGCATAATGACAAGGCTATCATCCATTCGAGTAACAAAGATATCGACAATAGACTACTTTCAATAATGACAAGGTTACCATCCATTGTAGTAACAAAAATCTCGATAAAAGACTACCTTCCATACTGACAAGGTTACCATCCATTGGAGTAACATGAATCTGAACAACAGACTACCTTACATAATGACAAGGCTACAATCCATAGGAGTAACAGAAATCTCAACGACAAACTACTTTCCATAATGACAAGGTTACCATCCATTGGAGTAACAAAAATCTCGAAAACATACTATCTTCCATAATTACAAGGCTACCATCCATTGGAGTATTAAAAATCTGAACAACAGACTACCTTACATAATGACAAGGCTACAATCCATTGGACTAACAAAAATGTCAACGACAGACTACCTTCCATAATGACAATGTTACCATCCATTGGAGTAACAAAAATCTCGACAACAGACTACCTTCCATAATTACAAGGCTACCATCCATTGGAGTAACAAAAATATGAACAACAGACTACCTTCCATAATTACAAGGCTACCATCCATTGGGGTAACAAAAATCTCGACAACAAACTACCTTCCATAATTACAAGTCTACCATCCATGGGGTAACAAAAATCTCGATAACAGACTACCTTCCATAATGACAAGGCTACCATCCATTGGAGTAAAAAAAATATCAACAACAGACTACCTTCCATAATGACAAGGCTACCATCCATTAGAGTATCAAAAATATGAACAACAGACTACGTTGCATAATGACAAGGCTATCATCCATTAGAGTAACAAAGATATCGACAATAGACTTCCTTCAATAATGCCAAGGCTACCATCCATTGGAGTAACAAAAATCTCGATAAAAGACTACCTTCCATACTGACAAGGTTACCATCCATTGGAATAACAAAAATCTCGACTACAGACTATCTTCCATAATGACGAGGCTACCATCCATTGGAGTAACAAAAATCTGAACAATTGACTACCTTACATAATGACAAGACTACAATCCATTGGAGTAACAGAAATCTCAATGACAGACTACCTTCCATATTGACAAGGTTACCATCCATTGGAGTAACAAAAATCTTGACAACAGACTACCTTCCATAATTACAAGGTTACCATCAATTGGGGTAACAAAAATCTCAACAACATACTACCTTCCATAATGACAAGGCTACCATCCATTGGAGTAAAAAAAATCTCAACAACAAACTACCTTCCATAATGACAAGGCTACCATCCATTGGAGTAACAAAAATCTCGACAATAGACTACCTTCCATAATGACAAGGATACAATCCATTGGAGTAACAAAAATATGAACAACAGACTACCTTGCATAATGACAAGGCTATCATCCACTGGAGTAACAAAGATATCGACAATAGACTACCTTCAATAATGATAAGGCTACCAAACATTGGAGTAACAAAAAACTCGACAAAAGACTACCTTCCATACTGACAAGGTTACCATCCATTGGAATAACAAAAATCTCGACTATAGACTATCTTCCATAATGACAAGGCTACCATCCATTGAAGTAACAAAAATATGAACAATAGACTACCTTACATAATGACAAGGCTACAATCCATTGTAGTAACAAAAATATGAACAACAGACTACCTTGCATAATGACAAGGCTACCATCCATTGGAGTAAAAAAAATATTAAAAATAGACTACCTTACATAATGACAAGGCTACAATCCATTGGAGTAACAAAAATCTCAACGACCGACTACCTTCCATAATGACAAGGCTACCATCCATTGGAGTATCAAAAATCTCGACAACAAACTACCTTCCATAGTTACAAGGCTACCATCCATTGGGGTAACAAAAATCTCAACGACAGAATACCTTCCATAATGACAAGTCTACCATCCATTGGAATAAAAAAAATCTCTACAATAGACTACCTTCCATAATGACAAGGCTATCATTCATTGGAGTAACAAAGATATCGATAACAAAGTACCTTCAATAATGACAAGGCTACCATCCATTGGAGTAACAAAAACCTCGACAAAATACTACCTTCAACATTGACAAGGTTACCATCCATTGGAATAACAAAAATCTCGACAATAGACTATCTTCCATAATGATAAGGCAATCATCCATTGGAGTAACAAAAATCTCAACAACAGACTACCTTACATAATGCCAAGGCTAACATCCATTAGAAAAACAAAAATCTCGACAACATACTATCTTCCATAATGACAGGGCTACCATCCATTGGAGTAACAAAAATATGAACAACAGACAACATTGCATAATGACAAGGCTATCATCCATTGGAGTAACAAAGATATCGACAATAGACTACCTTCAATAATGACAAGGCTACCATCCATTGGAGTAACAAAAATCTCGATAAAAGACTACCTTCCATACTGACAAGGTTACCATCCATTGGAATAACAAAAATCTCGACTACAAACAATCTTCCATAATGACAAGGCTACCATCCATTAGAGTAATAAAAATCTGAACAACAGACTACCTTACATAATGACAAGGCTACAATCCATTGGAATAACAGAAATCTCAATGACAGACTACCTTCCATAATGACAAGGTTACCATCCATTGGAGTAACAAAAATCTCGACAACAGACTTCCTTCCATAATTACAAGTCTACCATCCATTGGGGTAAAAAATATCTCGACAACAGACTACCTTCCATAATGACAAGGCTACCATCCATTGGAGTAAAAAAAATCTCAACAACAGACTACCTTCCATTATGACAAGGCTACCATCCATTGGAGTAACAAAAATCTCGACAACAAACTACCTTCCATAATGACAAGGCTACCATCCATTGGAGTAAAGAAAATCTCAACAACAGACTACCTTCCATAGTGACAAGGATACAATCCATTGGAGTAACAAAAATCTCGACAACAGACTACCTTCCATAATGACAAGGTTACCATCCATTGGAGTAACAAAAATATGAACAACAGACTACCTTGCATAATGACAAGGATATCATCCATTGGAGTTATAAAGATATCAACAATAGACTACCTTTAATAATGACAAGGCTACCATCCATTGGAGTAACAAAAATCTCGACAAAAGACTACCTTCCATACTGACAAGGTTACAATGCATTGGAATAAAAAAAATCTTGACTACACACTATCTTCCATAATGACAAGGCTACCATCCATTGGACTAACAAAAATATGAATAACAGAATACCTTACATAATGACAAGGCTACAATACATTGGAGTAACAAAAATCTCAACGACAAACTACCTTCCAAAATGACAAGGCTACCATCCATTGGAGTAACAAAAATCTCGACAATAGACTACCTTCCATAATTACAAGGCTACCATCCATTGTGGTAACAAAAATCTCGACAACAGACTACCTTCCATAATGACAAGGCTACCATCCATGGTAGTAAAAAAAATCTTAACAACAGACTACCTTCCATAATGACAAGGCTACCATCCATTGGAGTAACAAAAATATGAACAACAAACTACCTTTCATAATGACAAGGATATCATCCATTGGAGTAACAAAGATATCGACAATAGACTACCTTCAATAATGACAAGTCTAGCATCCATTGGAGTAACAAAAATCTCGACAAAAGACTACCTTCCATCTTGACAAGGTTACCATCCATTGGAATAACAAAAATATCGACAATAGACTACCTACCATAATGACAAGGCTACCATCCATTGGAGTAACAAAAATCTCGATAAAAAACTACCTCCCATAATGATAAGGCTGCCATCCATTGGAATAACAAAAATCTCGACAATAGACTACCTTCCATAAAGACAAGGCTACCATCCATTGGAGTAACAAAAATCTCAATAAAAGACTACCTTACATACTGACAAGGTTACCATCCATTGGAATAACAAAAATCTCGACTACAGACTATCTTGCATAATAACAAGGCTACCATCCGTTGGAGTAACAAAAATCTGAACAACAGACTACCTTACATAATGACAAGGCTACAATCTATTGGAGTAACAGAAATCTCAATGACAGACTACCTTCCATAATGACAAGGTTACCATCCATTGGAGTAACAAAAATCTCGACAACAGACTTCCTTCCATAATTACAAGGCTACCATCCATTGGGGTAACAAAAATCTCGATAACAGACTACCTTCCATAATGACAAGGCTACCATCCATTTGAGTAAAAAAAATCTCAACAACAAACTACCTTCCATAATGACAAGGCTACCATCCATTGGAGTAACAAAAATCTCGACAACAGACTACCTTCCATAATGACAAGGCTACCATCCATTGAGTAACAAAAATCTGAACAACAGACTATCTTCCATAATGACAAGGCTACCATCCATTGGAGTAACAAAAATATGAACAACAGACTACCTTGCATAATGACAAGGCTATCATCCATTGGAGTAACAAAGATATCAACAATAGACTACCTTTAATAATGACAAGGCTACCATCCATTGGAGTAACAAAAATCTCGACTACAGACTATCTTACATAATGACAAGGTTGCAATCCAATGGATTAACAGAAATCTCAACGACAGACTACCTTCCATAATGACAAGGTTACCATCCATTGGAGTAACAAAAATCTCGACAACAGACTACCTTCCATAATTACAAGGCTACCATCCATTGGGGTAACAAAAACCTCGACAACACACTACCTTCCATAATGACAAGGCTACCATCCATTGAAGTAAAAAAAATCTCAACACCAGACTACCTTCCATAATGACAAGGCTACCATTCATTGGAGTAACAAAAATCTCGACAACAGACTACCTTCCATAATGACAAGTCTACCATCCATTGGAGTAACAAAAATATGAACAACAACCTACCTTGCATAATAACAAGGCTATCATCAATTAAAGTAACGAAGATATCGACAATAGACTACCTTCAATAATGACAAGGCTACCATCCATCGGAGTAACAAAAATCTCGACAAAAGACTACCTTCCATACTGACATGTTTACCATCCCTTGGAATAACAAAAATCTCGACTACAGACTATCTTCCATAATGACAAGGCTACCATCCATTGGAGTAACAAAAATCTTAACAACAGACTACCTTACATAATGACAAGGCTACAATCCATTGGATTAACAGAAATCTCAAAGACATACTACCTTCCATAATGACAAGCTTACCATCCATTGGAGTAACAAAAATCTCGACAATAGATTACCTTCCATAATTAAAAGGCTACCATCCATTGGAGTAGCAAAAATATCGACAACATACTACCTTCCATAATCACAAGGCTACCAACCATTGGGGTAACAAAAATCTCGACAACAAACTATCTTCCATAATTACAAGGCTACCATCCATGGGGGTAACAAAAATCTCGACAACAGACTACCTTCCATAATGACAAGGCTACCATCCATTGGAGTAAAAAAAATATTGACAACAGACTACCTTCCCTAATGACAAGGCTACCATCCATTGGAGTAACAAAAATATGAACAACAGACTACCTTGCATAATGACAAGGCTATCATCCATTGGAGTAACAAAGATATCGATAATAGACTACCTTCAATAACGACAAGGCTACCATCCATTGGAGTAACAAAAATCTCGACAAAAGACTACCTTCCATACTGACAAGGTTACCATCCATTGGAATAACAAAAGTCTCGAGTATAGACTATCTTACATAATTACAAGGCTACCATCCATTGGAGTAACAAAAATCTGAACAACAGACTACCTTAAATAATGACAAGGCTACAATCCATTGGAGTAACAGAAATCTCAACGACATAATACCTTCCATAATGACAAAGTTACCATCCATTGGAGTAACAAAAATCTCGACAAGAGACTACCTTCCATAATTACAAGGCTACCATCAATTGGGGTAATAAAAATCTCGATAACAGACTACCTTCCATACCTACAAGGCTACCATCCATTGGAGTAAAAAAAATCTCGACAATAGACTACCTTCCATAATGACAAGGCTATAATCCATTGGAGTAACAAAGATATCGATAACAAACTACCATCAATAATGGCAAGGCTACCATCCATTGGAGTAACAAAAATCTCGACAAAATACTACCTTCCATAATGACAAGGCTACCATCCATTGCAGTAACAAACATATCGACAACAGACTACCTTCAATAATCACAAGGCTACCATCCATTTGGAATAACAAAAATCTCGACAATAGACTACCTTCCATAATGACAAGGCAACCATCCATTAGAGTAACAAAAATCTCGATAAAAAACTACCTTTCATAATGATAAGGCTACCATCCATTGGAATAACAACAATCTCGACAATAGACTACCTTCCATAATGACAAGGCTACAATCCATTAGAGTAACAAAAATCTGAACAACATACTACCTTGCATAATGACAAGGCTATAATCCATTGGAGTAACAAAGATATCAACAATAGACTACCTTAAATAATGACAAGGCTACCATCCATTAGAGTAACAAAAATCTCAACAAAAGACTACCTTCCATGCTTACAAGGTTACCATCCATTGGAATAACAAAAATCTCGACAACAGACTATCTTCCATAATGACAAGGCTGCCATCCATTGGACTAACAAAAACCTGAACAACAGACTACCTTACATAATCACAAGGCTACAATCCATTGGAGTAACAAAAATCTCAACGACAGACTACCTTCCATAATGACAAGGCTACCATACATTGGAGTAACAAAAATCTTGAGAACAAACTACCTTCCATAATTACAAGGCTACCATCCATTGGGGTAACAAAAATCTCGACAACTGACTACCTTCCATAATGACAAGGCTACCATCCATTATAGTAAAAAAAATCTCGACAACAGACTACCTTCCATAATGACAATGCTACCATCCATTGGAGTAACAAAAATATGAACAACATACTACCTTGCATAATGACAAGGCTATCATCCATTGGATAACAAAGATATCGACAATAGACTACCTTCAATAATGACAAGGCTACCATCCATTAGAGTAACAAAAATCTCGACAAAAGACTACCTTCCATACTGACAAGGTTACCATCCATTGGAATAACAAAAAACTCGACTACAGACTATCTTCCGTAATGATAAGGCTACCATCCATTGGAGTAACACAAATTTGAACAACAGACTACCTTATATAATGAGAAGGCTACAATCCATTGGAGTAATAGAAATCTCAACGACAGACTACCTTCCATAATGACAAGGTTACCATCCATTGGAGTAACATAAATCTCGCCAACAGACTACCTTCCATAGTTACAAGGCTACCATCCATTGGGGTAACAAAAATCTCGACCAAAAAATACTTTCCTTAATGACAAGGCTACCATCTATTGGAGTAAAAAAAATCTCGACAATAGACTACCTTCCATAATGACAAGGCTATCATCCATTGGAATAACAAAGATATCGATAACAGACTACCTTCAATAATGACAAGGCTACCATCCATTGGAGTAACAAAAATCTCAACAAAATACTACCTTCCATAATGACAAGGCTACCATCCATTGGAGTCACGAAAATCTGAACAACAGACTACCTTGCATAATGACAAGGTTATCATCCATAGGAATAACAAAAATCTTGACAATAGACTACCTTCCATAATGACAAGGCCACCATCCATTGGAGTAACAAAAATCTCGATAAAAAACTACCTTCCATAATGATAAGGCTACCATCCATTGGAGTAACAAAGATATCGACAACAGACTACCTTCCATAATGAGAAGGCTATCATCCATTGGAGTAACAAAAATCTGAACAACTGACTACCTTTTATAATGAAAAGGCTATCATCCATTGGAGTAACAAAGATATCAACAACAGACTAGCTTTAATAATGACAAGGCTACCATCCATTGGAGTAACAAAAATCTGGACAAAAGACTACCTTCCATAATGATAAGGTTACCATCCATTGGAATAACAAAAATGTCGACAATAGACTACCTTCCATAATGACAAGGCTACCATCCATTATAGTAACAAAAATCTCGATAAAAAACTACCTTCCATAATGATAAGGCTACCATCCATTGGAATAAAAAAATCTTGACAATAGACTACCTTCCATAATGACAAGGCTACCATCCATTGGAGTAACAAAAATCTCGACAACATACTACCTTCCATAATTAAAGGCTACCATCCATTGGGGTAACAAAAATCTCGACAATGGACTATCTTCCATAATGACAGGGCTACCATCCATTGGATTAAAAAAAATATCGATAACAGACTACCTTCAATAATGACAAGGCTACCATCCATTGGAGTAACAAAAATCTCCACAAAATACTACCTTCCATAATGACAAGGCTACCATCCATTGGAGTAACAAAAATATGAACATCAGACTACCTTGCATAATGACAAGGCTATCATCCATTGGAGTAACAAAGATATCGACAACAGACTACCTTCAATAATGACAAGGCTACCATCCATTGGAGTAACAAAAATTTTGACAAAAGACTACCTTCCATAATGATATGGTTACCATCCATTGAAATAACAAAAATCTCGACAATAGACTACCTTCCATAATGACAAGGCCACCATCCATTGGAGTAACAAAAATCTCAATAAAAAACTACCTTCCATAATGATAAGGCTACCATCCATTGGAGTAACAAAGATATCGACAACAGACTACCTTCCATAATGACAAGGCTACCATCCATTGGAGTAACAAAAATCTGAACAACAAACTACCTTGCATAATGACATGGCTATCATCCATTGGAGTAACAAAGATATCGACAATAGACTACCTTAAATAATGACAAGGCTACCATCCATCGGAGTAACAAAAATATCGACAAAAGACTACCTTCCTTAGTGACAAGGTTACCATCCATTGGAATAACACAAATCTCGACAACAGACAATCTTCCATAATGACAAGGCTATCATCCATTGGAGTAACAAAGATATCGACAATAGACTACCTTCAATAATGACAAGGCTACCATCCATTGGAGTAACAAAAATCTGAACAACAGACTTCCTTGCATAATGACAAGGTTACCATCCATTGGAATAATAAAAATCTTGACAATAAACTACCTTCCATAATGACAAGGCCACCATCCATTGGAGTAACAAAAATCTCGATAAAAAATGACCTTCCATAATGATAAGGCTACCATCCATTGGAGTAACAAAGATATCGACAACAGACTACCTTCCATAATGTCAAGGATACCTTTCATTGGAGTAACAAAAATCTGAACAACAGACTATCTTCCATAATGACAAGGCTACCATTCATTGGAGTAACAAAAATATGAACAACAGACTACCTTGCATAATGACAAGGCTATCATCCATTGGAGTAACGAAGATATCGACAACAGACTACCTTCAATAATGACAAGGCTACCATCCATTGGAGTAACAAAAATCTCGACAAAAGACTAACTTCCATAATGATAAGGTTACCATCCATTGGAATAACAAAAATGTCGACAATAGACTACCTTCCATAATGACAAGGCTACCATCCATTGTAGTGACAAAAATCTCGATAAAAAACTACCTTCCATAATGATAAGGCTACCATCCATTGGAATAACAAAAATCTTGACAATAGACTACCTTCCATAATGACAAGGCTACCATCCGTTGGAGTAACAAAAATTTGAACAACAGACTACCTTGCATAATGACAAGGCTATCATCCATTGGAGTAACAAAGATATCGACAATAGACTACCTTAAATAATGACAAGGCTACCATTCATTGGAGTAACAAAAATCTCGACAAAAGACTACCTTCCATACTGACAAGGTTACCATCCATTGGAATAACAAAAATCTCGACAACAGACTATCTTCCATAATGATAAGGCTATCATCCATTGGAGTAACAAAAATCTGAACAACAGACTACCTTACATAATGACAAGGCTACAATCCATTGGAGTAACAAAAATCTCAACAACAAACTACCTTCCATAATGACAAGGCTAACATCCATTGGAGTAACAAAAATCTCGACAACATACTACCTTCTATAATTACAAGGCTACCATCCATTGGGGTAACAAAAATCTCGACAACAGACTATCTTCCATAATGACAGGGCTACCATCCATTGGAGTAAAAAAATACCGACAACAGACTACCTTCCATAATGACAAGGCTATCAACCATTGGAGTAACAAAGATATTGATAACAGACTACCTTCAATAATGACAAGGCTACAATCCATCAGAGTAACAAAAATATCGACAAAAGACTACCTTCCATACTGACAAGGTTACCATCCATTGGAGTAAAAAAAATATCGACAACAGACTACCTTCCATAATGATAAGGCTATCAGCCATTGCAGTAACAAAGATAGCGACAATAGACTACCTTCCATAATGACAAGGCTACCATACATTGGAGTAACAAAAATCTGAACAATAGAATACCATGCATAATGACAAGGCTATCATCCATTGGAGTAACAAAGATATCGACACTAGATTACCTTAAATAATGACAAGGCTACCATCCATTGGAGTAACAAAAATCTCGACAAAAGACTACCTTCCATACTGACAAGGTTACCATCCATTGGAATAACAAAAATCTCGAAAATAGACTATCTTCCATAATGACAAGGCTACCATCCATTGGACTAACAAAAACCTGAACAACAGACTACCTTACATAATGACAAGGCTACAATCCATTGGAGTAACAAAAATCTCAACGACAGACTACCTTCCATAATGACAAGGCTACCATACATTGGAGTAACAAAAATCTCGAGAACAAACTACCTTCCATAATTACAAGGCTACCATCCATTGGGGTAAGAAAAATCTCGACAACTGACTACCTTCCATAATGACAAGGCTACAATCCATTATAGTAAAAAAAATCTCGACAACAGACTACCTTCCATAATGACAAAGCTACCATCCATTGGAGTAACAAAAATATGAACAACATACTACCTTGCATAATGACAAGGCTATCATCCATTGGATAACAAAGATATCGACAATAGACTACCTTCAATAATGACAAGGCTACCATCCATTAGAGTAACAAAAATCTCGACAAAAGACTACCTTCCATACTGACAAGGTTACCATCCATTGGAATAACAAAAAACTCGACTACAGACTATCTTCCGTAATGATAAGGCTACCATCCATTGGAGTAACACAAATTTGAACAACAGACTACCTTATATAATGACAAGGCTACAATCCATTGGAGTAATAGAAATCTCAACGACAGACTACCTTCCATAATGACAAGGTTACCATCCATTGGAGTAACAGAAATCTCGCCAACAGACTACCTTCCATAGTTACAAGGCTACCATCCATTGGGGTAACAAAAATCTCGACAAAAAAATACTTTCCTTAATGACAAGGCTACCATCTATTGGAGTAAAAAAAATCTCGACAATAGACTACCTTCCATAATGACAAGGCTATCATCCATTGGAATAACAAAGATATCGATAACAGACTACCTTCAATAATGACAAGGCTACCATCCATTGGAGTAACAAAAATCTCAACAAAATACTACCTTCCATAATGACAAGGCTACCTTCCACTGGAGTCACGAAAATCTGAACAACAGACTACCTTGCATAATGACAAGGTTATCATCCATAGGAATAACAAAAATCTTGACAATAGACTACCTTCCATAATGACAAGGCCACCATCCATTGGAGTAACAAAGATATCGACAACAGACTACCTTCCATAATGAGAAGGCTATCATCCATTGGAGTAACAAAAATCTGAACAACTGACAACCTTGTATAATGAAAAGGCTATCATCCATTGGAGTAACAAAGATATCAACAATAGACTAGCTTTAATACTGACAAGGCTACCATCCATTGGAGTAACAAAAATCTGGACAAAAGACTACCTTCCATAATGATAAGGTTACCATCCATTGGAATAACAAAAATGTCGACAATAGACTACCTTCCATAATGACAAGGCTACCATCCATTATAGTAACAAAAATCTCGATAAAAAACTACCTTCCATAATGATAAGGCTACCATCCATTGGAATAAAAAAAATCTGGACAATAGACTACCTTCCATAATGACAAGGTTACCATCCATTGGAGTAACAAAAATCTCGACAACATACTACCTTCCATAATTATAAGGCTACCATCCATTGGGGTAACAAAAATCTCGACAATGGACTATCTTCCATAATGACAGGGCTACCATCCATTGGATTAAAAAAAATATCGATAACAGACTACCTTCAATAATGACAAGGCTACCATCCATTGGAGTAACAAAAATCTCCACAAAATACTACCTTCCATAATGACAAGGCTACCATCCATTGGAGTAACAAAAATATGAACATCAGACTACCTTGCATAATGACAAGGCTATCATCCATTGGAGTAACAAAGATATCGACAACAGACTACCTTCAATAATGACAAGGCTACCATCCATTGGAGTAACAAAAATTTTGACAAAAGACTACCTTCCATAATGACAAGGCCACCATCCATTGGAGTAACAAAGATATCGACAACAGACTACCTTCCATAATGAGAAGGCTATCATCCATTGGAGTAACAAAAATCTGAACAACTGACTACCTTGTATAATGAAAAGGCTATCATCCATTGGAGTAACAAAGATATCAACAATAGACTAGCTTTAATAATGACAAGGCTACCATCCATTGGAGTAACAAAAATCTGGACAAAAGACTACCTTCCATAATGATAAGGTTACCATCCATTGGAATAACAAAAATGTCGACAATAGACTACCTTCCATAATGACAAGGCTACCATCCATTATAGTAACAAAAATGTCGATAAAAAACTACCTTCCATAATGATAAGGCTACCATCCATTGGAATAAAAAAAATCTGGACAATAGACTACCTTCCATAATGACAAGGCTACCATCCATTGGAGTAACAAAAATCTCGACAACATACTACCTTCCATAATTATAAGGCTACCATCCATTGGGGTAACAAAAATCTCGACAATGGACTATCTTCCATAATGACAGGGCTACCATCCATTGGATTAAAAAAAATATCGATAACAGACTACCTTCAATAATGACAAGGCTACCATCCATTGGAGTAACAAAAATCTCCACAAAATACTACCTTCCATAATGACAAGGCTACCATCCATTGGAGTAACAAAAATATGAACATCAGACTACCTTGCATAATGACAAGGCTATCATCCATTGGAGTAACAAAGATATCGACAACAGACTACCTTCAATAATGACAAGGCTACCATCCATTGGAGTAACAAAAATTTTGACAAAAGACTACCTTCCATAATGACAAGGCCACCATCCATTGGAGTAACAAAGATATCGACAACAGACTACCTTCCATAATGAGAAGGCTATCATCCATTGGAGTAACAAAAATCTGAACAACTGACTACCTTGTATAATGAAAAGGCTATCATCCATTGGAGTAACAAAGATATCAACAATAGACTAGCTTTAATAATGACAAGGCTACCATCCATTGGAGTAACAAAAATCTGGACAAAAGACTACCTTCCATAATGATAAGGTTACCATCCATTGGAATAACAAAAATGTCGACAATAGACTACCTTCCATAATGACAAGGCTACCATCCATTATAGTAACAAAAATATCGATAAAAAACTACCTTCCATAATGATAAGGCTACCATCCATTGGAATAAAAAAAATCTGGACAATAGACTACCTTCCATAATGACAAGGCTACCATCCACTGGAGTAACAAAAATCTCGACAACATACTACCTTCCATAATTATAAGGCTACCATCCATTGGGGTAACAAAAATCTCGACAATGGACTATCTTCCATAATGACAGGGCTACCATCCATTGGATTAAAAAAAATATCGATAACAGACTACCTTCAATAATGACAAGGCTACCATCCATTGGAGTAACAAAAATCTCCACAAAATACTACCTTCCATAATGACAAGGCTACCATCCATTGGAGTAACAAAAATATGAACATCAGACTACCTTGCATAATGACAAGGCTATCATCAATTGGAGTAACAAAGATATCGACAACAGACTACCTTCAATAATGACAAGGCTACCATCCATTGGAGTAACAAAAATTTTGACAAAAGACTACCTTCCATAATGATAAGGTTACCATCCATTGAAATAACAAAAATCTCGACAATAGACTACCTTCCATAATGACAAGGCCACCATCCATTGGAGTAACAAAAATCTCAATAAAAAACTACCTTCCATAATGATAAGGCTACCATCCATTGGAGTAACAAAGATATCGACAACAGACTACCTTCCATAATGACAAGGCTACCATCCATTGGAGTAACAAAAATCTGAACAACAAACTACCTTGCATAATGACATGGCTATCATCCATTGGAGTAACAAAGATATCGACGATAGACTACCTTAAATAATGACAAGGCTACCATCCATCGGAGTAACAAAAATATCGACAAAAGACTACCTTCCTTAGTGACAAGGTTACCATCCATTGGAATAACAAAAATCTCGACAACAGACAATCTTCCATAATGACAAGGCTATCATTCATTGGAGTAACAAAGATATCGACAACAGACTACCTTCAATAATGACAAGGCTACCATCCATTGGAGTAACAAAAATCTGAACAACAGACTTCCTTGCATAATGACAAGGTTACCATCCATTGGAATAATAAAAATCTTGACAATAGACTACCTTCCATAATGACAAGGCCACCATCCATTGGAGTAACAAAAATCTCGATAAAAAACGACCTTCCATAATGATAAGGCTACCATCCATTGGAGTAACAAAGATATCGACAACAGACTACCTTCCATAATGTCAAGGATACCTTTCATTGGAGTAACAAAAATCTGAACAACAGACTATCTTCCATAATGACAAGGCTACCATTCATTGGAGTAACAAAAATATGAACAACAGACTACCTTGCATAATGACAAGGCTATCATCCATTGGAGTAACGAAGATATCGACAACAGACTACCTTCAATAATGACAAGGCTACCATCCATTAGAGTAACAAAAATCTCGACCAAAGACTAACTTCCATAATGATAAGGTTACCATCCATTGGAATAACAAAAATGTCGACAATAGACTACCTTCCATAATGACAAGGCTACCATCCATTGTAGTGACAAAAATCTCGATAAAAAACTACCTTCCATAATGATAAGGCTACCATCCATTGGAATAACAAAAATCTTGACAATAGACTACCTTCCATAATGACAAGGCCACCATCCGTTGGAGTAACAAAAATTTGAACAACAGACTACCTTGCATAATGACAAGGCTATCATCCATTGGAGTAACAAAGATATCGACAATAGACTACCTTAAATAATGACAAGGCTACCATTCATTGGAGTAACAAAAATCTCGACAAAAGACTACCTTCCATACTGACAAGGTTACCATCCATTGGAATAACAAAAATCTCGACAACAGACTATCTTCCATAATGATAAGGCTATCATCCATTGGAGTAACAAAAATCTGAACAACAGACTACCTTACATAATGACAAGGCTACAATCCATTGGAGTAACAAAAATCTCAACAACAAACTACCTTCCATAATGACAAGGCTAACATCCATTGGAGTAACAAAAATCTCGACAACATACTACCTTCTATAATTACAAGGCTACCATCCATTGGGGTAACAAAAATCTCGACAACAGACTATCTTCCATAATGACAGGGCTACCATCCATTGGAGTAAAAAAATACCGACAACAGACTACCTTCCATAATGACAAGGCTATCAACCATTGGAGTAACAAAGATATTGATAACAGACTACCTTCAATAATGACAAGGCTACAATCCATCAGAGTAACAAAAATCTCGACAAAAGACTACCTTCCATACTGACAAGGTTACCATCCATTGGAGTAAAAAAAATATCGACAACAGACTACCTTCCATAATGATAAGGCTATCATCCATTGCAGTAACAAAGATAGCGACAATAGACTACCTTCCATAATGACAAGGCTACCATTTATTGGAGTAACAAAAATCTGAACAATAGAATACCATGCATAATGACAAGGCTATCATCCATTGGAGTAACAAAGATATCGACACTAGATTACCTTAAATAATGACAAGGCTACCATCCATTGGAGTAACAAAAATCTCGACAAAAGACTACCTTCCATACTGACAAGGTTACCATCCATTGGAATAACAAAAATCTCGACAACAGACTATCTTCCATAATGACAAGGCTATCATTCATTGGAGTAAAAAAAATCTGAACAAAAGACTACCTTGCATAATGAAAAGGCTATCATCCATTGGAGTAACAAAGATATCGACAACAGACTACCTTCAGTAATGACAAGGCTACCATCCATTGGAATAACAACAATCTCGACAAAAGACTACCTCCTATAATGATAAGGTTACCATCCATTGGAATAACAAAAATGTCGACAGTAGACTACCTTCCATAATGACAAGGCTACCATCCATTGTAGTAACAAAAATCTCGATAAAAATCTACCTTCCATAATGATAAGGCTACCATCCATTGGAATCACAAACATCTTGACAATAGACTACCTTCCATAATGACAAGGGTACCATCCATTGGAGTAACAAAAATCTGAACAACAGACTAACTTGCATAATGTCAAGGCTATCATCCATTGGAGTAACAAAGATATTGACAATAGACTACCTTAAATAATGACAAGGCTACCATTCATTGGGGTAACAAAAATCTCGACAAAAGACTACCTTCCATACTGACAAGGTTACCATCCATTTGAATAACAAAAATCTCGACAACAGACTATCTTCCATAATGACAAGGCTATCATCCATTGGAGTAACAAAAATATGAACAACAGACTACCTTACATAATGACAAGGCTACAATCCATTGGAGTATCAAAAATCTCAACAACAAACTACCTTCCATAATGACAAGGCTAACATCCATAGGAATAACAAAAATCTTGACAATAGACTACCTTCCATAATGACAAGGCCACCATCCATTGGAGTAACAAAGATATCGACAACAGACTACCTTCCATAATGAGAAGGCTATCATCCATTGGAGTAACAAAAATCTGAACAACTGACTACCTTGTATAATGAAAAGGCTATCAAACATTGGAGTAACAAAGATATCAACAATAGACTAGCTTTAATAATGACAAGGCTACCATCCATTGGAGTAACAAAAATCTGGACAAAAGACTACCTTCCATAATGATAAGGTTACCATCCATTGGAATAACAAAAATGTCGACAATAGACTACCTTCCATAATGACAAGGCTACCATCCATTATAGTAACAAAAATATCGATAAAAAACTACCTTCCATAATGATAAGGCTACCATCCATTGGAATAAAAAAAATCTGGACAATAGACTACCTTCCATAATGACAAGGCTACCATCCATTGGAGTAACAAAAATCTCGACAACATACTACCTTCCATAATTATAAGGCTACCATCCATTGGGGTAACAAAAATCTCGACAATGGACTATCTTCCATAATGACAGGGCTACCATCCATTGGATTAAAAAAAATATCGATAACAGACTACATTCAATAATGACAAGGCTACCATCCATTGGAGTAACAAAAATCTCCACAAAATACTACCTTCCATAATGACAAGGCTACCATCCATTGGAGTAACAAAAATATGAACATCAGACTACCTTGCATAATGACAAGGCTATCATCCATTGGAGTAACAAAGATATCGACAACAGACTACCTTCAATAATGACAAGGCTACCATCCATTGGAGTAACAAAATTTTTGACAAAAGACTACCTTCCATAATGATAAGGTTACCATCCATTGAAATAACAAAAATCTCGACAATAGACTACCTTCCATAATGACAAGGCCACCATCCATTGGAGTAACAAAAATCTCAATAAAAAACTACCTTCCATAATGATAAGGCTACCATCCATTGGAGTAACAAAGATATCGACAACCGACTACCTTCCATAATGACAAGGCTACCATCCATTGGAGTAACAAAAATCTGAACAACAAACTACCTTGCATAATGACATGGCTATCATCCATTGGAGTAACAAAGATATCGACAATAGACTACCTTAAATAATGACAAGGCTACCATCCATCGGAGTAACAAAAATATCGACAAAAGACTACCTTCCTTAGTGACAAGGTTACCATCCATTGGAATAACAAAACTCTCGACAACAGACAATCTTCCATAATGACAAGGCTATCATCCATTGGAGTAACAAAGATATCGACAACAGACTACCTTCAATAATGACAAGGCTACCATCTATTGGAGTAACAAAAATCTGAACAACAGACTTCCTTGCATAATGACAAGGTTACCATCCATTGGAATAATAAAAATCTTGACAATAGACTACCTTCCATAATGACAAGGCCACCATCCATTGGAGTAACAAAAATCTCGATAAAAAACGACCTTCCATAATGATAAGGCTACCATCCATTGGAGTAACAAAGATATCGACAACAGACTACCTTCCATAATGTCAAGGATACCTTTCATTGGAGTAACAAAAATCTGAACAACAGACTACCTTCCATAATGACAAGGCTACCATCCATTGTAGTAACAAAAATCTCGATAAAAATCTACCTTCCATAATGATAAGGCTACCATCCATTGGAATCACAAACATCTTGACAATAGACTACCTTCCATAATGACAAGGGTACCATCCATTGGAGTAACAAAAATCTGAACAACAGACTAACTTGCATAATGTCAAGGCTATCATCCATTGGAGTAACAAAGATATTGACAATAGACTACCTTAAATAATGACAAGGCTACCATTCATTGGGGTAACAAAAATCTCGACAAAAGACTACCTTCCATACTGACAAGGTTACCATCCATTTGAATAACAAAAATCTCGACAACAGACTATCTTCCATAATGACAAGGCTATCATCCATTGGAGTAACAAAAATATGAACAACAGACTACCTTACATAATGACAAGGCTACAATCCATTGGAGTATCAAAAATCTCAACAACAAACTACCTTCCATAATGACAAGGCTAACATCCATGGGAGTAACAAAAATCTCGACAACATACAACCTTCCATAATTATAAGGCTACCTTCCATTGTGGTAACAAAAATCTCGACAACAGACTATCTTCCATAATGACAGGGCTACCATCCATTGGAGTAAAAAAAATATCGACAACAGACTACCTTCCATAATGACAAGGCTATCAGCCATTGGAGTAACAAAGATATCTACAATAGACTACCTTCAATAATGACAAGGGTACCATCCATTGGAGTAACAAAAATCTCCACAAAATACTACCTTGCATAATGACAAGGCTATCATCCATTGGAGTAACAAAGATATCGACAACAGACTACCTTCAATAATGACATGGCTACCATCCATTGGAGTAACAAAAATATCGACAAAAGACTACATTCCATAATGATAAGGTTACCATCCATTGGAATAACAAAAATGTCGACAATAGACTACCTTCCATAATGACAAGGCTACCATCCATTGTAGTAACAAAAATCTCGATAAAAAACTACCTTCCATAATGATAAGGCTACCATCCATTGGAATAACAAAAATCTTGACAATAGACTACCTTCCATAATGACAAGGCTACCATCTATTGGAGTAACAAAAATCTGAATAACAGACTACCTTGCATAATGACAAGGCTATCATCCATTGGAGTAACAAAGATATCGACAATAGACTACCTTAAATAATGACAAGGCTACCATTCATTGGAGTAACAAAAATCTCGACAAAAGACTACCTTCCATACTGACAAGGTTACCAACCATTGGAATAACAAAAATCTCGACAACAGACTATCTTCCATAATGACAAGGATATCATCCATTGGAGTAACAAAAATCTAAACAACAGACTACCTTACATAATGACAAGGCTACAATCCATTGGAATAACAAAAATCTCAACAACAAACTACCTTCCATAATGACAAGGCTAACATCCATTGGAGTAACAAAAATCTCGACAAAAGATTACCTTCCATAATGATAAGGTTACCATCCATTGGAATAACAAAAATGTCGACAATAGACTACCTTCCATAATGATAAGGCTACCATCTACTGTAGTAACAAAAATCTCGATAAAAAACTACTTTCCATAATGATCAGTCTTCCATCCATTGGAATAACAAAAATCTGAACAACAAACTACCTCCCATAATGACAAGCCTACCATCCATTGGAGTAACAAAAATCTTAACAACAGACTACCTTGCATAATGACAAGGCTACCATCCATTGGAGTAACAAAGATATCGACAATAGACTAGCTTAAATAATGAAAAGGCTACCATTCATTGGAGTAACAAAAATCTCGACAAAAGACTACCTTCCATACTGACAAGGTTACCATCCATTGGAATAACAAAAATCTTGACAACAGACTATCTTCCATAATGACAAGGCTATCATCCATTGGAGTAACAAAAATATGAACAATAGACTACCTTACATAATGACAAGGCTACAATCCATTGGAGTATCAAAAATCTCAATAACAAACTACCTTCCATAATGACAAGGCTAACATCCATGGGAGTAACAAAAATCTCGACAACATACAACCTTCCATAATTATAAGGCTACCATCCATTGTGGTAACAAAAATCTCGACAACAGACTATCTTCCATAATGACAGGGCTACCATCCATTGGAGTAAAAAAAATATCGACAACAGACTACCTTCCATAATGACAAGGCTATCAGCCATTGGAGTAACAAAGATATCGACAATAGACTATCTTCCATAATGACAAGGCTATCATTCATTGCAGTAACAAAAATCTGAACAACAGACTACCTTGCATAATGAAAAGGCTATCATCCATTGGAGTAACAAAGAAATCGACAACAGACTACCTTCAATAATGACATGGCTACCATCCATTGGAGTAACAAAAATATCGACAAAAGACTACATTCCATAATGATAAGGTTACCATCCATTGGAATAACAAAAATGTCGACAATAGACTACCTTCCATAATGACAAGGCTACCATCCATTGTAGTAACAAAAAACTCGATAAAAAACTAACTTCCATAATGATAAGGCTACCATCCTTTGGAATAACAAAAATCTTGACAATAGACTACCTTCCATAATGACAAGGCTACCATCTATTGGAGTAACAAAAATCTGAATAACAGACTACCTTGCATAATGACAAGGCTATCATCCATTAGAGTAACAAAGATATCGACAATAGAGTACCTTAAATAATGACAAGGCTACCATTCATTGGAGTAACAAAAATCTCGACAAAAGACTACCTTCCATATTGACAAGGTTACCAACCATTGGAATAACAAAAATCTCGACAACAGACTATCTTCCATAATGACAAGGATATCATCCATTGGAGTAACAAAAATCTAAACAACAGAGTACCTTACATAATGACAAGGCTAAAATCCATTGGAATAACAAAAATCTCATCAACAAACTACCTTCCATAATGACAAGGCTAACATCCATTGGAGTAACAAAAATCTCGACAACATACTACCTTGCATAATGACAAGGCTATCATCCATTGGAGTAACAAAAATATGAACATCAGACTACCTTGCATGATGACAAGGCTATCATCCATTGGAGTAACAAAAATCTCGACAACATACTACCTTCCATAATGAAAAGGCTACCATCCAATGAAATAAAAAAATTCTCGAAAATAGACTACCTTCCATAATGACAAGGCTACCATCCATTGGAGTAACAAAAATCTGAACAACAGACTACCTTCCATAATGACAAGGCTACAATCCATTAGAGTATGAGAAATCTAGACAAATGAATACCTTCCATAATGACAAGTCTACCATCCATTGGAGTAACAAAAATCTCGACAATAGACTACCTTCCATAATGACAAGGCTACCATCCATTGTAGTAAAAAAAATATCAACAACAGACTACCTTCCATAATGACAAGGCTACCATCCATTAGAGTAACAAAAATATGAATAACAGACTACCTTTCATAATGACAAGGCTATCATCCATTGGAGTAACAAAGATATCATCAATAGACTACCTTCCATAATGACAAGGGTACCATCCATTGGAGTAACAAAAATCTCGACAACATACTACCTTGCATAATGACAAGGCTATCATCCATTGGAGTAACAAAAATATGAACATCAGACTACCTTGCATGATGACAAGGCTATCATCCATTGGAGTAACAAAGATATCGACAACAGACTACCTTCAATAATGACAAGTCTACCATCCATTGCAATAACAAAAATCTCGACAATAGACTACCTTCCATAATGACAAGGCCACCATTCATTGGAGTAACAAAAATCTCGATAAAAAACTACCTTCCATAATGATAAGGCTACCATTCATTGGAGTAACAAAGATATCGACAACAGACTACCTTCCATAATGACAAGGCTACCACCCATTGGAGTAACAAAAATATGAACAACAGACTACCTTTCATAATGACAAGGCTATCATCCATTGGAGTAACAAAGATATCGACAATAGACTACCTTAAATAATGACAAGGCTACCATCCATCGGAGTAACAAAAATCTCGACAAAAGGCTACCTTCCATACTGACAAGGTTACCATCCATTGGAATAACAAAAATCTCGACAACAGACAATCTTCCATAATGAAAAGGCTATCATCCATTGGAGTAACAAAAATTTGAACAACAGACTACCTTGCATAATGAAAAGGCTATCATCCATTGGAGTAACAAAGATATCGACAACAGACTACCTTTAATAATGACAAGGCTACCATCCATTGGAGTAACAAAAATCTCGACAAAAGATTACCTTCCATAATGATAAAGTTACCATCCATTGGAATAACAAAAATGTCGACAATAGACTACCTTCCATAATGACAAGGCTACCATCTACTGTAGTAACAAAAATCTCGATAAAAAACTACTTTCCATAATGATCAGGCTTCCATCCATTGGAATAACAAAAATCTGAACAACAAACTACCTTCCATAATGATAAGGCTACCATCCATTGGAGTAACAAAGATATCGACAACAGACTACCTTCCATAATGACAAGGCTACCATCCATTGGAATAACAAAAATCTCCACAAAATACTACCTTCCATAATGACAAGCCTACCATCCATTGGAGTAACAAAAATCTTAACAACAGACTACCTTGCATAATGACAAGGCTATCGTCCATTGGAGTAACAAAGATATCGACAATAGACTAGCTTAAATAAATAAAAGGCTACCATTCATTGGAGTAACAAAAATCTCGACAAAAGACTACCTTCCATACTGACAAGGTTACCATCCATTGGAATAACAAAAATCTTGACAACAAACTATCTTCCATAATGACAAGGCTATCATCCATTGGAGTAACAAAAATATGAACAATAGACTACCTTACATAATGACAAGGCTACAATCCATTGGAGTATCAAAAATCTCAATAACAAACTACCTTCCATAATGACAAGGCTAACATCCATGGGAGTAACAAAAATCTCGACAACATACAACCTTCCATAATTATAAGGCTACCATCCATTGTGGTAACAAAAATCTCGACAACAGACTATCTTCCATAATGACAGGGCTACCATCCATTGGAGTAAAAAAAATATCGACAACAGACTACCTTCCATAATGACAAGGCTATCAGCCATTGGAGTAACAAAGATATCGACAATAGACTATCTTCCATAATGACAAGGCTATCATTCATTGCAGTAACAAAAATCTGAACAACAGACTACCTTGCATAATGAAAAGGCTATCATCCATTGGAGTAACAAAGAAATCGACAACAGACTACCTTCAATAATGACATGGCTACCATCCATTGGAGTAACAAAAATATCGACAAAAGACTACATTCCATAATGATAAGGTTACCATCCATTGGAATAACAAAAATGTCGACAATAGACTACCTTCCATAATGACAAGGCTACCATCCATTGTAGTAACAAAAAACTCGATAAAAAACTAACTTCCATAATGATAAGGCTACCATCCTTTGGAATAACAAAAATCTTGACAATAGACTACCTTCCATAATGACAAGGCTACCATCTATTGGAGTAACAAAGATCTGAATAACAGACTACCTTGCATAATGACAAGGCTATCATCCATTAGAGTAACAAAGATATCGACAATAGAGTACCTTAAATAATGACAAGGCTACCATTCATTGGAGTAACAAAAATCTCGACAAAAGACTACCTTCCATATTGACAAGGTTACCAACCATTGGAATAACAAAAATCTCGACAACAGACTATCTTCCATAATGACAAGGATATCATCCATTGGAGTAACAAAAATCTAAACAACAGAGTACCTTACATAATGACAAGGCTAAAATCCATTGGAATAACAAAAATCTCATCAACAAACTACCTTCCATAATGACAAGGCTAACATCCATTGGAGTAACAAAAATCTCGACAACATACTACCTTGCATAATGACAAGGCTATCATCCATTGGAGTAACAAAAATATGAACATCAGACTACCTTGCATGATGACAAGGCTAACATCCATTGGAGTAACAAAAATCTCGACAACATACTACCTTCCATAATGAAAAGGCTACCATCCAATGAAATAAAAAAATTCTCGAAAATAGACTACCTTCCATAATGACAAGGCTACCATCCATTGGAGTAACAAAAATCTGAACAACAGACTACCTTCCATAATGACAAGGCTACAATCCATTAGAGTATGAGAAATCTAGACAAATGAATACCTTCCATAATGACAAGTCTACCATCCATTGGAGTAACAAAAATCTCGACAATAGACTACCTTCCATAATGACAAGGCTACCATCCATTGTAGTAAAAAAAATATCAACAACAGACTACCTTCCATAATGACAAGGCTACCATCCATTAGAGTAACAAAAATATGAATAACAGACTACCTTTCATAATGACAAGGCTATCATCCATTGGAGTAACAAAGATATCATCAATAGACTACCTTCCATAATGACAAGGGTACCATCCATTGGAGTAACAAAAATCTCGACAACATACTACCTTGCATAATGACAAGGCTATCATCCATTGGAGTAACAAAAATATGAACATCAGACTACCTTGCATGATGACAAGGCTATCATCCATTGGAGTAACAAAGATATCGACAACAGACTACCTTCAATAATGACAAGTCTACCATCCATTGCAATAACAAAAATCTCGACAATAGACTACCTTCCATAATGACAAGGCCACCATTCATTGGAGTAACAAAAATCTCGATAAAAAACTACCTTCCATAATGATAAGGCTACCATTCATTGGAGTAACAAAGATATCGACAACAGACTACCTTCCATAATGACAAGGCTACCACCCATTGGAGTAACAAAAATATGAACAACAGACTACCTTTCATAATGACAAGGCTATCATCCATTGGAGTAACAAAGATATCGACAATAGACTACCTTAAATAATGACAAGGCTACCATCCATCGGAGTAACAAAAATCTCGACAAAAGGCTACCTTCCATACTGACAAGGTTACCATCCATTGGAATAACAAAAATCTCGACAACAGACAATCTTCCATAATGAAAAGGCTATCATCCATTGGAGTAACAAAAATTTGAACAACAGACTACCTTGCATAATGAAAAGGCTATCATCCATTGGAGTAACAAAGATATCGACAACAGACTACCTTTAATAATGACAAGGCTACCATCCATTGGAGTAACAAAAATCTCGACAAAAGATTACCTTCCATAATGATAAAGTTACCATCCATTGGAATAACAAAAATGTCGACAATAGACTACCTTCCATAATGACAAGGCTACCATCTACTGTAGTAACAAAAATCTCGATAAAAAACTACTTTCCATAATGATCAGGCTTCCATCCATTGGAATAACAAAAATCTGAACAACAAACTACCTTCCATAATGATAAGGCTACCATCCATTGGAGTAACAAAGATATCGACAACAGACTACCTTCCATAATGACAAGGCTACCATCCATTGGAATAACAAAAATCTCCACAAAATACTACCTTCCATAATGACAAGCCTACCATCCATTGGAGTAACAAAAATCTTAACAACAGACTACCTTGCATAATGACAAGGCTATCGTCCATTGGAGTAACAAAGATATCGACAATAGACTAGCTTAAATAAATAAAAGGCTACCATTCATTGGAGTAACAAAAATCTCGACAAAAGACTACCTTCCATACTGACAAGGTTACCATCCATTGGAATAACAAAAATCTTGACAACAAACTATCTTCCATAATGACAAGGCTATCATCCATTGGAGTAACAAAAATATGAACAATAGACTAACTTACATAATGACAAGGCTACAATCCATTGGAGTATCAAAAATCTCAACAACAAACTACCTTCCATAATGACAAGGCTAACATCCATGGGAGTAACAAAAATCTCGACAACATACAACCTTCCATAATTATAAGGCTACCATCCATTGTGGTAACAAAAATCTCGACAACAGACTATCTTCCATAATGACAGGGCTACCATCCATTGGAGTAAAAAAAATATCGACAACAGACTACCTTCCATAATGACAAGGCTATCAGCCATTGGAGTAACAAAGATATCGACAATAGACTATCTTCCATAATGACAAGGCTATCATTCATTGCAGTAACAAAAATCTGAACAACAGACTACCTTGCATAATGAAAAGGCTATCATCCATTGGAGTAACAAAGATATCGACAACAGACTACCTTCAATAATGACATGGCTACCATCCATTGGAGTAACAAAAATATCGACAAAAGACTACATTCCATAATGATAAGGTTACCATCCATTGGAATAACAAAAATGTCGACAATAGACTACCTTCCATAATGACAAGGCTACCATCCATTGTAGTAACAAAAATCTCGATAAAAAACTACCTTCCATAATGATAAGGCTACCATCCATTGGAATAACAAAAATCTTGACAATAGACTACCTTCCATAATGACAAGGCTACCATCTATTGGAGTAACAAAAATCTGAATAACAGACTACCTTGCATAATGACAAGGCTATCATCCATTAGAGTAACAAAGATATCGACAATAGAGTACCTTAAATAATGACAAGGCTACCATTCATTGGAGTAACAAAAATCTCGACAAAAGACTACCTTCCATACTGACAAGGTTACCAACCATTGGAATAACAAAAATCTCGACAACAGACTATCTTCCATAAAGACAAGGATATCATCCATTGGAGTAACAAAAATCTAAACAACAGAGTACCTTACATAATGACAAGGCTACAATCCATTGGAATAACAAAAATCTCATCAACAAACTACCTTCCATAATGACAAGGCTAACATCCATTGGAGTAACAAAAATCTCGACAACATACTACCTTGCATAATTACAAGGCTACCATCCATTGGGGTAACAAAAATCTCGACAACAGACTATCTTCCATAATAACAGGGCTACCATCCATTGGAGTAAAAAAAATATCGGCAACAGACTACCTTCCATAATGACAAGGCTATCAACCATTGGAGTAACAAAGATATCGATAACAGACTACCTTCAATAATGACAAGGCTACCATCCATTGGAGTAACAAAAATCTCGACAAAATACTACCTTCCATAATGACAAGGCTATCATCCATTGGAGTAACAAAAATATGAACATCAGACTACCTTGCATGATGACAAGGGTATCATCCATTGGAGTAACAAAGATATCGACAACAGACTACCTTCAATAATGACAAGGCTTCCATCCATTGGAGTAACAAAAATCTCGACAACATACTACCTTCCATAATGAAAAGGCTACCATCCAATGGAATAAAAAAATTCTCGACAACAGACTACCTTCCATAATGACAAGGCTACCATCCATTGGAGTAACAAAAATCTCGACAATAGACTACCTTCCATAATGACAAGGCTACCATCCATTGTAGTAAAAAAAATATCAACAACAGACTACCTTCCATAATGACAAGGCTACCATCCATTAGAGTAACAAAAATATGAATAACAGACTATCTTTCATAATGACAAGGCTATCATCCATTGGAGTAACAAAGATATCGTCAATAGACTACCTTCAATAATTACAAGGGTACCATCCATTGGAGTAACAAAAATCTCCACAAAATACTACCTTCCATAATGACAAGGCTACCATCCATTGGAGTAAAAAAAATCTGAACAACAGACTACCTTGCATAATGACAAGGCTATCATCCATTGGAGTAACAAAGATATCGACAACAGACTACCTTCAATAATGACAAGTCTACCATCTATTGGAATAACAAAAATCTCGACAATAGACTACCTTCCATAATGACAAGGCCACCATCCATTGGAGTAACAAAAATCTCGATAAAAAACTACCTTCCATAATGATAAGGCTACCATCCATTGGAGTAACAAAGATATCGAGAACAGACTACCTTCCATAATGACAAGGCTACCACCCATTGGAGTAACAAAAATATGAACAACAGACTACCTTTCATAATGACAAGGCTATCATCCATCGGAGTAACAAAAATCTCGACAAAATGCTACCTTCCATACTGACAAGGTTACCATCCATTGGAATAACAAAAATCTCGACAACAGACAATCTTCCATAATGAAAAGGCTATCATCCATTGGAGTAACAAAAATTTGAACAACAGACCACCTTGCATAATGAAAAGGCTATCATCCATTGGAGTAACAAAGATATCGACAACAGACTACCTTCAATAATGACAAGGCTACCATCCATTGGAGTAACAAAAATTCGACAAAAGATTACCTTCCATAATGATAAGGTTACCATCCATTGGAATAACAAAAATGTCGACAATAGACTACCTTCCATAATGACAAGGCTACCATCTACTGTAGTAACAAAAATCTCGATAAAAAACTACTTTCCATAATGATAAGTCTTCCATCCATTGGAATAACAAAAATCTGAACAACAAACTACCTTCCATAATGATAAGGCTACCATCCATTGGAGTAACAAAGATATCGACAACAGACTACCTTCCATAATGACAAGGCTACCATCCATTGGAATAACAAAAATCTCCACAAAATACTACCTTCCATAATGACAAGCCTACCATCCATTGGAGTAACAAAAATATTAACAACAGACTACCTTGCATAATGACAAGGCTACCATCCATTGGAGTAACAAAGATATCGACAATAGACTACCTTAAATAATGACAAGGCTACCTTCCATCGAAGTAACAAAAATCTCGACAAAAGACTACCTTCCATACTGACAAGGTTACCATCCATTGGAATAACAAAAATCTTGACAACAGACTATCTTCCATAATGACAAGGCTATCATCCATTGGAGTAACAAAAATATGAACAATAGACTACCTTACATAATGACAAGGCTACAATCCATTGGAGTAACACAAATATCAACAACAAACTACCTTCCATAATGACAAGGATAACATCCATTGGAGTAACAAAAATCTCGACAACATACTACCTTCCATAATTACAAGGCTACCATCCATTGGAGTAACAAAAATATGAATAACAGACTACCTTTCATAATGACAAGGCTTTCATCCATTGGAGTAACAAATATATCGGCAATAGACTACCTTCAATAATGACAAGGCTGCCATCCATTGGAGTAACAAAAATCTCCACAAAATACTACCTTCCATAATGACAAAGCTACAATCCATTAGAGTAACAAAAATCTGAACAACAGACTACCTTGCATAATGACAAGGCTATCATCCATTGGAGTAACAAAGATATCGATAACAGACTACCTTCCATAATGACAAGGCTACCATCCATTGGAGTAACAAAAACCTGAATAACAGACTGCCTTGCATAATGACAAGGCTATCATCCATTTGGAGTAACAAAGATATCGACAATAGACTACCTTAAATAATGACAAGGCTACCTTCCATCGAAGTAACAAAAATCTCGACAAAAGACTAGCTTCCATACTGACAAGGTTACCATCCATTAGAATAACAAAAATCTCGACAACAGACAATCTTCCATAAAGAAAAGGCTACCATCCATTGGAGTAACAAAAATCTTAACAACAGACTACCTTGCATAATGAAAAGGCTATCATCCATTGGAGTAACAAAGATATCGACAATAGACTACCTTCAATAATGACAAGGCTACCATCCATTGGAGTAACAAAAATCTCGACAAAAGACTACCTTCCATAATGATAAGGTTACCATCCATTGGAATAACAAAAATATCGACAATAGACTACCTTCCATAATGACAAGGCTACCATCTATTGTAGTAACAAAAATCTCGATAAAAAACTACCTTCCATAATGATAAGGATACCATCCATTGGAATAAAAAAAATCTGAACAACAGACTACCTTGCATAATGAAAAGGCTATCATCCATTGGAGTAACAAAGATATCGACAATAAACTACCTTCAATAATGACAAGGCTACCATCCATTGGAGTAACTAAAATCTCGACAAAAGACTACCTTCCATAATGATAAGGTTACCATCCATTGGAATAACAAAAATGTCGACAATAGACTACCTTCCATAATCACAAGGCTACCATCCATTGTAGTAACAAAAATCTCGATAAAAAACTACCTTCCATAATGATAAGGCTAGCATCCATTGGAATAACAAAAATCTTGATAATAGACTACCTTCCATAATGACAAGGCTACCATCTATTGGAGTAACAAACATTTGAACAACAGACTACCTTGCATAATGACAAGGCTATCATCCATTGGAGTAACAAAGATATCGATAATAGACTACCTTAAATAATGAAAAGGATACCAATCATTGGAGTAACAAAAATCTCGACAAAAGACTACCTTCTATACTGACAAGGTTACAATTCATTGGAATAAAAAAAATCTCGACAACAGACTATCTTCCATAATGACAAGGCTATCATCCATTGGAGTAATGAAAATCTGAACAATAGACTACCTTACTTAATGACAAGGCTACAATCCATTGGAATAACAAAAATCTCAACGACAAACTAACTTCCATAATGACAAGGATAACATCCATTGGAGTAACAAAAATCTCGACAGCATACTACCTTCCATAATTACAAGGCTACCATCCATTGGGGTAACAAAAATCTCGACAACAAACTATCTTCCATAATGACAGGGCTACAATCCAATGGAATAAAAAAATTCTCGACAACAGACTACCTTCCATAATGACAAGGCTACCATCCATTGGAGTAACAAAAATCTGAACAACAGACTACCTTCCATAATGACAAGGCTACAATCCATTGGAGTATTAGAAATCTTGACAACAGACTACCTTCCATAATGACAAGGCTACCATCCATTAAGGTAACAAAAATCTCGACAACATACTACCTTCCATAATTACAAGGCTACCATCCATTGGGGTAACAAAAATCTCGACAATAGACTACCTTCCATAATGACAAGCCTTCCATCCATTATAGTAAAAAAAATATCAACAACAGACTACCTTCCATAATGACAAGGCTACCATCCATTGGAGTAACAAAAATATTAACAATAGACTACCTTTCATAATGACAAGGCTATCATCCACTGGAGTAACAACGATATCGAAAATAGACTACCTTCAATAATGACAAGGCTACCATCCATTGGAGTAACAAAAATCTCCACAAAATACTACATTCCATAATGACAAGGCTACCATCCATTGGGGTAACAAAAATCTCGACAACAGACTACCTTCCATAATGACAAGGCTACCATCCATTGTAGTAAAAAAAATATCAGCAACAGACTACCTTCCATAACGACAAGGCTACCATCCATTGGAGTAACAAAAATATGAAAAATTGACTACCTTTCATAATGACAAGGCTATCATCCATTGGAGTAACAAAGATATCGATAATAGACTACCTTCAATAATGACAAGGCTACCATCCATTGGAGTAACAAAAATCTCCACAAAATACTACCTTCCATAATGACAAGGCTACCATCCATTGGAGTAACAAAAATCTGAACAACAGACTACCTTGCATAATAACAAGGCTATCATCCATTGGAGTAACAAAAGTATCGACAACAGACTACCTTCAAAAATGACAAGGCTACCATCCATTGGAGTAACAAAAATTTGAACAACAGACTACCTTGCATAGTGACAAGGCTATCATCCATTGGAGTAACAAAGATATCGACAATAGACTACCTTAAATAATGACAAGGCTACCATCCATCGGAGTAACAAAAATCTTGAAAAAAGACTACCTTCCATACTGAGAAGGTTACCATCCATTGGAATAACAAAAATCTCGACAACAAACAATCTTCCATAATGACAAGGCTATCATCCATTGGAGTAACAAAAATCTAAACAACAGACTACTTTGCATAATGAAAAGGCTATCATCCATTGGAGTAACAAAGATATCGAAAACAGACTACCTTCAATAATGACAAGGCTACCATCCATTGGAGTAACAAAAATCTCGACAAAAGACTACCTTCCATAATGATAAGGATACCATCCATTGGAATAACAAAAATGTCGACAATAGACTACCTTCCATAATGACAAGGCTACCATCTATTGTAGTAACAAAAATCTCGATAAAAAACTACCTTCCATAATGATAAGGCTACCATCCATTGGAATAACAAAAATCTTGACAATAGACTACCTTCCATAATGACAAGGCTACCATCCATTGGAGTAACAAAAACCTGAACAACAAACTACCTTGCATAATGACAAGGCTATCATCCATTGGAGTAACAAAGATATCGACATTAGACTACCTTATATAATGACAAGGCTACCGCCCATTGGAGTAACAAAAATCTCGACAAAAGACTACCTTCCATACTGACAAGGTTACCATCCATTGGAATAACAAAAATCTCGACAAAAGACTACCTTCCGTAATGACAAGGCTATCATCCATTGGAGTAACAAAAATCTCGCCAACAGACTACCTTCCATAATGACAGGGCTATCATCCATTGGAGTAACACGGATATCGATAATAGACTACCTTCAATAATGACAAGGATACCATCCATTGGAGTAACAAAAATATGAACATCAGACTACCTTGCATAATGACAAGGCTATCATCCATTGGAGTAACAAAGATATCGACAACAGACTACCTTGAATAATGACAAGGCTACCATCCATTGGAGTAACAAAAATCTCGACAACAGACTACCTTCCATAATGACAAGGCTACAATCCATTGGAGTAACAGAAATATAGACAACAGACTACCTTCCATAATGACAAGGCTACCATCCATTGGAGTAACAAAAATCTCGATAATAGACTACCTTCCATAATTAAAAGGCTACCATCCATTGGGGTAACAAAAATCTCGACAACAGACTACCATCCATAATGACAAGGCTACCATCCATTGTAGTAAAAAAATATCGACAACAGACTACCTTCCATAATGACAAGGCTACCATCCATTGGAGTAACAAAACTATGAACAACAAACTATCTTTCATAATGACAAGGCTATCATCCATTGGAGTAACAAAGATATAACCAATAGACTACCTTCAATAATTACAAGGCTACCATCCATTGGAGTAACAAAAACTCGACAAAAGACTACTGTCCATACTGACAAGGTTACCATCCATTGGAATAACAAAAATCTCGACAATAGACTACCTTCCATAATGACAAGGCTACCATCCAATGGAGTAACAAAAATCTCGATAAAAAACTACCTTCCATAATGATAAGGCTACCATCCATTGGAATAACAAAAATCTCGACAATAGACTACCTTCCATAATGACAAGACTACCATCCATTGGAGTAACAAAAATCTGAACAACAGACTACCTTGAATAATGACAAGGCTATCGTCCATTGATGTAACAAAGATATCGACAATAGACTAACTTAAATAATGACAAGGCTACCATCCATTGGAGTAACAAAAATCTCGAGAAAATACTACCTTCCATGCTGATAAGGTTACCATCCATTGGAATAACAAAAATCTCGACAACAAACTATCTTCCATAATGACAAGGATACCATCCATTGGACTAACAAAAATCTGAACGACAGACTACCTTACATAATGACAAGGCTACAATCCATTGGAGTAACAAAAATCTCAACAAAAGACTACCTTCCATAATGACAATGCTACCATCCATTGGAGTAACAAAAATCTCGACAACAGACTACCTTCCGTAATTACAAGGCTATCATCCATTAGGGTAACAAAAATCTCGACAACTGACTACCTTCCATAATAACAAGGCTACCATCCATTATAGTAAAAAAAATCTCGACAACAAACTACCTTCAATAATGACAAGGCTACCATCCATTGGAGTAACAAAAATCTCCACAAAATACTACCTTCCATAATGACAAGGCTACCATCCCTTGTAGTAAAAAAAATATCAACAATAGACTACCTTCCATAATGACAAGGCTACCATCCATTGGAGTAATAAAAATATGAAAAACAGACTACCTTTCATAATGACAAGGCCATCATCCATTGGAGTAACAAAGTTATCGACAATAGACTACCTTCAATAATGAAAAGGCTACCATCCAATGGAGTAACAAAAATCTCCACAAAAGACTACCTTCCATAATGATAATGTTACCATCCATTGGAATAACAAAAATCTCGACAACAGACTACCTTCCATAATGACAAGGCCATCATCCATTGGAGTAACAAAAATATCGATAAAAAACTACCTTCCATAATGATAAGGCTACCATCCATTGGAGTAACAAAGATATCGACAACAGACTACCTTCCATAATGACAAGGCTACCATCCATTGGAGTAAAAAAAATATCAACAACAGACTACCTTCCATAATGACAAGGCTACCATCCATTGGAGTAATAAAAATATGAACAACAGACTACCTTTCATAATGACAAGGCTATCATCCATTGGAGTAACAAAGATATCGACAATAGACTACCTTCAATAATGACAAGGCTACCATCCATTGGAGTAACAAAAATCTCCACAAAATACTACCTTCCATAATGACAAGGCTACCATCCATTGGAGTAACAAAAATCTCGACAATAGACTACCTTCCATAATGACAAGGCTACCATCCTTTGGAGTAACAAAAATTTGAACAACAGACTACCTTGTATAATGACAAGGCTATCATCCATTGATGTAAAAAAGATATCGACAATAAACTAACTTAAATAATGACAAGGCTACCATCCATTGGAGTAACAAAAATCTCGAGAAAATACTACCTTCCATGCTGATAAGGTTACCATCCATTGGAATAACAAAAATATCGACAACAAACTATCTTCCATAATGACAAGGATACCATCCATTGGACTAACAAAAATCTGAACAACAGACTACCTTACATAATGACAATGCTACCATCCATTGGAGTAACAAAAATCTCGACAACAGACTACCTTACATAATTACAAGGCTACCATCCATTAGGGTAACAAAAATCTCTACAACTGACTTCCTTCCAAAATAACAAGGCTACCATCCATTATAGTAAAAAAAATCTCGACAACAGACTACCTTCAATAATGACAAGGCTACCATCCATTGGAGTAACAAAAATCTCCACAAAATACTACCTTCCATAATGACAAGGCTACCATCCATTGGAATAACAAAAATCTCGACAATAGACTACCTTCCATAATGACAAGACTACCATCCATTGGAGTAACAAAAATCTGAACAACAGACTACCTTGAATAATGACAAGGCTATCGTCCATTGATGTAACAAAGATATCGACAATAGACTAACTTAAATAATGACAAGGCTACCATCCATTGGAGTAACAAAAATCTCGAGAAAATACTACCTTCCATGCTGATAAGGATACCATCCATTGGAATAACAAAAATCTCGACAACAAACTATCTTCCATAATGACAAGGATACCATCCATTGGACTAACAAAAATCTGAACGACAGACTACCTTACATAATGACAAGGCTACAATCCATTGGAGTAACAAAAATCTCAACAAAAGACTACCTTCCATAATGACAATGCTACCATCCATTGGAGTAACAAAAATCTCGACAACAGACTACCTTCCGTAATTACAAGGCTATCATCCATTAGGGTAACAAAAATCTCGACAACTGACTACCTTCCATAATAACAAGGCTACCATCCATTATAGTAAAAAAAATCTCGACAACAAACTACCTTCAATAATGACAAGGCTACCATCCATTGGAGTAACAAAAATCTCCACAAAATACTACCTTCCATAATGACAAGGCTACCATCCCTTGTAGTAAAAAAAATATCAACAATAGACTACCTTCCATAATGACAAGGCTACCATCCATTGGAGTAATAAAAATATGAAAAACAGACTACCTTTCATAATGACAAGGCCATCATCCATTGGAGTAACAAAGTTATCGACAATAGACTACCTTCAATAATGACAAGGCTACCATCCAATGGAGTAACAAAAATCTTCACAAAAGACTACCTTCCATAATGATAATGTTACCATCCATTGGAATAACAAAAATCTCGACAACAGACTACCTTCCATAATGACAAGGCCATCATCCATTGGAGTAACAAAAATATCGATAAAAAACTACCTTCCATAATGATAAGGCTACCATCCATTGGAGTAACAAAGATATCGACAACAGACTACCTTCCATAATGACAAGGCTACCATCCATTGGAGTAAAAAAAATATCAACAACAGACTACCTTCCATAATGACAAGGCTACCATCCATTGGAGTAATAAAAATATGAACAACAGACTACCTTTCATAATGACAAGGCTATCATCCATTGGAGTAACAAAGATATCGACAATAGACTACCTTCAATAATGACAAGGCTACCATCCATTGGAGTAACAAAAATCTCCACAAAATACTACCTTCCATAATGACAAGGCTACCATCCATTGGAGTAACAAAAATCTCGACAATAGACTACCTTCCATAATGACAAGGCTACCATCCTTTGGAGTAACAAAAATTTGAACAACAGACTACCTTGCATAATGACAAGGCTATCATCCATTGATGTAACAAAGATATCGACAATAAACTAACTTAAATAATGACAAGGCTACCATCCATTGGAGTAACAAAAATCTCGAGAAAATACTACCTTCCATGCTGATAAGGTTACCATCCATTGGAATAACAAAAATATCGACAACAAACTATCTTCCATAATGACAAGGATACCATCCATTGGACTAACAAAAATCTGAACAATAGACTACCTTACATAATGACAATGCTACCATCCATTGGAGTAACAAAAATCTCGACAACAGACTACCTTACATAATTACAAGGCTACCATCCATTAGGGTAACAAAAATCTCTACAACTGACTTCCTTCCATAATGACAAGGCTACCATCCATTGTAGTAAAAAAAAATATCAACAACAGACTACCTTCCATAATGACAAGGCTACCATCCATTGGAGTAACAAAAATATGAAAAACAAACTACCTTTCATAATGACAAGGCTATCATCCATTGGAGTAACAAAGATATAAAAAATAGACTACCTTCAATAATGACAAGGCTACCATCCATTGGAGTAACAAAAATCTCCACAAAATACTACCTTCCATAATGACAAGGCTACCATCCATTGGAGTAACAAAAATCTGAACAACAAACTACCTTGCATAATGACAAGGCTATCATTCATTGGAGTAACAAAGATGTCGACAACAGACTACCTTCAATAATGACAAGGCTACCATCCATTGGAGTAACAAAAATCTGAACAACAGACTACCTTGCATAGTGACAAGGCTATCATCCATTGGAGTAACAAAGATATCGACAATAGACTACCTTCCATACTGAGAAGGGTACCATCCATTGGAATAACAAAAATCTCGACAACAAACAATCTTCCATAATGACAAGGCTATCATCCATTAGAGTAACAAAAATCTGAACAACAGACTACTTTGCATAATGAAAAGGCTATCATCCATTGGAGTAACAAAGATATCGAAAACAGACTACCTTCAATAATGACAAGGCTACCATCCATTGGAGTAACAAAAATCTCGACAAAAGACTGCCTTCCATAATGATAAGGATACCATCCATTGGAATAACAAAAATGTCGACAATAGACTACCTTCCATAATGACAAGGCTACCATTATTGTAGTAACAAAAATCTCGATAAAAAACTACCTTCCATAATGATAAGGCTACCATCCATTGGAATAACAAAAATCTTGACAATAGACTACCTTCCATAATGACAAGGCTAGCATCCATTGGAGTAACAAAAACCTGAACAACAAACTACCTTGCATAATGACAAGGCTATCATCCATTAGAGTAACAAAGATATCGACATTAGACTACCTTAAATAATGACAAGGCTACCGTCCATTGGAGTAACAAAAATCTCGACAAAAGACTACCTTCCATACTGACAAGGTTACCATCCATTGGAATAACAAAAATCTCGACAAAAGACTACCTTCAATAATGACAAGGCTACCATCCATTGGAGTAACAAAAATCTCCACAAAATACTACCTTCCATAATGACAAGGCTACCATCCATTGGAGTAACAAAAATCTCGACAATAGACTACCTTCCATAATGACAAGGCTACCATCCTTTGGAGTAACAAAAATTTGAACAACAGACTACCTTGTATAATGACAAGGCTATCATCCATTGATGTAAAAAAGATATCGACAATAAACTAACTTAAATAATCACAAGGCTACCATCCATTGGAGTAACAAAAATCTCGAGAAAATACTACCTTCCATGCTGATAAGGTTACCATCCATTGGAATAACAAAAATATCGACAACAAACTATCTTCCATAATGACAAGGATACCATCCATTGGACTAACAAAAATCTGAACAACAGACTACCTTACATAATTACAATGCTACCATCCATTGGAGTAACAAAAATCTCGACAACAGACTACCTTACATAATTACAAGGCTACCATCCATTAGGGTAACAAAAATCTCTACAACTGACTTCCTTCCAAAATAACAAGGCTACCATCCATTATAGTAAAAAAAATCTCGACAACAGACTACCTTCAATAATGACAAGGCTACCATCCATTGGAGTAACAAAAATCTCCACAAAATACTACCTTCCATAATGACAAGGCTACCATCCATTGGAATAACAAAAATCTCGACAATAGACTACCTTCCATAATGACAAGACTACCATCCATTGGAGTAACAAAAATCTGAACAACAGACTACCTTGAATAATGACAAGGCTATCGTCCATTGATGTAACAAAGATATCGACAATAGACTAACTTAAATAATGACAAGGCTACCATCCATTGGAGTAACAAAAATCTCGAGAAAATACTACCTTCCATGCTGATAAGGATACCATCCATTGGAATAACAAAAATCTCGACAACAAACTATCTTCCATAATGACAAGGATACCATCCATTGGACTAACAAAAATCTGAACGACAGACTACCTTACATAATGACAAGGCTACAATCCATTGGAGTAACAAAAATCTCAACAAAAGACTACCTTCCATAATGACAATGCTACCATCCATTGGAGTAACAAAAATCTCGACAACAGACTACCTTCCGTAATTACAAGGCTATCATCCATTAGGGTAACAAAAATCTCGACAACTGACTACCTTCCATAATAACAAGGCTACCATCCATTATAGTAAAAAAAATCTCGACAACAAACTACCTTCAATAATGACAAGGCTACCATCCATTGGAGTAACAAAAATCTCCACAAAATACTACCTTCCATAATGACAAGGCTACCATCCCTTGTAGTAAAAAAAATATCAACAATAGACTACCTTCCATAATGACAAGGCTACCATCCATTGGAGTAATAAAAATATGAAAAACAGACTACCTTTCATAATGACAAGGCCATCATCCATTGGAGTAACAAAGTTATCGACAATAGACTACCTTCAATAATGACAAGGCTACCATCCAATGGAGTAACAAAAATCTTCACAAAAGACTACCTTCCATAATGATAATGTTACCATCCATTGGAATAACAAAAATCTCGACAACAGACTACCTTCCATAATGACAAGGCCATCATCCATTGGAGTAACAAAAATATCGATAAAAAACTACCTTCCATAATGATAAGGCTACCATCCATTGGAGTAACAAAGATATCGACAACAGACTACCTTCCATAATGACAAGGCTACCATCCATTGGAGTAAAAAAAATATCAACAACAGACTACCTTCCATAATGACAAGGCTACCATCCATTGGAGTAATAAAAATATGAACAACAGACTACCTTTCATAATGACAAGGCTATCATCCATTGGAGTAACAAAGATATCGACAATAGACTACCTTCAATAATGACAAGGCTACCATCCATTGGAGTAACAAAAATCTCCACAAAATACTACCTTCCATAATGACAAGGCTACCATCCATTGGAGTAACAAAAATCTCGACAATAGACTACCTTCCATAATGACAAGGCTACCATCCTTTGGAGTAACAAAAATTTGAACAACAGACTACCTTGCATAATGACAAGGCTATCATCCATTGATGTAACAAAGATATCGACAATAAACTAACTTAAATAATGACAAGGCTACCATCCATTGGAGTAACAAAAATCTCGAGAAAATACTACCTTCCATGCTGATAAGGTTACCATCCATTGGAATAACAAAAATATCGACAACAAACTATCTTCCATAATGACAAGGATACCATCCATTGGACTAACAAAAATCTGAACAATAGACTACCTTACATAATGACAATGCTACCATCCATTGGAGTAACAAAAATCTCGACAACAGACTACCTTACATAATTACAAGGCTACCATCCATTAGGGTAACAAAAATCTCTACAACTGACTTCCTTCCATAATGACAAGGCTACCATCCATTGTAGTAAAAAAAAATATCAACAACAGACTACCTTCCATAATGACAAGGCTACCATCCATTGGAGTAACAAAAATATGAAAAACAAACTACCTTTCATAATGACAAGGCTATCATCCATTGGAGTAACAAAGATATAAAAAATAGACTACCTTCAATAATGACAAGGCTACCATCCATTGGAGTAACAAAAATCTCCACAAAATACTACCTTCCATAATGACAAGGCTACCATCCATTGGAGTAACAAAAATCTGAACAACAAACTACCTTGCATAATGACAAGGCTATCATTCATTGGAGTAACAAAGATGTCGACAACAGACTACCTTCAATAATGACAAGGCTACCATCCATTGGAGTAACAAAAATCTGAACAACAGACTACCTTGCATAGTGACAAGGCTATCATCCATTGGAGTAACAAAGATATCGACAATAGACTACCTTCCATACTGAGAAGGGTACCATCCATTGGAATAACAAAAATCTCGACAACAAACAATCTTCCATAATGACAAGGCTATCATCCATTAGAGTAACAAAAATCTGAACAACAGACTACTTTGCATAATGAAAAGGCTATCATCCATTGGAGTAACAAAGATATCGAAAACAGACTACCTTCAATAATGACAAGGCTACCATCCATTGGAGTAACAAAAATCTCGACAAAAGACTGCCTTCCATAATGATAAGGATACCATCCATTGGAATAACAAAAATGTCGACAATAGACTACCTTCCATAATGACAAGGCTACCATTATTGTAGTAACAAAAATCTCGATAAAAAACTACCTTCCATAATGATAAGGCTACCATCCATTGGAATAACAAAAATCTTGACAATAGACTACCTTCCATAATGACAAGGCTAGCATCCATTGGAGTAACAAAAACCTGAACAACAAACTACCTTGCATAATGACAAGGCTATCATCCATTAGAGTAACAAAGATATCGACATTAGACTACCTTAAATAATGACAAGGCTACCGTCCATTGGAGTAACAAAAATCTCGACAAAAGACTACCTTCCATACTGACAAGGTTACCATCCATTGGAATAACAAAAATCTCGACAAAAGACTACCTTCCATAATGACAAGGCTATCATCCATTCGAGTCACAAAAATCTGAACAATAGACTACCTTACATAATGACAAGGCTACAATCCATTGGAATAACAAAAATCTCGACAACAGACTACCTTCCATAATCACAAGGCTACCATCCATTGGGGTGACAAAAATCTCGACAACAGACTACCTTCCATAATGACAGGGCTACCATCCATTGGAGTAAAAAAAGTATTAACAACAGACTACCGTCCATAATGACAAGGCTATCATCCATTGGAGTAACAAGGATATCGATAATAGACTACCTTTAATAATGACAAGGCTACCATCCATTGGAGTAACAAAAATCTCAACAAAATACTACCTTCCATAATGACAAGGCTACCATCAGTTGGGGTAACAACAATCTCGACAACAGACTACCTTCCATAATTACAAGGCTACCATCCATTAGGGTAACAAAAATATCGACAACTGACTACCTTCCAAAATAACAAGGCTACCATCCATTATAGTAAAAAAAATCTCGACAACAGACTACCTTCCATAATGACAAGGCTACCATCCATTGGAGTAACAAAAATCTCCACAAAATACTACCTTCCATAATGACAAGGCTACTATCCATTGGGGTAACAAAAATCTCAACAACAGACTACCTTCCAAAATGACAAGGCCCCCATCCATTGTAGTAAAAAAAAATCAACAACAGACTACCTTCCATAATGACAAGGCTACCATCCATTGGAGTAACAAAAACATGAAAAACAGACTACCTTTCATAATGACAAGGCTATCATCCATTGGAGTAACAAAGATATCGACAATAGACTACCTTCAATAATGACAAGGCTACCATCCATTGGAGTAACAAAAATCTCGACAAAATACTACCTTCCATAATGACAAGGCTACCATCCATTGGAGTAACAAAAATCTGAACAACAGACTACCTTGCATATTGACAAGGCTATCATCCATTGGAGTAACAAAGATATCGACAACAGACTACCTTCAATAATGACAAGGCTACCATCCATTGGAGTAACAAAAATCTGAACAACATACTACCTTGCATAGTGATAAGGCAATCATCCATTGGAGTAACAAAGATATCGACAATAGACTACCTTAAATAATGACAAGGCTACCATCCATCGGAGTAACAAAAATCTCGAAAAAAGACTACCTTCCATACTGAGAAGGTTACCATCCATTGGAATAACAAAAATCTCGACAACAAACAATCCTCCATAATGACAAGGCTATCATCCATTGGAGTAACAAAAATCTCGACAAAAGACTACTTTGCATAATGAAAAGGCTATCATCCATTGGAGTAACAAAGATATCGAAAACATACTACCTTCAATAATGACAAGGCTACCATCCATTGGAGTAACAAAAATATCGACAAAAGACTACCTTCCATAATGATAAGGATACCATCCATTGGAATAACAAAAATGTCGACAATAGACTACCTTCCATAATGACAAGGCTACCATCCATTGGAGTAACAAAAACCTGAACAACAGACTACCTTGCATAATGACAAGGCTATCATCCATTGGAGTAACAAAGATATCGACATTAGACTACCTTAAATAATGACAAGGCTACCGTCCATTGGAGTAACAAAAATCTCGACAAAAGACTACCTTCCATACTGACAAGGTTACCATCCATTGAAATAACAAAAATCTCGACAAAAGACTACCTTCCATAATGACAAGGCTATCATCCATTGGAGATACAAAAATCTGAACAATAGACTACCTTACATAATGACAAGGCTACAATCCAATGGAGTAACAAAAATCTCGACAACAGACTACCTTCCATAATCACAAGGCTACCATCCATTGGGGTGACAAAAATCTCGACAACAGACTACCTTCCATAATGACAGGGCTACCATCCATTGGAGTAAAAAAAGTATCAACAACAGACTACCGTCCATAATGACAAGGCTATCATCCATTGGAGTAACAAGGATATCGATAATAGACTACCTTCAATAAATACAAGGCTACCATCCATTGGAGTAACAAAAATCTCAACAAAATACTACCTTCCATAATGACAAGGCTACCATCCGTTGGAGTAACAAAAATCTCGACAACAGACTACCTTCCATAATTACAAGGCTACCATCCATTAGGGTAACAAAAATCTCGACAACTGACTACCTTCCAAAATAACAAGGCTACCATCCATTATAGTAAAAAAAATCTCGACAACAGACTACCTTCCATAATGACAAGGCTACCATCCATTGGAGTAACAAAAATCTCCACAAAATACTACCTTCCATACTGACAAGGTTACCATCCATTGGAATAACAAAAATCTCGACAAAAGACTACCTTCCATAATGACAAGGCTATCATCCATTCGAGTTACAAAAATCTGAACAATAGACTACCTTACATAATGACAAGGCTACAATCCATTGGAATAACAAAAATCTCGACAACAGACTACCTTCCATAATCACAAGGCTACCATCCATTGGGGTGACAAAAATCTCGACAACAGACTACCTTCCATAATGACAGGGCTACCATCCATTGGAGTAAAAAAAGTATCAACAACAGACTACCGTCCATAATGACAAGGCTATCATCCATTGGAGTAACAAGGATATCGATAATAGACTACCTTTAATAATGACAAGGCTACCATCCATTGGAGTAACAAAAATCTCAACAAAATACTACCTTCCATAATGACAAGGCTACCATCAGTTGGGGTAACAACAATCTCGACAACAGACTACCTTCCATAATTACAAGGCTACCATCCATTAGGGTAACAAAAATATCGACAACTGACTACCTTCCAAAATAACAAGGCTACCATCCATTATAGTAAAAAAAATCTCGACAACAGACTACCTTCCATAATGACAAGGCTACCATCCATTGGAGTAACAAAAATCTCCACAAAATACTACCTTCCATAATGACAAGGCTACTATCCATTGGGGTAACAAAAATCTCAACAACAGACTACCTTCCAAAATGACAAGGCCCCCATCCATTGTAGTAAAAAAAAATCAACAACAGACTACCTTCCATAATGACAAGGCTACCATCCATTGGAGTAACAAAAACATGAAAAACAGACTACCTTTCATAATGACAAGGCTATCATCCATTGGAGTAACAAAGATATCGACAATAGACTACCTTCAATAATGACAAGGCTACCATCCATTGGAGTAACAAAAATCTCGACAAAATACTACCTTCCATAATGACAAGGCTACCATCCATTGGAGTAACAAAAATCTGAACAACAGACTACCTTGCATATTGACAAGGCTATCATCCATTGGAGTAACAAAGATATCGACAACAGACTACCTTCAATAATGACAAGGCTACCATCCATTGGAGTAACAAAAATCTGAACAACATACTACCTTGCATAGTGATAAGGCAATCATCCATTGGAGTAACAAAGATATCGACAATAGACTACCTTAAATAATGACAAGGCTACCATCCATCGGAGTAACAAAAATCTCGAAAAAAGACTACCTTCCATACTGACAAGGTTACCATCCATTGGAATAACAAAAATCTCGACAACAAACAATCCTCCATAATGACAAGGCTATCATCCATTGGAGTAACAAAAATCTCGACAAAAGACTACTTTGCATAATGAAAAGGCTATCATCCATTGGAGTAACAAAGATATCGAAAACATACTACCTTCAATAATGACAAGGCTACCATCCATTGGAGTAACAAAAATATCGACAAAAGACTACCTTCCATAATGATAAGGATACCATCCATTGGAATAACAAAAATGTCGACAATAGACTACCTTCCATAATGACAAGGCTACCATCCATTGGAGTAACAAAAACCTGAACAACAGACTACCTTGCATAATGACAAGGCTATCATCCATTGGAGTAACAAAGATATCGACATTAGACTACCTTAAATAATGACAAGGCTACCGTCCATTGGAGTAACAAAAATCTCGACAAAAGACTACCTTCCATACTGACAAGGTTACCATCCATTGAAATAACAAAAATCTCGACAAAAGACTACCTTCCATAATGACAAGGCTATCATCCATTGGAGATACAAAAATCTGAACAATAGACTACCTTACATAATGACAAGGCTACAATCCAATGGAGTAACAAAAATCTCGACAACAGACTACCTTCCATAATCACAAGGCTACCATCCATTGGGGTGACAAAAATCTCGACAACAGACTACCTTCCATAATGACAGGGCTACCATCCATTGGAGTAAAAAAAGTTTCAACAACAGACTACCGTCCATAATGACAAGGCTATCATCCATTGGAGTAACAAGGATATCGATAATAGACTACCTTCAATAATGACAAGGCTACCATCCATTGGAGTAACAAAAATCTCAACAAAATACTACCTTCCATAATGACAAGGCTACCATCCGTTGGAGTAACAAAAATCTCGACAACAGACTACCTTCCATAATTACAAGGCTACCATCCATTAGGGTAACAAAAATCTCGACAACTGACTACCTTCCAAAATAACAAGGCTACCATCCATTATAGTAAAAAAAATCTCGACAACAGACTACCTTCCATAATGATAAGGCTACCATCCATTGGAGTAACAAAAATCTCCACAAAATACTACCTTCCATACTGACAAGGTTACCATCCATTGGAATAACAAAAATCTCGACAAAAGACTACCTTCCATAATGACAAGGCTATCATCCATTCGAGTTACAAAAATCTGAACAATAGACTACCTTACATAATGACAAGGCTACAATCCATTGGAATAACAAAAATCTCGACAACAGACTACCTTCCATAATCACAAGGCTACCATCCATTGGGGTGACAAAAATCTCGACAACAGACTACCTTCCATAATGACAGGGCTACCATCCATTGGAGTAAAAAAAGTATCAACAACAGACTACCGTCCATAATGACAAGGCTATCATCCATTGGAGTAACAAGGATATCGATAATAGACTACCTTTAATAATGACAAGGCTACCATCCATTGGAGTAACAAAAATCTCAACAAAATACTACCTTCCATAATGACAAGGCTACCATCAGTTGGGGTAACAACAATCTCGACAACAGACTACCTTCCATAATTACAAGGCTACCATCCATTAGGGTAACAAAAATATCGACAACTGACTACCTTCCAAAATAACAAGGCTACCATCCATTATAGTAAAAAAAATCTCGACAACAGACTACCTTCCATAATGACAAGGCTACCATCCATTGGAGTAACAAAAATCTCCACAAAATACTACCTTCCATAATGACAAGGCTACTATCCATTGGGGTAACAAAAATCTCAACAACAGACTACCTTCCAAAATGACAAGGCCCCCATCCATTGTAGTAAAAAAAAATCAACAACAGACTACCTTCCATAATGACAAGGCTACCATCCATTGGAGTAACAAAAACATGAAAAACAGACTACCTTTCATAATGACAAGGCTATCATCCATTGGAGTAACAAAGATATCGACAATAGACTACCTTCAATAATGACAAGGCTACCATCCATTGGAGTAACAAAAATCTCGACAAAATACTACCTTCCATAATGACAAGGCTACCATCCATTGGAGTAACAAAAATCTGAACAACAGACTACCTTGCATATTGACAAGGCTATCATCCATTGGAGTAACAAAGATATCGACAACAGACTACCTTCAATAATGACAAGGCTACCATCCATTGGAGTAACAAAAATCTGAACAACATACTACCTTGCATAGTGATAAGGCAATCATCCATTGGAGTAACAAAGATATCGACAATAGACTACCTTAAATAATGACAAGGCTACCATCCATCGGAGTAACAAAAATCTCGAAAAAAGACTACCTTCCATACTGACAAGGTTACCATCCATTGGAATAACAAAAATCTCGACAACAAACAATCCTCCATAATGACAAGGCTATCATCCATTGGAGTAACAAAAATCTCGACAAAAGACTACTTTGCATAATGAAAAGGCTATCATCCATTGGAGTAACAAAGATATCGAAAACATACTACCTTCAATAATGACAAGGCTACCATCCATTGGAGTAACAAAAATCTCGACAAAAGACTACCTTCCATAATGATAAGGATACCATCCATTGGAATAACAAAAATGTCGACAATAGACTACCTTCCATAATGACAAGGCTACCATCCATTGGAGTAACAAAAACCTGAACAACAGACTACCTTGCATAATGACAAGGCTATCATCCATTGGAGTAACAAAGATATCGACATTAGACTACCTTAAATAATGACAAGGCTACCGTCCATTGGAGTAACAAAAATCTCGACAAAAGACTACCTTCCATACTGACAAGGTTACCATCCATTGAAATAACAAAAATCTCGACAAAAGACTACCTTCCATAATGACAAAGCTATCATCCATTGGAGTTACAAAAATCTGAACAATAGACTACCTTACATAATGACAAGGCTACAATCCAATGGAGTAACAAAAATCTCGACAACAGACTACCTTCCATAATCACAAGGCTACCATCCATTGGGGTGACAAAAATCTCGACAACAGACTACCTTCCATAATGACAGGGCTACCATCCATTGGAGTAAAAAAAGTATCAACAACAGACTACCGTCCATAATGACAAGGCTATCATCCATTGGAGTAACAAGGATATCGATAATAGACTACCTTCAATAATGACAAGGCTACCATCCATTGGAGTAACAAAAATCTCAACAAAATACTACCTTCCATAATGACAAGGCTACCATCCGTTGGAGTAACAAAAATCTCGACAACAGACTACCTTCCATAATTACAAGGCTACCATCCATTAGGGTAACAAAAATCTCGACAACTGACTACCTTCCAAAATAACAAGGCTACCATCCATTATAGTAAAAAAAATCTCGACAACAGACTACCTTCCATAATGACAAGGCTACCATCCATTGGAGTAACAAAAATCTCCACAAAATACTACCTTCCATAATGACAAGGCTACTATCCATTGGGGTAACAAAAATATCAACAACAGACTACCTTCCATAATGACAAGGCCCCCATCCATTGTAGTAAAAAAAATCAACAACAGACTACCTTCCATAATGACAAGGCTACCATCCATTAGAGTAACAAAAATATGAAAATCAGACTACCTTTCATAATGACAAGGCTATCATCCATTGGAGTAACAAAGATATCGACAATAGACTACCTTCAATAATGACAAGGCTACCATCCATTGGAGTAACAAAGATATCGACAATAGACTACCTTCAATAATGACAAGGCTACCATCCATTGGAGTAACAAAAATCTCGACAAAATACTACCTTCCATAATGACAAGGCTACCATCCATTGGAGTAACAAAAATCTGAACAACAGACTACCTTGCATATTGACAAGGCTATCATCCATTGGAGTAACAAAGATATCGACAACAGACTACCTTCAATAATGACAAGGCTACCATCCATTGGAGTAACAAAAATCTGAACAACATACTACCTTGCATAGTGATAAGGCAATCATCCATTGGAGTAACAAAGATATCGACAATAGACTACCTTAAATAATGACAAGGCTACCATCCATCGGAGTAACAAAAATCTCGAAAAAAGACTACCTTCCATACTGACAAGGTTACCATCCATTGGAATAACAAAAATCTCGACAACAAACAATCCTCCATAATGACAAGGCTATCATCCATTGGAGTAACAAAAATCTCGACAAAAGACTACTTTGCATAATGAAAAGGCTATCATCCATTGGAGTAACAAAGATATCGAAAACATACTACCTTCAATAATGACAAGGCTACCATCCATTGGAGTAACAAAAATATCGACAAAAGACTACCTTCCATAATGATAAGGATACCATCCATTGGAATAACAAAAATGTCGACAATAGACTACCTTCCATAATGACAAGGCTACCATCCATTGGAGTAACAAAAACCTGAACAACAGACTACCTTGCATAATGACAAGGCTATCATCCATTGGAGTAACAAAGATATCGACATTAGACTACCTTAAATAATGACAAGGCTACCGTCCATTGGAGTAACAAAAATCTCGACAAAAGACTACCTTCCATACTGACAAGGTTACCATCCATTGAAATAACAAAAATCTCGACAAAAGACTACCTTCCATAATGACAAGGCTATCATCCATTGGAGATACAAAAATCTGAACAATAGACTACCTTACATAATGACAAGGCTACAATCCAATGGAGTAACAAAAATCTCGACAACAGACTACCTTCCATAATCACAAGGCTACCATCCATTGGGGTGACAAAAATCTCGACAACAGACTACCTTCCATAATGACAGGGCTACCATCCATTGGAGTAAAAAAAGTATCAACAACAGACTACCGTCCATAATGACAAGGCTATCATCCATTGGAGTAACAAGGATATCGATAATAGACTACCTTCAATAATGACAAGGCTACCATCCATTGGAGTAACAAAAATCTCAACAAAATACTACCTTCCATAATGACAAGGCTACCATCCGTTGGAGTAACAAAAATCTCGACAACAGACTACCTTCCATAATTACAAGGCTACCATCCATTAGGGTAACAAAAATCTCGACAACTGACTACCTTCCAAAATAACAAGGCTACCATCCATTATAGTAAAAAAAATCTCGACAACAGACTACCTTCCATAATGACAAGGCTACCATCCATTGGAGTAACAAAAATCTCCACAAAATACTACCTTCCATACTGACAAGGTTACCATCCATTGGAATAACAAAAATCTCGACAAAAGACTACCTTCCATAATGACAAGGCTATCATCCATTCGAGTTACAAAAATCTGAACAATAGACTACCTTACATAATGACAAGGCTACAATCCATTGGAATAACAAAAATCTCGACAACAGACTACCTTCCATAATCACAAGGCTACCATCCATTGGGGTGACAAAAATCTCGACAACAGACTACCTTCCATAATGACAGGGCTACCATCCATTGGAGTAAAAAAAGTATCAACAACAGACTACCGTCCATAATGACAAGGCTATCATCCATTGGAGTAACAAGGATATCGATAATAGACTACCTTTAATAATGACAAGGCTACCATCCATTGGAGTAACAAAAATCTCAACAAAATACTACCTTCCATAATGACAAGGCTACCATCAGTTGGGGTAACAACAATCTCGACAACAGACTACCTTCCATAATTACAAGGCTACCATCCATTAGGGTAACAAAAATATCGACAACTGACTACCTTCCAAAATAACAAGGCTACCATCCATTATAGTAAAAAAAATCTCGACAACAGACTACCTTCCATAATGACAAGGCTACCATCCATTGGAGTAACAAAAATCTCCACAAAATACTACCTTCCATAATGACAAGGCTACTATCCATTGGGGTAACAAAAATCTCAACAACAGACTACCTTCCAAAATGACAAGGCCCCCATCCATTGTAGTAAAAAAAATCAACAACAGACTACCTTCCATAATGACAAGGCTACCATCCATTGGAGTAACAAAAACATGAAAAACAGACTACCTTTCATAATGACAAGGCTATCATCCATTGGAGTAACAAAGATATCGACAATAGACTACCTTCAATAATGACAAGGCTACCATCCATTGGAGTAACAAAAATCTCGACAAAATACTACCTTCCATAATGACAAGGCTACCATCCATTGGAGTAACAAAAATCTGAACAACAGACTACCTTGCATATTGACAAGGCTATCATCCATTGGAGTAACAAAGATATCGACAACAAACTACCTTCAATAATGACAAGGCTACCATCCATTGGAGTAACAAAAATCTGAACAACATACTACCTTGCATAGTGATAAGGCAATCATCCATTGGAGTAACAAAGATATCGACAATAGACTACCTTAAATAATGACAAGGCTACCATCCATCGGAGTAACAAAAATCTCGAAAAAAGACTACCTTCCATACTGACAAGGTTACCATCCATTGGAATAACAAAAATCTCGACAACAAACAATCCTCCATAATGACAAGGCTATCATCCATTGGAGTAACAAAAATCTCGACAAAAGACTACTTTGCATAATGAAAAGGCTATCATCCATTGGAGTAACAAAGATATCGAAAACATACTACCTTCAATAATGACAAGGCTACCATCCATTGGAGTAACAAAAATCTCGACAAAAGACTACCTTCCATAATGATAAGGATACCATCCATTGGAATAACAAAAATGTCGACAATAGACTACCTTCCATAATGACAAGGCTACCATCCATTGGAGTAACAAAAACCTGAACAACAGACTACCTTGCATAATGACAAGGCTATCATCCATTGGAGTAACAAAGATATCGACATTAGACTACCTTAAATAATGACAAGGCTACCGTCCATTGGAGTAACAAAAATCTCGACAAAAGACTACCTTCCATACTGACAAGGTTACCATCCATTGAAATAACAAAAATCTCGACAAAAGACTACCTTCCATAATGACAAAGCTATCATCCATTGGAGTTACAAAAATCTGAACAATAGACTACCTTACATAATGACAAGGCTACAATCCAATGGAGTAACAAAAATCTCGACAACAGACTACCTTCCATAATCACAAGGCTACCATCCATTGGGGTGACAAAAATCTCGACAACAGACTACCTTCCATAATGACAGGGCTACCATCCATTGGAGTAAAAAAAGTATCAACAACAGACTACCGTCCATAATGACAAGGCTATCATCCATTGGAGTAACAAGGATATCGATAATAGACTACCTTCAATAATGACAAGGCTACCATCCATTGGAGTAACAAAAATCTCAACAAAATACTACCTTCCATAATGACAAGGCTACCATCCGTTGGAGTAACAAAAATCTCGACAACAGACTACCTTCCATAATTACAAGGCTACCATCCATTAGGGTAACAAAAATCTCGACAACTGACTACCTTCCAAAATAACAAGGCTACCATCCATTATAGTAAAAAAAATCTCGACAACAGACTACCTTCCATAATGACAAGGCTACCATCCATTGGAGTAACAAAAATCTCCACAAAATACTACCTTCCATAATGACAAGGCTACTATCCATTGGGGTAACAAAAATATCAACAACAGACTACCTTCCATAATGACAAGGCCCCAATCCATTGTAGTAAAAAAAATCAACAACAGACTACCTTCCATAATGACAAGGCTACCATCCATTAGAGTAACAAAAATATGAAAATCAGACTACCTTTCATAATGACAAGGCTATCATCCATTGGAGTAACAAAGATATCGACAATAGACTACCTTCAATAATGACAAGGCTACCATCCATTGGAGTAACAAAAATCTCGACAAAATACTACCTTCCATAATGACAAGGCTACCATCCATTGGAGTAACAAAAATCTGAACAACAGACTACCTTGCATATTGACAAGGCTATCATCCATTGGAGTAACAAAGATATCGACAACAGACTACCTTCAATAATAACAAGGCTACCATCCATTGGAGTAACAAAAATCTGAACAACAGACTACCTTGCATAGTGACAAGGCTATCATCCATTGGAGTAACAAAGATATCGACAATAGACTACCTTAAATAATGACAAGGCTACCATCCATCGGAGTAACAAAAATCTCGAAAAAAGACAACCTTCCATACTGAGAAGGTTACCATCCATTGGAATAACAAAAATCTCAACAACAAACAATCCTCCATAATGACAAGGCTATCATCCATTGGAGTAACAAAAATCTGAACAACAGACTACTTTGCATAATGAAAAGGCTATCATCCATTGGAGTAACAAAGATATCGAAAACAGACTACCTTCAATAATGACAAGGCTACCATCCATTGGAGTAACAAAAATCTCGACAAAAGACTACCTTCCATAATGATAAGGATACCATCCATTGGAATAACAAAAATGTCGACAATAGACTACCTTCCATAATGAAAAGGCAACCATCTATTATAGTAACAAAAATCTCGATAAAAAACTACCTTCGTTAATGATAAGGCTACCATCCATTGGAATAACAAAAATCTTGACAATAGACTACCTTCCATAATGACAAGGCTACCATCCATTGGAGTAACAAAAACCTGAACAACAGACTACCTTGCATAATTACAAGGCTATCATCCATTGGAGTAACAAAGATATCGACATTAGACTACCTTAAATAATGACAAGGCTACCGTCCATTGAAGTAACAAAAATCTCGACAAAAGACTACCTTCCATACTGACAAGGTTACCATCCATTGGAGTTACAAAAATCTGAACAATAGACTACCTTACATAATGACAAGGCTACAATTCATTGGAGTAACAAAAATCTCGACAACAGACTACCTACCATAAATACAAGGCTACCATCCATTGGGGTAACAAAAATCTCGACAACAGACTACCTTCCATTATGACAGGGCTACCATCCATTGGAGTAAAAAAAGTATGAACAACAGACTACCTTCCATAATGACAAGGCTATCATCCATTGGAGTAACAAGGATATCGATAATAGACTACCTTCAATAATGACAAGGCTACCATCCATTGGAGTAACAAAAATCTCAACAAAATACTACCTTCCATAATGACAAGGCTACCATCCGTTGGAGTAACAAGAATATGAACATCAGACTACCTTGCATAATGACAAGGCTATCATCCATTGGAGTAACAAAGATATCGACAACAGACTACCTTCAATAATGACAAGGCTACCATCCATTGGAGTAACAAAAATCTCGACAAAAGATTACCTTCCATAATTACAAGGTTACAATCCATTGGAGTAACAAAAATCTCGACAAAAGACTACCTTCCATAATGACAAGTTTACAATCCATTGGAGTAACAAAAATCTCGACAACACACTACCTTCCATAATTATAAGGCTACCATCCAACGGGGTAACGAAAATCGCGAGAACAGACTACCTTCAATAATGACAAGGCTACCATCTATTGTAGTAAAAAAAATCTCGACAACATACTACCTTCCATAATGACAAGGCTATCATCCATTGGAGTAACGAAAATATGAACAACAAACTACCTTTCATAATGACAAGGCTATCATCCATTGGAGTAACAAAGATATCGACAATAGACTACCTTCAATAATGACAAGGCTACCATCCATTGGAGTAACAAAAATCTTGACAAAAGACTACCTTCCATATTGACAAGGTTACCATCCATTGGAATAACAAAAATCTCGACAATAGACTACCTTCCATAATGACAAGGCTACCATCCATTGGAGTAACAAAAATCTCGATAAAAAACTACTTTCCATATTGATAAGGCTACCATCCATTGGAATAACAAAAATCTCGACAATAAACTACCTTCCATAATGATAAGGCTACCATCCATTGGAGTAACAAAAATTTGAACAACAGACTACCTTGCATAATGACAAGGCTATCATCCTTTGGAGTAACAAAGATATCAACATTAGACTACCTTCCATAATGACAAGGCTACCATCCATTGGAGTAACAAAAATATGAACAATAAACTACCTTGCATAATGACAAGGCTATCATCCATTGGAGTAACAAAGATATCGACAATAGACGACCTTCAATAATTACAAGTCTACCATCCATTAGAGTAACAAAAATATCGACCAAAGACTACTATCCATACTGACAAGGTTACCATCCATTGGAATAACAAAAATCTCGACTACAGACTATCTTCTGTAATGACAAGGCTACCATCCATTGGAGTAACAAAAATCTGAACAACAAACTACCTTACATAATGACAAGGCTACAATCCATTGGAGTAATTGAAATCTTAATGACAGACTACCTTCCATAATGACAAGGTTACCATCCATTGGAGTAACAAAAATCTCGACAACAGACTACCTTCCATAATTACAAGGCTACCATCCATTGGGGTAACGAAAATCTCGAGAACAGACTACCTTCCAAAATGACAAGGCTACCAACCATTATTGTACAAAAAATCTCGACAACAGACTACCTTCCATAATGACAAGGCTACCATCCATTGGAGTAACAAAAATATGAACAACAGACTACCTTTCATAATGACAAGGCTATCGTCCATTGGAGTAACAAAGATACCGACAATAGACTACCTTCAATAATGACAAGGCTGGCATCCATTGGAGTAACAAAAATCTCGACAAAAGACTACCTTCCATACTGAAAAGGCTACCATCCAATGGAATAAAAAAATTCTCGACAACAGACTACCTTCCATAATGTCAAGGCTACAATCCATTGGAGTAACAGAAATCTCAACAACAGACTACCTTCCATAATGACAAGGCTACCATCCATTGGAGTAACAAAAATCTCGATAAAAAACTACCTTCCATAATGATAAGGCTACCATCCATTGGAATAACAAAAATCTTGACAATAGACTACCTTCCATAATGAGAAGGCTACCATTCATTGGAGTAACAAAAATATGAACAACAGACTACCTTGCATAATGACAAGGCTATCATCCATTGGAGTAACAAAGATATCGACAATAGACTACCTTCCATACTGACAAGGTTACCATCCATTGGAATAACAAAAATCTCGACAATAGACTACCTTCCATAATGACAAGGCTACCATCCATTGGAGTAACAAAAATCTCGATAAAAAACTACCTTGCATAATGATAAGGCTACCATCCATTGGAATAACAAAAATCTCGACAATAGACTACCTTCCATAATGACAAGGCTACCATCCATTGGAGTAACAAAAATCTCGACAATAGACTACCTTCCATAATTACAAGGCTACCATCCATTGGGGTAAAAAAAATCTCGACAACTGACTACCTTCCATAATGACAAGGCTACGATCCATTGGAGTAAAAAAAATATGAACAACAAACTACCTTACATAATGACAAGGCTACAATCCATTAGAGTAAAAGAAATCTCAATGACAGACTACCTTCCATAATGACAAGGCTACCATCCATTGGGGTAACAAAAATCTCGTCAACAGACTACCTTCCATAATTACAAGGCTACCATCCATTGGGGTAACGAAAATCTCGAGAAAAGACTACCTTCTATAATGACAAGGCTACCATCCATTGTTGTAAAAAAAATCTCGACAAAAGACTACCTTCCATATTGACAAGGTTACCATCCATTGGAATAACAAAAATCTCGACAATAGACTACCTTAAATAATGACAAGGCTACTATCCATTGGAGTAACAAAAATCTCGACAAAAGACTACCTTCCATACTGACAAGGTTACCATCCATTGGAATAACAAAAATCTCGACAACAAAGTATCTTCCATAATGACAAGGCTATCATCCATTGGAATAACAAAAATCTTAACAACAGACTACCTTACATAATGACAAGGCTACAATCCATTGGAGTAACAAAAATCTCAAGGACAGACTACCTTCCATAATGACAAGGCCACCATCTAGTGGAGTAACAAAAATCTCGGCAACAGACTACCTTCCATAATTTTAAGCTTACCATCCATTGGGGTAAAAAAAATCTTGACAACTGACTACCTTCCATAATGACAAGGATACCATCAATTATAGTAAAAAAAATCTCGACAACAGACTACCTTCCATAATGACAAGGCTACCATCCATTGGAGTAACAAAAATATGAACAACAAACTACCTTGCAAAATGACAAGGCTATCATCCATTGGAGTAACAAAGATATCGACAATAGACTACCTTCAATAATGACAAGGCTACCATCCATTGGAAGAACAAAAATATCGACAAAAGACTACTATCGATACTGACAAGGTTACCATCCATTGGAATAACAAAAATCTCGACTACAAACTATCTTCTGTAATGACAAGGCTACCATCCATTGGAGTAAAAAAAATCTGAACAACAAATTACCTTACATAATGACAAGGCTACAATCCATTAGAGTAAAAGAAATATCAATGACAGACTACCTTCCATAATGACAAGGTTACCATCCATTGGGGTAACAAAAATCTCGTCAACAGACTACCTTCCATAATTACAAGGCTACCATCCATTGGGGTAACGAAAATCTCGAGAAAAGACTACCTTCCATAATGACAAGGCTACCATCCATTGTTGTAAAAAAAATCTCGACAAAAGACTACCTTCCATATTGACAAGGTTACCATCCATTGGAATAACAAAAATCTCGACAATAGACTACCTTCCATAATGACAAGGCTACCATCCATTGGAGTAACAAAAATCTCGATAAAAAACTACCTTCCATAAGGATAAGGCTACCATCCATTGGAATAACAAAAATCTCGACAATAGACTACCTTCCATAATGACAAGGCTACCATCCATTGGAGTAACAAAAATCTGAACAACAGACTACCTTGCATAATGACAAGGCTATCATCCATTGGAGTAACAAAGATATCGACAATAGACTACCTTAAATAATGACAAGGCTACTATCCATTGGAGTAACAAAAATCTCGACAAAAGACTACCTTCCATACTGACAAGGTTACCATCCATTGGAATAACAAAAATCTCGACAACAAAGTATCTTCCATAATGACAAGGCTATCATCCATTGAAATAACAAAAATCTTAACAACAGACTACCTTACATAATGACAAGGCTACAATCCATTGGAGTAACAAAAATCTCAATGACAGACTACCTTCCATAATGACAAGGCTACCATCTAGTGGACTAACAAAAATCTCGGCAATAGACTACCTTCCATAATTTTAAGCCTACCATCCATTGGGGTAAAAAAAATCTCGACAACTGACTACCTTCCATAATGACAAGGCTACCATATAGTAAAAAAAATCTCGACAACAGACTACCTTCCATAATGACAAGGCTACCATCCATTGGAGTAACAAAAATATGAACAATAAACTACCTTGCATAATGACAAGGCTATCATCCATTGGAGTAACAAAGATATCGACAATAGACGACCTTCAATAATTACAAGTCTACCATCCATTAGTGTAACAAAAATCTCGACAAAAGACTACCTTCCATACTGACAAGGTTACAATCCATTGGAATAACAAAAATCTCGACAACAGACTATCTTCCATAATGACAAGGCTACCATCCATTGGAGTAACAAAAATCTGAACAACAGACTACCTTACATAATGACTAGGCTATAATCCATTGGAGTACAGAAATCTCAACGACAGACTACCTTCCATAATGACAAGGCTACCATCCATTGGAGTAACAAAAATCTCGACAACAAACTACCTTCCATAATTACAAGGCTTCCATCCATTGGGTTAACAAAAATATCGACAACAAACTACCTTCCATAATGACAAGGCTACCATCCATTGGAGTAAAAAAAATATCGACAACAGACTACCATCCATAATGACTAGGCTATCATCAATTGGAGTAACAAAGATATCGATAACAGACTACCTTCAAAAATGACAAGGCTACCATCTATTGGAGTAACAAAAATCTCCAAAAAATATTACCTTCCATAATGACAAGGCTACCATCCATTGGAGTAACAAAAATCTGAACAACAGACTACCTTCCATAATGACAAGGCTAAAATCCATTGGAGTAACAGAAATCTCAACAACAGACTACCTTCCATAATGACAAGGCAACCATCCATTAGAGTAACAAAAATCTCGACAATAGACTACCTTCCATAATTACAAGGCTACCGACCATTGGGTTAACAAAAATCTTGACAACATACTACCTTCCGTAATGACAAGGCTACCATCCATCGGAGTATCAAAAATATCGAAAATAAGTGCCTTCCGTAATGACAAGGCTACCATCCGATAGAATAACAAAAATCTCGAAAACAAATTACCTTCCATAATGACAAGGCTACCATCCAATGGAGTAACAAAAATATGAACAATATAATACCCTCCATAATGACAAGGCTACTATCCAATGGAATAACAAAAATCTTAACAATAGACTACCTTCCATAATGATAAGGCTACCATCCATTGGAGTAACAATAATCTGAACAATAGACTACCTTCAATAATGACAAGGCTACAATCCATTGGAGTAATATAAATCTCAACGACAGACTACCTTCCATAATAACAAGGCTACCATCCATTGGAGTAACAAAAATCTCGACAACAGACTACCTAACATAATGACAAGGCTATCATCCATTAGAGTAACAAAGATATTGATAACAAACTATCTTCAATAATGACAAGGCTACCATTCATTGGAGTAACAAAAATCTTGACAAAATACTACCTTCTGTAATGACAAGGATTCCATCCATTGGAATAACAAAAATCTCGACAATAGACTACCTTCCATAATGACAAGGCTACCATCCATTGGAGTAAAAATAATCTGAACAACAGACTACCTTGCATAATGACAAGGCTATCATCCATTGGAGTAACAAAGATATCGACAATAGACTACCTTACATAATGACAAGGTTACCATCCATTAGAATAACAAAAATATCGACAATAGACTACCTTACATAATGACAAGGCTACAATCCATAGGAGTAATAAAAATCTCAACGACAAACTACCTTCCATAATGACAAGGCTACCATCCATTGGAGTAACAAAAATCTCGACAACAGACTACCTTTCATAATTACAAGGCTACCATCCATTGGGGTAACAAAAATCTTGACAACAGGCTACCTTCCATAATAAAAAGGCTACCATCCATTGGAGTAAAAAAAATCTCGACAACAGACTACCTTCCATAATAACAAGTCTATCATCCATTGGAGTAACAAATATATCGATAACAGACTACCTTCAATAATGACAAGGCTACCATCCATTGGAGTAACAAAAATCTCGACAAAATACTACCTTCCATAATTACAAGGCTACCATCCATTGGAGTAACAAAAATCTGAAAAATAGACTACCTTGCATAATGACAAGGCTATCATCCATTGGAGTAACAAAGACATCGACAAGAGACTACCTTCCATAATGACAAGGCTATAATCCATTGGAGTAACAAAAATCTTAACGACAGACTACCTTCCATAATGACAAGGTTACATCCATTGGAATAACAAAAATCTCGTCAACAGACTACCTTCCATAATGAAAAGGCTACAATCCAATGGAATAAAAAAATTCTCGACAACAGACTACCTTCCATAATGACAAGGCTACAATCCATTGGAGTAACAAAAATCTCAACAACAGACTACCTTCCATAATGACAAGTCTACCATCCATTGGAGTATCACAAATCTTGATAACAGACTACCTTCTGTAATGACAAGGCTACCATCCATTGGAGTATCAAAAATCTTGACAACAGACTACCTTCCATAATGACAAGGCTACCATCCATTGGAGTATCAAATATATTGACAATAAGTTCCTTCCGTAATGACATGGCTACCATCCAATGGAATAACAAAAATGTCGAAAACAGATTAGCTTCCATAATGACAAGGCTACCATCCATTGGAGTAACAAAAATCTGAACAATAGACTACCTTCCATAATGACAAGGCTATAAACCATTGGAGTAACAAAAATCTGAACGACAAACTACCTTCCATATTGACAAGGCTACCATTCATTGTAGTAACAAAAATATCGACAATAGACTACCTTCCATAATGATAAGGCTACCATCCATTAGAGTAACAAAAATCTGAACAACAGACTACCTTCCATAATGACAAGGCTATCATCCTTTGGAGTAACAAAGATATCGACAACAGACTACCTTCAATAATGACAAGGCTACCATCCATTGGAGTAACAAAAATGTCGATAATAGACTACCTTCCATAATGATAAGGCTACCATCCATTGGAATAACAAAAGTCTCGACAATAGACTACCTTCCATAATGACAAGGCTACCATCCATTAGGGTAACAAAAATCTGAACAACTGACTACCATGCATAATGACAAGGCTATCATCCATTGGAGTAACAAAGATATCGACAATAGACTACCTTTAATAATGACAAGGCTACCATCCATTGGAGTAAAAAAAATCTCGATAAAAGACTACCTTCCAAACTGACAAGGTTACCATCCAATGGAATAACAAAAATCTCGACAACAGACTATCTTCCATAATAACAAGGCTACCATCCATTGGAGTAACAAAAATCTGCACAATAGATTACCTTACATAATGACAAGGCTACAATTCATTGGAATAAAAAAAATTACAACGACAAACTACCTTCCATACTGACAAGGCTACCATTCATTGGGGTAACAAAAATCTCGACAACAGACTACCTTCCATAATGACAAGGCTACCATCCATTGGAGTAACAAAGATATCAACAATAGACTACCTTCCATAATGACAAGGCTATCATCCATTGGAGTAACAAAGATATCGACAAAAGACTACCTTCAATAATGACAAGGCTACCATCCATTGGAGTAACAAAAATCTCGACAAAAGAATACCTTCCATAATGACAAGGTTACCATCCATTGGAATAACAAAAATTTGAACAACAAACTACCTTACATAATGACTAGGCTACAATCCATTGGAGTAACAGAAATTTCAATGACAGACTACCTTCCATAATGACAAGGCTACCATCCATTGGAGTAACAAAAATCTCGGCAACCGACTACCTTCAATAATCCATTGGGTTAACAAAATGCTCGACAATAGACTACCTTCCATAATGACAAGGCTACCATCCATTGGAGTAAAAAAATCTCGACAAAAGACTACCTTCCGTAATGACAAGGCTATCATCCATTAGAGTAACAAAGATATCGATAACAGACTACCTTCAATAATGACAAGGCTACCATCCATTGGAGTAACAAAAATATTAACAACAGACAACCTTGCATAATCACAAGGCTATTATCCATTGGAGTAACAAAGATATCGATAACATACAACCTTCAATAATGAAAAGTCTACCTTCCATTGGAGTAACGAAAATCTCGATAAAAGAATACCTTCCATAATGACAAGGCTACCATCCATTAGAGTAACAAAAATCTCGATAAAAAAACTACCTTCCATAATGATAAGGCTACCATCCATTGGAATAACAAAAGTCTCGACAATAGACTACCTTCCATAATGACAAGGCTACCTTCCGTTGGAGTAACAAAAATCTGAACAATAGACTACCTTGCATAATGACAAGGCTATCATCCATTGGAGTAACAAAGATATCAAAAATAGACTACCTTAAATAATGACAAGGCTACCATCCATTGGAGTAACAAACATATCGATAAAAGACTACCTTCCATACTGACAAGGTTACCATTCATTGGAATAACAAAAATCTCGACAACAGACTATCTTCCATAATGACAAGGCTACCATCCATTGGAGTAACAAAAATCTGAACACAGACTACCTTACATAATGACTACGCTACAATCCATTGGAGTAACAAAAATCTCAACGACAGACTACCTTCCATAATGACAATGCTACCATCCATCGGAGTAACAAAAATATCGACAACAAACTACCTTCCATAATTACAAGGATACCATCCATTGGGTTGACAAAAATCTCTGCAACAGACTACCTTCCATAATGACAAGGCTACCATTCATTGGAGTAAAAAAAATCTCGACAACAGACTACCTTCAATAATGACAAGACTATCATCCATTGGTATAAGAAAGATATCAATAACAAACTACCTTCAATAATGACAAGCCTACCATCCATTGGAGTAACAAAAATCTCGAAAAAATATTACCTTCCATAATGACAAGGCTACCATCCATTGGGGTAACAAAAATCTCGACAACAGACTACCTTCCATAATGACAAGGCTACCATCCATTGAAGTAACAAAGATATCGCCAACAGACTACCTTCCATAATGACAAGGCTATCATCCATTGGAGTAACAAAGATATCGACAACAGACTACCTTCAATAATGACAAGTCTACCATCCATTGGAGTAACAAAAATCTCGACAAAAGAATACCTTCCATAATGACAAGGTTACCATCCATTGGAATAACAAAAATTTGAACAACAGACTACCTTACATAATGACTAGGCTACAATCCATTGGAGTAACAGAAATCTCAACGACAGACTACCTTCCACAATGACAAGGCTACCATCCATTGGAGTAAAAAAAATATGAACAACAGACTACCTTGCATAATGACAAGGCTATCATCCATTGGAGTAACAAAGATTTCGACAATGGACTACCTTCAATAATGACAAGGCTACCATCCATTGGAGTAACAAAAATCTCGACAAAAGACTACCTTCCATACTGACAAGGTTACCATCCATTGGAATAACAAAAATCTGAACACAGACTACCTTACACAATAACTACGCTACAATCCATTGGAGTAACAGAAATCTCAACGACAGACTAACTTCCATAATGACAAGGCTACCATCCATGGGAGTAACAAAAATCTCGACAACAGACTACCTTCTATAATTACAAGGCTTCCATCCATTGGGTTAACAAAAATATCGACAACATACTACCTTCCATAATGACAAGGCTACCATCCATTGGAGTAAAAAAAATCTCGACAACAGACTACCATCCATAATGACAAGGCTATCATCCATTGGAGTAACAAAGATATCGATAACAGACTACCTTCAATAATGACAAGGCTACCATCCATTGGAGTAAAAAAAATCTCGAAAAAAATTTACCTTCCATAATGACAAGGCTACCATCCATTGGAGTAACAAAAATCTAAACAACAGACTACCTTCCATAATGACAAGGGTACAATCCATTGGAGTAACAGAAGTCTCAACAATAGACTACCTTACATAATGAAAAGGCTATCATCCATTGAAGTAACAAAAATCACGACAATAGACTACCTTCCAAAATTACAAGGCTACCATCCACTGGAGTAACAAAAATCTTGACAACAGACTACCTTCCGTAATGACAAGGCTACCATCCATTGGAGTATCAAAGATATCGACAATAAGTGCCTTCCGTAATGACAAGGCTACCATCCAATAGAATAACAAAAATCACAACAACAGACTACCTTCCATAATGATAAGGCTACCATCCATTGGAGTAACAAAAATTTGAACAACTGACTACCTTCCATAATAATAAGGCTTTAATCCATTGGAGTAACAAAAATCTTAACCACTAACTACCTTCCATATTGACAAGGCTACCATTCATTGGAGTAACAAAAATATCGAAAACAAACTACCTTCCATAATGACAAGGCTACCATCCATTAAAGTAAGAAAAATATGAACAACAGACTATCTTGCATAATGACAAGGCTATCATCCATTGGAGTAACAAAGATATCGACAACAGACTACCTTCAATAATAAAAAGGCTACCATCCATTGGAGTAACAAAAATATCGACAAAAGACTACGTTCCATACTGACAAGGTTACAATCCATTGGAATAACAAAAATCTCGACAACAGACTATCTTCCATAATGACAAGGCTACCATCCATTGGAGTAACAAAAATCTGAACAACAGACTACCTTGCATAATGACAAGGCTATCATCCATTGGAGTAACAAAGATATCGAAAATAGACTACCTTAAATAATGACAAGGCTACCATCCATTGGAGTAACAAACATATCGATAAAAGACTACCTTCCATACTGACAAGGTTACCATCCATTGGAATAACAAAAATTTCGACAACAAACTATCTTCCATAATGACAAGGCTACCATCCATTGGAGTAACAAAAATCTGAACACAGACTACCTTACATAATGACTATGCTACAATCCATTGGAGTAACAAAAATCTCAACGACAGACTACCTTCCATAATGACAATGCTACCATCCATCGGAGTAACAAAAATATCGACAACAAACTACCTTCCATAATTACAAGGATACCATCCATTGGGTTGACAAAAATCTCTGCAACAGACTACCTTCCATAATGACAAGGCTACCATTCATTGGAGTAAAAAAAATCTCGACAACAGACTACCTTCAATAATGACAAGACTATCATCCATTGGTATAAGAAAGATATCAATAACAAACTACCTTCAATAATGACAAGCCTACCATCCATTGGAGTAACAAAAATCTCGAAAAAATATTACCTTCCATAATGACAAGGCTACCATCCATTGGGGTAACAAAAATCTCGACAACAGACTACCTTCCATAATGACAAGGCTACCATCCATTGAAGTAACAAAGATATCGCCAACAGACTACCTTCCATAATGACAAGGCTATCATCCATTGGAGTAACAAAGATATCGACAACAGACTACCTTCAATAATGACAAGTCTACCATCCATTGGAGTAACAAAAATCTCGACAAAAGAATACCTTCCATAATGACAAGGTTACCATCCATTGGAATAACAAAAATCTGAACAACAGACTACCTTACATAATGACTAGGCTACAATCCATTGGAGTAACAGAAATCTCAACGACAGACTACCTTCCACAATGACAAGGCTACCATCCATTGGAGTAAAAAAAATATGAACAACAGACTACCTTGCATAATGACAAGGCTATCATCCATTGGAATAACAAAGATTTCGACAATAGACTACCTTCAATAATGACAAGGCTACCATCCATTGGAGTAACAAAAATCTCGACAAAAGACTACCTTCCATACTGACAAGGTTACCATCCATTGGAATAACAAAAATCTGAACACAGACTACCTTACATAATGACTACGCTACAATCCATTGGAGTAACAGAAATCTCAACGACAGACTAACTTCCATAATGACAAGGCTACCATCCATGGGAGTAACAAAAATCTCGACAACAGACTACCTTCTATAATTACAAGGCTTCCATCCATTGGGTTAACAAAAATATCGACAACATACTACCTTCCATAATGACAAGGCTACCATCCATTGGAGTAAAAAAAATCTCGACAACAGACTACCATCCATAATGACAAGGCTATCATCCATTGGAGTAACAAAGATATCGATAACAGACTACCTTCAATAATGACAAGGCTACCATCCATTGGAGTAACAAAAATCTCGAAAAAAATTTACCTTCCATAATGATAAGGCTACCATCCATTGGAGTAACAAAAATCTAAACAACAGACTACCTTCCATAATGACAAGGGTACAATCCATTGGAGTAACAGAAGTCTCAACAATAGACTACCTTACATAATGAAAAGGCTATCATCCATTGAAGTAACAAAAATCTCGATAATAGACTACCTTCCAAAATTACAAGGCTACCATCCACTGGAGTAACAAAAATCTTGACAACAGACTACCTTCCGTAATGACAAGGCTACCATCCATTGGAGTATCAAAGATATCGACAATAAGTGCCTTCCGTAATGACAAGGCTACCATCCAATAGAATAACAAAAATCACAACAACAGACTACCTTCCATAATGATAAGGCTACCATCCATTGGAGTAACAAAAATTTGAACAACCGACTACCTTCCATAATAATAAGGCTTTAATCCATTGGAGTAACAAAAATCTTAACCACTAACTACCTTCCATATTGACAAGGCTACCATTCATTGGAGTAACAAAAATATCGAAAACAAACTACCTTCCATAATGACAAGGCTACCATCCATTAAAGCAAGAAAAATATGAACAACAGACTATCTTGCATAATGACAAGGCTATCATCCATTGGAGTAACAAAGATATCGACAACAGACTACCTTCAGTAATAAAAAGACTACCTTCCATACTGACAAGGTTACAATCCATTGGAATAACAAAAATCTCGACAACAGACTATCTTCCATAATGACAAGGCTACCATCCATTGGAGTAACAAAAATCTGAACAAAAGACTACCTTACATAATGACTAGGCTACAATCCATTGGAGTACAGAAATCTCAACGACAGACTACCTTCCATAATGACAAGGCTACCATCCATTGGAGTAACAAAAATCTCGACAACAAACTACCTTCCATAATTACAAGGCTTCCATCCATTGGGTTAACAAAAATATCGACAACAAACTACCTTCCATAATGACAAGGCTACCATCCATTGGAGTAAAAAAAATATCGACAACAGACTACCATCCATAATGACTAGGCTATCATCAATTGGAGTAACAAAGATATCGATAACAGACTACCTTCAAAAATGACAAGGCTACCATCTATTGGAGTAACAAAAATCTCCAAAAAATATTACCTTCCATAATGACAAGGCTACCATCCATTGGAGTAACAAAAATCTGAACAACAGACTACCTTCCATAATGACAAGGCTAAAATCCATTGGAGTAACAGAAATCTCTACAACAGACTACCTTCCATAATGACAAGGCAACCATCCATTAGAGTAACAAAAATCTCGACAATAGACTACCTTCCATAATTACAAGGCTACCGACCATTGGGTTAACAAAAATCTTGACAACATACTACCTTCCGTAATGACAAGGCTACCATCCATCGGAGTATCAAAAATATCGAAAATAAGTGCCTTCCGTAATGACAAGGCTACCATCCGATAGAATAACAAAAATCTCGAAAACAAATTACCTTCCATAATGACAAGGCTACCATCCAATGGAGTAACAAAAATATGAACAATATAATACCTTCCATAATGACAAGGCTATAATCAATTGGAGTATCAAAAATCTTAATGACCGACTACCTTCCATAATGACAAGGCTACTATCCAATGGAATAACAAAAATCTTAACAATAGACTACCTTCCATAATGACAAGGCTACCATCCATTGGAGTAACAATAATCTGAACAATAGACTACCTTCAATAATGACAAGGCTATAATCCATTGGAGTAATAGAAATCTCAACGATAGACTACCTTCCATAATAACAAGGCTACCATCCATTGGAGTAACAAAAATCTCGACAACAGACTACCTACCATAATGACAAGGCTATCATCCATTAGAGTAACAAAGATATTGATAACAGACTATCTTCAATAATGACAAGGCTACCATTCATTGGAGTAACAAAAATCTTGACAAAATACTACCTTCTGTAATGACAAGGATTCCATCCATTGGAATAACAAAAATCTCGACAATAGACTACCTTTCATAATGACAAGGCTACCATCCATTGGAGTAAAATAAATCTGAACAACAGACTACCTTGCATAATGACAAGGCTATCATCCATTGGAGTAACAAAGATATCGACAATAGACTACCTTAAATAATGACTAGGCTACCATCCATTGGGGTAACAAAAATCTCGACAAAAGATTACCTTCCATAATGACAAGGTTACCATCCATTAGAATAACAAAAATATCGACAATAGACTACCTTACATAATGACAAGGCTACAATCCATAGGAGTAATAAAAATCTCAACGACAAACTACCTTCCATAATGACAAGGCTACCATCCATTGGAGTAACAAAAATCTCGACAACAGACTACCTTTCATAATTACAAGGCTACCATCCATTGGGGTAACAAAAATCTTGACAACAGGCTACCTTCCATAATGAAAAGGCTACCATCCATTGGAGTAAAAAAAATCTCGACAACAGACTACCTTCCATAATAACAAGTCTATCATCCATTGGAGTAACAAAGATATCGATAACAGACTACCTTCAATAATGACAAGGCTACCATCCATTGGAGTAACAAAAATCTCGACAAAATACTACCTTCCATAATTACAAGGCTACCATCCATTGGAGTAACAAAAATCTGAAAAATAGACTACCTTGCATAATGACAAGGCTATCATCCATTGGAGTAACAAAGACATCGACAAGAGACTACCTTCCATAATGACAAGGCTATAATCCATTGGAGTAACAAAAATCTTAACGACAGACTACCTTCCATAATGACAAGGTTACATCCATTGGAATAACAAAAATCTCGTCAACAGACTACCTTCCATAATGAAAAGGCTACAATCCAATGGAATAAAAAAATTCTCGACAACAGACTACCTTCCATAATGACAAGGCTACAATCCATTGGAGTAACAAAAATCTCAACAACAGACTACCTTCCATAATGACAAGTCTACCATCCATTGGAGTAACACAAATCTTGATAACAGACTACCTTCTGTAATGACAAGGCTACCATCCATTGGAGTATCAAAAATCTTGACAACAGACTACCTTCCATAATGACAAGGCTACCATCCATTGGAGTATCAAATATATTGACAATAAGTTCCTTCCGTAATGACATGGCTACCATCCAATGGAATAACAAAAATGTCGAAAACAGATTACCTTCCATAATGACAAGGCTACCATCCATTGGAGTAACAAAAATTTGAACAACAGACTACCTTCCATAATGACAAGGCTATAAACCATTGGAGTAACAAAAATCTGAACGACAAACTACCTTCCATATTGACAAGGCTACCATTCATTGTAGTAACAAAAATATCGACAATAGACTACCTTCCATAATGATAAGGTTACCATCCATTAGAGTAACAAAAATCTGAACAACGGACTACCTTCCATAATGACAAGGCTATAATCCTTTGGAGTAACAAAGATATCGACAACAGACTACCTTCAATAATGACAAGGCTACCATCCATTGGAGTATCAAAAATCTCGACAAAAGAATACCTTCCATAATAACAAGGCTACCATCCATTGGAGTAACAAAAATGTCGATAATAGACTACCTTCCATAATGATAAGGCTACCATCCATTGGAATAACAAAAGTCTCGACAATAGACTACCTTCCATAATGACAAGGCTACCATCCATTAGGGTAACAAAAATCTGAACAACTGACTACCATGCATAATGACAAGGCTATGATCCATTGGAGTAACAAAGATATCGACAATAGACTACCTTTAATAATGACAAGGCTACCATCCATTGGAGTAAAAAAAATCTCGATAAAAGACTACCTTCCAAACTGACAAGGTTACCATCCATTGGAGTAACAAAGATATCAACAATAGACTACCTTCCATAATGACAAGGCTACAATTCATTGGAGTAACAAAAATCTCGACAACAGACTACCTTCCATAATGACAAGGCTACAATTCATTGGAATAAAAAAAATCTGCACAATAGATTACCTTACATAATGACAAGGCTACAATTCATTGGAATAAAAAAAATTACAACGACAAACTACCTTCCATACTGACAAGGCTACCATTCATTGGGGTAACAAAAATCTCGACAACAGACTACCTTCCATAATGACAAGGCTACCATCCATTGGAGTAACAAAGATATCAACAATAGACTACCTTCCATAATGACAAGGCTATCATCCATTGGAGTAACAAAGATATCGACAAAAGACTACCTTCAATAATGACAAGGCTACCATCCATTGGAGTAACAAAAATCTCGACAAAAGAATACCTTCCATAATGACAAGGTTACCATCCATTGGAATAACAAAAATTTGAACAACAAACTACCTTACATAATGACTAGGCTACAATCCATTGGAGTAACAGAAATTTCAATGACAGACTACCTTCCATAATGACAAGGCTACCATCCATTGGAGTAACAAAAATCTCGGTAACCGACTACCTTCAATAATCCATTGGGTTAACAAAATGCTCGACAATAGACTACCTTCCATAATGACAAGGCTACCATCCATTGGAGTAAAAAAATCTCGACATAAGACTACCTTCCGTAATGACAAGGCTATCATCCATTAGAGTAACAAAAATATGAACAACAGACAACCTTGCATAATCACAAGGCTATTATCCATTGGAGTAACAAAGATATCGATAACATACTACCTTCAATAATGACAAGTCTACCTTCCATTGGAGTAACGAAAATCTCGATAAAAGAATACCTTCCATAATGACAAGGCTACCATCCATTAGAGTAACAAAAATCTCGATAAAAAAACTACCTTCCATAATGATAAGGCTACCATCCATTGGAATAACAAAAGTCTCGACAATAGACTACCTTCCATAATGACAAGGCTACCTTCCGTTGGAGTAACAAAAATCTGAACAATAGACTACCTTACATAATGACTACGCTACAATCCATTGGAGTAACAAAAATCTCAACGACAGACTACCTTCCATAATGACAATGCTACCATCCATCGGAGTAACAAAAATATCGACAACAAACTACCTTCCATAATTACAAGGATACCATCCATTGGGTTAACAAAAATCTCGGCAACAGACTACCTTCCATAATGACAAGGCTACCATTCATTGGAGTAAAAAAAATCTCGACAACAGACTACCTTCAATAATGACAAGACTATCATCCATTGGTATAAGAAAGATATCAATAACAAGCTACCTTCAATAATGACAAGCCTACCATCCATTGGAGTAACAAAAATCTCGAAAAAATATTACCTTCCATAATGACAAGGCTACCATCCATTGGGGTAACAAAAATCTCGACAACAGACTACCTTCCATAATGACAAGGCTTCCATCCATTGAAGTAACAAAGATATCGCCAACAGACTACCTTCCATAATGACAAGGCTATCATCCATTGGAGTAACAAAGATATCGACAACAGACTACCTTCAATAATGACAAGTCTACCATCCATTGGAGTAACAAAAATCTCGACAAAAGAATACCTTCCATAATGACAAGGTTACCATCCATTGGAATAACAAAAATCTGAACAAGAGACTACCTTACATAATGACTAGGCTACAATCCATTGGAGTAACAGAAATCTCAACGACAGACTACCTTCCACAATGACAAGGCTACCATCCATTGGAGTAAAAAAAATATGAACAACAGACTACCTTGCATAATGACAAGGCTATCATCCATTGGAGTAACAAAGATTTCGACAATAGACTACCTTCAATAATGACAAGGCTACTATCCATTAGAGTAACAAAAATCTCGACAAAAGACTACCTTCCATACTGACAAGGTTACCATCCATTGGAATAACAAAAATCTGAACACAGACTACCTTACATAATGACTACGCTACAATCCATTGGAGTAACAAAAATCTCAACGACATACTACCTTCCATAATGACAATGCTACCATCCATCAGAGTAACAAAGATATCAATAACAGACTACTTTGAATAATGACAAGGCTACCATCCATTTGAGTAACAAAAATCTCGACAAAAGAATACCTTCCATAATGACAAGGCTACCATCCATTGGAATAACAAAAATTTGAACAACAAACTACCTTACATAATGACTAGGCTACAATCCATTGGAGTAACAGAAATTTAAATGACAGACTACCTTCCATAATGACAAGGCTACCATCCATTGGAGTAACATAAATCTCGGCAACCGACTACCTTCAATAATCCATTGGGTTAACAAAATGCTCGACAATAGACTACCTTCCATAATGACAAGGCTACCATCCATTGGAGTAAAAAAATCTCGACAAAAGACTATCTTCCGTAATGACAAGGCTATCATCCATTAGAGTAACAAAGATATCGATAACAGACTACCTTCAATAATGACAAGGCTACCATCCATTGGAGTAACAAAAATATGAACAACAGACAACCTTGCATAATCACAAGGCTATTATCCATTGGAGTAACAAAGATATCGATAACATACTACCTTCAATAATGACAAGTCTACCTTCCATTAGAGTAACGAAAATCTCGATAAAAGAATACCTTCCATAATGACAAGACTACCATCCATTAGAGTAACAAAAATCTCGATAAAAAAACTACCTTCCATAATGATAAGGCTACCATCCATTGGAATAACAAAAGTCTCGACAATAGACTACCTTCCATAATGACAAGGCTACCTTTCGTTGGAGTAACAAAAATCTGAACAATAGACTACCTTGCATAATGACAAGGCTATCATCCATTGGAGTAACAAAGATATCGAAAATAGACTACCTTAAATAATGACAAGGCTACCATCCATTGGAGTAACAAACATATCGATAAAAGACTACCTTCCATACTGACAAGGTTACCATTCATTGGAATAACAAAAATCTCGACAATAGACTATCTTCCATAATGACAAGGCTACCATCCATTGGAGTAACAAAAATCTGAACACAGACTACCTTACATAATGACTACGCTACAATCCATTGGAGTAACAAAAATCTCAACGACAGACTACCTTCCATAATGACAATGCTACCATCCCTCGGAGTAACAAAAATATCGACAACAAACTACCTTCCATAATTACAAGGATACCATCCATTGGGTTAACAAAAATCTCGGCAACAGACTACCTTCCATAATGACAAGGCTACCATTCATTGGAGTAAAAAAAATCTCGACAATAGACTACCTTCAATAATGACAAGACTATCATCCATTGGTATAAGAAAGATATCAATAACAAACTACCTTCAATAATGACAAGCCTACCATCCATTGGAGTAACAAAAATCTCGAAAAAATATTACCTTCCATAATGACAAGGCTACCTTCCATTGGGGTAACAAAAATCTGGACAACTGACTACCTTCCATAATGACAAGGCTACCATCCATTGAAGTAACAAAGATATCGCCAACAGACTACCTTCCATAATGACAAGGCTATCATCCATTGGAGTAACAAAGATATCGACAACAGACTACCTTCAATAATGACAAGTCTACCATCCATTGGAGTAACAAAAATCTCGACAAAAGAATACCTTCCATAATGACAAGGTTACCATCCATTGGAATAACAAAAATCTGAACAACAGACTACCTTACATAATGACTAGGCTACAATCCATTGGAGTAACAGAAATCTCAACGATAGACTACCTTCCACAATGACAAGGCTACCATCCATTGGAGTAAAAAAAATATGAACAACAGACTACCTTGCATAATGACAAGGCTATCATCCATTAGAGTAACAAAGATATCGATAACAGACTACCTTCAATAATGACAAGGCTACCATCCATTGGAGTAACAAAAATATGAACAACAGACAACCTTGCATAATAACAAGGCTATTATCTATTGGAGTAACAAAGATATCGATAACATACTACCTTCAATAATGAAAAGTCTACCTTCCATTGGAGTAACGAAAATCTCGATAAAAGAATACCTTCCATAATGACAAGGATACCATCCATTAAAGTAACAAAAATCTCGATAAAAAAACTACCTTCCATAATGATAAGGCTACCATCCATTGGAATAACAAAAGTATCGACAATAGACTACCTTCCATAATGACAAGGCTACCTTCCGTTGGAGTAACAAAAATCTTAACAATAGACTACCTTGCATAATGACAAGGCTATCATCCATTGGAGTAACAAAGATATCGAAAATAGACTACCTTAAATAATGACAAGGCTACCTTCCATTGGAGTAACAAACATATCGATAAAAGACTACCTTCCATACTGACAAGGTTACCATCCATTGGAATAACAAAAATCTCGACAACAAACTATCTTCCATAATGACAAGGCTACCATCCATTGGAGTAACAAAAATCTGAACACAGACTACCTTACATAATGACTACGCTACAATCCATTGGAGTAACAAAAATCTCAACGACAGACTACCTTCCATAATGACAATGCTACCATCCATCGGAGTAACAAAAATATCGACAACAAACTACCTTCCATAATTACAAGGCTACCTTCCATTGGGGTAACAAAAATCTGGACAACTGACTACCTTCCATAATGACAAGGCTACCATCCATTGAAGTAACAAAGATATCGCCAACAAACTACCTTCCATAATGACAAGGCTATCATCCATTGGAGTAACAAAGATATCGACAACAGACTACCTTCAATAATGACAAGTCTACCATCCATTGGAGTAACAAAAATCTCGACAAAAGAATACCTTCCATAATGACAAGGTTACCATCCATTGGAATAACAAAAATCTGAACAACAGACTACCTTACATAATGACTAGGCTACAATCCATTGGAGTAACAGAAATCTCAACGATAGACTACCTTCCACAATGACAAGGCTACCATCCATTGGAGTAAAAAAAATATGAACAACAGACTACCTTGCATAATGACAAGGCTATCATCCATTAGAGTAACAAAGATATCGATAACAGACTACCTTCAATAATGACAAGGCTACCATCCATTGGAGTAACAAAAATATGAACAACAGACAACCTTGCATAATAACAAGGCTATTATCTATTGGAGTAACAAAGATATCGATAACATACTACCTTCAATAATGAAAAGTCTACCTTCCATTGGAGTAACGAAAATCTCGATAAAAGAATACCTTCCATAATGACAAGGATACCATCCATTAGAGTAACAAAAATCTCGATAAAAAAACTACCTTCCATAATGATAAGGCTACCATCCATTGGAATAACAAAAGTATCGACAATAGACTACCTTCCATAATGACAAGGCTACCTTCCGTTGGAGTAACAAAAATCTTAACAATAGACTACCTTGCATAATGACAAGGCTATCATCCATTGGAGTAACAAAGATATCGAAAATAGACTACCTTAAATAATGACAAGGCTACCATCCATTGGAGTAACAAACATATCGATAAAAGACTACCTTCCATACTGACAAGGTTACCATCCATTGGAATAACAAAAATCTCGACAACAGACTATCTTCCATAATGACAAGGCTACCATCCATTGGAGTAACAAAAATCTGAACACAGACTACCTTACATAATGACTACGCTACAATCCATTGGAGTAACAAAAATCTCAACGACAGACTACCTTCCATAATGACAATGCTACCATCCATCGGAGTAACAAAAATATCGACAACAAACTACCTTCCATAATTACAAGGCTACCTTCCATTGGGGTAACAAAAATCTGGACAACTGACTACCTTCCATAATGACAAGGCTACCATCCATTGAAGTAACAAAGATATCGCCAACAAACTACCTTCCATAATGACAAGGCTATCATCCATTGGAGTAACAAAGATATCGACAACAGACTACCTTCAATAATGACAAGGCTACCATCCATTGGAGTAACAAAAATCTCGACAAAAGACTACCTTCCATACTGACAAGGTTACCATCCATTGGAATAACAAAAATCTGAACACAGACTACCTTACATAATGACTACGCTACAATCAATTGGAGTAACAAAAATCTCAACGACAGACTACCTTCCATAGTGACAATGCTACCATCCATCAGAGTAACAAAGATATAAATAACAGACTACTTTGAATAATGACAAGGCTACCATCCATTGGAGTAACAAAAATCTCGACAAAAAAATACCTTCCATAATGACAAGGCTACCATCCATTGGAATAACAAAAATTTGAACAACAAACTACCTTACATAATGACTAGGCTACAATCCATTGGAGTAACAGAAATTTCAATGACAGACTACCTTCCATAATGACAAGGCTACCATCCATTGGAGTAACAAAAATCTCGGCAACCGACTACCTTCAATAATCCATTGGGTTAACAAAATGCTCGACAATAGACTACCTTCCACAATGACAAGGCTACCATCCATTGGAGTAAAAAAATCTCGACAAAAGACTACTTTCCGTAATGACAAGGCTATCATCCATTAGAGTAACAAAGATATCGATAACAGACTACCTTCAATAATGACAAGGCTACCATCCATTGGAGTAACAAAAATATGAACAACAGACAACCTTGCATAATCACAAGGCTATTATCCATTGGAGTAACAAAGATATCGATAACATACTACCTTCAATAATGACAAGTCTACCTTCCATTAGAGTAACAAAAATCTTGATAAAAAAACTACCTTCCATAATGATAAGGCTACCATCCATTGGAATAACAAAAGTCTCGACAATAGACTACCTTCCATAATGACAAGGCTACCTTCCGTTGGAGTAACAAAAATCTGAACAATAGACTGCCTTGCATAATGACAAGGCTATCATCCATTGGAGTAACAAAGATATCGAAAATAGACTACCTTAAATAATGACAAGGCTACCATCCATCGGAGTAACAAACATATCGATAAAAGACTACCTTCCATACTGACAAGGTTACCATTCATTGGAATAACAAAAATCTCGACAATGGACTATCTTCCATAATGACAAGGCTACCATCCATTGGAGTAACAAAAATCTGAACACAGACTACCTTACATAATGACTACACTACAATCCATTGGAGTAACAAAAATCTCAACGACAGACTACCTTCCATAATGACAATGCTACCATCCATCGGAGTAACAAAAATATCGACAACAAACTACCTTCCATAATTACAAGGATACCATCCATTGGGTTAACAAAAATCTCGACAACAGACTACCTTCCATAATGACAAGGCTACCATTCATTGGAGTAAAAAAAATCTCGACAACAGACTACCTTCAATAATGACAAGACTATCATCCATTGGTATAAGAAAGATATCAATAACAAACTACCTTCAATAATGACAAGCCTACCATCCATTGGAGTAACAAAAATCTCGAAAAAATATTACCTTCCATAATGACAAGGCTACCATCCAATGAAGTAACAAAGATATCGCCAACAGACTACCTTCCATAATGACAAGGCTATCATCCATTGGAGTAACAAAGATATCGACAACAGACTACCTTCAATAATGACAAGTCTACCATCCATTGGAGTAACAAAAATCTCGACAAAAGAATACCTTCCATAATGACAAGATTACCATCCATTGGAATAACAAAAATCTGAACAACAGACTACCTTACATAATGACTAGGCTACAATCCATTGGAGTAACCGAAATCTCAACGATAGACTACCTTCCACAATGACAAGGCTACCATCCATTGGAGTAAAAAAAAATGAACAACAAACTACCTTGCATAATGACAAGGCTATCATCCATTAGAGTAACAAAGATATCGATAACAGACTACCTTCAATAATGACAAGGCTACCATCCATTGGAGTAACTAAAATATGAACAACAGACAACCTTGCATAATAACAAGGCTATTATCCATTGGAGTAACAAAGATATCGATAACATACTACCTTCAATAATGAAAAGTCTACCTTCCATTGGAGTAACGAAAATCTCGATAAAAGAATACCTTCCATAATGACAAGGCTACCATCCATTAGAGTAACAAAAATCTCGATAAAAAAACTACCTTCCATAATGATAAGGCTACCATCCATTGGAATAACAAAAGTCTCGACATAGACTACCTTCCATAATGACAAGGCTACCTTCCGTTGGAGTAACAAAAATCTTAACAATAGACTACCTTGCATAATGACAAGGCTATCATCCATTGGAGTAACAAAGATATCGAAAATAGACTACCTTAAATAATGACAAGGCTACCATCCATTGGAGTAACAAACATATCGATAAAAGACTACCTTCCATACTGACAAGGTTACCATCCATTGGAATAACAAAAATCTCGACAACAGACTATCTTCCATAATGACAAGGCTACCATCCATTGGAGTAACAAAAATCTGAACACAGACTACCTTACATAATGACTACGCTACAATCCATTGGAGTAACAAAAATCTCAACGACAGACTACCTTCCATAATGACAATGCTACCATCCATCGGAGTAACAAAAATATCGACAACAAACTACCTTCCATAATTACAAGGATACCATCCATTGGGTTAACAAAAATCTCGGCAACAGACTACCTTCCATAATGACAAGGCTACCATTCATTGGAGTAAAAAAAATCTCGACAACAGACTACCTTCAATAATGACAAGACTATCATCCATTGGTATAAGAAAGATATCAATAACAAACTACCTTCAATAATGACAAGCCTACCATCCATTGGAGTAACAAAAATCTCGAAAAAATATTACCTTCCATAATGACAAGGCTACCATCCATTGGGGTAACAAAAATCTCGACAACAGACTACCTTCCATAATGACAAGGCTACCATCCATTGAAGTAACAAAGATATCGCCAACAGACTACCTTCCATAATGACAAGGCTATCATCCATTGGAGTAACAAAGATATCGACAACAGACTACCTTCAATAATGACAAGTCTACCATCCATTGGAGTAACAAAAATCTCGACAAAAGAATACCTTCCATAATGACAAGGTTACCATCCATTGGAATAACAAAAATCTGAACAACAGACTACCTTACATAATGACTAGGCTACAATCCATTGGAGTAATAGAAATCTCAACGACAGACTACCTTCCACAATGACAAGGCTACCATCCATTGGAGTAAAAAAAATATGAACAACAGACTACCTTGCATAATGACAAGGCTATCATCCATTGGAGTAACAAAGATTTCGACAATAGACTACCTTCAATAATGACAAGGCTACCATCCATTGGAGTAACAAAAATCTCGACAAAAGACTACCTTCCATACTGACAAGGTTACCATCCATTGGAATAACAAAAATCTGAACACAGACTACCTTACATAATGACTACGCTACAATCCATTGGAGTAACAAAAATCTCAACGACAGACTACCTTCCATAATTACAATGCTACCATCCATCAGAGTAACAAAGATATCAATAACAGACTACCTTGAATAATGACAAGGCTACCATCCATTGGAGTAACAAAAATCTCGAAAAAATATTACCTTCCATAATGACAAGGCTACCATTCATTGGAGTAAAAAAAATCTCGACAATAGACTACCTTCCATAATGACAAGGCTATCATCCATTGGTATAAGAAAGATATCAATAACAGACTACCTTCAATAATGACAAGGCTACCATCCATTGGAGTAACAAAAATCTCGAAAAAATATTACCTTCCATAATGACAAGGCTACCATCCATTGGAGTAACAAAAATATGAACAACAGACAACCTTGCATAATTACATGGCTATTATCCATTGGAGTAACAAAGATATCGACAACAGACTACCTTCAATAATGACAAGGCTACCATTCATTGGAGTAACGAAAATCTCAATAAAAGAATACCTTCCATAATGACAAGGCTACCATCCGTTGGAGTAACAAAAATCTCGATAAAAAACTACCTTCCATCCATTGGAATAACAAAAGTCTCGACAATAGACTACCTTCCATAATGACAAGGCTACCTTCTGTTGGAGTAACAAAAATTGCAACAATAGACTACCTAGCATAATGACAAGGCTATCATCCATTGGAGTAACAAAGATATCGAAAATAGACTACCTTAAATAATGACAAGGCTACCATCCATTGGAGTAACAAAAATATCGACAAAAGACTACCTTCCATACTGACAAGGTTACCATCCATTGGAATAACAAAAATCTCGACAATAGACTATCTTCCATAATGACAAGGCTACCATCCATTGGAGTAACAAAAATATGCACAACAGACTACCTTACATAATGACAAGGCTACAATCCATTGGAGTAACCAAAATCTCAATGACAAACTATCTTCCATAATGACAAGGCTACCATCTATTGGAGTAACAAAGATATCGACAACAGTCTACCTTAAATAATGACAAGGCTACCATCCATTGGAGTAATTAATATATCGACAAAAGATTACCTTCCATACTGACAAGGTTACCATCCATTGGAATAACAAAAATCTCAACAAAAGACTACCTTCCATAATGACAAGGCTACCATCTATTGGAGTAACAAAAATCTCGACAACAGACTACCTTCCATAATTACAAGGCTACCATCCATTGGGTTAACAAAAATCTCGGCAACAGACTACCTTCCATAATGACAAGGCTACCATTCATTGGAGTAAAAAAAATCTCGACAACATACTACCTTCCATAATGACAAGGCTATCATCCATTGGAGTAACAAAGATATTGACAACAGACTACCTTCCATACTGACAAGGTTACAATCCATTGGAATAACAAAAATCTCGACAACAGACTAACTTCCATAATGACAAGGCTACCATCCATTGGAGTAACAAAAATCTGAACACAGACTACCTTACATAATGACTAGGCTACAATCCATTGGAGTAACAGAAATCTCAACGACAGACTACCTTCCATAATGACAATGCTACCATCCATCGGAGTAACAAAAATATCGACAACAAACTACCTCCCATAATTACAAGGCTACCATCCATTGGGTTAACAAAAATCTCGGCAACAGACTACCTTCCATAATGACAAGGCTAACATTCATTGGAGTAAAAAAATTCTCGACAACAGACTACCTTCCATAATGACAAGGCTATCATCTATTGGAGTAACAAGGATATCAATAACAGACTACCTTCAATAATGACAACGCTACCATCCATTGGAGTAATAAAAATCTCGAAAAAATATTACCTTCCATAATGACTAGGCTACCATCCATAGGAGTAACAAAAATATGAACAACATACTACCTTGCATAATGACAAGGCTATCATCCATTGGAGTAACAAAGATATCGACAACAGACTACCTTCAATAATGACAAGGCTACCATCCATTGGAGTAACAAAAATCTCGACAAAAGAATACCTTCCATAATGATAAGGCTACCATCCATTGGAATAACAAAAGTCTCGACAATAGACTACCTTACATAATGACTAGGCTACAATCCATTGGAGTAACAAAAATCTCAACGACAGACTGCCTTCCATAATGATAAGGCTTCCATCCATTGGAGTAACAAAAATCTCAACAAAATATTACCTTCCATAATGACAAGACTACCATCCATTAGGGTAACAAAAATCTGATCAACAGACTACCTTGCATAATGACAAGGCTATCATCCATTGGAGTAACAAAGATATCGACAACAGACTACCTTCAATAATGACAAGGCTACCATCCATTGGAGTAACAAAAATCTCAACAAAATATTACCTTCCATAATGACAAGACTACCATCCATTGGGGTTACAAAAATCTGAACAACAGACTACCTTACATAATGACTAGGCTACAATCCATTGGAGTAACAAAAATCTCGATAACAAACTACCTTCTATAATTACAAGGCTACCATCAATTGGGTTAACAAAATGCTCGACAACAGACTACCTTCCATAATGACAAGGCTACCATCCATTAGAGTAAAAAAAAATCTCGACAATAGGCTACCTTCCGTAATGACAAGTCTATCATCCATTAGATTAACAAAGATATCGATAACAGACTACCTTCAATAATGACAAGGCTACCATCCATTGGAGTAACAAAAATATGAACCACAGACAACCTTGCATAATGACAAGGCTATTATCCATTGGAGTAACAAATATATCGACAATAAACTACCTTCAATAATGATAAGGCTACCATCCATTGGAGTAACGAAAATCTCGATAAAAGAATGCCTTCTATAATGAAAAGGCTACCATCCATTGGAGTAGCAAAAATCTCGATAAAAAACTACCTTCCATAATGATAAGGCTACCATCCATTGAAATAACAAAAGTCTCGACAATAGACTACCTTCCACAATGACAAGGCTACCTTCCGTTGGAGTAACAAAAATCTGAACAAAAGACTACCTTGCATAATGACAAGGCTATCATCCATTGGAGTAACAAAGATATCGAAAATAATGACAAGGCTACCATCCATTGGAGTAACCAAAATATCGACAAAAGACTACCTTCCATACTGCCAAGGTTACCATCCATTGGAATAACAAAAATCTCGACAACAGACTATCTTCCATAATGACAAGGCTACCATCCATTGGAGTAACAAAAACTGCACAACAGACTACCGTACATAATGACAAGGCTACAATCCATTGGAGTAACAAAAATCTCAATGACTATCTATCTTCCATAATGACAAGGCTACCATCTATTGGAGTAACAAAGATATTGACAACAGACTACCTTCAATAATGACCAGGCTACCATCCATTGGAGTAACATAAATCTCAACAAAAGACTACCTTCCCTAATGACAAGGTTACCATCCATTGGAATAACAAAAATCTCATCAACAAACTACCTCCCATAATGAAAAGGCTACCATCCAATGGAATAAAAAAATTCTCGACAATAGACTACCTTCCATAACGACAAGGTTACCATCCAATGGAGTAACTAAAATCTGAACAGTAGACTACCTTCCATAATAACAAGGCTACAATCCATTGGAGTAACATAAATCTCAACAACAGACTATCTTCCATAATGACAAGGCTACCATTCATTGGAGTAACAAAAATCTTGACAATAGACTACCTTCCATATTTACAAGGCTACCATCCATTGGGGTAACAAAAATCTTGACAACAGACTACCTTCCGTAATGACAAGGCTACCATCCATTGAAGTATAAAAAATATCGACAATAAGTGCCTTCCATAATGACAAGGCTACCATCCATTGGTGTAACAAAAATCTGAACAACAGACTACCTTCCATAATGACAAGGCTACCATCCATTGGAGTAACAAAAATCTGCACAATAGACTACCTTACATAATGACAAGGCTACAATCCATTGGAGTAACAAAAATCACAATGACAAACTACCTTCCATAATGACAAGGCTACCATCTATTGGCGTAACAAAAATCTCGACAACAGACTACCTTCCATAATTACAAGGCTACCATCCATTGGGGTAACAAAAATCTCGACAACAGACTACCTTCCATAATGACAAGGCTACCATCCATTGGAGTAACAAAAATCTCGACAAAAGAATACCTTCCATAATGACAAGGTTACCATCCATTGGAATAACAAAAATATGTACAACATACTACCTTACATAATGACTAGGCTACAATCCATTGGAGTAACAGAAATCCCAACGACTGACTACCTTCCGTAATGACAAGGCTACCATCCATTGGAGTAACAAAAATATGAACAACAGACTACCTTGCATAATGACAAGGATATCGTCCATTGGAGTAACAAAGATTTCGACAATAGACTACCTTCAATAATGAGAAGGCTACCATCCATTGTAGTAACAAAAATCTCGAAAAAATATTACCTTCCATAATGACAAGGCTACCATCCATTGGAGTAACAAAAATATGAACAACATACTACGTTGCATAATGACAAGGATATCATCCATTGGAGTAACAAAGATATCGACAACAGACTACCTTCAATAATGACAAGTCTACCATCCATTGGAATAATAAAAGTCTCGACAATAGACTACCTTCCATAATGACAAGGCTATCATCCATTGGGGTAACAAAAATCTGAACAACAGACTACCTTGCATAATGACAAGGCTATCATCCATTGGAGTAACAAAGATATCGACAATAGACTACCTTTAATAATGACAAGGCTACCATCCATTGGAGTAACAAAAATCTCGACAAAAGACTACCTTCCATACTGACAAGGTTACCATCCATTGGAATAACAAAAATCTCGGCAACAGACTATCTTCTATAATGACAAGGCTACCATCCATTGGAGTATCAAAAATCTGCACAATAGACTACCTTACATAATGACAAGGCTACAATCCATTGGAGTAACAGAAATCACAACGAAAAACTACCTTCCATAATGACAAGGCTACCATCTATTGGAGTAACAAAAATCTCGACAACAGACTACCTTCCGTAATTACAAGGCTACCGTCCATTGGGGTAACAAAAATCTCGACAACAGACTAACTTCCATAATGACAAGGCTACCATCCATTGGAGTAACAAAGATATCGACAACAGACTACCTTCCATAATGACAAGGCTATCATCCATTAGAGTAACAAAGATATCGACAACAGACTACCTTCAATAATGACAAGGCTACCATCCATTGGAGTAACAAAAATCTCGACAAAAGAATACCTTCCATAATAACAAGCTTACCATCCATTGGAATAACAAAAATCTGAACAACAGACTACCTTACATAATGACTAGGCTACAATCCATTGGAGTAACAAAAATCTAAACGACAAACTACCTTCCATAATGACAAGACTTCCATCCATTGGAGTAACGAAAATCTCGACAAAATATTACCTTCCATAATGATAAGGCTACCATCCATTGGAGTAACAAAAATATGAACAACAGACTACCTTGCAAAATGACAAGGCTATCATCCATTGGAGTAACAAAGATATCGACAACAGACTACCTTCAATAATGACAAGGCTACCATCTATTGGAGTAACAAAAATCTCGACAAAAGAATACCTTCCATAATGACAAGGCTACCATCCATTGGGGTAACAAAAATCTCGACAACAGACTACCTTCCATAATGACAAGGCTACCATCCATTAGAGTAACAAAGATATCGACAACAGACTACCTTCCATAATGACAAGGCTATCATCCATTGGAGTGACAATGATATCGACAACAGACTACCTTCAATAATGACAAGGATACCATCCATTGGAGTAACAAAAATCTCGACAAAAGAATACCTTCCATAATGACAAGGTTACCATCCATTGGAATAACAAAAATCTGAACAACAGACTACCTTACATAATGACTAGGCTACAATCCATTGGAGTAACAAAAATCTCAATGACAGACTACCTTCCATAATGACAAGGCTTTCATCCATTGGAGTAACAAAAATCTCGACAAAATATTACTTTCCATAATGATAAGGCTACCATCCATTGGAGTAACCAAAATATGAACAACAGACTACCTTGCATAATGACAAGGCTATCATCCATTGGAGTAACAAAGATATCGACAATAGACTACCTTCAATAATGAGAAGGCTACCATCCATTGTAGTAACAAAAATCTCGAAAAAATATTACCTTCCATAATGACAAGGCTACCATCCATTGGAGTAACAAAAATATGAACAACATACTACGTTGCATAATGACAAGGATATCATCCATTGGAGTAACAAAGATATCGACAACAGACTACCTTCAATAATGACAAGTCTACCATCCATTGGAATAATAAAAGTCTCGACAATAGACTACCTTCCATAATGACAAGGCTATCATCAATTGGGGTAACAAAAATCTGAACAACAGACTACCTTGCATAATGACAAGGCTATCATCCATTGGAGTAACAAAGATATCGACAATAGACTACCTTTAATAATGACAAGGCTACCATCCATTGGAGTAACAAAAATCTCGACAAAAGACTACCTTCCATACTGACAAGGTTACCATCCATTGGAATAAAAAAAATCTCGGCAACAGACTATCTTCTATAATGACAAGGCTACCATCCATTGGACTATCAAAAATCTGCACAATAGACTACCTTACATAATGACAAGGCTACAATCCATTGGAGTAACAGAAATCACAACGACGAACTACCTTCCATAATGACAAGGCTACCATCTATTGGAGTAACAAAAATCTCGACAACAGACTACCTTCCGTAATTACAAGGCTACCGTCCATTGGGGTAACAAAAATCTCGACAACAGACTACCTTCCATAATGACAAGGCTACAATCCATTGGAGTAACAAAGATATCGACAACAGACTACCTTCCATAATGACAAGGCTATCATCCGTTAGAGTAACAAAGATATCGACAACAGACTACCTTCAATAATGACAAGGCTACCATCCATTGGAGTAACAAAAATCTCGACAAAAGAATACCTTCCATAATAACAAGCTTATCATCCATTGGAATAACAAAAATCTGAACAATAGACTACCTTACATAATGACTAGGCTACAATCCATTGGAGTAACAAAAATCTCAATGACAGACTACCTTCCATAATGACAAGGCTTTCATCCATTGTAGTAACCAAAATCTCGACAAAATATTACCTTCCATAATGATAAGGCTACCATCCATCGGAGTAACCAAAATATGAACAACAGACTACCTTGCATAATGACAAGGCTATCATCCATTGGAGTAACAAAGATATCGACAATAGACTACCTTCAATAATGACAAGGCTACCATCTATTGGAGTAACAAAAATCTCGACAAAAGAATACCTTCCATAATGACAAGGTTACCATCCATTGATGTATAAAAAATATCGACAATAAGTGCCTTCCTTAATGACAAGGCTACCATCCACTGGAGTAAGAAAAATATTGACAACAGACTATCTTTCATAATTACAATGCTACCATCCACTGGAGTAACAAAAATCTGAACAACAGACTACCTTCTATAATGACAAGGGTACCATCCATTGGAGTAACAAAAATCTCGACAAAAGAATACCTTCCATAATGACAAGGCTACCATCCATTAGAATAACAAAAATCTCAACAACAGACTATCTTCCCTAATGACAAGGCTACCATCCATTGGAGTAACAAAAATCTGAACACAGAATACCTTACATAATGACTAGGCTACAATCCATTGGAGTAACAGAAATCTCAACGACAGACTACCTTCCATAATGACAAGGCTACCATCCATTGGAGTAACATAAATATCGATAACAGACTACCTTCCATAATTACAAGGCTACCATCCATTGGGTTAACAAAAATATCGACAACAGACTACCTTCCATAATGACAAGGCTACCATCCATTGGAGTAAAAAAATCTTCACAATAGACTACCTTCCATAATGACAAGGCTATCATCCATTGGAGTAACAAAGATATCGATAACAGACTACCTTTAATAATGACAAGGCTACCATCCATTGGAGTAACAAAAATCTCGACAAAAGAATACCTTCCATAATGACAAGGCTACCATCCATTGGAGTAACAAAATTCTCGATAAAAAACTACCTTCCATAATGATAAGGCTACCATCCATTGGAATAACAAAAGTCTCGACAATAGACTACCTTCCATAATGACAAGGCTATCATCCATTGGGGTAACAAAAATCTGAACAACAAACTACCTTCCATAATGACAAGGCTACCATCTATTGGAGTAACAAATATCTTGACAACAAACTACCTTCCATAATTACAAGGCTACCATCCATTGGGGTAACAAAAATCACGACGACAGACTACCTTCCATAATGACAAGGCTACCATCCATTGGAGTAAAAAAATATCGACAAAAGACTACCTTCCATAATGACAAGTCTATCATCCATTGGAGTAAAAAAGATATCGAAAATAGACTCCCTTCAATAATGACAAGGCTACCATCCATTGGAGTAACAAAAATGTCAACAAAAGACTACCTTCCATAATGACAAGGTTACCATCCATTGGAATAACAAAAATATGTACAACATACTACCTTACATAATGACTAGGCTACAATCCATTGGAGTAACAAAAATCTCAACGACAGACTACCTTCCGTAATGACAAGGCTACCATCCATTGGAGTAACAAAAATATGAACAACAAACTACCTTGCATAATGACAAGGCTATCATCCATTGGAGTAACAAAGATATCAACAATAGACTACCTTCAATAATGACAAGGCTACCATCCATTGAACAAAAATCTCGACAAAAGAATACCTTCCATAATGACAAGGCTACCATCCATTGGAGTAACAAAATTCTCGATAAAAAACTACCTTCCATAATGATAAGGCTACCATCCATTGGAATAACAAAAGTCTCGACAATAGACTACCTTCCATAATGACAAGGCTATCATCCATTGGGGTAACAAAAATCTGAACAACAAACTACCTTCCATAATGACAAGGCTACCATCTATTGGAGTAACAAATATCTTGACAACAAACTACCTTCCATAATTACAAGGCTACCATCCATTGGGGTAACAAAATTCTCGACGACAGACTACCTTCCATAATGACAAGGCTACCATCCATTGGAGCAAAAAAATATCGACAAAAGACTACCTTCCATAATGACAAGTCTATCATCCATTGGAGTAACAAAGATATCGAAAATAGACTCCCTTCAATAATGACAAGGCTACCATCCATTGGAGTAACAAAAATCTCAACAAAAGACTACCTTCCATAATGACAAGGTTACCATCCATTGGAATAACAAAAATATGTACAACATACTACCTTACATAATGACTAGGCTACAATCCATTGGAGTAACATAAATCTCAACGACTGACTACCTTCCGTAATGACAAGGCTACCATCCATTGGAGTAACAAAAATATGAACAACAGACTACCTTGCATAATGACAAGGCTATCATCCATTGGAGTAACAAAGATTTCGACAATAGACTACCTTCAATAATGAGAAGGCTACCATCCATTGTAGTAACAAAAATCTCGAAAAAATATTACCTTCCATAATTACAAGGCTACCATCCATTGGAGTAACAAAAATATGAACAACATACTACCTTGCATAATGACAAGGATATCATCCATTGGATTAACAAAGATATCGACAACAGACTACCTTCAATAATGACTAGGCTACCATCCATTGGAGTAACAAAAATCTCGACAAAAGAATACTTTCCATAATGACAAGGCTACCATCCATTGGAGTAACAAAAATCTCGATAAAAAAATACCTTCCATAATAATAAGGCTACCATCCATTGGAATAACAAAAGTCTCGACAATAGACTACCTTCCATAATGTAAAGGCTACCATCCATTGGGGTAACAAAAATCTTAACAACAAACTACCTTGCATAATGACAAGGCTATCATCCATTGGAGTAACAAAGATATTGACAATAGACTACCTTTAATAATGACAAGGCTACCATCCATTGGAGTAACAAAAATCTCGACAAAAGACTACCTTCCATACTGACAAGGTTACCATCCATTGGAATAACAAAAATCTCGGCAACAGACTATTTTCCATAATGACAAGGCTACCATCCATAGGAGTATCAAAAATCTGCACAATAGACTACCTTACATAATGAAAAGGCTACAATCTATTGGAGTAACAAAAATCACAACGACAAACTACCTTCCATAATGACAAGGCTACCATCTATTGGAGTAACAAAAATCTCGACAACAGACTACCTTCCATAATTACAAGGCTACCATCCATTGGGGTAACAAAAATCTCGACAACAGACTACCTTCCATATTGACAAGGCTACCATCCATTGGAGTAAAAAAGATATCGACAACAGACTACCTTCCATAATGACAAGGCTATCATCCATTGGAGTGACAAAGATATCGACAACAGACTACCTTCAATAATGACAAGGCTACCATCCATTGGAGTAACAACAATCTCGACAAAAGAATACCTTCCATAATGACAAGGCTACCATCCATTGGAGTAACAAAAATCTCGATAAAAAACTACCTTCCATAATGATAAGGCTACCATCCATTGGAATAACAAAAGTCTCGACAATAGACTACCTTCCATAATGACAAGGCTATCATCCATTGGGGTAACAAAAATCTGAACAATAGACTACCTTGCATAATGACAAGGCTATCATCCATTGGAGTAACAAAGATATCGACAATAGACTACCTTTAATAATGACAAGGCTACCATCCATTGTAGTAACAAAAATCTCGACAAAAGACTACCTTCCATACTGACAAGGTTACCATCCATTGGAATAACAAAAATCTCGGCAACAAACTATCTTCTATAATGACAAGGCTACCATCCATTGGAGTATCAAAAATCTGCACAACAGACTACCTTACATAATGACAAGGCTACAATCCATTGGAGTAACAGAAATCCCAACGACAAACTACCTTCCATAATGACAAGGCTCAAATCTATTGGAGTAACAAAAATCTCGACAACAGACTACCTTCCATAATTACAAGGCTACCATCCATTGGGGTAACAAAAATCTCGACAACAGACTACCTTCCATAATGACAAGGCTACCATCCATTGGAGTAACAAAGATATCGACAACAGACTACCTTCCATAATGACAAGGCTATCATCCATTAGAGTAACAAAGATATCGACAACAGACTAACTTCAATAATGACAAGGCTACCATCCATTGGAGTAACAAAAATCTCGACAAAAGAATACCTTCCATAATGACAAGGTTACCATCCATTGGAATAACAAAAATCTGAACAACAGACTACCTAACATAATAACTAGGCTACAATCCATTGGAGTAACAAAAATCTAAACGATAAACTACCTTCCATAATGACAAGACTTCCATCCATTGGAGTAACAAAAATCTCGACAAAATATTACCTTCCATAATGATAACGCTACCATCCATTAGAGTAACAAAAATATGAACAACAGACTACCTTGCAAAATGACAAGGCTATCATCCATTGGAGTAACAAAGATATCGACAACAGACTACCTTCAATAATGACAAGGCTACCATCTATTGGAGTAACAAAAATCTCGACAAAAGAATACCTTCCATAATAACAAGGCTACCATCCATTGGGGTAACAAAAATCTCGACAACAGACTACCTTCCATAATGACAAGGCTACCATCCATTAGAGTAACAAAGATATCGACAACAGACTACCTTCCATAATGACAAGGCTATCATCCATTGGAGTAACAATGATATCGACAACAGACTACCTTCAATAATGACAAGGCTACCATCCATTGGAGTAACAAAAATCTCGACAAAAGAATACCTTCCATAATGACAAGGTTACCATCCATTGGAATAACAAAAATCTGAACAACAGACTACCTTACATAATGACTAGGCTACAATCCATTGGAGTAACAAAAATCTCAACGACAGACTACCTTCCATAATGACAAGGCTTCCATCCATTGGAGTAACAAAAATCTCGACAAAATATTACCTTCCATAATGATAAGGCTACCATCATTTGGAGTAACAAAAATATGAACAACAGACTACCTTGCATAATGACAAGGCTATCATCCATTAGAGTAACAAAGATATCGACAACATACTACCTTGCATAATGACAAGGCTATCATCCATTGGAGTAACAAAGATATCGACAATAGACTACCTTCAATAATGACAAGGCTACCATCTATTGGAGTAACAAAAATCTCGACAATAGACTACCTTCCATAATGACAAGGTTACCATCCATTGATGTATAAAAAATATCGACAATAAGTGCCTTCCTTAATGACAAGGCTACCATCCACTGGAGTAAGAAAAATATTGACAACAGACTATCTTTCATAATTATAAGGCTACCATCCACTGGAGTAACAAAAATCTGAACAACAGACTACCTTCTATAATGACAAGGGTACCATCCATTGGAGTAACAAAAATCTCGACAAAAGAATACCTTCCATAATGACAAGGCTACCATCCATTGGAATAACAAAAATCTCAACAACAGACTATCTTCCCTAATGACAAGGCTACCATCCATTGGAGTAACAAAAATCTGAACACAGAATACCTTACATAATGACTAGGCTACAATCCATTGGAGTAACAGAAATCTCAACGACAGACTACCTTCCATAATGACAAGGCTACCATCCATTGGAGTAACATAAATATCGATAACAGACTACCTTCCATAATTACAAGGCTACCATCCATTGGGTTAACAAAAATATCGACAACAGACTACCTTCCATAATGACAAGGCTACCATCCATTGGAGTAAAAAAATCTTCACAATAGACTACCTTCCATAATGACAAGGCTATCATCCATTGGAGTAACAAAGATATCGATAACAGACTACCTTTAATAATGACAAGGCTACCATCCATTGGAGTAACAAAAATCTCGACAAAAGAATACCTTCCATAATGACAAGGCTACCATCCATTGGAGTAACAAAATTCTCGATAAAAAACTACCTTCCATAATGATAAGGCTACCATCCATTGGAATAACAAAAGTCTCGACAATAGACTACCTTCCATAATGACAAGGCTATCATCCATTGGGGTAACAAAAATCTGAACAACAAACTACCTTCCATAATGACAAGGCTACCATCTATTGGAGTAACAAATATCTTGACAACAAACTACCTTCCATAATTACAAGGCTACCATCCATTGGGGTAACAAAAATCACGACGACAGACTACCTTCCATAATGACAAGGCTACCATCCATTGGAGTAAAAAAATATCGACAAAAGACTACCTTCCATAATGACAAGTCTATCATCCATTGGAGTAAAAAAGATATCGAAAATAGACTCCCTTCAATAATGACAAGGCTACCATCCATTGGAGTAACAAAAATCTCAACAAAAGACTACCTTCCATAATGACAAGGTTACCATCCATTGGAATAACAAAAATATGTACAACATACTACCTTACATAATGACTAGGCTACAATCCATTGGAGTAACAAAAATCTCAACGACAGACTACCTTCCGTAATGACAAGGCTACCATCCATTGGAGTAACAAAAATATGAACAACAAACTACCTTGCATAATGACAAGGCTATCATCCATTGGAGTAACAAAGATATCAACAATAGACTACCTTCAATAATGACAAGGCTACCATCCATTGAACAAAAATCTCGACAAAAGAATACCTTCCATAATGACAAGGCTACCATCCATTGGAGTAACAAAATTCTCGATAAAAAACTACCTTCCATAATGATAAGGCTACCATCCATTGGAATAACAAAAGTCTCGACAATAGACTACCTTCCATAATGACAAGGCTATCATCCATTGGGGTAACAAAAATCTGAACAACAAACTACCTTCCATAATGACAAGGCTACCATCTATTGGAGTAACAAATATCTTGACAACAAACTACCTTCCATAATTACAAGGCTACCATCCATTGGGGTAACAAAATTCTCGACGACAGACTACCTTCCATAATGACAAGGCTACCATCCATTGGAGCAAAAAAATATCGACAAAAGACTACCTTCCATAATGACAAGTCTATCATCCATTGGAGTAACAAAGATATCGAAAATAGACTCCCTTCAATAATGACAAGGCTACCATCCATTGGAGTAACAAAAATCTCAACAAAAGACTACCTTCCATAATGACAAGGTTACCATCCATTGGAATAACAAAAATATGTACAACATACTACCTTACATAATGACTAGGCTACAATCCATTGGAGTAACATAAATCTCAACGACTGACTACCTTCCGTAATGACAAGGCTACCATCCATTGGAGTAACAAAAATATGAACAACAGACTACCTTGCATAATGACAAGGCTATCATCCATTGGAGTAACAAAGATTTCGACAATAGACTACCTTCAATAATGAGAAGGCTACCATCCATTGTAGTAACAAAAATCTCGAAAAAATATTACCTTCCATAATTACAAGGCTACCATCCATTGGAGTAACAAAAATATGAACAACATACTACCTTGCATAATGACAAGGATATCATCCATTGGATTAACAAAGATATCGACAACAGACTACCTTCAATAATGACTAGGCTACCATCCATTGGAGTAACAAAAATCTCGACAAAAGAATACTTTCCATAATGACAAGGCTACCATCCATTGGAGTAACAAAAATCTCGATAAAAAAATACCTTCCATAATAATAAGGCTACCATCCATTGGAATAACAAAAGTCTCGACAATAGACTACCTTCCATAATGTAAAGGCTACCATCCATTGGGGTAACAAAAATCTTAACAACAAACTACCTTGCATAATGACAAGGCTATCATCCATTGGAGTAACAAAGATATTGACAATAGACTACCTTTAATAATGACAAGGCTACCATCCATTGGAGTAACAAAAATCTCGACAAAAGACTACCTTCCATACTGACAAGGTTACCATCCATTGGAATAACAAAAATCTCGGCAACAGACTATTTTCCATAATGACAAGGCTACCATCCATAGGAGTATCAAAAATCTGCACAATAGACTACCTTACATAATGAAAAGGCTACAATCTATTGGAGTAACAAAAATCACAACGACAAACTACCTTCCATAATGACAAGGCTACCATCTATTGGAGTAACAAAAATCTCGACAACAGACTACCTTCCATAATTACAAGGCTACCATCCATTGGGGTAACAAAAATCTCGACAACAGACTACCTTCCATATTGACAAGGCTACCATCCATTGGAGTAAAAAAGATATCGACAACAGACTACCTTCCATAATGACAAGGCTATCATCCATTGGAGTGACAAAGATATCGACAACAGACTACCTTCAATAATGACAAGGCTACCATCCATTGGAGTAACAACAATCTCGACAAAAGAATACCTTCCATAATGACAAGGCTACCATCCATTGGAGTAACAAAAATCTCGATAAAAAACTACCTTCCATAATGATAAGGCTACCATCCATTGGAATAACAAAAGTCTCGACAATAGACTACCTTCCATAATGACAAGGCTATCATCCATTGGGGTAACAAAAATCTGAACAATAGACTACCTTGCATAATGACAAGGCTATCATCCATTGGAGTAACAAAGATATCGACAATAGACTACCTTTAATAATGACAAGGCTACCATCCATTGGAGTAACAAAAATCTCGACAAAAGACTACCTTCCATACTGACAAGGTTACCATCCATTGGAATAACAAAAATCTCGGCAACAAACTATCTTCTATAATGACAAGGCTACCATCCATTGGAGTATCAAAAATCTGCACAACAGACTACCTTACATAATGACAAGGCTACAATCCATTGGAGTAACAGAAATCCCAACGACAAACTACCTTCCATAATGACAAGGCTCAAATCTATTGGAGTAACAAAAATCTCGACAACAGACTACCTTCCATAATTACAAGGCTACCATCCATTGGGGTAACAAAAATCTCGACAACAGACTACCTTCCATAATGACAAGGCTACCATCCATTGGAGTAACAAAGATATCGACAACAGACTACCTTCCATAATGACAAGGCTATCATCCATTAGAGTAACAAAGATATCGACAACAGACTAACTTCAATAATGACAAGGCTACCATCCATTGGAGTAACAAAAATCTCGACAAAAGAATACCTTCCATAATGACAAGGTTACCATCCATTGGAATAACAAAAATCTGAACAACAGACTACCTAACATAATAACTAGGCTACAATCCATTGGAGTAACAAAAATCTAAACGATAAACTACCTTCCATAATGACAAGACTTCCATCCATTGGAGTAACAAAAATCTCGACAAAATATTACCTTCCATAATGATAACGCTACCATCCATTAGAGTAACAAAAATATGAACAACAGACTACCTTGCAAAATGACAAGGCTATCATCCATTGGAGTAACAAAGATATCGACAACAGACTACCTTCAATAATGACAAGGCTACCATCTATTGGAGTAACAAAAATCTCGACAAAAGAATACCTTCCATAATAACAAGGCTACCATCCATTGGGGTAACAAAAATCTCGACAACAGACTACCTTCCATAATGACAAGGCTACCATCCATTAGAGTAACAAAGATATCGACAACAGACTACCTTCCATAATGACAAGGCTATCATCCATTGGAGTAACAATGATATCGACAACAGACTACCTTCAATAATGACAAGGCTACCATCCATTGGAGTAACAAAAATCTCGACAAAAGAATACCTTCCATAATGACAAGGTTACCATCCATTGGAATAACAAAAATCTGAACAACAGACTACCTTACATAATGACTAGGCTACAATCCATTGGAGTAACAAAAATCTCAACGACAGACTACCTTCCATAATGACAAGGCTTCCATCCATTGGAGTAACAAAAATCTCGACAAAATATTACCTTCCATAATGATAAGGCTACCATCATTTGGAGTAACAAAAATATGAACAACAGACTACCTTGCATAATGACAAGGCTATCATCCATTAGAGTAACAAAGATATCGACAACATACTACCTTCAATAATGACAAGGCTACCATCTATTGGAGTAACAAAAATCTCGACAAAAGAATGCCTTCCATAATGACAAGGCTACAATCCATTGGGGTAAAAAAATCTTGACAATAGACTACCTTCCGTAATGACAAGGTTACCATCCATTGATGTATAAAAATATCGACAATAAGTGCCTTCCATAATCACAAGGCTACCATCCATTGGAGTAAGAAAAATATTGACAACAGACTATCTTTCATAATTATAAGGCTACCATCCACTGGAGTAACAAAAATCTGAACAACAGACTACCTTCCATAATGACAAGGGTACCATCCATTGGAGTAACTAAAATCTCGACAAAAGAATACCTTCCATAATGACAAGGCTACCATCCATTGGAATAACAAAAATCTCAACAACAGACTATCTTCCCTAATGACAAGGCTACCATCCATTGGAGTAACAAAAATCTGAACACAGAATACCTTACATAATGACTAGGCTACAATCCATTGGAGTAACAGAAATCTCAACGACAGACTACCTTCCATAATGACAAGGCTACCATCCATTGGAGTAACATAAATATCGATAACAGACTACCTTCCATAATTACAAGGCTACCATCCATTGGGTTAACCAAAATATCGACAACAGACTACCTTCCATAATGACAAGGCTACCATCCATTAGAGTAAAAAAAATCTTCACAATAGACTACCTTCCATAATGACAAGGCTATCATCCATTGGAGTAACAAAGATATCGATAACAGACTACCTTTAATAATGACAAGTCTACCATCCATTGCAGTAACAAAAATCTTGAAAAAATATTACCTTCCATAATGACAAGGCTACCATCCATTGGAGTAACAAAAATATGAACAACAGACTACCTTTCATAATGACAAGGCTATCATCCATTGGAGTAACAAAGATATCGACAACAGACTACCTTCAATAATGACAAGGCTACCATCCATTGAAGTAACAAAAATCTCGACAAAAGAATACCTTCCATAATGACAAGGCTACCATCCATTGGAGTAACAAAATTCTCGATAAAAAACTACCTTCCATAATGATAAGGCTACCATCCATTAAAATAACAAAAGTCTCGACAATAGACTACCTTCCATAATGACAAGGCTATCATCCATTGGGGTAACAAAAATCTGAACAACAGACTACCTTCCATAATGACAAGGCTACCATCTATTGGAGTAACAAATATCTTGACAAGAAACTACCTTCCATAATTACAAGGCTACCATCCATTGGGGTAACAAAAATCTCGACGATAGACTACCTTCCATAATGACAAGGCTACCATCCATTGGAGTAAAAAAATATCGACAAAAGACTACCTTCCATAATGACAAGTCTATCATCCATTGGAGTAACAAAGATATCGAAAATAGACTACCTTCAATAATGACAAGCCTACCATCCATTGGAGTAACAAAAATCTCAACAAAAGACTACCTTCCATAATGACAAGGTTACCATCCATTGGAATAACAAAAATATCGACAACAGAGTATCTTCCATAATGACAAGGCTACCATCCATTGGAGTAACAAAAATCTCGAAAAAATATTACCTTCCATAATGACAAGGCTACCATCCATTGGAGTAACAAAAATATGAACAACAGACTACCTTTCATAATGACAAGGCTATCATCCATTGGAGTAACAAAGATATCGACAACAGACTACCTTCAATAATGACAAGGCTACCATCCATTGAAGTAACAAAAATCTCGACAAAAGAATACCTTCCATAATGACAAGGCTACCATCCATTGGAGTAACAAAATTCTCGATAAAAAACTACCTTCCATAATGATAAGGCTACCATCCATTAAAATAACAAAAGTCTCGACAATAGACTACCTTCCATAATGACAAGGCTATCATCCATTGGGGTAACAAAAATATGAACAACAGAGTACCTTCCATAATGACAAGGCTACCATCTATTGGAGTAACAAATATCTTGACAACAAACTACCTTCCATAATTACAAGGCTACCATCCATTGGGGTAACAAAAATCTCGACGATAGACTACCTTCCATAATGACAAGGCTACCATCCATTGGAGTAAAAAAATATCGACAAAAGACTACCTTCCATAATGACAAGTCTATCATCCATTGGAGTAACAAAGATATCGAAAATAGACTACCTTCAATAATGACAAGCCTACCATCCATTGGAGTAACAAAAATCTCAACAAAAGACTACCTTCCATAATGACAAGGTTACCATCCATTGGAATAACAAAAATCTCGACAACAGACTATCTTCCATAATGACAAGGCTACCATCCATTGGAGTAACAAAAATCTGAACAACAGACTACCTTACATAATGACTAGGCTACAATCCATTGGAGTAACAAAAATCTCAACGACAGACTACCTTCCATAATGACAAGGCTTCCATCCATTGGAGTAACAAAAATCTCGACAAAATATTACCTTCCATAATGATAAGGCTACCATCCATTGGAGTAACAAAAATATGAACAACAGACTACCTTGCATAATGACAAGGCTATCATCCATTGGAGTAACAAAGATATTGACAAAAGACTACCTTCCATAATGACAAGGCTACCATCCATTGGAGTATCCAAAATCTGCACAATAGACTACCTTACATAATGACAAGGCTACAATCCATTGGAGTAACAGAAATCACAACGACAAACTACCTTCCATAATGACAAGGCTACAATCTATTGGAGTAACAAAAATCTCGACAACAGACTACCTTCCATAATTACAAGGCTACCATCCATTGGGGTAACAAAAATCTCGACAACAGACTACCTTCCATAATGACAAGGCTACCATCCATTGGAGTAACAAAGATATCGACAACAGACTACCTTCCATAATGACAAGGCTATCATCCATTAGAGTAACAAAGATATCGACAACAGACTACCTTCAATAATGACAAGGTTACCATCCATTGGAATAACAAAAATCTCGACAACAGACTATCTTCCATAATGACAAGGCTACCATCCATTGGAGTAACAAAAATCTGAACAACAGACTACCTTACATAATGACTAGGCTACAATCCATTGGAGTAACAAAAATCTCAACGACAGACTACCTTCCATAATGACAAGGCTTCCATCCATTGGAGTAACAAAAATCTCGACAAAATATTACCTTCCATAATGATAAGGCTACCATCCATTGGAGTAACAAAAATATGAACAACAGACTACCTTGCATAATGACAAGGCTATCATCCATTGGAGTAACAAAGATATTGACAAAAGACTACCTTCCATAATGACAAGGCTACCATCCATTGGAGTATCCAAAATCTGCACAATAGACTACCTTACATAATGACAAGGCTACAATCCATTGGAGTAACAGAAATCACAACGACAAACTACCTTCCATAATGACAAGGCTACAATCTATTGGAGTAACAAAAATCTCGACAACAGACTACCTTCCATAATTACAAGGCTACCATCCATTGGGGTAACAAAAATCTCGACAACAGACTACCTTCCATAATGACAAGGCTACCATCCATTGGAGTAACAAAGATATCGACAACAGACTACCTTCCATAATGACAAGGCTATCATCCATTAGAGTAACAAAGATATCGACAACAGACTACCTTCAATAATGACAAGGCTACCATCCATTGGAGTAACAAAAATCTCGACAAAAGAATACCTTCCATAATGACAAGGTTACCATCCATTGGAATAACAAAAATCTGAACAACAGACTACCTTACATAATGACTAGGCTACAATCCATTGGAGTAACAAAAATCTAAACGACAAACTACCTTCCATAATGACAAGACTTCCATCCATTGGAGTAACAAAAATCTCGACAAAATATTACCTTCCATAATGATAAGGCTACCATCCATTGGAGTAACAAAAATATGAACAACAGACTACCTTGCAAAATGACAAGGCTATCATCCATTGGAGTAACAAAGATATCGACAACAGACTACCTTCAATAATGACAAGGCTACCATCTATTGGAGTAACAAAAATCTCGACAAAAGAATACCTTCCATAATAACAAGGCTACCATCCATTGGGGTAACAAAAATCTCGACAACAGACTACCTTCCATAATGACAAGGCTACCATCCATTAGAGTAACAAAGATATCGACAACAAACTACCTTCCATAATGACAAGGCTATCATCCATTGGAGTAACAATGATATCGACAACAGACTACCTTCAATAATGACAAGGCTACGATCCATTGGAGTAACAAAGATCTCGACAAAAGAATACCTTCCATAATGACAAGGTTACCATCCATTGGAATAACAAAAATCTGAACAACAGACTACCTTACATAATGACTAGGCTACAATCCATTGGAGTAACAAAAATCTCAACGACAGACTACCTTCCATAATGACAAGGCTTCCATCCATTGGAGTAACAAAAATCTCGACAAAATATTACCTTCCATAATGATAAGGCTATCATCCATTGGAGTAACAAAAATATGAACAACAGACTACCTTGCATAATGACAAGGCTATCATTCATTGGAGTAACAAAGATATCGACAACAGACTACCTTCAATAATGACAAGGCTACCATCTATTGGAGTAACAAAAATCTCGACAAAAGAATACCTTCCATAATGACAAGGCTACCATCCATTGGGGTAACAAAAATCTTGACAATAGACTACCTTCCGTAATGACAAGGTTACCATCCATTGATGTATAAAAAATATCGACAATAAGTGCCTTCCATAATCACAAGGCTACCATCCATTGGAGTAAGAAAAAATTGACAACAGACTATCTTTCATAATTATAAGGCTACCATCCACTGGAGTAACAAAAATATGAACAACAGACTACCTTCCGTAATGACAAGGGTACCATCCATTGGAGTAACAAAAATCTCGACAAAAGAATACCTTCCATAATGACAAGGCTACCATCCATTGGAATAACAAAAATCTCAACAACAGACTATCTTCCCTAATGACAAGGCTACCATCCATTGGAGTAACAAAAATCTGAACACAGAATACCTTACATAATGACTAGGCTACAATCCATTGGAGTAACAGAAATCTCAACGACAGACTACCTTCCATAATGACAAGGCTACCATCCATTGGAGTAACATAAATATCGATAACAGACTACCTTCCATAATTACAAGGCTACCATCCATTGGGTTAACAAAAATATCGACAACAGACTACCTTCCATAATGACAAGGCTACCATCCATTGGAGTAAAAAAAATCTACACAATAGACTACCTTCCATAATGACAAGGCTATCATCCATTGGAGTAACAAAGATATCGATAACAGACTACCTTTAATAATGACAAGTCTACCATCCATTGGAGTAACAAAAATCTCGAAAAAATATTACCTTCCATAATGACAAGGCTACCATCCATTGGAGTAACAAAAATATGAACAACAGACTACCTGGCATAATGACAAGGCTATCATCCATTGGAGTAACAAAGATATCGACAACAGACTACCTTCAATAATGACAAGGCTACCATCCATTAGAGTAACAAAAATATCGACAAAAGAATACCTTCCATAATGACAAGGCTACCATCCATTGGAGTAACAAAATTCTCGATAAAAAACTACCTTCCATAATGATAAGGCTACCATCCAATGGAATAACAAAAGTCTCGACAATAGACTACCTTCCATAATGACAAGGCTATCATCCATTGGGGTAACAAAAATCTAAACAACAGACTACCTTCCATAATGATAAGGCTACCATCCATTGGAGTAACAAAGATATCGACAATAAACTACTTTTAATAATGACAAGGCTACCATCCATTGGAGTAACAAAAATCTTAAGAAAAGACTACCTTCCATACTGACAAGGTTACCATCCATTGGAATAACAAAAATCTCGGCAACAGACTATCTTCCATAATGACAAGGCTACCAGCCATTGGAGTATCAAAAATCTGCACAATAGACTACCTTGCATAATGACAAGGCTACAATCCATTGGAGTAATAGAAATCACAACGACAAACTACCTTCCATAATGACAAGGCTACCATCTATTGGAGTAACAAAAATCTCGACGATAGACTACCTTCCATAATTACAAGGCTACCGTCCATTGGGGTAACAAAAATCTCGATTACAGACTACCTTCCATAATGAAAAGGCTACCATCCATTGGAGTAACAAAGATATCGACAACAAACTACCGTCCATAATGACAAGGCTATCATCCATTAAAGTAACAAAGATATCGACAACAGACTACCTTCAATAATGACAAGGCTACCATCCATTGGAGTAACAAAAATCTCGACAAAAGAATACCTTCCATAATGACAAGGTTACCATCCATTGGAATAACAAAAATCTGAACAATAGACTACCTTACATAATGACTAGGCTACAATCCATTGGAGTAACAAAAATCTCAATGACAGACTACCTTCCATAATGACAAGGCTTCCATCCATTGGAGTAAGAAAAATCTCGACAAAATATTACCTTCCATAATGATAAGGCTACCATCCATTGGAGTAACAAAAATATGCACAACAGACTACCTTGCATAATGACAAGGTTATCATCCATTGGAGTAACAAAGATATCGACAACAGACTACCTTCAATAATGACAAGGCTACCATCCATTAGAGTAACAAAAATATCGACAAAAGAATACCTTCCATAATGACAAGGCTACCATCCATTGGAGTAACAAAATTCTCGATAAAAAACTACCTTCCATAATGATAAGGCTACCATCCAATGGAATAACAAAAGTCTCGACAATAGACTACCTTCCATAATGACAAGGCTATCATCCATTGGGGTAACAAAAATCTAAACAACAGACTACCTTCCATAATGATAAGGCTACCATCCATTGGAGTAACAAAGATATCGACAATAAACTACTTTTAATAATGACAAGGCTACCATCCATTGGAGTAACAAAAATCTTAAGAAAAGACTACCTTCCATACTGACAAGGTTACCATCCATTGGAATAACAAAAATCTCGGCAACAGACTATCTTCCATAATGACAAGGCTACCATCCATTGGAGTATCAAAAATCTGCTAAATAGACTACCTTGCATAATGACAAGGCTACAATCCATTGGAGTAATAGAAATCACAACGACAAACTACCTTCCATAATGACAAGGCTACCATCTATTGGAGTAACAAAAATCTCGACGATAGACTACCTTCCATAATTACAAGGCTACCGTCCATTGGGGTAACAAAAATCTCGAAAACAGACTACCTTCCATAATGAAAAGGCTACCATCCATTGGAGTAACAAAGATATCGACAACAAACTACCGTCCATAATGACAAGGCTATCATCCATTAAAGTAACAAAGATATCGACAACAGACTACCTTCAATAATGACAAGGCTACCATCCATTGGAGTAACAAAAATCTCGACAAAAGAATACCTTCCATAATGACAAGGTTACCATCCATTGGAATAACAAAAATCTGAACAATAGACTACCTTACATAATGACTAGGCTACAATCCATTGGAGTAACAAAAATCTCAATGACAGACTACCTTCCATAATGACAAGGCTTCCATCCATTGGAGTAAGAAAAATCTCGACAAAATATTACCTTCCATAATGATAAGGCTACCATCCATTGGAGTAACAAAAATATGCACAACAGACTACCTTGCATAATGACAAGGTTATCATCCATTGGAGTAACAAAGATATCGACAACAGACTACCTTCAATAATGACAAGGCTACCATCTATTGGAGTAATAAAAATCTCGACAAAAGAATACCTTCCATAATGACAAGGCTACCATCCATTGGGGTAACAAAAATCTTGACAATAGACTACCTTTCGTAATGACAAGGTTACCATCCATTGGAGTAAGAAAAATATTGACAACAGACTATTTTTCATAATTACAAGGCTACCATCCACTGGAGTAACAAAAATCTGAACAACAGACTACCTTCCATAATGACAAGGCTACCATCCATTGGAGTAACAAAAATCTCGATAAAAGAATACCTTCCATAATGATAAGGCTACCATCCATTGGAATAACAAAAATCTCGACAATAGACTACCTTCCATAATGACAAGGCTACCATCCATTGGAGTAACAAAAATATGAACAACAGACTACCTTGCATAATGACAAGCCTATCATCCATTGGAGTAACAAAGATATCGACCATAGACTACCTTCAATAATGACAAGGTTACCATCCATTGGAGTAACAAAAATCATGACAAAAGACTATCTTCCATACTGACAAGGTTACCATCCATTGGAATAACAAAAATCTCAACAACAGACTATCTTCCCTAATGACAAGGCTACCATCCATTGGAGTAACAAAAATCTGAACACAGACTACCTTACATAATGACTATGCTACAATCCATTGGAGTAACAAAAATCTCAACGACATACTACCTTCCATAATGACAAGGCGACCATCCATTAGAGTAACATAAATATCTATAGCAGACTACCTTCCATAATTACAAGGCTACCATCCATTGGGTTAACAAAAATATCGACAACAGACTACCTTCCATAATGACAAGGCTACCATCCATTGGAGTAAAAAAAATCTTCACAATAGACTACCTTCCATAATTACAAGGCTATCATCCATTAGAGTAACAAAGATATCGACAACTGACTACCTTCAATAATGAAAATGACTACCTTTAATAATTAAAAGGCTACCATCCATTGGAGTAACAAAAATCTCGAAAAAATATTACCTTCCATAATGACAAGGCTACCATCCATTGGAGTAACAAAAATCTCGATAAAAAACTACCTTCCATAATGATAAGGCTACCATCCATTGGAATAACAAAAGTCTCGACAATAGACTACCTTCCATAATGACATGGCTACCATCCATTGGGGTAACAAAAATCTGAACAACAGACTACCTTGCATAATGACAAGGCTATCATCCATTGGAGTAACAAAGATATCGAAAATAGACTACCTTAAATAATGACAAGGCTACCATCCATTGGTGTAACAAAAATCTCGACAAAAGACTACCTTCCATACTGACAAGGTTACCATCCATTGGAATAACAAAAATCTCTACAACAGACTATCTTCCATAATGACAAGGCTACCATCCATTGGATTAACAAAAATCTGCACAACAGACTACCTTACATAATGACAAGGCAACAATCCATTGGAGTAACAAAAATCTCAATGACAAACTACCTTCCACAATGACAAGGCTACCATCTATTGGAGTAACAAAAATCTTGACAACAAACTACCTTCCATAATTACAAGGCTACCATCCATTGGGGTAACAAAAATCTCGACGACAGACTACCTTCCATAATGACAAGGCTACCATCCATTGGAGTAAAAAAATATCGACAAAAGACTACCTTCCATAAAGACAAGGCTATCCTCCGTTGGAGTAACAAAGATATCGAAAATAGACTACCTTCAATAATGACAAGGCTACCATACATTGGAGTAACAAAAATCTCAACAAAAGACTTCCTTCTATAATGACAAGGTTACCATCCATTGGAATAACAAAAATCTCGACAACAGACTATCTTCCATAATGACAAGGAAACCATCCATTGGAGTAACAAAAATCTGCACAACAGACTACCTTACATATTGACAAGGCTACAATCCATTGGAGTAACAAAAATATCAATGACAAACTACCTTCCACAATGACAAGGCTACCATCTATTGGAGTAACAAAAATCTTGACAACAGACTACCTTCCATAATTACAAGGCTACCATCCATTGGGGTAACAAAAATCTCGACAACAGAATACCTTCCATAATGACAAGGCTACCGTCCATTGTAGTAAAAAAAATATCGACAAAAGACTACCTTCCATAATGACAAGGCTATCATCCATTGGAGTAACAAAGATATTGGCAAAAGACTACCTTCCATAATGACAAGGTTACCATCCTTTGGAATAACAAAAATCTCAACAAAAGACTACCTTCCATAATGAAAAGGCTACCATCCAATGGAATAAAAAAATTCTTGACAATTGACTACCTTCGATAATGACAAGGCTACCATCCAATGGAGTAACTAAAATTTGAACATCAGCTACCTTCCATAATGACAAGGATACAATCCATTAGAGTAACAGAAATCTCAACAACAGACTACCTTCCATAATTACAAGGCTACCATCCATTGGGGTAACAAAAATCTTGACAACAGACTACCTTCCGTAATGACAAGGCTACCATCCATTGAAGTATAAAAAACATCGACAATAAGTGCCTTCCATAATGACAAGGCTACCATCCATTGGAGTAACAAAAATATGAACAAAAAACTACCTTCCATATTGACAAGGCTATAATCCATTGGAGTAACTAAAATCTTAACGACAGACTACCTTCCATATTGACAAGGCTACCATTCATTGGAATAAGAAAAATATTAACAACATAGTCCCTTCCATAATGACAAGGCTACCATCCATTAGACTAACAAAAATATGAACAATAGAGTACCTTGCATAATGATAAGGCTATCATCCATTGGAGTAACAAAGATATCGACAATAGACTACCTTTAATAATGACAAGGCTACCATCCATTGGAGTAACAAAAATCTCGACAAAAGACTACCTTCCATACTGACAAGGTTACCATCCATTGGAATAACAAAAATCTCGGCAACAGACTATCTTCCATAATGACAAGGCTACCATCCATTGGAGTATCAAAAATCTGCACAATAGACTACCTTACATAATTACAAGGCTAGCATCCATTGGAGTAACAAAGATATCGACAACAGACTACCTTCAATAATGACAAGGCTACCATCCATTGGAGTAACGAAAATCTCGATAAAAGAATACCTTCCATAATGACAAGGCTACCATCCATTGGAGTAACAAAAATCTCGATAAAAACCTATCTTCCATAATGATAAGGCTACCATCCATTGGATTAACAAAAGTATCGACAATAGACTACCTTCCATAATGGCAAGGCTACCATCCGTTGGAGTAACAAAAATATGAACAATAGACTACCTTGCATAATGAAAAGGCTATCATCCATTGGAGTAACAAAGATATCGAAAATAGACTACCTTAAATAATGACAAGGCTACCATCCATTTGAGTAACAAAAATCTCGATAAAAGACTATCTTCCATAATGATAAGGCTACCATCCATTGGAATAACAAAAATCTCGACAATAGACTACCTTCCATAATGACAAGGCTACCATCCATTGGAGTAACAAAAATATCGACAATAGACTACCTTCAATAATGACAAGGTTACCATCCATTGGAGTAACAAAAATCTTGACAACAGACTACCTTCTGTAATGACAAGGCTACCATCCATTGGAGTACCAAAAATCTGAACAACAAACTACCTTCCATATTGACAAGGCTATAATCCATTGGACTAACAAAAATCTTAACAATAGACTACCTTCCATATTGACAAGGCTACCATTCATTGGATTAAAAAAAATATTAACAAAAGAGTCCCTTCCATAATGACAAGGCTACCATCCATTAGAGTAACAAAAATCTGAACAACAGACTACCTTGCATAATGACAAGGCTATCATCCATTGGAGTAACAAAGATATCGACAACAGACTAACTTCAATAATGACAAGGCTACCATCCATTGGAGTAACAAAAATCTCAACAAAAGAGTACCTTCCATAATGACAAAGTTACCATCCATTGGAATAACAAAAATATCAACAACAGACTACCTTCCATAATGACAAGGCTACCATCCATTGGAGTAACAAAAATCTCTACAATAAACTACCTTCCATAATTACAAGGCTAGCATCCATTGGAGTAACGAAAATCTCGATAAAAGAATACCTTCCATAATGACAAGTCTACCATCCATTAGAGTAACAAAAATCTCGATAAAAAACTACCTTCCATAATGATAAGGCTACCATCCATTGGATTAACAAAAGTCTCGACAATAGACTACCTTCCATAATGACATGGCTACCATCCATTGGGGTAACAAAAATCTGAACAACAGACTACCTTGCATAATGACAAGGCTATCATCCATTGGAGTAACAAAGATATCGAAAATAGACTACCTTAAATAATGACAAGGCTACCATCCATTGGTGTAACAAAAATCTCGACAAAAGACTACCTTCCATACTGACAAGGTTACCATCCATTGGAATAACAAAAATCTCGACAACAGACTATCTTCCATAATGACAAGGCTACCATCCATTGGATTAACAAAAATCTGCACAACAGACTACCTTACATAATGACAAGGCAACAATCCATTGGAGTAACAAAAATCTCAATGACAAACTACCTTCCACAATGACAAGGCTACCATCTATTGGAGTAACAAAAATCTTGACAACAAACTACCTTCCATAATTACAAGGCTACCATCCATTGGGGTAACAAAAATCTCGACGACAGACTACCTTCCATAATGACAAGGCTACCATCCATTGGAGTAAAAAAATATCGACAAAAGACTACCTTCCATAAAGACAAGGCTATCCTCCGTTGGAGTAACAAAGATATCGAAAATAGACTACCTTCAATAATGACAAGGCTACCATACATTGGAGTAACAAAAATCTCAACAAAAGACTTCCTTCTATAATGACAAGGTTACCATCCATTGGAATAACAAAAATCTCGACAACAGACTATCTTCCATAATGACAAGGCAACCATCCATTGGAGTAACAAAAATCTGCACAACAGACTACCTTACATATTGACAAGGCTACAATCCATTGGAGTAACAAAAATATCAATGACAAACTACCTTCCACAATGACAAGGCTACCATCTATTGGAGTAACAAAAATCTTGACAACAGACTACCTTCCATAATTACAAGGCTACCATCCATTGGGGTAACAAAAATCACGACAACAGAATACCTTCCATAATGACAAGGATACCGTCTATTGTAGTAAAAAAAATATCGACAAAAGACTACCTTCCATAATGACAAGGCTATCATCCATTGGAGTAACAAAGATATTGGCAAAAGACTACCTTCCATAATGACAAGGTTACCATCCTTTGGAATAACAAAAATCTCAACAAAAGACTACCTTCCATAATGAAAAGGCTACCATCCAATGGAATAAAAAAATTCTTGACAATTGACTACCTTCGATAATGACAAGGCTACCATCCAATGGAGTAACTAAAATTTGAACATCAGCTACCTTCCATAATGACAAGGATACAATCCATTAGAGTAACAGAAATCTCAACAACAGACTACCTTCCATAATTACAAGGCTACCATCCATTGGGGTAACAAAAATCTTGACAACAGACTACCTTCCGTAATGACAAGGCTACCATCCATTGAAGTATAAAAAACATCGACAATAAGTGCCTTCCATAATGACAAGGCTACCATCCATTGGAGTAACAAAAATATGAACAACAAACTACCTTCCATATTGACAAGGCTATAATCCATTGGAGTAACTAAAATCTTAACGACAGACTACCTTCCATATTGACAAGGCTACCATTCATTGGAATAAGAAAAATATTAACACCATAGTCCCTTCCATAATGACAAGGCTACCATCCATTAGACTAACAAAAATATGAACAATAGAGTACCTTGCATAATGATAAGGCTATCATCCATTGGAGTAACAAAGATATCGACAATAGACTACCTTTAATAATGACAAGGCTACCATCCATTGGAGTAACAAAAATCTCGACAAAAGACTACCTTCCATACTGACAAGGTTACCATCCATTGGAATAACAAAAATCTCGGCAACAGACTATCTTCCATAATGACAAGGCTACCATCCATTGGAGTATCAAAAATCTGCACAATAGACTACCTTACATAATTACAAGGCTAGCATCCATTGGAGTAACAAAGATATCGACAACAGACTACCTTCAATAATGACAAGGCTACCATCCATTGGAGTAACGAAAATCTCGATAAAAGAATACCTTCCATAATGACAAGGCTACCATCCATTGGAGTAACAAAAATCTCGATAAAAAACTATCTTCCATAATGATAAGGCTACCATCCATTGGATTAACAAAAGTATCGACAATAGACTACCTTCCATAATGGCAAGGCTACCATCCGTTGGAGTAACAAAAATATGAACAATAGACTACCTTGCATAATGAAAAGGCTATCATCCATTGGAGTAACAAAGATATCGAAAATAGACTACCTTAAATAATGACAAGGCTACCATCCATTTGAGTAACAAAAATCTCGATAAAAGACTATCTTCCATAATGATAAGGCTACCATCCATTGGAATAACAAAAATCTCGACAATAGACTACCTTCCATAATGACAAGGCTACCATCCATTGGAGTAACAAAAATATCGACAATAGACTACCTTCAATAATGACAAGGTTACCATCCATTGGAGTAACAAAAATCTTGACAACAGACTACCTTCTGTAATGACAAGGCTACCATCCATTGGAGTACCAAAAATCTGAACAACAAACTACCTTCCATATTGACAAGGCTATAATCCATTGGACTAACAAAAATCTTAACAATAGACTACCTTCCATATTGACAAGGCTACCATTCATTGGATTAAAAAAAATATTAACAAAAGAGTCCCTTCCATAATGACAAGGCTACCATCCATTAGAGTAACAAAAATCTGAACAACAGACTACCTTGCATAATGACAAGGCTATCATCCATTGGAGTAACAAAGATATCGACAACAGACTAACTTCAATAATGACAAGGCTACCATCCATTGGAGTAACAAAAATCTAAACAAAAGAGTACCTTCCATAATGACAAAGTTACCATCCATTGGAATAACAAAAATATCAACAACAGACTACCTTCCATAATGACAAGGCTACCATCCATTGGAGTAACAAAAATCTCTACAATAAACTACCTTCCATAATTACAAGGCTAGCATCCATTGGAGTAACGAAAATCTCGATAAAAGAATACCTTCCATAATGACAAGTCTACCATCCATTAGAGTAACAAAAATCTCGATAAAAAACTACCTTCCATAATGATAAGGCTACCATCCATTGGATTAACAAAAGTATCGACAATAGACTACCTTCCAAAATGTCAAGGCTACCATCCATTGGAGTAAAAAAAATCTCGACAAAAGCCTACCTTCCATAATGACAAGGCTATCATCCATTGGAGTAACAAAGATATCGACAATAGACTACCTTCAATAATGACAAGGCTACCATCCATTGGAGTAACAAAAATCTCGAAAAAATATTACCTTCCATAATGACAAGGCTACCATCCATTGGAGTAACAAAAATATGAACAACAGACTACCTTGCATAATGACAAGGCTATCATCCATTGGAGTAACAAAGATATCGACAATAGACTACCTTCAATAATGACAAGGCTATCATCCATTGGAGTAACAAAATTCTCGATAAAAAACTACCTTCCATAATGATTAGGCTACCATCCATTAGAATAACAAAAGTCTCGACAATAGACTACCTTCCATAATGACAAGGCTATCATCCATTGGGGTAACAAAAATCTGAACAAGAGACTACCTTCCATAATGACAAGGCTACCATCTATTGGAGTAACAAATATCTTGACAACAAACTACCTTCCATAATTACAAGGCTACCATCCATTGGGGTAACAAAAATCTCGACGATAGACTACCTTCCATAATGACAAGGCTACCATCCATTGGAGTAAAAAAATATCGACAAAAGACTACCTTCCATAATGACAAGTCTATCATCCATTGGAGTAACAAAGATATCGAAAATAGACTACCCTCAATAATGACAAGGCTACCATCCATTGGAGTAACAAAAATCACGACAAAAGACTATCTTCCATACTGACAAGGTTACCATCCATTGGAGTAACAAAAATCTGAACACAGACTACCTTACATAATGACTAGGCTACAATCCATTGGAGTAACAAAAATCTCAACGACAGACTACCTTCCATAATGACAAGGCTACCATCCATTGGAGTAACATAAATATCGATAACAGACTACCTTCCATAATTACAAGGCTACCATCCATTGGGTTAACAAAAATATCGACAACAAACTACCTTCCATAATGACAAGGCTACCATCCATTGGAGTAAAAAAAAATCTTCACAATAGACTACCTTCCATAATGACAAGGCTATCATCCATTGGAGTAACAATGATATCGATAACAGACTACCTTTAATAATGACAAGGCTGCCATCCATTGGATTAACAAAACTCTCGAAAAAATATTACCTTCCATAATGACAAGGCTACCATCCATTGGAGTAACAAAAATATGAACAACAGACTACCTTGCATAATGACAAGGCTATCATCCATTGTAGTAACAAAGATATCGACAATAAATTACCTTCAATAATTATAAGGCTACAATCCATTGGAGTAACAAAAATCTCGACCAAATAATACCTCCCATAATGACAAGGCTACCATCCATTGGAGTAACAAAAATCTCGATAAAAAACTACCTTCCATAATGATAAGGCTACCATCCATTGGAATAACAAAAGTCTCGACAATAGACTACCTTCCATAATGAAAAGGCTACCATCCAATGGAATAAAAAAATTCTTGACAATTGACTACCTTCGATAATGACAAGGCTACAATCCATTGGAGTAACAGAAATCTCAACAACAGACTACCTTCCATAATGACAAGGCTACCATCCATTGGGGTAACAAAAATCTTGACAATAGACTACCATCTGTAATGACAAGGCTACCATCCATTGGAGTACCAAAAATCTGAACAACAAACTACCTTCCATATTGACAAGGCTATAATCCATTGGACAAACAAAAATCTTAACGATAGACTACCTTCCATATTGACAAGGCTACCATTCATTGGATTAAAAAAAATATTAACAAAAGAGTCCCTTCCATAATGACAAGGCTACCATCCATTAGAGTAACAAAAATCTGAACAACAGACTACCTTGAATAATGACAAGGCTATCATCCATTGGAGTAACAAAGATATCGACAACAGACTAACTTCAATAATGACAAGGCTACCATCCATTGGAGTAACAAAAATCTCAACAAAAGAGTACCTTCCATAATGACAAGGTTACCATCCATTGGAATAACAAAAATATCAACAACAGACTACCTTCCATAATGACAAGGCTACCATCCATTGGAGTAACAAAAATCTCTACAATAAACTACCTTCCATAATTACAAGGCTAGCATCCATTGGAGTAACGAAAATCTCGATAAAAGAATACCTTCCATAATGACAAGTCTACCATCCATTAGAATAACAAAAGTCTCGACAATAGACTACCTTCCATAATGACAAGGCTACCACTTGTTGGAGGAACAAAAATCTGAACAACAGACTACCTTGCATAATGACAAGGCTATCATCCATTGGAGTAACAAAGATATCGAAAATAGACTACCTTAAATAATGACAAGGCTACCATCCATTGGAGTAATAAAAATATCGATAAAAGACTACCTTCCATACTGACAAGGTTACCAACCATTGGAATAACAAAAATCTCGACAACAGATTATCTTCCATAATGACAAGGCTACAATCCATTGGAGTAACAAAAATCTCAACGACAAACTACCTTCCATAATGACAAGGCTACCAGCTATTGGAGTAACAAAAATATCGACAACAGACTACCTTCCATAATTACAAGGCTACCATCCATTGGGGTAACAAAAATCTTGACAACAGACAACCTTCCATAATGACATGGCTACCATCCATTGGAGTAAAAAAAATCTCGACAAAAGCCTACCTTCCATAATGACAAGGCTATCATCCATTGGAGTAACAAAGATATCGACAATAGACTACCTTCAATAATGACAAGGCTACCATCCATTGGAGTAACAAAAATCTCGAAAAAATATTACCTTCCATAATGACAAGGCTACCATCCATTGGAGTAACAAAAATATGAACAACAGACTACCTTGCATAATGACAAGGCTATCATCCATTGGAGTAACAAAGATATCGACAATAGACTACCTTCAATAATGACAAGGTTACCATCCATTGGAGGAAAAAAAGAATACCTTCCATAATGACAAGGCTACCATCCATTGGAGTAACAAAATTCTCGATAAAAAACTACCTTCCATAATGATAAGGCTACCATCCATTAGAATAACAAAAGTCTCAACAACAGACTATCTTTCCTAATGACAAGGCTACCATCCATTGGAGTAACAAAAATCTGAACACAGACTACCTTACATAATGACTAGGCTACAATCCATTGGAGTAACAAAAATCTCAACGACAGACTACCTTCCATAATGACAAGGCTCCCATCCATTGGAGTAACATAAATATCGATAACAGACTACCTTCCATAATTACAAGGCTACCATCCATTGGGTTAACAAAAATATCGACAACAAACTACCTTCCATAATGACAAGGCTACCATCCATCGGAGTAAAAAAAATCTTCACAATAGACTACCTTCCATAATGACAAGGCTATCATCCATTGGAGTAACAATGATATCGATAACAGACTACCTTTAATAATGACAAGGCTGCCATCCATTGGATTAACAAAAATCTCGATAAAAGAATACCTTCCATAATGACAAGGCTACCATCCATTGGAGTAACAAAAATATCGATAAAAAACTACCTTCCATAATGATAAGGCTACCATCCATTGGAATAACAAAAGTCTGGACAAAAGACTACCTTCCATATTGATAAGGCTATAATCCATTGGAGTAACAAAAATCTTAACGATAGACTACCTTCCATATTGATAAGGCTACCATTTATTGGAGTAAGAAAAATATTGACAACAGAGTGCCTTCGATAATGACAAGGCTACCATCCATTAGAGTAACAAAAATCTGAACAACAGACTACCTTGCATAATGACAAGGCTATCATTTATTAGAGTAACAAAGATATCGACAATAGACTACCTTCAATAATGACAAGGCTACCATCCATTGGAGTAAAAAAAATCTCGACAAAAGACTGAAGGGGTGAAAAACACAAGAAGGGGGGGTTGAATTGTAAAACTGGAATCTTAAAGCAAATGACAAGGTATTTTTATCCTGGTTCGTTTGATCTCAAACTACTCCAGTCCACCCGTCAAGGTGATTTTGCCTCTCTCCAACGAGGTCTTAATTCACTATATTCAACTGAATACAAATCTGCTTTAGCAACTGCTAAAACCTTCTTGATTCAAACCACAATCCGGTTTGTCAAGGCAACACTTTCTTACAAAGGTATAAGCAAATGTGTGTGAATGTTTTCTACAAAAACTATATCACAACTGTGATGTTTACACAAATGAAGCTTAGAAACTTGGAATGCTAAACGCTAATGGAGTATCAGAGTTTGTTGGTTTAGCAAAACTGGTAGATGAAGATTATGTTCAGCTTTGTGCGTGTAGAGAGTTTGGAAGCATTAGCCGTGATAATCTTCGAAGCTTGGTTTATATAGCACTTGAGAAGATGAACATTGATGCAAATATTCTTGATTCAATGCTATTAACAAGCTTTCCTTTTTGAGCAGATCTTGTCTGGAATGAGGCCGTTGGAATTGATTAGCGTTCAATGCACAATACCGTTGCTTCTTCAATGCACGATCTGGCTTGGCTCATTCTGATTCTGCTTCGCTGCTGATGAACTATTTGATTCTGTATCAGAGTGTTTTACGCGCAGTTCTGTTCATCAAGCTTCAGCATGTGCAAGCGTTGATCATCTGATCTTGACGTTCTGATTCAGCAACTTCTGATGCTGGTGCATGAAAACATATTCTGATGCTGAGAACGTGATCTTGCTTATTTTAATCAGCATATCTGCAAATTAGAGCATAGTAATTTTAGGCAGCATATAATTCAATCATGAAATATTTAACTACTATATCTTTTCACTTTGTTATCATCAAAACTTAAATATAGGGTACTAGATTCAAACATTGTTCTAACAATCTCCCCCTTTTTGATGATGACAAAAACTAGATATTTTAAATGAAAAATAACGTGAAAAGTTATCAGAGCTATGTATCAGAATAAGAAGTACGGAGAATTCAGAGTTTAAGAGATACTCCCCCTGAGTTTGTTACTTCCCTTTGCTATGCGTGTTCTTCAGAGTCAGATCTTTTTCTATCTTTGAGTATCAAATTGTAGGTCTTTGACTTATCAGAAAGCAGAGCTTCAGAGCTTTTCCTGTCAGAGCTTTGCTTAGGATCAGAGTGTTAGGACAATCAGAGCTTCATATATCAGAACTTCATATTTGATCAGAGCAACATGAGCTTCTAGTTCTTAGTCTTCTTAGTGTTCGGAGCTTCCTTGTGCCTGTAGACTTAACAGCAAAACAGAAAAACATTTCAAGTAATAGAGTTAGAATGTTTGAGAGTTTCTGTCTAGTTAGCCGTTATTGATTTTAAATATCATTCTTGTTCTCCCCCTTTTTGTCAGCAATCAAAAAGTGTTAGTGATGTGCTAAAACAATTTAGATCAGAAAAACAAGTTATATTAAAATAGTTCAGAATCAGAGCAAAATAGCATTACACAAACATAGTCAAAACATAAAATGAAAAATTATGCATGAAAAAGATTTTAAGGTTGATTTGAGAGAAAAAGGTTTTAAGCAGATAACTCAGAAATATGCAGAGAATACTTAAGAGATTATGAGAAAGCGTAAAGAGTAAGAATGAAGAATAATGTGCTTAAATAAAGTTTTCAAAAATTATTTTGAAAAATTAAACGTTTTTAAGAGAGAGAAAAAAATAATGATTGCCATTAACAAGCGTGATTACTTTTGCATTAAATGCTTGCTGATTTTGGGGGATTTGAGAAAGATACTTAAAAACGGTTACCAGACATGTGTCTCAATGCACCCAATCAGCGCTTTCCTTTCTCAGAAGCGTGCACGCGTTCTGCTTCAGGGATTTGCTGATGATTGGATGACACTTGTTTGATGTAGTGATCAGCACGTCTGTCTTTGAGATTAGACTCTCAGATCTTTAGACTTGCATCTGATACAATCTGCATGTTCTATCTTTCTGAAAGAAGATTGATCAGAAGTTCACAGTGATATAATTACATTCTGAAGATAAATACATGGAATTAAAACATTTTCATTCTGGGCATACTTTCATGCTGAGATGTTTCAGAATGAAATTAAACCTATCTTCTGAAAGGGGTTTAGTAAAGATATCAGCCCATTGATGGTCTGTATCTATAAATTTCAAGTTTAAAATACCTTTCTGAATATAGTCCCTAATGAAATGATGTTTTATTTCTATATGCTTAGCTCTAGAATGTAAAATAGGATTCTTACTTAAGCAAATAGCAGAAGTATTATCACAAAGAATAGGAATGTTACTCTCAAAAATCTGGAAGTCTTCAAGCTGACTTTTCATCCAGAGCATCTGTGTGCTGCATCAAGCTGCTGCTATGTACTCAGCTTCTGCTGTTGACAGAGCAATTGTTGATTGCCTTTTGCTGGACCATGAGATCAGATTTTCTCCCAGAAACTGGCAGCTTCCAGAAGTACTTTTACGTTCCACTCTGTCTCCAGCAAAATCAGCATCACAGTAGCCTACTAAGCTGTAATCACTAGATTTTCTATAGAACAAACCCAGATTAGTAGTACCTTTCAGATACTTGAAAATTCGCTTAACAGCTGTTAAGTGAGATTCTCTAGGATCTGATTGGAATCTAGCACAAATACATACGCTGAATAAAATATCAGGTCTTGAAGCAGTCAGATAAAGGAGAGAACCAATCATACCTCTGTAGACTTTCTGTTCTACGCTTTTGCTTACCTCTTCTCTTTCCAGAATGCACGTGGGATGCATTGGAATCTTTGATGGCTTACATTCTGAGAGGTCAAATTTCTTCAGAAGATCTCTGATGTATTTGCTCTGATGAATGTAAGTTCCCTCTGGAGTTTGATTGATCTGAATTCCTAGAAAGAATTTCAGTTCCCCCATGAGGCTCATCTCAAATTCTGCCTGCATACACTTAGCAAATTTTCTTCCAAGAGAAGGATTAGTAGAACCAAAGATTATATCGTCAACATAAATTTGACAGACTAAAATGTCACTCTTAACTGTTTTACAGAATAGAGTAGTGTCCACTTTCCCTCTGGTGAATTCATTTTCAAGCAGAAAGTTACTTAGCCTTTCATACCAAGCTCTGGGAGCTTGTTTCAGACCATACAGTGACTTTTTCAGTTTGAAAACATGTTCTGGATGTTTTGTATTTTCAAAACCTGGGGGTTGGTGAACATAAACTTCTTCTTCTATATAACCATTTAAGAATGCACTTTTGACATCCATCTGATACAGAGTGATGCCTCTATTAACAGCAAATGAGATTAAGAGTCTGATAGATTCTAACCTGGCGACTGGGGCAAAGGTTTCTGTATAGTCTATCCCCTCTTGCTGACTATAACCTTGTGCAACCAGTCGTGCCTTGTTTCTGACGACTTCACCTTGTTCATTGAGCTTGTTTCTGAACACCCATCTTGTTCCAATGACGTTGAATCCTTTTGGTCTTGGAACGAGATCCCATACGTCGTTTCTGGTGAATTGATTCAGCTCTTCTTGCATTGCCAGAATCCAGTCATTGTCCAGAAGTGCTTCATCAATAGAAGAAGGTTCAATCAGAGACACAAGTCCCATCAGAGTTTCTTCAGAGTTTCTGAAGCTTGCTCTTGTTCTGATTGGATCTTCCTTTCTTCCTAGGATAGTCTCTTCTGGGTGATCCAAACTGCTTCTGGGTAATCTCTTCTGAGGTTGATCAGCAGCAGTTGTACGATTTCTAGCATTGCTTCTTTCAGACGTTGAAGGAATGTCTGTGTTGAGAGCTTCTGATGACTTGTTTTCAGAACCTGCAAATTCAATTTCTATACCTGCAAGATTTTCATTCTGCTTTGACTTTTCAGAGTCAAGCTTGTCATCAAAACGAACACTGATTGATTCTTCCACAATCTGTGTTTCTGTATTGTATACTCTGTACCCTCTTGAGCGTTCAGAGTATCCTAACATAATACACTTCTGTGCCTTAGAATCAAACTTGTTCAAATAATTCTTAGTGTTTAACATATAGCAAGTACATCCAAATGGATGAAAATACGAAATGTTGGGCTTTCTGTTCTTCCACAATTCATATGGAGTCTTTTCCAGAATAGGTCTTATTGAGATTCTATTCTGAATGTAGCACGCTGTGTTTATTGCCTCTGCCCAGAAAGTCTTAGCAACGTTTGTCTCGTTGATCATGGTTCTGGCCATTTCTTGCAATGTTCTGTTCTTTCGTTCTACAACTCCATTTTGTTGGGGAGTTCTAGGACAAGAGAAATCATGCAGAATGCCTTTGTCATTAAAGAATGACTCAAAATCTTTATTTTCAAATTCTCCACCATGATCACTTCTGACTTTAACGATTCTAAGATCTTTTTCATTCTGAACTTGGTTACAGAAGGTAACAAACACAGAGTGTGACTCATCCTTGTGTCTTAAGAACTTTACCCATGTCCATCTGCTATAGTCATCTACGATTACTAACCCATACTTCTTGCCACTTACAGAAGCAGTCTTAACTGGTCCAAATAAGTCAATGTGCAGAAGTTCTAATGGCTTAGAGGTAGAAACAACATTTTTGGATTTAAAAGAGGGTTTTGCAAATTTTCCTTTCTGACATGCTTCACACAGAGCATCTGAATTGAACTTCAAATTTGGAAGTCCTCTGACCAGATTGAGTTTGTTAATCTGAGATATTCTTCTCATACTAACATGCCCCAATCTTCTGTGCCAGATCCACTGCTCGTTGTTAACAGACAGAAGACATTTTACGTTCTGACTCTTTAGTTCAGAAAGTTTGATTTTGTAAATGTTGTTTTTCCTCTTACCATTAAATAGGATAGTCCCATCTTTCTGACTAACAGCTTTACATGATTTTTGATTAAAGATTATATCATAACCGTTATCACTTAATTGACTTATGGATAACAGGTTATGCATCAATCCATCTACAAGCAGAACATTATTAATAGAGGGAAGATTTCCGTTACCTACAGTTCCAGAGCCAATAATCTTTCCCCTCTGATTGCCTCCAAAGCCAACGTGGCCTCCAGGCTTAGGTTCCAGGCTTTGGAACATATGCCTTCTTCCCGTCATGTGTCGTGAGCAGCCAGAGTCCAGGTACAATGATTGGTGTTTCTGACTTGCTGCTAAAGATATCTGCAACATGTATTATTTTGTCCTTAGGTACCCAGATCTTCTTGGGTCCTGATTTGTTAGTTTTACCAAAACTCTGGTTGAATTTTGGTTTCACAGAGTGCTTACTACTAGTATATTTGATGTCATGTGTGTGACCATACACAAAGTGTGAATTTAGAGGAGTGTGTTTAATAACTAAATCCATGACATTCTTAGGTGTAGGAACCTTACCTTGGTATCCTATTCCTTTCTTGCCGTTTCCGCTAACTCCATAGATCATTGAAGCCATTCTGCTTCTATCTATGCTTTTAGCAAGGAACTTCTGGAAACTATGATCATACTCCTTGATGATCTCATCAGCGTTGCTGGGAGTTTCAGAAATTGGTACCTTCTGAGAGTTTTGTAAAGAGTTTTCTAATTTTAAAATTTTATCTCTCAGCTCAGAGTTTTCCAATTTGAGACTCTCAGACTTATTAGAGTCAGATTCAAGAGTCCTTTTCAGGTCTCTGAATTTAGCTCTAATCTGCTGATAACGTTCCAGAATTTCATTGAGGCTTTCAGCAAGTTCAGCCTTTGTAAAATTAACAGCGAAGTTAGGAAATACCTCTTCTGTGTCTGATTCTGAGTCTGAGTCAGAAGCTTCACTGTCATCTGGAATGCTAGCCATGAGCGCTATGTTCGCCCTTTCATCATCTGATTCTGAGTCAGCTTCAGACGAGTCAGAGTTATCCCATGTGGCCATGAGACTTTTCTTCTTCTCTCTTCCAAACTTCTTTTTGGGCTTTTCCCTCTGAAGCTTTGGACAATCACTCTTGTAGTGTCCTTGCTCATTGCACTCGTAGCAGATGATGTCTTTTGTATTTGGCTTCTTGCTACCAGAGGAGCCTTCAGATCTTCTGTATCCAGAGGAAGAATCTGTCCTTTTGTATCTGGAAGAAGACTCGTTCTGATCAGATCTTCTGGGATTCCTGAATTTCCTTTGTCTTTGCTTCCACAGTTGATTTACCCTTCTGGAGAGAAGGGAAAGCTCGTCTTCTTCTGATGAGGATCCATCAGATGTTTCTTCAACTGCCTGCAAAACTTTAGATTCAGATTTTCTGTTAGATTTTAAAGCTATAGGCTTACCTTGCTTCTGAGGCTCGTCAGCTTCCAGCTCTATCTCATGACTTCTGAGGGAGCTTATAAGTTCCTCCAGAGTGATTTTGTTGAGATCTTTCGCCAGCTTCAGAGCAGTAACCATAGGCCTCCACTGCTTGGGTAAACTTCTGATTATCTTCTTGACATGGTCAGCAGTAGAGTATCCCTTGTCCAGAACTTTGAGACCAGCTACCAGAATCTGGAATCTAGAGAACATAGTTTCAATGGATTCAGATTCTTCCATTTTAAACGCCTCATACTTCTGAATGAGCGCCAGAGCTTTTGTTTCTTTGACTTGAACGTTGCCCTCATGCGTCATTCTGAGAGAATCAAAGATGTTCTTAGCTGTGTCTCTGTTGGAGATCTTCTCATACTCAGTATATGAGATGGCACTGAGGAGGATGGTTCTGGCCTTATGGTGATTCTTGAAATCACGCTTTTGTTGATCAGTCATTGATTTTCTTTCAATCTTCTGACCAGTTGCATTCACAGGGTGCGTGTATCCATCTGTCACCATATCCCACAGATCAGCATCATGTGCTAGAAAGAAGCTTTCAATTCTGTCTTTCCAGTAGTCAAAGTTTTCTCCATCAAAGACTGGAGGTTTGCCGCTGAATCTGTCTCTATCCTTATTGTTGTCATTGCTGAAATGAGAGTTGTTTCCTGCCATTGTGTTTTTCTGACGCTGGATCTTGTACTGACACGGTTAAGTGTTTTAGCTCAGAACCAGGCGCTCTGATGCCAATTGAAGGGGTGAAAAACACAAGAAGGGGGGGTTGAATTGTAAAACTGGAATCTTAAAGCAAATGACAAGGTATTTTTATCCTGGTTCGTTTGATCTCAAACTACTCCAGTCCACCCGTCAAGGTGATTTTGCCTCTCTCCAACGAGGTCTTAATTCGCTATATTCAACTGAATACAAATCTGCTTTAGCAACTGCTAAAACCTTCTTGATTCAAACCACAATCCGGTTTGTCAAGGCAACACTTTCTTACAAAGGTATAAGCAAATGTGTGTGAATGTTTTCTACAAAAACTATATCACAACTGTGATGTTTACACAAATGAAGCTTAGAAACTTGGAATGCTAAACGCTAATGGAGTATCAGAGTTTGTTGGTTTAGCAAAACTGGTAGATGAAGATTATGTTCAGCTTTGTGCGTGTAGAGAGTTTGGAAGCATTAGCCGTGATAATCTTCGAAGCTTGGTTTATATAGCACTTGAGAAGATGAACGTTGATGCAAATATTCTTGATTCAATGCTATTAACAAGCTTTCCTTTTTGAGCAGATCTTGTCTGGAATGAGGCCGTTGGAATTGATTAGCGTTCAATGCACAGTACCGTTGCTTCTTCAATGCACGATCTGGCTTGGCTCATTCTGATTCTGCTTCGCTGCTGATGAACTATTTGATTCTGTATCAGAGTGTTTTACGCGCAGTTCTGTTCATCAAGCTTCAGCATGTGCAAGCGTTGATCATCTGATCTTGACGTTCTGATTCAGCAACTTCTGATGCAGGTGCATGAAAACATATTCTGATACTGAGAACGTGATCTTGCTTATTTTAATCAGCATATCTGCAAATTAGAGCATAGTAATTTTAGGCAGCATATAATTCAATCATGAAATATTTAACTACTATATCTTTTCACTTTGTTATCATCAAAACTTAAATATAGGGTACTAGATTCAAACATTGTTCTAACAAAGACTACCTTCCATAATGACAAGGTTACCATCCATTGGAATAACAAAAATATCAACAACAGACTACCTTCCATAATGACAAGGCTACCATCCATTGGAGTAACAAAAATCTCGACAACAAACTACCTTCCATAATTACAAGGCTAGCATCCATTGGGTTAACAAAAATCTCGACAACGGACTACATTCCATAATGACAAGGCTACCATCCATTGGAGTAACAAAGATATCGATAACAGACTACCTTCAATAATGACAAGGCTACCATCCATTCGAATAACAAAAATCTCAACAACATACTACCTTCCATAATGACAAGGCTACCATCCATTAGAATAACAAAAATCTGAACAACATACTACCTTCAATAATGACAAGGATATATTCCATTGGAGTAATATAAATCTCAAGGACGGACTAACTTCCATAATGACAAGGCTACCATCCATTGGAATAATAAAAATCTCGATAAAAAACTACCTTCCATAATGATAAGGCTACCATCCATTGGAATAACAAAAATCTCGACAATAGACTATCTTCCATAATGACAAGGCTACCACCCATTGGAGTAATAAAAATCTCGACAAAAAACTACCTTCCAAAATGACAAGGCTACCATCCATTGGAATAACAAAAATCTTGACAATAGACTTCCTTCCATAATGACAAGGCTACCATCTATTGGAGTAACAAAAATCTCGATAAAAAACTAATTTCCATAATGATAAGGCTACCTTCCATTGGAATAACAAAAATCTCAAAAATAGACTACCTTCCATAATGACAAGGCTACCATCCATTGGAGTATAAAAAATATCGACAATAAGTGTCTTCCATAATGACAAGGCTACCATCCGTTGGAGTACCAAAAATCTGAAGAACAGACTACCTTCCATATTGATAAGGCTATAATCCATTGGAGTAACAAAAATCTTAACCACAGACTACCTTCCACATTGACAAGGTTACCATTCATTGGAGTAAGAAAAATATTGACAACAGAGTACCTTCCATAATGACAAGGCTACCATCCATTAGAGTAACAAAAATCTGAACAACAGACTACCTTGCATAATGACAATGCTATCATCCATTGGATTAACAAAGATATCAACAACAAACTACCTTCAATAATGACAAGGCTACCATCTATTGGAGTAACAAAAATCTCGACAAAAGACTACCTTCCATAATGACAAGGTTACCATCCATTAAAGTAAGAAAAATCTCGACAACAGACTATCTTCCATAATGTCAAAGCTATCATCCATTGGAGTAACAAAGATATCGATAACACACTACCTTCAATAATGACAAGGGTACCATCCAGTGGAGTAACAAAAATCTCGACAAAATACTACTTTCCATAATTACAAGGTTACCATCCATTGGAATAATAAAAATCTCGACAATAGACTACCTTCCATAATGACAAGGCTACCATCCAATGGAATAACAAAAATCTCGACAACAGACTACCTTCCATAATGACAAGGCTACCATCCATTAGAATAACAAAAATCTGAACGACATACTACCTTCCATAATGACAAGGCTATATTCCGTTGGAGTAATAGAAATCTCAACGACAAACTACCTTCCATAATGACAAGGCCACCATCCATTGGAATAACAAAAATCTCGACAATAGACTACCTTCCATAATGAAAAGGCTACCATCCATTAGAGTAACAAAAATCTCGATAAAAAACAACCTTGCAAAATGATAAGGCTACCATCCATTAGAATAACAAAAATCTCGACAACAGACTACCTTCAATAATGACAAGGCTACCATCTATTGGAGTAACTATAATCTCGATAAAAAACTAATTTCCATAATGATAAGGCTACCTTCCATTGGAATAACAAAAATCTCGACAATAGACTATATTCCATAATGACAAGGCTACCATCCATTGGAGTATAAAAAATATCGACAATAAGTGTCTTCCATAATGACAAGGCTACCATCCGTTGGAGTACCAAAAATCTAAAGAACAGACTACCTTCCATATTGATAAGGCTATAATCCATTGGAGTGACAAAAATCTGAACAACAGACTACCTTGCATAATGACAAGGCTATCATTTATTGGAGTAACAAAGATATCGACAATAGACTACCTTCAATAATGACAAGGCTACCATCCATTGGAGTAAAAAAATCTCGAAAAAAGACTACCTTCCATAATGACAAGGTTACGATCCATTGGAATAACAAAAATATCAACAACAGACTACCTTCCATAATGACAAGGTTACCATCCATTGGAGTAACAAAAATCTCGACAACAAACTACCTTCCATAATTACAAGGCTAGCATCCATTGGGTTAACAAAAATCTCGACAACATACTACTTTCCATAATGACAAGGATACCATCCATTGGAGTAAAAAAAATCTCGACAACAAACTACCTTCCATAATGTCAAAGCTATCATCCATTGGAGTAACAAAGATATCGATAACAGACTACCTTCAATAATGACAAGGCTACCATCCATTGGAATAACAAAAATCTCAACAACATACTACCTTCCATAATGACAAGGCTACCATCCTTTAGAATAACAAAAATCTGAACAACAGACTACCTTCCATAATGACAAGTCTATATTCCATTGGAGTAATATAAATCTCAAGGACGGACTACCTTCCATAATGACAAGGCTACCATCCATTGAAGTAACAAAAATCTCGATAAAAAACTACCTTCCATAATGATAAGGCTACCATCCATTGGAATAACAAAAATCTCGACAATAGACTATCTCCCATAATGACAAGGCTACCACCCATTGGAGTAATAAAAATATCGACAAAAAACTACCTTCCAAAATGACAAGGCTACCATCCATTGGAATAACAAAAATCTTGACAGTAGACTTCCTTCCATAATGACAAGGCTACCATCTATTGGAGTAACAAAAATCTCGATAAAAAACTAATTTCCATAATGATAAGTCTACCTTCCATTGGAATAACAAAAATCTCGACAATAGACTACCTTCCATAATGACAAGGCTACCATCCATTGGAGTATAAAAAATATCGACAATAAGTGTCTTCCATAATGACAAGGCTACCATCCGTTGGAGTACCAAAAATCTGAAGAACAGACTACCTTCCATATTGATAAGGCTATAATCCATTGGAGTAACAAAAATCTTAACCACAGACTACCTTCCACATTGACAAGGTTACCATTCATTGGAGTAAGAAAAATATTTACAACAGAGTACCTTCCATAATGACAAGGCTACCATCCATTAGAGTAACAAAAATCTGAACAACAGACTACCTTGCATAATGACAATGCTATCATCCATTGGAGTAACAAAGATATCAACAACAAACTACCTTCAATAATGACAAGGCTACCATCTATTGGAGTAACAAAAATCTCGACAAAAGACTACCTTCCATAATGACAAGGTTACCATCCATTAAAGTAAGAAAAATCTCGACAACAGACTATCTTCCATAATGTCAAAGCTATCATCCATTGGAGTAACAAAGATATCGATAACACACTACCTTCAATAATGACAAGGGTACCATCCAGTGGAGTAACAAAAATCTCGACAAAATACTACTTTCCATAATTACAAGGTTACCATCCATTGGAATAATAAAAATCTCGACAATAGACTACCTTCCATAATGACAAGGCTACCATCCAATGGAATAACAAAAATCTCGACAACAGACTACCTTCCATAATGACAAGGCTACCATCCATTAGAATAACAAAAATCTGAACGACATACTACCTTCCATAATGACAAGTCTATATTCCGTTGGAGTAATAGAAATCTCAACGACAAACTACCTTCCATAATGACAAGGCCACCATCCATTGGAATAACAAAAATCTCGACAATAGACTACCTTCCATAATGAAAAGGCTACCATCCATTAGAGTAACAAAAATCTCGATAAAAAACAACCTTGCAAAATGATAAGGCTACCATCCATTGGAATAACAAAAATCTCGACAACAGACTACCTTCAATAATGACAAGGCTACCATCTATTGGAGTAACTATAATCTCGATAAAAAACTAATTTCCATAATGATAAGGCTACCTTCCATTGGAATAACAAAAATCTCGACAATAGACTACATTCCATAATGACAAGGCTACCATCCATTGGAGTATAAAAAATATCGACAATAAGTGTCTTCCATAATGACAAGGCTACCATCCGTTGGAGTACCAAAAATCTAAAGAACAGACTACCTTCCATATTGATAAGGCTATAATCCATTGGAGTGACAAAAATCTGAACAACAGACTACCTTGCATAATGACAAGGCTATCATTTATTGGAGTAACAAAGATATCGACAATAGACTACCTTCAATAATGACAAGGCTACCATCCATTGGAGTAAAAAAATCTCGATAAAAGACTACCTTCCATAATGACAAGGTTACGATCCATTGGAATAACAAAAATATCAACAACAGACTACCTTCCATAATGACAAGGCTACCATCCATTGGAGTAACAAAAATCTCGACAACAAACTACCTTCCATAATTACAAGGCTAGCATCCATTGGGTTAACAAAAATCTCGAGAACAGACTACTTTCCATAATGACAAGGATACCATCCATTGGAGTAAAAAAAATCTCGACAACAAACTACCTTCCATAATGTCAAAGCTATCATCCATTGGAGTAACAAAGATATCGATAACAGACTACCTTCAATAATGACAAGGCTACCATCCATTGGAATAACAAAAATCTCAACAACATACTACCTTCCATAATGACAAGGCTACCATCCTTTAGAATAACAAAAATCTGAACAACAGACTACCTTCCATAATGACAAGTCTATATTCCATTGGAGTAATATAAATCTCAAGGACGGACTACCTTCCATAATGACAAGGCTACCATCCATTGGAGTAACAAAAATCTCGATAAAAAACTACCTTCCATAATGATAAGGCTACCATCCATTGGAATAACAAAAATCTCGACAATAGACTATCTTCCATAATGACAAGGCTACCACCCATTGGAGTAATAAAAATCTCGACAAAAAACTACCTTCCAAAATGACAAGGCTACCATCTATTGGAATAACAAAAATCTTGACAGTAGACTTCCTTCCATAATGACATGGCTACCATCTATTGGAGTAACAAAAATCTCGATAAAAAACTAATTTCCATAATGATAAGGCTACCTTCCATTGGAATAACAAAAATCTCGACAATAGACTACCTTCCATAATGACAAGGCTACCATCCATTGGAGTATAAAAAATATCGATAATAAGTGTCTTCCATAATGACAAGGCTACCATCCGTTGGAGTACCAAAAATCTGAACAACAGACTACCTTCCATATTGATAAGGCTATAATCCATTGGAGTAACAAAAATCTTAACCACAGACTACCTTCCACATTGACAAGGCTACCATTCATTGGAGTAAGAAAAATATTGACAACAGAGTACCTTCCATAATGACAAGGCTACCATCCATTAGAGTAAAAAAAATCTGAACAACAGACTACCTTGCATAATGACAATGATATCAACCATTGAAGTAACAAAGATATCGACAATAGAGTACCTTCAATAATGACAAGGCTACCATCCATTTGAGTAACAAAAATCTCGACAAAAGACTTCCCTCCATAATGACAAGGTTACCATCCATTGCAATAACAAAAATCTCGACAACGGACTACCTTCCATAATGACAAGGCTACCATCCATTGGAATAACAAAAATTTCAACAACTGACTACCTTCCATAATGACAAGGCTAACATCCATTGGAGTAACAAAAATCTGAACAACAAACTACCTTACATAATGACAAGGCTACGATCCATTGGAGTAACAGAAATCTCAATGACAGACTACCTTCCATAATGACAAGGCTACCATCCATTGGAGTAACAAAAATCTTGACAAAAGACTACCTTCTATAATTACAAGGCTACCATCCATTGGGGTAACAAAAATCTCGATAACAGACTACCTTACATAATGACAAGGCTACCATCCATTGGAGTTACAAAAATCTCGACAACAGAGTACCTTTCACAATGACAAGGCTATACTCCATTGGAGTAACAAAGATATCGATAACAGACTATCTTCAATAATGACAAGGCTACTATCAATTGGAGTAACAAAAATCTCGACAAAATACTACCTTCTATAATTACAAGGCTACCATCCATTGGAGTAACAAAAATCTTAAGAACAAACTACCTTGCATAATGACAAGGCTATCATCCATTAGAGTAACAAATATATCGAGAAAAGACTACCTTCAATAATGACAAGGCTACCATCCATTGGAGTAACAAAAATCTCGACAAAAGACTATCTTCCATAATCACAAGGTTACCATCCATTGGAATAACAAAAATCTCGACAACAAACTACCTTCCATAATGACAAGGCTACCATCCAATGGAACAAAATATTCTCGACAACAAACTACCTTCCATAATGACAAGGCTACCATCCATTGGAGTAACAAAAATTTGAACAACAAACTACCATCCATAATGACAAGGCTACAATCCATTGGAGTAATAGAAATATCAACGACATACTACCTTCCATAATGACAAGGCAACCATCCATTGGAATAACAAAAATCTCGACAAAATACTACCTTCCATAATGACAAGCCTACTATCCATTGGAGTAACAAAAATATGAAAAATAGACTACCTTGCATAATGACAAGGCTATCATCTATTAGAGTAACAAAGATATCGACAACAGACTACCTTCAATAATGACAAGGCTACCATCCATTGGAGTAAAAAAAATCTCGACAAAAGACTACCTTCCATAATGACAAGGGTACCATCCATTGGAATAACAAAAATCTCGAAAAAAAACTACCTTTCATAATGACAAGGATACCATCCATTGGAGTTACAAAAATCTCCACAATAGACTGCCTTCCATTATGACAAGGCTACCATCCGTTGGAGTAACAAAAATCTGAACAACAGACTACCTTCAATATTGATAAGGCTATAATCCATTGGAGTAACAAAAATCTTAACGACAAACTAACTTCCATTTGATAAGGCTACCATTCATTGGAGTAAGAAAAATATTGTCAACAAAGTGCCTTCGATAATGACAAGGCTACCATCCATTAGAGTAACAAAAATCTGAACAACAGACTACCTTGCATAATGACAAGGCTATCATTTATTAGAGTAACAAAGATATCGACAATAGACTACCTTCAATAATGACAAGGCTACCATCCATTGGAGTACAAAAAATCTCGACAAAAGACTACCTTCCATAATGACAAGGTTACCATCCATTGGAATAACAAAAATATCAACAACAGACTACATTCCATAATGACAAGGCTACCATCCATTGGAGTAACAAAAATCTCGACAACAAACTACCTTCCGTAATTACAAGGCTAACATCCATTGGGTTAACAAAAATCTCGACAACAGACTACATTCCATAATGACAAGGCTACCATCCATTGGAGTAAAAAAGATCTCGACAACAAACTACCTTCCATAATGTCAAAGCTATCATCCATTGGATTAACAAAGATATCGATAATAGACTACCTTCAATAATGACAAGGCTACCATCCATTGGAATAACAAAAATCTCAACAACATACTACCTTCCATAATGACAAGGCTACCATCCATTAGAATAACAAAAATCTAAACAACAGACTACCTTCCATAATGACAAGGATATATTCCATTGGAGTAATATAAATCTCAAGGACGGACTAACTTCCATAATGACAAGGCTACCATCCATTGGAGTAACGAAAATCTCGATAAAAAACTACCTTCCATAATGATAAGGCTACCATCCATTGTAATAACAAAAATCTCGACAACAGACTATCTTCCATAATGACAAGGCTACCACCCATTGGAGTAATAAAAATATCGACAAAAAACTACCTTCCAAAATGACAAGGCTACCATCCATTGGAATAACAAAAATCTCGACAATAGACTTCCTTCCATAATGACAAGGCTACCATCTATTGGAGTAACAAAAATCTCGATAAAAAACTAATTTCCATAATGATAAGGCTACCTTCCATTGGAATAAAAAAATCTCAACAATAGACTACCTTCCATAATGACAAGGCTACCATCCATTGGAGTATAAAAAATATCGATAATAAGTGTCTTCCATAATTACAAGGCTACCATCCGTTGGAGTACCAAAAATCTGAAGAACAGACTACCTTCCATATTGATAAGGCTATAATCCATTGGAGTAACAAAAATCTTAACCACAGACTACCTTCCACATTGACAAGGCTAACATTCATTGGAGTAAGAAAAATATTGACAACAGAGCACCTTCCATAATGACAAGGCTACCATCCATTAGAGTAACAAAAATCTGAACAACAGACTACCTTGCATAACGACAAGGCTATCATCCATTGGAGTAACAAAGATATCAACAACAAACTACCTTCAATAATGACAAGGCTACCATTTATTGGAGTAACAAAAATCTCGACAAAAGACTACCTTCCATAATGACAAGGTTACCATCCATTGGAGTAAGAAAAATCTCGACAACAGACTACCTTCCATAATGTCAAAGCTATCATCCATTGGAGTAACAAAGATATCGATAACACACTACCTTCAATAATGACAAGGGTACCATCCAGTGGAGTAACAAAAATCTCGACAAAATACTACTTTCCATAATGACAAGGTTACCATCCATTGGAATAATAAAAATCTCAACAATAGACTACCTTCCATAATGACAAGGCTACCATCCAATGGAATAACAAAAATCTCAACAACAGACTACCTTCCGTAATGACAAGGCTACCATCCATTAGAATAACAAAAATCTGAACAACATACTACCTTCCATAATGACAAGGCTATATTCCATTGGAGTAATAGAAATCTCAACGACAAACTACCTTCCATAATGACAAGGCCACCATCCATTGGAATAACAAAAATCTCGACAATAGACTACCTTCCATAATGACAAGCCTACTATCCATTGGAGTAACAAAAATATGAAAAATAGACTACCTTGCATAATGACAAGGCTATCATCTATTAGAGTAACAAAGATATCGATAACAGACTACCTTCAATAATGACAAGGCTACCATCCATTGGAGTAAAAAAATTCTCGACAAAAGACTACCTTCCATAATGACAAGGGTACCATCCATTGGAATAACAAAAATCTCGAAAAAAAACTACCTTTCATAATGACAAGGCTACCATCCAATGGAATAAAAAATTCTCGACAATAAACTACCTTCCATAATTACAAGGCTACAATCCATTGGAGTAACAAAAATCTGAACAACAAACTACCTTCCATAATGACAAGGCTATAATCCATTGGAGTAACAGAAATCTCAACGACAGACTACCTTCCATAATGACAAGGCTACCATCCATTAGAATAACAAAATTATTGACAATAGACTACCTTCCATAATGACAAGGCTACCATCCATTAGAATAACCAAATTCTTGACAATAGACTACCTTCCATAATGACAAGGCTACCATCCATTGGAGTAAATAAAATCTCGATAAAAAACTACCTTCCATAATGATAAGGATACCATCCATTGGAGTTACAAAAATCTCCATAATAGACTGCCTTCCATAATGACAAGGCTACCATCCGTTGGAGTAACAAAAATTTGAACAACAGACTACCTTCCATATTGATAAGGCTATAATCCATTGGAGTAACAAAAATCTTAACGACAGACTACCTTCCATATTGATAAGGCTACCATTCATTGGAGTAAGAAAAATATTGACAACAGAGTGCCTTCTATAATGACAAGGCAACCATCCATTAGAGTAACAAAAATCTGAACAACAGACTACCTTGCATAATGACAAGGCTATCATTTATTAGAGTAACAAAGATATCGACAATAGACTACCTTCAATAATGACAAGGCTACCATCCATTGGAGTAAAAAACATCTCGACAAAAGACTACCTTCCATAATGACAAGGTTACCATCCATTGGAATAACAAAAATATCAACAACAGGCTATCTTCCATAATGACAAGGCTACCATCCATTGGAGTAACAAAAATCTCGACAACAAACTACCTTCCATAATTACAAGGCTAGCATCCATTGGGTTAACAAAAATCTCGACAACAGACTACATTCAATAATGACAAGGCTACCATCCATTGGAGTAAAAAAAATCTCGACAACAAACTACCTTCCATAATGTCAAAGCTATCATCCATTGGAGTAACAAAGATATCGATAACAGACTACCTTCAATAATGACAAGGCTACCATCCATTGGAATAACAAAAATCTCAACAACATATTACCTTCCATAATGACAAGGCTACCATCCATTAGAATAACAAAAGTCTGAACAACAGACTACCTTCCATAATGACAAGGATATATTCCATTGGAGTAATATAAATCTCAAGGACGGACTAACTTCCATAATGACAAGGCTACCATCCATTGGAGTAACAAAAATCTCGATAAAAAACTACCTTCCATAATGACAAGGCTACCATCTATTGGAATAACAAAAATCTCGACAATAGACTATCTTCCATAATGACAAGGCTACCACCCATTGGAGTAATAAAAATCTCGACAAAAAACTACCTTCCAAAATGACAAGGCTACCATCCATTGGAATAACAAAAATCTCGACAATAGACTACCTTCCAAAATGACAAGGCTACCATCTATTGGAGTAACAAAAATCTCGATAAAAAACTAATTTCCATAATGATAAGGCTACCTTCCATTGGAATAACAAAAATCTCAACAATAGACTACCTTCCATAATGACAAGGCTACCATCCATTGGAGTATACAAAATATCGACAATAAGTGTCTTCCATAATGACAAGGCTACCATCCGTTGGAGTACCAAAAATCTGAAGAACATACTACCTTCCATATTGATAAGGCTATAATCCATTGGAGTAACAAAAATCTTAACCACAGACTACCTTCCACATTGACAAGGCTACCATTCATTGGAGGAAGAAAAATATTGACAACAGAGTACCTTCCATAATGACAAGGCTACCATCCATTAGAGTAACAAAAATCTGAACAACAGACTACCTTGCATAATGAAAAGGCTATCATCCATTGGAGTAACAAAGATATCAACAACAAACTACCTTCATTAATGACAAGGCTACCATCTATTGGAGTAACAAAAATCTCGACAAAAGACTACCTTCCATAATGACAAGGTTACCATCCATTGGAGTAAGAAAAATCTCGACAACAGACTACCTTCCATAATGTCAAAGCTATCATCCATTGGAGTAATAAAGATATCGATAACACACTACCTTCAATAATGACAAGGGTACCATCCAGTGGAGTAACAAAAATCTCGACAAAATACTACTTTCCATAATGACAAGGTTACCATCCATTGGAATAATAAAAATCTCGACAATAGACTACCTTCCATAAGGACAAGGCTACCATCCAATGGAATAACAAAAATCTCAACAACAGACTACCTTCCATAATGACAAGGCTACCATCCATTAGAATAACAAAAATTTGAACAACATACTACCTTCCATAATGACAAGGCTATATTCCGTTGGAGTAATAGAAATCTCAACGACAAACTACCTTCCATAATGACAAGGCCACCATCCATTGGAATAACAAAAATCTCGACAATAGACTACCTTCCATAATGAAAAGGCTACCATCCATTGGAGTAACAAAAATCTCGATAAAAAACAACCTTGCAAAATGATAAGGCTACCATCCATTGGAATAACAAAAATCTCGAAAATAGACTACCTTCAATAATGACAAGGCTACCATCTATTGGAGTAACTAAAATCTCGATAAAAAACTAATTTCCATAATGATAAGGCTACCTTCCATTGGAATAACAAAAACCTCGACAATAGACTACCTTCCATAATGACAAAGCTACCATCCATTGGAGTATAAAAAATATCGACAATAAGTGTCTTCCATAATGACAAGGCTACCATCCGTTGGAGTACCAAAAATCTGAAGAACAGACTACCTTCCATATTGATAAGGCTATAATCCATTGGAGTAACAAAAATCTGAACAACAGACTACCTTGCATAATGACAAGGCTATCATTTATTGGAGTAACAAAGATATCGACAATAGACTACCTTCAATAATGACAAGGCTACCATCCATTGGAGTAAAAAAAATCTCGACAAAAGACTACCTTCCATAATGACAAGGTTACGATCCATTGGAATAACAAAAATATCAACAATAGACTACCTTCCATAATGACAAGGCTACCATCCATTGGAATAACAAAAATCTCGAAAACAAACTACCTTCCATAATTACAAGGCTAGCATCCATTGGGTTAACAAAAATCTCGACAACAGACTACTTTCCATAATGACAAGGCTACCATCCATTGGAGTAAAAAAAATCTCGACAACAAACTACCTTCCATAATGTCAAAGCTATCATCCATTGGAGTAACAAAGATATCGATAACAGACTACCTTCAATAATGACAAGGCTACCATCCATAGGAATAACAAAAATCTCAACAACAAACTACCTTCCATAATGACAAGGCTACCATCCATTAGAATAACAAAAATCTGAACAACAGACTACCTTCCATAATGACAAGGCTATATTCCATTGGAGTAATATAAATCTCAAGGACGGACTAACTTCCATAATGACAAGGCTACCATCCATTGGAGTAACAAAAATCTCGATAAAAAACTACCTTCCATAATGACAAGGCTACCATCCATTGGAATAACAAAAATCTCGACAATAGACTATCTTCCATAATGACAAGGCTACCACCCATTGGAGTAATAAAAATCTCGACAAAAAACTACCTTCCAAAATGACAAGGCTACCATCCATTAGAATAACAAAAATCTCGATAATAGACTACCTTCCAAAATGACAAGGCTACCATCTATTGGAGTAACAAAAATCTCGATAAAAAACTAATTTCCATAATGATAAGGCTACCTTCCATTGGAATAACAAAAATATGAACAATAGACTACCTTCCATAATGACAAGGCTACCATCCATTGGAGTATAAAAAATATCGACAATAAGTGTCTTCCATAATGACAAGGCTACCATCTGTTGGAGTACCAAAAATCTGAAGAACATACTACCTTCCATATTGATAAGGCTATAATCCATTGGAGTAACAAAAATCTTAACCACATACTACCTTCCACATTGACAAGGCTACCATTCATTGGAGGAAGAAAAATATTGACAACAGAGTACCTTCCATAATGACAAGGCTACCATCCATTAGAGTAACAAAAATCTGAACAACAGACTACCTTGCATAATGACAAGGCTATCATCCATTGGAGTAACAAAGATATCAACAACAAACTACCTTCAATAATGACAAGGCTACCATCTATTGGAGTAACAAAAATCTCGACAAAAGACTACCTTCCATAATGACAAGGTTACCATCCATTGGAGTAAGAAAAATCTCGACAACAGACTACCTTCCATAATGTCAAAGCTATCATCCATTGGAGTAATAAAGATATCGATAACACACTACCTTCAATAATGACAAGGCTACCATCCAATGGAATAACAAAAATCTCAACAACAGACTACCTTCCATAATGACAAGGCTACCATCCATTAGAATAACAAAAATCTGAACAACATACTACCTTCCATAATGACAAGGCTATATTCCGTTGGAGTAATAGAAATCTCAACGACAAACTACCTTCCATAATGACAAGGCCACCATCCATTGGAATAACAAAAATCTCGACAATAGACTACCTTCCATGAAAAGGCTACCATCCATTGGAGTAATAAAAATCTCGACAAAAAACTACCTTCCAAAACGACAAGGCTACCATCCATTGGAATAACAAAAATCTCGACAATAGACTTCCTTCCATAATGACAAGGCTACCATCTATTGGAGTAACAAAAATCTCAACAACATACTACCTTCCATAATGATAAGGCTACCTTCCATTGGAATAACAAAAATCTCGACAATAGACTACCTTCCATAATGACAGGGCTACCATCCATTGGAGTAACAAAAATCTCGACAAGAAACAACCTTCCATATTGACAAGGCTACCATCCATTGGAATAACAAAAATTTCGACAATAGACTTCCTTCCATAATGACAAGGCTACCATCCATTGGAGTAACAAAAATCTCGATAAAAAACTAACTTCCATAATGATAAGGCTACCATCCATTGGAGTTACAAAAATCTCGATAATAGACTACCTTCCATAATGACAAGGCTACCATCCGTTGGAGTAACAAAAATCCGAACAACAGACTACCTTGCATAATGACAACGCTATCATCCATTAGAGTAACAAAGATATCGACAACAGACTTCCTTCAATAATGACAAGGTTACCAACCATTGGAGTAATAAAAATCTCGACAAACGACTACCTTCCACAATGACAAGGTTACCATCCATTGGAATATCAAAAATCTCGACAACGGACTACCTTCCATAATGACAAGGCTACCATCCATTGGAATAACAAAAATCTCATCAATACACTACCTTCCATAATGACAAGGCTACCATCCATTGGAGTAACAAAGATATCGACAATATACTACCTTCAATAATGACAAGGCTACCATCCATTGGAGTAAGAAAAATCTCGACAAAAGACTACCTTCCATAATGACAAGGTTACCATCCATTGGAATAACAAAAATCTCGACAATAGACTACCTTCCATAACGACAAGGCTACCATCCAATGGAATAACAAATCTCAACAATAGACTACCTTCCATAATGACAAGGCTACCATCCATTGGAGTAACAAAAATATGAACAACCGACTACCATCCATAATGACAAGGCTACAATCCATTGGAGTAACAGAAATCTCAACGACAAACTACCATCCATAATGATAAGGCTACCATCCATTGGAATAACAAAAATCTCGACATCAGACTACCTTCCAAAATGACAAGGCTATCATCCATTGGAGTAACAAAGATATCGATAACAAAATATCTTCCATAATGATAAGGATACCATCCATCGGAGTATAAAAAATATGAACAACAGACTACCTTGCATAATGACAAGGCTATCATCCATTGGAGTAACAAAGATATCGACAACAGACTTCCTTCAATAATGACAAGGCTACCAACCATTGGAGTAACAAAAATCTCGACAAACGACTACCTTCCACAATGAAAAAGTTACCATCCATTGGAATATCAAAAATCTCGACAACGGACTACCTTCCATAATGACAAGGCTACCATCCATTGGAATAACAAAAATCTCATCAATACACTACCTTCCATAATGACAAGGCTACAATCCATTGGAGTAACAGAAATCTCAATGACAGACAACCTTCTATAATGACAAGGCTACAATCAATTGGAGTAATAGAAATCTCAACGATAGACTACCTTCCATAATGACAAGGTTACCATCCATTGGAGTAAGAAAAATCTCGACAACAGACTACCTTCCATAATGTCAAAGCTATCATCCATTGGAGTAACAAAGATATCGATAACACACTACCTTCAATAATGACAAGGCTACCATCCAGTGGAGTAACAAAAATATCGACAAAATACTACTTTCCATAATGACAAGGTTACCATCCATTAGAATAATAAAAATCTCGACAATAGACTACCTTCCATAATGACAAGGCTACCATCCAATGGAATAACAAAAATCTCAACAATAGACTACCTTCCATAATGACAAGGCTACCATCCATTAGAATAACAAAAATCTGAACAACATACTACCTTCCACAATGACAAGGCTATATTCCGTTGGAGTAATAGAAATCTCAACGACAAACTACCTTCCATAATGACAAGGCCACCATCCATTGGAATAACAAAAATCTCGACAATAGACTACCTTCCATAATGAAAAGGCTACCATCGATTGGAGTAACAAAAATCTCGATAAAAAACAACCTTCCTTAATGATAAGGCTACCATCCATTGGAATTACAAAAATCTCAACAACAGACTACCTTCAATAATGACAAGGCTACCATCCATTGGAGTAACAAAAATCTCAACAACAGACTACCTTCAATATCGATAACAAACTACCTTCCATAATAACAAGGCTACCATCCAATGGAATAAACAATTCTCGACAACAAACTACCTTCCATAATGACAAGGCTACCATACATTGGAGTAACAAAAATCTGAACAACAGAGTACCTTCCATAATGACAAGGCTACAATCCATTGTAGTAACAAAAATCTCAACGATAAACTACCTTCCATAATGACAAGGCTACCATCCATTGGAATAACAAAAATCTTGACAATAGACTACCTTCCATAATGACAAGGCTACCATCAATTGGAGTAACAAAAATCTCGATAAAAAACTAACTTCCATAATGATAAGGCTACCATCCATTCGAGTTACAAAAATCTTGACAATAGACTACCTTCCATAATGACAAGGCTATCGTCCGTTGGAGTAACAAAAGTCTGAACAACAGACTACCTTGCATAATGACAAGGATATCATCCATTGGAGTAACAAAGATATCGACAATAGACTACCTTCAATAATGACAAGGCTACCATCCATTGGAGTAATAAAAATCTTGACAAAAGACTACCTTCCATAATGACAAGGTTACCATCTATTTGAATAACAATAATCTCGACAATGGACTACCTTCCATAATGACAAGGCTACCATCCATTGGAATAACAAAAATCTCATCAAAAGACTACCTTCCATAATGACAAGGCTATCATCCATTGGAGTAACAAAGATATCGACAATAGACTAACTTCAATAAGGACAAGGCTACCATCCATTGGAGTAAGAAAAATCTCGACAAAAGACTACCTTCCATAATGACAAGGCTACCATCCAATGGAATAACAAATCTCAACAATAGACTACCTTCCATAATGACAAGGCTACCATCCATTGGAGTAACAAAAATCTGAACAACCGACTACCATCCATAATGAAAAGGCTACAATCCATTGGAGTAACAGAAATCTCAACGACAAACTACCTTCCATAATGACAAGGATACCATCCATTGGAGTAATAAAAATCTCGACAACAAACTACCTTCCATAATTACAAGGCTACCATCCATTGGGGTAACAAAAATCTAGACAACAGACTACCTTCCATATTGATAAGGCTATAATCCATTGGAGTAATTAATATCTTAACGACCGACTACCTTCCATATTGACAAGGCTACCATTCATTGGAGTAAGAAAAATATTGACAACAGAGTACCTTCCATAATGACAAGGCTACCATCCATTAGAGTAACAAAAATCTCGACAACAAACTACCTTCCATAATGATAAGGCTACCATCCATTGGAAAAACAAAAATCTCGACAATAGACTACCTTCCATAATGACAGGGCTACCATCCATTGGAGTAACAAAAATCTCGACAAGAAACAACCTTCCATATTGACAAGGCTACCATCCATTGGAATAACAAAAATTTCGACAATAGACTTCCTTCCATAATGACAAGGCTACCATCCATTGGAGTAACAAAAATCTCGACAAAATACTACCTTCCATAATGACAAGGCTACCATCCATTGGAGTAACAATAATCTGAACAACAGACTACCTTGCATAATGACAAGGATATCATCCATTAGAGAAACAAAGATATCGACAATAGACTACCTTCAATAATGAAAAGTCTACCATCCATTGGAGTAACAAAAATATCGACAAAAGACTACCTTCCATAATGACAATGTTACCATCCATTGGAATAACAAAAATATCGACAACAAACTACCTTCCATAATTACAAGGCTACCATCCAATGGAATAAAAAATTTTCGACAACAAACTACCTTCCATAATGACAAGGCTACCATCCATTGGAGTAACAAAAATCTTAACAACAGACTACCTTCCATAATTACAAGGCTACAATCCATTGAAGTAACAGAAATCTCAACGACAGACTACCTTCCATAATGACAAGGCTACCATCCATTGGAAAAACAAAAATCTCGACAATAGACTACCTTCTATAATGGCAAGGCTACCATCCATTGGAGTAACAAAAATCCAAACAACAGACTACCTTGCATAATGACAAGGCTATCATCCATTGGAATAACAAAGATATCGACAATAGACTACCTTCAATAATGACAAGGCTACCATCCATTGGAGTAAGAAAAATCTCAACAAAAGACTACCTTCCATAATGACAAGCTTACCATCCATTTGAATAACAAAAATCTCGACAACGGACTACCTTCCATAATGACAAGGCTACCATCCATTGTAATAACAAAAATATCATCAACAGACTACCTTCTATAATGACAAGGCTATCATCCATTGGAGTAACAAAGATATCGACAATATACTACCTTCAATAATGATAAGGCTACCATCCATTGGAGTAAGAAAAATCTCGACAAAAGACTACCTTCCATAATGACAAGGTTACCATCCATTGGAATAACAAAAATCTCGACAATAGACTACCTTCCATAACGACAAGGCTACCATCCAATGGAATAACAAATCTCAACAATAGACTACCTTCCATAATGACAAAGCTACCATCCATTGGAGTAACAAAAATATGAATAACCGACTACCATCCATAATGACAAGGCTACAATCCATTGGAGTAACAGAAATCTCAACGACAAACTACCATCCATAATGACAAGGCTACCAACCATTGGAATAACAAAAATCTCGACATCAGACTACCTTCCAAAATGACAAGGCTATCATCCATTGTAGTAACAAAGATATCAATAACAAACTATCTTTCATAATGATAAGGATACCATCCATTGGAGTAACAAAAATCTTGACAAAATACTACCTTCCATAATGACAAGGCTACCTTCCATTGGAGTATCAAAAATATGAACAATAGACTACCTTGCATAATGACAAGGCTATCATCCATTGGAGTAACAAAGATATCGACAACAGACTACCTTCAATAATGACAAGGCTACCAACAATTGGAGTAACAAAAATCTTGACAAACGACTACCTTCCACAATGACAAGGTTACCATCCATTGGAATATCAAAAATCTCGACAACGGACAACCTTCCATAATGACAAGGCTACCATCCATTGGAATAACAAAAATCTCATCAATATACTACCTTCCATAATGACAAGGCTACAATCCATTGGAGTAACAGAAATCTCAACGACAGACAACCTTCCATAATGACAAGGCTACAATCCATTGGAGTAATAGAAATCTCAACGATAGACTACCTTCCATAATGACAAGGCTACATCCATTGGGGTAACAAATATCTCGACAACAGACTACCTTCCATAATGAAAAGGCTACCATCCATTGGAGTAACAAAAATCTCGACAAAAAACTACCTTCCATAATGAAAAGGCTACCATCCATTGGAATAACAAAAATCTCGACAATAGACTTCCTTCCACAATGACAAGGCTACCATCCATTGGAGTAACAAAAATTTGAATAACAGACTACCTTGCATAATGACAAGGATATCAACCATTGGAGTAACAAAGATATCGACAATAGACTACCTTCAATAATGACAAGGCTACCAAACATTGGAGTAAAAAAATTATCGACAAAAGACTACCCTCCATAATGACAAGGTTACCATCCATTGCAATAACAAAAATCTCGACAATGGACTACCTTCCATAATGACAAGGCTACCATCCATTGGAATAACAAAAATTTCAACAACTGACTACCTTCCATAATGACAAGGCTAACATCCATTGGAGTAACAAAAATCTGAACAACAGACTACCTTACATAATGACAAGGCTACAATCCATTGGAGTAACAGAAATCTCAATGACAGACTACCTTCCATAATGACAAGGCTACCATCCATTGGAGTAACAAAAATCTCGACAACAGACTACCTTCTATAATTACAAGGCTACCATCCATTGGGGTTAAAATAATCTCGATAACAGACTACCTTCCATAATGACAAGGCTAACATCCATTGGAGTAACAAAAATCTCGACAACAGACTACCTTCCATAATGACAAGGCTATCATCCATTGGAGTAACAAAGATATCAATAATAGACTATCTTCAATAATGACAAGGCTACTATCAATTGGAGTAACAAAAATCTCGACAAAATACTACCTTCCGTAATTACAAGGCTACCATCCATTGGAGTAACAAAAATCTTAAGAACAGACTACCTTGCATAATGACAAGGCTATCATCCATTAGAGTAAAAAATATATCGACAACAAACTACCTTCAATAATGACAAGGCTACCATCCATTGGAGTAACAAAAATCTCGACAAAAGACCATCTTCCATAATGACAAGGTTACCATCCATTGGAATAACAAAAATCTCAACAACAAACTACCTTCCATAATGACAAGGCTACCATCCAATGGAACAAAAAATTCTAGACAACAAACTACCTTCCATAATGACAAGGCTACCATCCATTGGAGTAACAAAAATCTGAACAACAAACTACCTTCCATAATGACAAGGCTACAATCCATTGGAGTAATAGAAATCTCAACGACAAACTACCTTCCATATTGACAAGGCTACCATCCATTTGAATAACAAAAATCTCGACAACAGACTACCTTCCATAATGACAAGGCTATCATCCATTGGAGTAACAAAGATATTGATAACATAATATCTTCAATAATGACAAGGCTACCATCCATTGGAGTACCAAAAATCTCGACAGAATACAACCTTCCATAATGACAAGCCTATTATCCATTGTAGTAACAAAAATATGAACAACAGACTGCCTTGCATAATGACAAGGCTATCATCTATTAGAGTAACAAAGATATCGACAACAAACTACCTTCCATAATGACAAGGCTACCATCCATCGGAGTAAAAAAAATCTCAACAAAAGACTACCTTCCATAATGACAAGGTTACCATCCATTGGAATAACAAAAATCTCGACAACAAAATACCTTCCATAATGAGAAGGCTACAATCCAATGGAATAAAAAATTCTCGACAATAAACTACCTTCCATAATGACAAGGCTACCATCCATTGGAGTAACAAAAATCTGAACAACAAACTACCTTCCATAATGATAAGGCTACAATCCATTAGAGTAACAGAAATCTCAACGACAAACTACCTTCCATAATGACAAGGCTACCATCCATTAGAATAACAAAAATCTCGACAATAGACTACCTTCCATAATGACAAGGCTACCATCCATTGGAGTAACTAAAATCTCGATAAAAAACTACCTTCCATAATGATAAGGATACCATCCATTGGAGTTACAAAAATCTCCACAATAGACTGCCTTCCATAATGACAAGGCTACCATCCGTTGGAGTAAGAAAAATCTGAACAATAGACTACCTTCCATAATGACAAGGCTATCATCCATTGGAGTAACAAAGATATTGACAATAGACTACCTTCAATAATGACAAGGCTACCATCCATTGGAGTAAGAAAAATCTCGATAAGAGACTACCTTCCATAATGAAAATGTTACCATCCATTTGAATAACAAAAATCTCGACAACGGACTACCTTCCATAATGACAAGGCTACCATGCATTGGAATAACAAAAATCTCATCAACGGACTACCTTCCATAATGAAAAGGCTATCATCCATTGGAGTAACAAAGATATTGACAATAGACTACCTTCATTAATGAAAAGGCTACCATCCGTTGGAGTAAAAAAATTCTCGACAAAAGACTACCCTCCATAATGGCAAGGTTACCATCCATTGCAATAACAAAAATCTCGACAACGCACTACCTGCCATAATGACAAGGCTACCATCCATTGGAATAAAAAAAATTTCAACAACAGACTACCTTCCATAATGACAAGGCTAACATCCATTGGAGTAAAAAAAATCTAAACAACAGACTACCTTACATAATGACAAGGCTACAATCCATTGGAGTAACAGAAATTTCAACGACACACTACCTTCCATAATGACAAGGCTACCATCCATTAGAGTAACAAAAATCTCGACAACAGACTACCTTCCATAATTACAAGGCTACCATCCATTAGGGTAACAAAAATCTCGATAACAAACTACCTTCCATAATGACAAGGCTACCATCCATTGGAGTAATAAAAATATTGACAACAGACAACCTTCCATAATGACAAGGCTATTATCCATTGGAGTAACAATGATATCGATAACAGACTATCTTCAATAATGACAAGGCTACTATCCATTGGAGTAACAAAAATCTCGACAAAATACTACCTTCCGTAATGACAAGGATACCATCCATTGGAGTAACAAAAATTTGAACGACAGACTACCTTGCATAATGAGAAGGCTATCATCCATTAGAGTAACAAAGATATCAACAACAGACTACCTTCAATAATGACAAGGCTACCATCCATTGGAGTAAGAATAATCTCGACAAAAGACTACCTTCCATAATGACAAGGTTACCATCCATTGGAATAACAAAAATATCGACAATAAACTAAATTCCATAATGACAAGGCTACCATCCAATGGAATAAAAAATTCTCGACAACAAACTACCTTCCATAATGATAAGGCTACCATCCATTGGAGTAACAAAAATATGAACAACAGACTACCTTCCATAATGACAAGGCTACAATCCATTGGAGTAACAAAAATATCAACGACAGACTACCTTCAATAATGACAAGGCTACCATCCATTGGAGTAAGAAAAATGTCGACAAAAGACTACCTTCCATAATGACAAGGTTACCATCCATTGGAATAAAAAAATTCTCAACAACGGGCTACCTTCCATAATGACAAGGGTACCATCCATTGGAATAACAAAAATTTCAATAACAGACTACCTTCCATAATGACAAGGCTAACATATAGTGGAGTAACAAAAATCTTAACAACAGACTACCTTCCATAATGACAAAGCTACCATCCATTGGAGTAACAAAAATAACAACAACAGACTACCTTCGATATTTACAAGGCTACCATCCATTGGGGTATCAAAAATCTCGATAACATACTACCTTCCATAATGACAAGGGTACCATCCATTGGAGTAACAAAAATCTAGACAACAGACTACCTTCCAAAATAACATACTATCTTCCATAACGACAACTCTACCATCCATTGGAGTAACAAAAATCTTAATGATAGACTACCGTCCATATTGACAAGGCTAACATCCAGTGGAGTAACAAAAATATGAACAACAGACTACCTTCCATAATGACAAGGCTACAATCCATTGGAGTAACAGAAATCTCAAAGATAGACTACCTTCCATAATGAAAAGGCTACCATCCATTGGAGTAACAATAATATCGAAAATAGACTACCTTCCATAATTACAAGGCTACCATCCATTGGGGTATCAAAAATATCGATAACAGACTAACTTCCATAATGACAAGGCTACCATCCATTGGAGTAACAAAAATCTCGACAAAATAGTACCTTCCATAATGACAAGGCTACCATCCATTGGAATAACAAAAATCTCATTAACACACTACCTTCCATAATGAAAAGGCTACAATCCATTGGAGTAACAAAAATTCTCGACAACAAACTACCTTCCATAATGATAAGGCTACCATCATTTCTAGTAACAAAAATCTGAACAACAGACTACCTTCCATAATGACAAGGCTACCATCCATTGGAGTAACAAAGATATCGACAATAGACTACCTTCAATAATGACAAGGCTACCATCCATTGGAGTAACAAAAATCTCGACAAAAGACTACCCTCCGTAATGACAAGGTTACCATCCATTGCAATAACAAAAATCTCGACAATGGACTACCTTCCATAATGACAAGGCTACCATCCATTGGAATAAAAAAAAATTCAACAACTGACTACCTTCCATAATGACAAGGCTAACATCCATTGGAGTAACAAAAATCTGAACAACATACTACTTTACATAATGACAAGGCTACAATCCATTGGAGTAACAGAAATCTCAATGACAGACTACCTTCCATAATGACAAGGCTACCATCCATTGGAGTAACAAAAATCTCGACAACAGACTACCTTATATAATGACAAGGCTACCATCCATTGGAGTAACAAAAATCTCGACGAAAGACTACCCTCCGTAATGACAAGGTTACCATCCATTGCAATAACAAAAATCTCGACAATGGACTACCTTCCATAATGACAAGGCTACCATCCATTGGAATAAAAAAAAATTCAACAACTGACTACCTTCCATAATGACATGGCTAACATCCATTGGAGTAACAAAAATCTGAACAACATACTACTTTACATAATGACAAGGCTACAATCCATTGGAGTAACAGAAATCTCAATGACAGACTACCTTCCATAATGACAAGGCTACCATCCATTGGAGTAACAAAAATCTCGACAACAGACTACCTTATATAATGACAAGGCTACCATCCATTGGAGTAACAAAAATCTCGACAACAGACTACCTTCTATAATGACAAGGCTACCAACCATTGGAGTAACAAAAATCTCGACAACAGAGACCTTCCATAATGACAAGGCTATCATCCATTGGAGTAACAAAGATATCAATAACAAACTATCTTTAATAATGACAAGGCTACTATCAATTGGAGTAACAAAAATCTCGACAAAATACTACCTTCCATAATTACAAGGCTACCATCCATTGGAGTAACAAAAATCTTAAGAACAGACTACCTTGCATAATGACAAGGCTATCATCCATTAGAGTAACAAAGATATCGACAACAAACTACCTTCAATAATGACACGGCTTCCATCCATTGGAGTAACAAAAATCTCGACAAAATACTATCTTCCATAATGACAAGGTTACCATCCATTGGAATAACAAAAATCTCGACAATAAACTACCTTCCATAATGACAAGGCTACCATCTAATGGAACAAAAAATTCTAGACAACAAACTACCTTCCATAATGACAAGGCTACCATCCATTGGAGTAACAAAAATCTGAACAACAAACTACCTTCCATAATGACAAGGCTACCATCCATTGGAATAACTAAAATCTCGACAACAGACTACCTTCCATAATGACAAGGCTATCATCTATTAGAGTAACAAAGATATCGACAACAAACTACCTTCAATAATGACAAGGCTACTATCCATTGGAGTAAAAAAAATCTCGACAAAAGACTACCTTCCATAATGACAAGGTTAACATCCATTGGAATAACAAAAATCTCGACAACAAACTACCTTCCATAATGACAAGGCTACCATCCAATGGAATAAAAAATTCTCGACAATAAACTACCTTCTATAATGACAAGGCTACCATCCGTTGGAGTAAGAAAAATCTGAACAATAGACTACCTTTCATAATGACAAGGCTATCATCCATTGGAGTAACAAAGATATTGAAAATAGACTACCTTCAATAATGACAAGGCTACCATCCATTGGAATAACAAAAATCTCATCAACAGACTACCTTCCATAATGACAAGGCTATCATCCATTGGAGTAACAAAGATATCAACAATAGACTACCTTCAATAATGAAAAGGCTACCATCCATTGGATTAAAAAATTCTCGACAAAAGACTACCCTCCATAATGGCAAGGTTACCATCCATTGTAATAAAAAAAATCTCGACAACGCACTACCTGCCATAATGACAAGGCTAACATCCATTGGAATAACAAAAATTTCAAAAACAGACTACATTCCATAATGACAAGGCTAACATCCATTGGAGTAACAAAAATCTAAACAACAGACTACCTTACATAATGACAAGGCTACAATCCATTAAAGTAACAGAAATCTCAACGACACACTACCTTCCATAATGACAAGGCTACCATCCATGGGAGTAACAAAAATCTCGACAACAGACTACCTTCCATAATTACAAGGCTACCATCCATTAGGGTAGAAAAAATCTCAATAACAGACTACCTTCCATAATGACAAGGCTACCATCCAATGGAGTAACAAAAATCTCGACAACAGACTACCTTCCATAATGACAAGGCTACCATCCATTGGAGTAAAAAAAATCTGAACAACAGACTACCTTGCATAATGACAAAGCTATCATCCATTAGAGTAACAAAGATATCAACAACAAACTACCTTCAATAATGACAAGGCTACCATCCATTGGAGTAAGAATAATCTCGACAAAAGACTACCTTCCATAATGACAAGGCTACCATCCAATGGAACAAAAAATTCTCGACAACAAACTACCTTCCATAATGATAAGGCTACCATCAATTCTAGTAACAAAAATCTGAACAACAGACTACCTTCCATAATGACAAGGCTACCATCCATTGGAGTAACAAAAATCTCGACAAAAAACTACCTTCCATAATGAAAAGGCTACCATCCATTGGAATATCAAAAATCTCGACAATAGACTTCCTTCCATAATGACAAGGCTACCATCCATTGGAGTAACAAAAATCTGAACACAGACTACCTTGCATAATGACAAGGATATCAACCATTGGAGTAACAAAGATATCGACAATAGACTACCTTAAATAATGACAATGCTATCACCCATTGGAGTAACAAAGATATCGATAATAGACTACCTTCAATAATGACAAGGCTACCATCCATTGGAGTAACAAAAATCTCGACAAAATACTACCCTCCATAATGACAAGGTTACCATCCATTGCAATAACAAAAATCTCGACAATGGACTACCTTCCATAATAACAAGGCTACCATCCATTGGAATAACAAAAATTTCAACAACTCACTACCTTCCATAATGACAAGGCTAATATCCATTGGAGTAAAAAAAATCTGAACAACAGACTACCTTACATATTGATAAGGCTACAATCCATTGGAGTAACAGAAATCTCAATGACAGAGTACCTTCCATAATGACAAGGCTACCATCCATTGGAGTAACAAAAATCTCGACAACAGACTACCTTCTATAATTACAAGGCTACCAACCATTGGAGTAACAAAAATCTCGACAACAGACTACCTTCCATAATGACAAGGCTATCATCCATTGGAGTAACAAAGATATCAATAACAGACTATCTTTAATAATGACAAGGCTACTATCAATTGGAGTAACAAAAATCTCGACAAAATACTACCTTCCATAATTACAAGGCTACCATCCATTGGAGTAACAAAAATCTTAAGAACAGACTACCTTGCATAATGACAAGGCTATCATCCATTAGAGTAACAAAGATATCGACAATAGACTACCTTCAATAATGACAAGGCTACCATCCATTGGAGTAACAAAAATCTCGACAAAAGACTATCTTCCATAATGACAAGGTTACCGTCCATTGGAATAACAAAAATCTCGACAACAAACTACCTTCCATAATGACAAGGCTACCATCCAATGGAACAAAAAATTCTAGACAACAAACTACCTTCCATAATGACAAGGCTACCATCCATTGGAGTAAGAAAAATCTGAACAACAAACTACCTTCCATAATGACAAGGCTATAATCCATTGAAGTAACAAAGATATTGACAATATACTACCTTCAAAAATGACAAGGCTACCATCCATTGGAGTAAGGAAAATCTCGATAAAAGACTACCTTACATAATGACAATGTTACCATCCATTTGAATAACAAAAATCTCGACAACAGACTACCTTCCATAATGACAAGGCTACCATCCATTGGAATAACAAAAATCTCATCAACAAACTACCTTCCATAATGACAAGGCTATCATCCATTGGAGTAACAAAGATATTGACAATAGACTACCTTCGATAATGTAAAGGCTACCATCCATTGGAGCAAAAAAATTCTCGACAAAAGACTACCCTCCATAATGGCAAGGTTACTATCCATTGCAATAACAAAAATCTCGACAACGCACTACCTGCCATAATGACAAGGCTACCATCCATTGGAATAACAAAAATTTCAACAACAGACTACCTTCCATAATGACAAGGCTAACATCCATTGGAGTAACAAAAATCTAAACAACAGACTACCTTAGATAATGACAAGGCTCAATCAATTGGAGTAACAGAAATCTCAACCACACACTACCTTCCATAATGACAAGGCTACCATCAATTAGAGTAACAAAAATCTCGACAACAGATTACCTTCCATAATTACAAGGCTACCATCCATTAGGGTAACAAAAATATCGATAATAGACTACCTTCCATAATGACAAGGCTACCATCCATTGGAGTAACAAAAATCTCGACAACAGACTACCTTCCATAATGACAAGGCTACTATCCATTGGAGTAACAAAGATATCGATAACAGACTATCTTCAACAATGACAAAGCTACTATCCATTGGAGTAACAAAAATCTCGACAAAATACTACCTTCCGTAATGAAAAGGCTACCATCCATTGGAGTAACAAAAATCTGAACAACAGACTACCTTCCATAATGACAAGGCTATCATCCATTAGAGTTACAAAGATATCAACAACAGACTACCTTCAATAATGACAAGGCTACCATCCATTGGAGTAAGAATAATCTCGACAAAAGACTACCTTCCATAATGACAAGGTACCCATCCATTGGAATAACAAAAATATCGACAATAAACTACCTTCCATAATGACAAGGCTACCATCCAATGGAATAAAAAATTCTCGACAACAAACTACCTTCCATAATGATAAGGCTACCATCCATTGGAGTAACAAAAATCTGAACAACAGACTACCTTCCATAATGACAAGGCTACAATCCATTGGAGTAACAAAAATATCAACGACAGATTACCTTCAATAATGACAAGGCTATCATCCATTGGAGTAAGAAAAATGTCGACAAAAGACTACCTTCAATAATGAAAAGGCTATCATCCATTGGAATAAAAAAAATCTCAACAACAGAATACATTCCATAATGACAAGGCTACCATCCATTGGAATAACAAAAATTTCAATAACAGATTACCTTCCATAATGACAAGGCTAACATCCATTGGAGTAAGAAAAATCTGAACAACAAACTACCTTCCATAATGACAAGGCTATAATCCATTGGAGTAACAGAAATCTCAACGATAGACTACCTTCCATAATGAAAAGGCTACCATCCATTGTAGTAACAATAATATCGAAAACAGACTACCTTCCATAATTACAAGGCTACCATCCATTGGGGTATCAAAAATCTCGATAACAGACTAACTTCCATATTGACAAGGCTACCATCCATTGGAGTAACAAAAATCTCGACAAAATATTATCATCCATAATGACAAGGCTACCATCCATTGGAGTAACAAAAATCTCGATAAACAACTACCTTTCATAATGATAAGGATACTATCCATTGGAGTTACAAAAATCTCCACAATAGACTGCCTTCCATAATGACAAGGCTAACACCCGTTGGAGTAACAAAAAGCTGAACAATAGACTACCATGCATAATGACAAGGCTATCATCCATTGGAGTAACAAAGATATTGACAATAGACTACCTTCAATAATGACAAGGCTACCAACCATTGGAGTAAGAAAAATCTCGATAAAAGACTACCTTCCATAATGACAATGTTACCATCCTTTTGAATAACAAAAATCTCGACAATGGACTACCTTCCATAATGATAAGGCTACCATCCATTGGAATAACAAAAATCTCATCAACAGACTACCTTCCATAATGACAAGGCTATCATCCATTGGAGTAACAAAGATATCGACAATAGACTACCTTCAATAATGACAAGGCTACCATCCATTGGAGTAACAAAAATCTCGACAAAAGACTACCCTCCATAATGGCAAGGTTACCATCCATTGCAATAACAAAAATCTCAACAACGGACTACCTTCCACAATGACAAGGCTACCATCCATTGGAATAACAAAAATTTCAACAACAGACTACCTTCCATAATGACAAGGCTAACATCCATTGGAGTAACAAAAATCTAAACAACAAACTACCTTACATAATGACAAGGATACAATCCATTGGAGTAACAGAAATCTCAACGACACACTACCTTCCATAATGACAAGGCTACCATCCATTGGAGTAACAAAAATCTCGACAACAGACTACATTCCATAATTACAAGGCAACCATCCATTGGGGTAACAAAAATCTAGATAATAGACTACCTTCCATAATGACAAGGCTACCATCCATTGGAGTAACAAAAATCTCGACAACAGACTACCTTCCATAATGACAAGGCTATCATCCATTAGAGTAACAAAGATATCGATGATAGACTATCTTCAATAATGACAAGGCTACCATCCATTGGAGTAACAAAAATATCGACAAAATACTACCTTCCATAATGACAAGTCTACCATCCATTGGAGTAACAAAAACATGAACAACATACTACCTTGCAGAATGACAAGGCTAACATCCATTAGAGTAACTAAGATATCGACAACAGACTACCTTCAATAATGACAAGGCTACCATCCATTGGAGTAAGAATAATCTCGACAAAAGACTACCTTCCATAATGACAAGGTTACCATCCATTGGAATAACAAAAATATCGACAATAAACTACCTTCCATAATGACAAGGCTACCATCCAATGTAATAAAAAATTCTCGACAACAAACTATCTTCCATAATGATAAGGCTACCATCCATTAGAGTAACAAAAATTTAAACAACAGACTACCTTCCATAATGACAAGGCTACAATCCAATGGAGTAACAGAAATATCAACGACATAATACCTTCAATAATGACAAGGCTACCATCCATTGGAGTAAGAAAAATCTCGACAAAAGACTACCTTCTATAATGACAAGGTTACCATCCATTGGAATAAAAAAAATCTCAACAACAGACTACCTTCCATAATGACAAGGCTACCATCCATTGGAATAACAAAAATTTCAATAACAGACTACCTTCCATAATGACAAGGCTACCATCCATTGGGGTATCAAAAATCTCGATAACATATTACCTTCCATAATGACAAGGCTACCATCCATTGGAGTAACAAAAATCTAGACAACAGACTACCTTCCATAATGACAAGGCTATCATCCATTAGAGTAACAAAGATATCGATAACATACTATCTTCAATAATTACAACTCTACCATCCATTGGAGTAACAAAAATCTCAATGATAGACTACCTTCCATAATGACAAGGCTACCATCCATTGGAGTAACATAAATCTCGACAACAGACTACCTTCCATAATGACAAGGCTATCATGCATTGTAGTAACAAAGATATCGATAACAAACTATCTTCAATAACGACAAGGTTACCATGCATTGGAGTAACAAAAATCTCTACCAAATACTACCTTCCCTAATGACAAGGCTACCATCCATTGGAGTAACAAAAATCTGAAAAACAGACTACCTTGCATAATGACAAGGCTATCATCCATTAGAGTAACAAAGATATCGATAACAAACTACCTTCAATAATGACAAGGCTACAATCCATTGGAGTAACAAAAATCTTGACAAAAGACTACCTTCCATAATGACAAGGTTACCATCCATTGGAATAACAAAAATCTGAACAACAAACTACCTTCCATAATTACAAGGTTACCATCCAATGGAATAAAAAATTCTCGACAACAAACATCCTTCCATAATGACAAGGCTACCATCCGTTGGAGTAACAAAAATCTGAACAACAAACTACCTTCATTAATGACAAGGCTACAATCCATTGGAGTAACATAAATCTCAATGACAAATACCTTCCATAATGACAAGGCTACCATCCATTGGAATAACAAAAATCTCGACAACAGACTACCTTCCATAATGACAAGGCTATCATCCATTGGAGTAACAAAGATATCAATAACAGACTATCTTCAATAATGACATGGCTACCATCCATTGGAGTAACTAAAATCTCGACAAAATAGTACCTTCCATAATGACAAGGCTACCATCCATTGGAGTAACAAAAATCTAGACAACAGACTACCTTCCATTATGACAAGGCTATAATCCATTGGAGTAACAAAGATATCGATAACATACTATCTTCAATAATGACAACTCTACCATCCATTGGAGTAACAACAATCTCAACGATAGACTACCTTCCATAATGACAAGGCCACCATCTATTGGAGTAACAAAAATCTCGACAACAAACTACCTTCCATAATGACAAGGCTATCATCCATTGGAGTAACAAAGATATCGCTAACAGACTTTCTACAATAATGACAAGGCTATTATCCATTGGAGTAACAATAATCTCGACAAAATACTACCTTCCATAACGACAAGGATACCATCCATTGGAGTAACAAAAATCTGAACAATAAACTACCTTCCATAATTACAAGGCTACCATCCAATGGAATAAAAAATTATCGACAACAAACTACCTTCCATAATGACAAGGCTACCATCCATTGGAGTAACAAAAATATGAACAACAAACTACCTTCCATAATGACAAGGCTACAATCCATTGGAGTAACAGAAATCTCAACGACAGACTACCTTCCATAATGACAAGGCTACCATCCATTGGAATAACAAAAATCTCGACAACAGACTACCTTCCATAATGACTAGGCTATCATCCATTGGAGTAACAAAGATATCGATAACAGACTATCTTCAATAATGACAAGGCTACCATCCATTGGAGTAACAAAAATCTCATCAAAATAGTACCTTCCATAATGACAAGGCTACCATCCATTGGAGTAAAAAAAATCTAAACAACAAACTACCTTGCATAATGACAAGGCTATCATCCATTAGAGTAACAAAGATATCGACAAGAGACTACCTTCAATAATGACAACTCTACCATCCATTGGAGTAACAAAAATCTCGACAAAAGACTACCTTCCATAATGACAAGGTTACCATCCTTTGGAATAACAAAAATCTCGACAACAAACTACCTTCCATAATAACAAGGATACCATCCAATGGAATAAAAAATTCTCGACAACACCCTACCTTCCATAATTACAAGGCTACCATCCATTGGGGTAACTAAAATCTCGATAAAAGACTACCTTCCATAATGACAAGGCTACCATCCATTGGAGTAACAAAAATCTCGACAACAGACTACCTTCCATAATGACAAGGCTATCATCCATTGGAGTAACAAAGATATCGATAACAGACTCTCTTCAATAATAACAAGGCTACCATCAATTGGAGTAACAAAAATCTCAACAAATTACTACCTTCCATAATGACAAGGCTACCATCCATTGGAGTAACAAAAATCTGAACAACAGACTACCTTGCATAATGACAAGGCTGTCATCCATTAGAGTAACAAAGATATCGACAACAGACTACCTTCAATAATGACAAGGCTACCATCCATTGGAGTAAGAATAATCTCGACAAAAGACTACCTTCCATAATGACAAGGTTACGAGCCATTGGAATAACAAAAATCTCGACAACAAACTACATTCCATAATGACAAGGCTATCATCCAATGGAATAAAAAATTCTCAACAACAAACTTCCTTCCATAATAATAAGGCTACCATCCATTGGAGTAACAAAAATATCGACAAAAGACTACCTTCCATAATGACAAGGTTACCATCCATTGGAATAACAAAAATCTCGACAACAAACTACCTTCCATAATGACAAGGCTACCATCCAATGGAATAAAAAATTCTCGACAACAAACTACCTTCCATAATGACAAGGCTACCATCCATTGGAGTAACAAAAATCTGAACAACAAACTACCTTCCATAATGACAAGGCTACAATCCATTGGAGTAACAGAAATCTCAACGACAGACTACCTTCCATAATGACAAGGCTACCATCCATTGGAATAACAAAAATCTCGACAACAGACTACCTTCCATAATGGCAAGGCTATCATCCATTGTAGTAACAAAAATCTCAACAATAGACTACCTTCCATAATCACAAGGCTACCATCCATAGGAGAAACAAAAATCTAGACAACAAAATACCTTCCATAATGACAAGGCTATCATCCATTGGAGTAACAAGGATATCGATAACATACTATCTTTAATAATGACAACTCTACCATCCATTGGAGTAACAAAAATCTCGAAAAAATACTACCTTCCATAATGACAAGGCTACCATCCATTGGAGTAACAAAAATCTGAACAACGGACTACCTTGCATAATGACAAGGCCATCATCCATTAGAGTAACAAAGATATCGACAACAGACCACCTTCAATAATGACAAGGCTACCATCCATTGGAGTAACAAAAATATCGAAAAAAGACTACCTTCCATAATGACAAGGTTACCATCCATTGGAATAACAAATATCTCGACAACAAACTACCTTCCATAATGACAAGGCTACCCTCCAATGGAATAAAAAATTCTCGACAACAAACTACCTTCCATAATGATAAGGCTACCATCCATTGGAGTAACAAAAATCTGAACAACAGACTAGCTTCCATAATGACAAGGCTACAATCCATTGGAGTAATAGAAATCTCAACGACAGGCTACCAACCATTGGAATAACAAAAATCTCGACAATAGACTACCTTCCATAATGACAAGGCTACCATCCATTGGAGTAACAAAAATTTCGATAAAAAACTACCTTCCATAATGACAAGGCTACCATCCGTTGGAGTAACAAAAATCTGAACAACAGTCTACGTTGCATAATGACAAGGCTATCATCCATTGGAGGAACAAAGATATCGACAATAGACTACCTTCAATAATGACAAGGCTACCATCCATTGGAGTAAGAAAAATCTCGACAAAAGACTACATTCCGTAATGACAAGGTTACCATTCATTGGAATAACAAAAATCTAGACAATGGACTACCTTCCATAATGACAAGGATAACATCCATTGGAATAACAAAAATCTCAACAACAGACTACCTTCCATAATGGCAAGGCTAACATCCATTGGAGTAACAAAAATCTGAATAACTGACTACCTTACATAATGACAAGGCTACAATCCATTGGAGTAACAGAAATCTCAACGACAGACTTCCTTCCATAATGACAAGACTACCATTCATTAGAGTAACAAAAATCTCGACAACAGACTTCCTTCCATAATTACAAGGCTACAATCCATTGGGGTAACAAAAATCTCGATAACAGACTACCTTCCATAATGACAAGGCTACCATCCATTGGAGAAACAAAAATATCGACAACAGACTACCTTCCATAATGACAAGGCTATCATCCATTGGAGTGACAAAGATATCGGTAACAGACTATCTTCAATAATGACAAGGCTACCATCCATTGGAGTAACAAAAATCTCAAAAAAATACTACCTTTCATAATGACAAGGCTACCATCCAATGGAGTAACAAAAATGTGAACAACAGACTACCTTGCATAATGACAAGGCTATCATCCATTGGAGTAACAGAGATATCGACAACAGACTACCTTCAATAATGATAAGGCTACAATCCATTGGAGTAACAAAAATCACGACAAAAGACTACCTTCCATAATGACAAGGTTAACATCCATTGGAATTAAAAAAATCTTGACAACAAACTACCTTCCATAATGACATGGCTACCATCCATTACAATATAAAATTCTCGACAACAAACTACCTTGCATAATGACAAGGCTATCATCCATTGGAGTAACAAAGATATCGACAACAGACTACCTTCAATAATGACAAGGCTACCATCCATTGGAGTAACAAAAATCTCGACAAAAGACTCCCTTCCATAATGAAAAGGTTACCATCCATTGGAATAACAAAAATCTCGACAACAAACTACCTGCCATAATGACAAGGTTATTATCCAATGGAATAAAAAATTCTCGACAACAGACTACCTTCCATAATGACAAGGCTACCATCCATTGGAGTTACAAAAATATGAACAACAGACTACCTTCTACAATGACAAGAGTACAATCCACTGGAGTAACAGAAATCTCATAGACAGACTATCTTCCATAATGACAAGGCTACCATCCATTCGAATAACAAATATCTCGACAATAGACTACCTTCCATAATGACAAGGCTACCATCCATTGGAGTAATAAAAATCTCGACAAAATACTACCTTCCGTAATGAAAATGATACCATCCATTGGAGTAACAAAAATGTGAACAACAGACTACCTTGCATAATGACAAGGCAATCATCCAATGGAGTAAAAAAAATCTCGACAAAAGACTCCCTTCCATAATGACAAGGTTCAATCCATTGGAATAACAAAAATCTCGACAACAAACTACCTTCCATAATGACGAGGCTACCATCCATTGGAGTTACAAAAATCTGAACAACAGACTACCTTCTACAATGACAAGGCTACAATCCAATGGAGTAACAAAAATCTCAACGACATAGTACCTTCCATAATAACAAGGTTACCATCCATTGAAATAACAAAAATCTCGACAATAGACTACCTTCCATAATGACAAGGCTACCATCCATTGGAGTAACTAAAATGTCGATAAAAAACTACCTTTCATAATGATAAGGCTACCATCCATTGGAGTTATAAAAATCTCGACAATAGACTACCTTCCATAATGACAAGGATACCATCCGTTGGAGTAACAAAAATCTGAACAACAAAATATCTTGCATAATGACAAGGCTATTATCCATTGGAATAACAATGATATCGACAATAGACTACCTTCAATAATGACAAGGCTACCATTCATTGGAGTAAGAAAAATCTCGACCAAAGATTTCCTTCCATAATGACAAGGCTACCATCCATTGGAGAAACAAAAATCTCGACAACAGACTACCTTCCATAATGACAAGGCTATCATCCATTGGAGTGACAAAGATATCGATAACAGACTATCTTCAATAATGACAAGGCTACCATCCATTGGAGTAACAAAAATCTCAAAAAAATACTACCTTTCATAATGACAAGGCTACCATCCAATGGAGTAACAAAAATGTTAACAACAGACTACCTTGCATAATGACAAGGCTATCATCCATTGGAGTAACAGAGATATCGACAACAGACTACCTTCAATAATGACAAGGTTACCATCCATTGGAATTAGAAAAATATCATCAACAAACTACCTTCCATAATGACAAGGCTACTATCCATTTGAGTAACAAAAATAGACAACAGACTACCTTCCATAATGACAAGGCTACCATCCATTGGAATAACAAAAATCTCAACAACAGATTATCTTCCATAATGACAAGGCTAACATCCATTGGAGTAACAAAAATGTGAACAACATACTACCTTACATAATGACAAGGCTACAATCCATTGGAGTAAGAAAAATCTCGACAAAAGACTACCTTCCATAATGACAAGGTTACCATCCATTAGAATAACAAAAATCTCGACAACGGAATACCTTCCATAATGACAAGGCTATATCCATTGGAATAACAAAAATCTCAACAACAGATTATCTTCCATAATGACAAGGCTAACATCCATTGGAGTAACAAAATCTGAAAAACAGACTACATTACATAATGACAAGGCTATAATCCATTGGAGTAACAGAAATCTCAATGACAGATTACCTTCCATAATGACAAGGCTACCATCCATTGGAGTAACAAAAATCTCGACAACAGAGTACCTTCTATAATTACAAGGCTACCATCCATAGGGGTAACAAAAATCTCGATAACAGACTACCTTCCATAATGATAAGGCTACCATCCATTGGAGAAACAAAAATCTCGACAACAAACTACCTTCCATAAAGACAAGGCTATCATCCATTGGAGTAACAAAGATATGGAAAACATACTATCTTCAATAATGACAATGCTACCATCCATTGAAGTAACAAAAATTTCGAAAAAATACTACCCTCCATAATAACAAGGCTACCATCCATTGGAGTAACAAAAATCTGAACAACAGACTACCTTACATAATGACAAGGTTATCATCCATTGGAGTAACAAAGATAACGACAATAGACTACCTTCAATAATTACAAGGCTACCATCCATTGGAGTAAGAAAAATCTGAACAACAGACTACCTTCCATAATGACAAGGTTACCATTCATTGGAATAACAAAAATCTCGACAACACACTACCTTCCATAATGACGACGCCACTATCCAATGGAATAAAAAAATTCTCAACAACAAACTACCTTCCATAATGACAAGGCTACCATCCATTGGAGTAAAAAATACCGGAACAATAGACTACCTTCCATAATGATAAGGCTACAATCCATTGGAGTAACAGAAATCTCAATGACAGACTACCTTCCATAATTACAAGGCTACAATCCATTGGGGTAACAAAAATATCGTCAACAGACTACCTTTCATAATGACAAGGCTACCATCCATTGGAGTAACAAAAATCTCGACAACAGACTACCTTCCATAATGAAAAGGCTATCATCCATTGAAGTGACAAAGATATCGATAACAGACTACCTTCAATAATTACAAGGCTACCATCCATTGGAGTAACAAAAATCTTGACAAAATACTACCTTCCATAATGACAAGGCTATCATCCATTGGAGTAACAAAGATATCGATAATAGACTACCTTCCATAATGATAAGGCTATCATCCATTGGAGTAACAAAAATATTGACAACAAACTACCTTCCATAATGACAAGGCTATCATCCATTGGAGTAACAAAGATATCGATAATAGACTATCTTCAATAATGACAAGGCTACCATCCATTGGAGTAACAAAAATCTCGACAAAATACTACCTTCCATAATGACAAGGCTACCATCCATTGGAGTAACAAAAATGTGAACAACAGACTACCTTGCATAATGACAAGGCTATCATCCATTGGAGTAACAGAGATATCGACAACAGACTACCTTCAATAATGACAAGGCTACCATCCATTGGAGTAACTAAAATCTCGATAAAAAACTACCTTCCATAATGATAAGGCTACCATCCATTGGAGTTACAAAAATCTCGACAATAGACTACCTTCCATAATGACAAGGCTACCATCCGTTGGAGTAAGAAAAATCTGAACAACAAAATACCTTGCATAATGACAAGGCTACCATCCATTGGAGTAAGAAAAATCTCGACAAAAGACTACCTTCCATAATGACAAGGTTACCATCCATTGGAATAACAAATATCTCGACAACAAACTACCTTCCATAATGACAAGGCTACCCTCCAATGGAATAAAAAATTCTCGACAACAAACTACCTTCCATAATGACAAGGCCACCATCCATTGGAGTAACAAAAATCTGAACAACAGACTAGCTTCCATAATGACAAGGCTACAATCCATTGGAGTAATAGAAATCTCAACGACAGACTACCTTCTATAATGAAAAGGCTACCATCCATTGGAGTAACAAAAATCTCGAAAATAGACTACCTTCCATAATGACAAGGCTATCATCCATTGGAGTAACAAAGATATCGATAATAGACTATCTTCCATAATGACAAGGCTACCATCCATTGGAGTAACAAAAATCTCGACAAAATACTACCTTCCATAATGACAAGGCTACCATCCATTGGAGTAACAAAAATGTGAACAACAGACTACCTTGCATAATGGCAAGGCTATCATCCATTGGAGTAACAAAGATATCGACAACAGACTACCTTCAATAATAACAAGGCTACCATCCATTGGAGTAACAAAAATCTCGAAAAAAGACTACCTTCCATAATGACAAGGTTACCATCCATTGGAATAACAAAAATCTCGACAACAGACTACCTTCTTCAATGACAAGGCTACAATCCATTGGAGTAACAGAAATCTCAATGACATACTACCTTCTATAATGACAAGGCTACCATCCATTGGAATAACAAAAATATCGACAATGGACTACCTTCCATAATGACAAGGCTACCATCCGTTGGAGTAACAAAAATATGTACAACAGAATACCTTGCATAATGACAAGGCTATCATCCATTGGAATATCAATGACATCGACAATAGACTACCTTCAATAATGACAAGGCTACCATCCATTGGAGTATGAAAAATCTCGACAAAAGACTACCTTCCATAATGACAATGTTACCATCCATTGGAATAACAAAAATCTCGACAACGGACTACCTTCCATAATGACAAGGCTACCATCCATTGGAATAACAAAAATCTCATCAACAAACTACCATCCATAATGACAAGGCTATCATCCATTGGAGTAACAAAGATATCAATAACAGACTATCTTCAATAATGACAAGGCTACCATCCATTGGAGTAACAAAAATCTCGACAAAATACTACCTTCCATAATGACAAGGCTACCATCCATTGGAGTAACAAAAATGTGAACAACAGACTACCTAGCATAATGACAATGCTATCATCCATTGGAGTAACAAAGATATCGATAACAGACTACCTTCAATAAGGACAAGGCTAACATCCATTGGAGTAACAAATATCTCCACAAAAGACTCCCTTCCATAATGACAAGGTTACCATCCATTGGAATGACAAAAATCTCGACAACAAACTACCTTCCATAATGACAAGGCTAGTATCCAATGGAATAAAAAATTCTCGACAACAGACTACCTTCGATAATGACAAGGATACCGTCCATTGGAGTTACAAAAATCTAAACAAGGGACTACCTTCTACAATGACAAGGCTACAATCCAATGGAGTAACAGAAATCTCAACGACAGACTACCTTCCATAATGACAAGGCTACCATCCATTGGAATAACAAAAATCTCGACAATAGACTACCTTCCATAATGACAAGGCTACCATCCATTGGAGTAACTAAAATCTCGATCAAAAACTACCTTCCATAATGATAAGGCTACCTTCCATTGGAGTAACAAAAATCTCGAAAAAATACTACCTTTCATAATGACAAGGCTACCATCCATTGGAGTAACAAAAATTTGAACAACAGACTACCTTGCATAATGACAAGGCTATCATCCATTGGAGTAACAAAGATAACGACAATATGCTACCTTCAATAATGACAAGGCTACCATCCATTGGAGTAAGAAAAATCTGAACAACAGACTACCTTCCATAATGACAAGGTTACCATCCATTGGAATAACAAAAATCTCGACAACACACTGTCTTCCATAATGACGACGCTACCATCCAATGGAATAAAAAAATTCTCAACAACAGACTACATTCCATAATGACAAGGATACCATCCATTGGAGTAAAAAAACCCGGAACAACAGACTACCTTCCATAATGACAAGGCTACAATCCATTGGAGTAACAGAAATCTCAACGATAGACTACCTTCCATAATTACAAGGCTACAATCCATTGGGGTAACGAAAATATCGTCAACAGACTACCTTCCATAATGACAAGGCTACCATCCATTGGAGTAACAAAAATCTCGACAATAGACTACCTTCCATAATGGCAAGGCTATCATCCATTGAAGTAACAAAGATATCGATAACAGAATACCTTCAATAATTACAAGGCTACCATCCATTGGAGTAACAAAAATCTTGACAAAATACTACCTTCCATAATGACAAGGTTACCATCCATTGGAATAACAAAAATCTCGATAACAGACTACCTTCCATAATGACAAGGTTACCATCCATTGGAATAACAAAAATCTCGAAAGCGGACTACCTTCCATAATGACAATTCTACCATCCATTGGAATAACAAAAATTTCAACAGCAGACTACCTTCCATTATGACAAGGCTAACATCCATTGGAGTAAGAAAAATCTGAACAACAGACTACCTTACATAATGACAAGGCTATATTCCATTGGAGTAACAGAAATATGAACGATAGACTACCTTCCATAATGACAAGGCTACCATCCATTGGAGTAACAAAAATCTCGACAACAAACTACCTTCCATAATTATAAGGCTATCATCCATTGGAGTAACAAAGATATGGATAACATACTATCTTCGATAATGACAATGCTACCATCCATTGGAGTAACAAAAATCTCGAAAAAATACTACCTTCCATAATGACAAGGCTACCATCCATTGGAGTAACAAAAATGTGAACAACAGACTACCTTGCATAATGACAAGGATATCATCCATTGGAGTAACAAAGATAACGACAATATGCTACCTTCAATAATGACAAGGCTACAATCCATTGGAGTAAGAAAAATCTGAACAACATACTACCTTCCATAATGACAAGGTTACCATCCATTGGAATAACAAAAATCTCGACAACACACTACCTTCCATAATGACGACGCTACCATCCAATGGAATAAAAAAATTCTCAACAACAGACTACCTTCCATAATGACAAGGATACCATCCATTGGAGTAAAAAAAACCGAAACAACAGACTACCTTCCATAATTACAAGGGTACAATCCATTGGAGTAACAGAAATCTCAATGATAGACTACCTTCCATAATTACAAGGCTACAATCCATTGGGGTAACAAAAATATCGTCAATAGACTACCTTCCATAATGACAAGGGTACCATCCATTGGAGTAACAAAAATCTCGACAACAGACTACCTTCCATAATGACAAGGCTATCATCCATTGAAGTAACAAAGATATCGATAACAGAATACCTTCAATAATTACAAGGCTACCATCCATTGGAGTAACAAAAATCTTGACAAAATACTAACTTCCATAATGACAAGGTTACCATCCATTGGAATAACAAAAACCTCGATAATAGACTACCTTCCATAATGACAAGGTTACCATCTATTGGAATAACAAAAATCTCGAAAGCGGACTACCTTCCATAATGACAATGCTACCTTCCATTGGAATAACAAAAATTTCAACAATAGACTACCTTCCATTATGACAAGGCTAACATCAATTGGAGTAACAAAAATCTGAACAACAGACTACCTTACATAATGACAAGGCTATAATCCATTGGAGTAACAGAAATCTAAATGACAGACTACCTTCCATAATGACAAGGCTACCATCCATTGGAGATCAAAAATCTCGACAACAAACTACCTTCCATAATGATAAGGCTATCATCCATTGGAGTAACAAAGATATGGATAACATACTATCTTCGATAATGACAATGCTACCATCTATTGGAGTAACAAAAATCTCGAAAAAATACTACCTTCCATAATGACAAGGCTATCATCCATTGGAGTAACAAAGATATCGATAATAGACTATCTTCAATAATGACAAGGCTACCATCCATTGGAGTAACAAAAATCTCGACAAAATACTACCTTCCATAATGACAAGGCTACCATTCATTGGAGTAACAAAAATGTGAACAACAGACTACCTTGCATAATGACAAGGCTATCAACCATTGGAGTTACAAAGATATCGACAACAGACTACCTTCAATAATAACAAGGCTACCATCCATTGGAGTAACAAAAATCTCGAAAAAAGACTACCTTCCATAATGACAAGGTTACCATCCATTGGAATAACAAAAATCTCGACAACATACTACCTTCTTCAATGACAAGGCTACAATCCATTGGAGTAACAAAAATCTCAATGACATACTACCTTTTATAATGACAAGGCTACCATCCATTGGAATAACAAAAATATCGACAATAGACTACCTTCCATAATGACAAGGCTACCATCCATTGGAGTTACAAAAATCTCGACAATCGACTACCTTCCATAATGACAAGGCTACCATCCGTTGGAGTAACAAAAATATGAACAACAGAATACCTTGCATATTGATAAGGCTATCATCCATTGGAATAACAATGACATCGACAATAGACTACCTTCAATAATGACAAGGCTACCATCCATTGGAGTATGAAAAATCTCGACAAAAGACTACCTTCCATAATGACAAGGTTACCATCCATTGGAATAACAAAAATCTCGACAACGGACTACCTTCCATAATGACAAGGCTACCATCCATTGGAATAACAAAAATCTCATCAACAAACTACCTTCCATAATGACAAGGCTATCATCCATTGGAGTAACAAAGATATCGATAACAGACTATCTTCAATAATGACAAGGCTACCATCCATTGGAGTAACAAAAATCTCGACAAAATACTACCTTCCATAATGACAAGGCTACCATCCATTTGAGTAACAAAAATGTGAACAACAGACTACCTTGCATAATGACAAGGCTATCATCCATTGGAGTAACAAAGATATTGATAACAGACTACCTTTAATAAGGACAAGGCTAACATCCATTGGAGTAACAAATATCTCGACAAAAGACTCCCTTCCATAATGACAAGGTTACCATCCATTGGAATGACAAAAATCTCGACAACAAACTACCTTCCATAATGACAAGGCTAGTATCCAATGGAATAAAAAATTCTCGACAACAGACTACCTTCGATAATGACAAGGATACCATCCATTGGAGTTACAAAAATCTGAATAAGGGACTACCTTCTACAATGACAAGGCTACAATCCAATGGAGTAACAAAAATATCGTCAATAGACTACCTTCCATAATGACAAGGCTACCATCCATTGGAGTAACAAAAATCTCGACAACAAACTACCTTCCATAATGACAAGGCTATCATCCATTGAAGTAACAAAGATATCGATAACAGACTACCTTCCATAATGACAAGGCTATCATCCATTGAAGTAACAAAGATATCGATAACAGACTACCTTCAATAATTACAAGGCTACCATCCATTGGAGTAACAAAAATCTTGACAAAATACTACCTTCCATAATGAAAAGGTTACCATCCATTGGAATAACAAAAATCTCGATAACAGACTACCTTCCATAATGATAAGGCTACCATCCATTGGAGTAACAAAAATCTTGACAACAAACTACCTTCCATAATGACAAGGCTATCATCCATTGGAGTAACAAAGATATCGATAACAGACTATCTTCAATAATGACAAGGCTACGATCCGTTGGAGTAACAAAAATCTCGAAAAAATACTACCTTCCATAATGACAAGGCTACCATCCATTGGAGTAACAAAAATGTGAACAACAGACTACCTTGCATAATGACAAGGCTATCATCCATTGGAGTAACAAAGATATCGATAACAGACTACCTTCAATAAGGACAAGGCTAACATCCATTGGAGTAACAAGTATCTCGACAAAAGACTCCCTTCCATAATGACAAGGTTACCATCCATTGGAATGACAAAAATCTCGACAACAAACTACCTTCCATAATGACAAGGCTAGTATCCAATGGAATAAAAAATTCTCGACAACAGACTACCTTCGATAATGACAAGGATACCATCCATTGGAGTTACAAAAATCTGAACAAGGGACTACCTTCTACAATGACAAGGCTACAATCCAATGGAGTAACAAAAATATCGTCAATAGACTACCTTCCATAATGACAAGGCTACCATCCATTGGAGTAACAAAAATCTCGACAACAAACTACCTTCCATAATGACAAGGCTATCATCCATTGAAGTAACAAAGATATCGATAACAGACTACCTTCCATAATGACAAGGCTATCATCCATTGAAGTAACAAAGATATCGATAACAGACTACCTTCAATAATTACAAGGCTACCATCCATTGGAGTAACAAAAATCTTGACAAAATACTACGTTCCATAATGACAAGGCTAACATCCATTGGAATAACAAAAATCTCGACAATAGACTACCTTGCATAATGACAAGGCTACCATCCATTGTAGTAACAAAAATCTTGACAACAAACTACCTTCCATAATGACAAGGCTATCATCCATTGGAGTAACAAAGATATCGATAATAGACTATCTTCAATAATGACAAGGCTACCATCCATTGGAGTAACAAAAATCTCGACAAAATACTACCTTCCATAATGACAAGGCTACCATCCATTGGAGTAACAAAAATGTGAACAACAGACTACCTTGCATAATGACAAGGCTATCATCCATTGGAGTAACAAAGATATTGATAACAGACTACCTTCAATAAGGACAAGGCTAACATCCATTGGAGTAACAAATATCTCGACAAAAGACTCCCTTCCATAATGACAAGGTTACCATCCATTGGAATGACAAAAATCTCGACAACAAACTACCTTCCATAATGACAAGGCTAGTATCCAATGGAATAAAAAATTCTCGACAACAGACTACCTTCGATAATGACAAGGATACCATCCATTGGAGTTACAAAAATCTGAACAAGGGACTACCTTCTACAATGACAAGGCTACAATCCAATGGAGTAACAAAAATATCGTCAATAGACTACCTTCCATAATGACAAGGCTACCATCCATTGGAGTAACAAAAATCTCGACAACAAACTACCTTCCATAATGACAAGGCTATCATCCATTGAAGTAACAAAGATATCGATAACAGACTACCTTCCATAATGACAAGGCTATCATCCATTGAAGTAAAAAAGATATCGATAACAGACTACCTTCAATAATTACAAGGCTACCATCCATTGGAGTAACAAAAATCTTGACAAAATACTACGTTCCATAATGACAAGGTTACCATCCATTGGAATAACAAAAATCTCGATAACAGACTACCTTCCATAATGATAAGGCTACCATCCATTGGAGTAAAAAAAATCTTTACAACAAACTACCTTCCATAATGACAAGGCTATCATCCATTGGAGTAACAAAGATATCGATAACAGACTATCTTCAATAATGACAAGGCTACCATCCATTGGAGTAACAAAAATCTCGAAAAAATACTACCTTCCATAATGACAAGGCTACCATCCATTGGAGTAACAAAAATGTGAACAACAGACTACCTTGCATAATGACAAGGCTATCATCCATTGGAGTAACAAAGATATCGATAACAGACTACCTTCAATAAGGACAAGGCTAACATCCATTGGAGTAACAAATATCTCGACAAAAGACTCCCTTCCATAATGACAAGGTTACCATCCATTGGAATGACAAAAATCTCGACAACAGACTTCCTTCCATAATGACAAGGCTAGTATCCAATGGAATAAAAAATTCTCGACAACAGACTACCTTCGATAATGACAAGGATACCATCCATTGGAGTTACAAAAATCTGAACAAGGGACTACCTTCTACAATGACAAGGCTATAATCCAATGGAGTAATAAAAATCTCAACGACAGACTACCTTCCATAATGACAAGGCTACCATCCATTGGAATAACAAAAATCTCGACAATAGACTACCTTCCATAATGACAAGGCTACCATCCATTGTAGTAACAAAAATCTTGACAACAAACTACCTTCCATAATGACAAGGCTATCATCCATTGGAGTAACAAAGATATCGATAATAGACTATTTTCAATAATGACAAGGCTACCATCCATTGGAGTAACAAAAATCTCGACAAAATACTACCTTCCATAATGACAAGGCTACCATCCATTGGAGTAACAAAAATGTGAACAACAGACTACCTTGCATAATGACAAGGCTATCATCCATTGGAGTAACAAAGATATCAACAACATACTACCTTCAATAATGACAAGGCTATCATCCATTAGAGTAACAAAGATATCGATAATAGACTACCTTCAATAATGACAAGGCTACCATCCATTGGAGTAAGAAAAATCTCGACAAAAGACTACCTTCCATAATGACAAGGTTACCATCCATTGGAATACAAAAAATCTCGACAACGGACTACCTTCCATAATGACAAGGCTACCATCCATTGGAATAACAAAAATCTCAACAACAGATTATCTTCCATAATGACAAGGCTAACATCCATTGGAGTAACAAAAATCTGAACAACAGACTACCTTACATAATGACAAGGCTACAATACATTGGAGTAACAGAAATCTCAACGACAGACTACCTTCCATAATGATCCATTGGAGTGACAAAAATCTCGAAAACAGACTACCTTCCATAATTACAAGGCTACCATCCATTGGGGTAACAAAAATATCAATAACAGACTACCTTCCATAATGACAAGGCTATCATCCATTAGAGTAACAAAGATATCGATAACAGCCGATCTTCAATAATGACAAGGCTACCATCCATTGGAGTAACAAAAATCTCGACAAAATACTACCTTCCATAATGACAAGGCTACCATCCATTGGAGTAACAAAAATGTGAACAACAGACTACCTTGCATAATGACAAGGCTATCATCCATTGGAGTAACAAAGATATCGACAACAGACTACCTTCAATAATGACAAGGCTACCATCCATTGGAGTAACAAAAATCTCGACAAAAGACTCCCTTCCATAATTACAAGGTTAAATCCATTGGAATAATAAAAATCTCGACAACAAACTACCTTCCATAATGACAAGGCTACCATCCATTGGAGTTACAAAAATCCGAACAACAAACTACCTTCTACAATGACAAGGCTACAATCCAATGGAGTAACAAAAATCTTAACGTCAGAGTACCTTCCATAATGACAATTCTACCATCCATTGGAATAAAAAAACTCTCGACAATAGACTACCTTCCATAATGACAAGGCTACCATCCATTGGAGTAACTAAAATCTCGATAAAAAACTACCTTCCATAATGATAAGGCTACCATCCATTGGAGTTACAAAAATCTCGACAATAGACTACCTTCCATAATGACAAGGCTACCATCCGTTGGAGTAACAAAAATCTGAACAACAGAATACCTTGCATAATGACAAGGCTACCATCCATTGGAGTAAGAAAAATCTCGACATAAGACTACCTTCCATAATGACAAGGTTACCATCCATTGGAATAACAAATATCTCGACAACAAACTACCTTCCATAATGACAAGGCTACCCTCCAATGGAATAAAAAATTCTCGACAACAAACTACCTTCCATAATGACAAGGCCACCATCCATTGGAGTAACAAAAATCTATACAATAGACTACCTTCCATAATGACAAGGCTACAATCCATTGGAGTAATAGAAATCTCAATGACAGACTACCTTCTATAATGACAAGGCTACCATCCATTGGAGTAACAAAAATCTCGAAAATAGACTACCTTCCATAATGACAAGGCTATCATCCATTGGAGTAACAAAGATATCGATAATAGACTATCTTCAATAATGACAAGGCTACCATCCATTGGAGTAACAAAAATCTCGACAAAATCCTACCTTCCATAATGACAAGGCTACCATCCATTGGAGTAACAAAAATGTGAACAATAGACTACCTTGCATAATGACAAGGCTATCATCCATTGGAGTAACAAAGATATCGACAAAAGACTACCTTCAATAATAACAAGGCTACCATCCATTGGAGTAACAAAAATCTCGAAAAAATACTACCTTCCATAATGACAAGGTTACCATCCATTGGAATAACAAAAATCTCGACAACAGACTACCTTCTTCAATAAGAAGGCTACAATCCATTGGAGTAACAGAAATCTCAATGACATACTACCTTCTATAATGACAAGGCTACCATCCATTGGAATAAAAAAATATCGACAATAGACTACCTTCCATAATGACAAGGCTACCATCCATTGGAGTTACAAAAATCTCGACAATGGACTACCTTCCATAATGACAAGGCTACCATCCGTTGGAGTAAAAAAAATATGAACAACAGAATACCTTGCATAATGACAAGGCTATCATCCATTGGAATAACAATGACATCGACAATAGACTACCTTCAATAATGACAAGGCTACCATCCATTGGAGTATGAAAAATCTCGAAAAAAGACTACCTTCCATAATGACAAGGTTACCATCCATTGGAATAACAAAAATCTCGACAACGGACTACCTTCCATAATGACAAGGCTACCATCCATTGGAATAACAAAAATCTCATCAACAAACTACCTTCCATAATGACAAGGCTATCATCCATTGGAGTAACAAAGATATCGATAACAGACTATCTTCAATAATGACAAGGCTACCATCCATTGGAGTAACAAAAATCTCGACAAAATACTACCTTCCATAATGACAAGGCTACCATCCATTGGAGTAACAAAAATGTGAACAATAGACTACCTTGCATAATGACAAGGCTATCATCCATTGGAGTAACAAAGATATCGATAACAGACTACCTTCAATAAGGACAAGGCTAACATCCATTGGAGTAACAAATATCTCGACAAAAGACTCCCTTCCATAATGACAAGGTTACCATCCATTGGAATGACAAAAATGTCGACAACAAACTACCTTCCATAATGACAAGGCTAGTATCCAATGGAATAAAAAATTCTCGACAACAGACTACCTTCGATAATGACAAGGATACCATCCATTAGAGTTACAAAAATCTGAACAAGGGACTACCTTCTACAATGACAAGGCTACAATCCAATGGAGTAACAAAAATATCGTCAACAGACTACCTTCCATAATGACAAGGCTACCATCCATTGGAGTAACAAAAATCTCGACAACAGACTACCTTCTATAATGACAAGGCTATCATCCATTGAAGTAACAAAGATATCGATAACAGACTACCTTCAATAATTACAAGGCTACCATCCATTGGAGTAATAAAAATCTTGACAAAATACTACGTTCCATAATGACAAGGTTACCATCCATTGGAATAACAAAAATCTCGATAACAGACTACCTTCCATAATGATAAGGCTACCATCCATTGGAGTAACAAAAATCTTGACAACAAACTACCTTCCATAATGACAAGGCTATCATCCATTGGAGTAACAAAGATATCGATAACAGACTATCTTCAATAATGACAAGGCTACCATCCATTTGAGTAACAAAAATCTCGACAAAATACTACCTTCCATAATGACAAGGCTACCATCCATTGGAGTAACAAAAATGTGAACAACAGACTACCTTGCATAATGACAAGGCTATCATCCATTGGAGTAACAAAGATATCGATAACAGACTACCTTCAATAAGGACAAGGCTAACATCCATTGGAGTAACAAATATCTCGACAAAAGACTCCCTTCCATAATGACAAGGTTACCATCCATTGGAATGACAAAAATCTCGACAACAAACTACCTTCCATAATGACAAGGCTAGTATCCAATGGAGTAAAAAATTCTCGACAACAGACTACCTTCGATAATGACAAGGATACCATCCATTGGAGTTACAAAAATCTGAACAAGGGACTACCTTCTACAATGACAAGGCTACAATCCAATGGAGTAACAGAAATCTCAACGACATACTACCTTCCATAATGACAAGGCTACCATCCATTGGAATAACAAAAATCTCGACAATAGACTACCTTCCATAATGACAAGGCTACCATCCATTGGAGTAACTAAAATCTCGATCAAAAACTACCTTCCATAATGATAAGGCTACCATCCATTGGAGTAACAAAAATCTCGAAAAAATACTACCTTCCATAATGACAAGGCTATCATCCATTGGAGTAACAAAAATTTGAACAACAGACTACCTTGCATAATGACAAGGCTATCATCCATTGGAGTAACAAAGATAACGACAATATGCTACCTTCAATAATGACAAGGCTACCATCCATTGGAGTAAGAAAAATCTGAACAACAGACTACCTTCCATAATGACAAGGTTACCATCCATTGGAATAACAAAAATCTCGACAACACGCTATCTTCCATAATGACGACGCTACCATCCAATGGAATAAAAAAATTCTCAACAACAGACTACATTCCTTAATGACAAGGATACCATCCATTGGAGTAAAAAAAACCGGAACAACAGACTACCTTCCATAATGACAAGGCTACAATCCATTAGAGTAACAGAAATCTCAACGATAAACTACCTTCCATAATTACAAGGCTACAATCCATTGGGGTAAAAAAAATATCGTCAACAGACTACCTTCCATAATGACAAGGCTACCATCCATTGGAGTAACAAAAATCTCGACAATAGACTACCTTCCATAATGACAAGGCTATCATCCATTGAAGTAACAAAGATATCGATAAAAGAATACCTTCAATAATTACAAGGCTACCATCCATTGGAGTAACAAAAATGTGAACAACAGACTACCTTGCATAATGACAAGGCTATCATCCATTGGAGTAACAAAGATATCGACAACAGACTACCTTCCATAATGACAAGGTTACCATCCATTGGAATAACAAAAATCTCGACAACAGACTACCTTCTTCAATGACAAGGCTACAATCCATTGGAGTAACAGAAATCTCAATGACATACTACCTTCCATTATGACAAGGCTAACATCCATTGGAGTAAGAAAAATCTGAACAACAGACTACCTTACATAATGACAAGGCTATAATCCATTGGAGTTACAGAAATCTCAACGATAGACTACCTTCCATAATGACAAGGCTACCATCCATTGGAGTAACAAAAATGTCGACAACAGACTACCTTCCATAATGATAAGGCTATCATCCATTGGAGTAACAAAGATATGGATAACATACTATCTTCGATAATGACAATGCTACCATCCATTGGAGTAACAAAAATCTCGAAAAAATATAACCTTCCATAATGACAAGGCTACCATCCATTGGAGTAACAAAAATGTGAACAACAGACTACCTTGCATAATGACAAGGCTATCATCCATTGGAGTAACAAAGATATCGACAACAAACTACCTTCAATTATAACAAGGCTACCAACCATTGGAGTAACAAAGATATCGACAACAGACTACCTTCAATTATAACAAGGCTACCATCCATTGGAGTAACAAAAATCTCGACAACAGACTACCTTCTTCAATGACAAGGCTACAATCCATTGGAGTAACAGAAATCTCAATGACATACTACCTTCTATAATGACAAGGCTACCATCCATTGGAATAACAAAAATATCGACAATAGACTACCTTCCATAATGACAAGGCTACCATCCATTGGAGTTACAAAAATCTCGACAATGGACTACCTTCCATAATGACAAGGCTACCATCCGTTGGAGTAACAAAAATATGAACAACAGAATACCTTGCATAATGACAAGGCTATCATCCATTGGAATAAAAATGACATCGACAATAGACTACCTTCAATAATGAAAAGGCTACCATCTATTGGAGTATGAAAAATCTCGACAAAAGACTACCTTCCATAATGACAAGGTTACCATCCATTGGAATAACAAAAATCTCGACAACGGACTACCTTCCATAATGACAAGGCTACCATCCATTGGAATAACAAAAATCTCATCAACAAACTACCTTCCATAATGACAAGGCTATCATCCATTGGAGTAACAAAGATATCGATAACAGACTATCTTCAATAATGACAAGGCTACCATCCATTGGAGTAACAAAAATCTCGACAAAATACTACCTTCCATAATGACAAGATTACCATCCATTGGAGAAACAAAAATGTGAACAACAAACTAGCTTGCATAATGACAAGGCTATCATCCATTGGAGTAACAAAGATATCGATAACAGACTACCTTCAATAAGGACAAGGCTAACATCCATTGGAGTAACAAATATCTCGAAAAAAGACTCCCTTCCATAATGACAAGGCTACCATCCATTGGAGTAACAAAAATCTCGACAATAGACTACCTTCCATAATGACAAGGCTAACATCCATTGAAGTAACAAAGATATCGATAACAGAATACCTTCAATAATTACAAGGCTACCATCCATTGGAGTAACAAAAATCTTGACAAAATACTACTTTCCATAATGACAAGGTTACCATCCATTGGAATAACAAAAATCTCGATAACAGACTACCTTCCATAATGACAAGGTTACCATCCATTGGAATAACAAAAATCTCGAAAGCGGACTACCTTCCATAATGACAATGCTACCATCCATTGGAATAACGAAAATTTCAACAACAGACTACCTTCCATTATGACAAGGCTAACATCCATTGGAGTAAGAAAAATCTGAACAACAGACTACCTTACATAATGACAAGGCTATAATCCATTGGAGTTACAGAAATCTCAATGATAGACTACCTTCCATAATGACAAGGCTACCATCCATTGGAGTAACAAAAATCTCGACAACAAACTACCTTCCATAATGATAAGGCTATCATCCATTGGAGTAACAAAGATATGGATAACATACTATCTTTGATAATGACAATGCTACCATCCATTGGAGTAACAAAAATCTCGAAAAAATACTACCTTCCATAATGACAAGGCTACCATCCATTGGAGTAACAAAAATGTGAACAACAGACTACCTTGCATAATGACAAGGCTATCATCCATTGGAGTAACAAAGATATCGACAACAGACTACCTTCCATAATGACAAGGTTACCATCCATTGGAATAACAAAAATCTCGACAACAGACTACCTTCTTCAATGACAAGGCTACAATCCATTGGAGTAACAGAAATCTCAATGACATACTACCTTCTATAATGACAAGGCTACCATCCATTGGAATAACAGAAATATCGACAATAGACTACCTTCCATAATGACAAGGCTACCATCCATTGGAGTTACAAAAATCTCGACAATGGACTACCTTCCATAATGACAAGGCTACCATCCGTTGGAGTAACAAAAATATGAACAACAGAATACCTTGCATAATGACAAGGCTATCATCCATTGGAGTAACAAAGATATCGATAACAGACTATCTTCAATAATGACAAGGCTACCATCCATTGGAGTAACAAAAATCTCGACAAAATACTACCTTCCATAATGACAAGGCTACCATCCATTGGAGTAACAAAAATGTGAACAACAAACTAGCTTGCATAATGACAAGGCTATCATCCATTGGAGTAACAAAGATATCGATAACAGACTACCTTCAATAAGGACAAGGCTAACATCCATTGGAGTAACAAATATCTCGACAAAAGACTCCCTTCCATAATGACAAGGTTACCATCCATTGGAATAACAAATATCTCGACAACAAACTACCTTCCATAATGACAAGGCTACCCTCCAATGGAATAAAAAATTCTCGACAACAAACTACCTTCCATAATGACAAGGCCACCATCCATTGGAGTAACAAAAATCTATACAATAGACTACCTTCCATAATGACAAGGCTACAATCCATTGGAGTAATAGAAATCTCAATGACAGACTACCTTCTATAATGACAAGGCTACCATCCATTGGAGTAACAAAAATCTCGAAAATAGACTACCTTCCATAATGACAAGGCTATCATCCATTGGAGTAACAAAGATATCGATAATAGACTATCTTCAATAATGACAAGGCTACCATCCATTGGAGTAACAAAAATCTCGACAAAATCCTACCTTCCATAATGACAAGGCTACCATCCATTGGAGTAACAAAAATGTGAACAATAGACTACCTTGCATAATGACAAGGCTATCATCTATTGGAGTAACAAAGATATCGACAAAAGACTACCTTCAATAATAACAAGGCTACCATCCATTGGAGTAACAAAAATCTCGAAAAAATACTACCTTCCATAATGACAAGGTTACCATCCATTGGAATAACAAAAATCTCGACAACAGACTACCTTCTTCAATAAGAAGGCTACAATCCATTGGAGTAACAGAAATCTCAATGACATACTACCTTCTATAATGACAAGGCTACCATCCATTGGAATAAAAAAAATATCGACAATAGACTACCTTCCATAATGACAAGGCTACCATCCATTGGAGTTACAAAAATCTCGACAATGGACTACCTTCCATAATGACAAGGCTACCATCCGTTGGAGTAAAAAAAATATGAACAACAGAATACCTTGCATAATGACAAGGCTATCATCCATTCGAATAACAATGACATCGACAATAGACTACCTTCAATAATGACAAGGCTACCATCCATTGGAGTATGAAAAATCTCAAAAAAAGACTACCTTCCATAATGACAAGGTTACCATCCATTGGAATAACAAAAATCTCGACAACGGACTACCTTCCATAATGACAAGGCTACCATCCATTGGAATAACAAAAATCTCATCAACAAACTACCTTCCATAATGACAAGGCTATCATCCATTGGAGTAACAAAGATATCGATAACAGACTATCTTCAATAATGACAAGGCTACCATCCATTGGAGTAACAAAAATCTCGACAAAATACTACCTTCCATAATGACAAGGCTACCATCCATTGGAGTAACAAAAATGTGAACAATAGACTACCTTGCATAATGACAAGGCTATCATCCATTGGAGTAACAAAGATATCGATAACAGACTACCTTCAATAAGGACAAGGCTAACATCCATTGGAGTAACAAATATCTCGACAAAAGACTCCCTTCCATAATGACAAGGTTACCATCCATTGGAATGACAAAAATCTCGACAACAAACTACCTTCCATAATGACAAGGCTAGTATCCAATGGAATAAAAAATTCTCGACAACAGACTACCTTCGATAATGACAAGGATACCATCCATTAGAGTTACAAAAATCTGAACAAGGGACTACCTTCTACATTGACAAGGCTACAATCCAATGGAGTAACAAAAATATCGTCAACAGACTACCTTCCATAATGACAAGGCTACCATCCATTGGAGTAACAAAAATCTCGACAACAGACTACCTTCTATAATGACAAGGCTATCATCCATTGAAGTAACAAAGATATCGATAACAGACTACCTTCAATAATTACAAGGCTACCATCCATTGGAGTAACAAAAATCTTGACAAAATACTACGTTCCATAATGACAAGGTTACCATCCATTGGAATAACAAAAATCTCGATAACAGACTACCTTCCATAATGAGAAGGCTACCATCCATTGGAGTAACAAAAATCTTGACAACAAACTACCTTCCATAATGACAAGGCTATCATCCATTGGAGTAACAAAGATATCGATAACAGACTATCTTCAATAATGACAAGGCTACCATCCATTGGAGTAACAAAAATCTCGACAAAATACTACCTTCCATAATGACAAGGCTACCATCCATTGGAGTAACAAAAATGTGAACAACAGACTACCTTGCATAATGACAAGGCTATCATCCATTGGAGTAACAAAGATATCGATAACAGACTACCTTCAATAAGGACAAGGCTAACATCCATTGGAGTAACAAATATCTCGACAAAAGACTCCCTTCCATAATGACAAGGTTACCATCCATTGGAATGACAAAAATCTCGACAACAAACTACCTTCCATAATGACAAGGCTAGTATCCAATGGAATAAAAAATTCTCGACAACAGACTACCTTCGATAATGACAAGGATACCATCCATTAGAGTTACAAAAATCTGAACAAGGGACTACCTTCTACAATGACAAGGCTACAATCCAATGGAGTAACAAAAATATCGTCAACAGACTACCTTCCATAATGACAAGGCTACCATCCATTGGAGTAACAAAAATCTTGACAACAGACTACCTTCTATAATGACAAGGCTATCATCCATTGAAGTAACAAAGATATCGATAACAGACTACCTTCAATAATTACAAGGCTACCATCCATTGGAGTAACAAAAATCTTGACAAAATACTACGTTCCATAATGACAAGGTTACCATCCATTGGAATAACAAAAATCTCGATAACAGACTACCTTCCATAATGATAAGGCTACCATCCATTGGAGTAACAAAAATCTTGACAACAAACTACCTTCCATAATGACAAGGCTATCATCCATTGGAGTAACAAAGATATCGATAACAGACTATCTTCAATAATGACAAGGCTACCATCCATTGGAGTAACAAAAATCTCGACAAAATACTACCTTCCATAATGACAAGGCTACCATCCATTGGAGTAACAAAAATGTGAACAACAGACTACCTTGCATAATGACAAGGCTATCATCCATTGGAGTAACAAAGATATGGATAACAGACTACCTTCAATAAGGACAAGGCTAACATCCATTGGAGTAACAAATATCTCGACAAAAGACTCCCTTCCATAATGACAAGGTTACCATCCATTGGAATGACAAAAATCTCGACAACAAACTACCTTCCATAATGACAAGGCTAGTATCCAATGGAGTAAAAAATTCTCGACAACATACTACCTTCGATAATGACAAGGATACCATCCATTGGAGTTACAAAAATCTGAACAAGGGACTACCTTCTACAATGACAAGGCTACAATCCAATGGAGTAACAGAAATCTCAACGACAGACTACCTTCCATAATGACAAGGCTACCATCCATTGGAATAACAAAAATCTCGACAATAGACTACCTTCCATAATGACAAGGCTACCATCCATTGGAGTAACTAAAATCTCGATCAAAAACTACCTTCCATAATGATAAGGCTACCATCCATTGGAGTAACAAAAATCTCGAAAAAATACTACCTTCCATAATGACAAGGCTATCATCCATTGGAGTAACAAAAATTTGAACAACAGACTACCTTGCATAATGACAAGGCTATCATCCATTGGAGTAACAAAGATAACGACAATATGCTACCTTCAATAATGACAAGGCTACCATCCATTGGAGTAAGAAAAATCTGAACAACAGACTACCTTCCATAATGACAAGGTTACCATCCATTGGAATAACAAAAATCTCGACAACACGCTATCTTCCATAATGACGACGCTACCATCCAATGGAATAAAAAAATTCTCAACAACAGACTACATTCCTTTATGACAAGGATACCATCCATTGGAGTAAAAAAAACCGGAACAACAGACTACCTTCCATAATGACAAGGCTACAATCCATTAGAGTAACAGAAATCTCAACGATAAACTACCTTCCATAATTACAAGGCTACAATCCATTGGGGTAAAAAAAATATCGTCAACAGACTACCTTCCATAATGACAAGGCTACCATCCATTGGAGTAACAAAAATCTCGACAATAGACTACCTTCCATAATGACAAGGCTATCATCCATTGAAGTAACAAAGATATCGATAAAAGAATACCTTCAATAATTACAAGGCTACCATCCATTGGAGTAACAAAAATGTGAACAACAGACTACCTTGCATAATGACAAGGCTATCATCCATTGGAGTAACAAAGATATCGACAACAGACTACCTTCCATAATGACAAGGTTACCATCCATTGGAATAACAAAAATCTCGACAACAGACTACCTTCTTCAATGACAAGGCTACAATCCATTGGAGTAACAGAAATCTCAATGACATACTACCTTCCATTATGACAAGGCTAACATCCATTGGAGTAAGAAAAATATGAACAACAGACTACCTTACATAATGACAAGGCTATAATCCATTGGAGTTACAGAAATCTCAACGATAGACTACCTTCCATAATGACAAGGCTACCATCCATTGGAGTAACAAAAATGTCGACAACAAACTACCTTCCATAATGATAAGGCTATCATCCATTGGAGTAACAAAGATATGGATAACATACTATCTTCGATAATGACAATGCTACCATCCATTGGAGTAACAAAAATCTCGAAAAAATATAACCTTCCATAATGACAAGGCTACCATCCATTGGAGTAACAAAAATGTGAACAACAGACTACCTTGCATAATGACAAGGCTATCATCCATTGGAGTAACAAAGATATCGACAACAAACTACCTTCAATTATAACAAGGCTACCAACCATTGGAGTAACAAAGATATCGACAACAGACTACCTTCAATTATAACAAGGCTACCATCCATTAGAGTAACAAAAATCTCGACAACAGACTACCTTCTTCAATGACAAGGCTACAATCCATTGGAGTAACAGAAATCTCAATGACATACTACCTTCTATAATGACAAGGCTACCATCCATTGGAATAACAAAAATATCGACAATAGACTACCTTCCATAATGACAAGGCTACCATCCATTGGAGTTACAAAAATCTCGACAATGGACTACCTTCCATAATGACAAGGCTACCATCCGTTGGAGTAACAAAAATATGAACAACAGAATACCTTGCATAATGACAAGGCTATCATCCATTGGAATAAAAATGACATCGACAATAGACTACCTTCAATAATGAAAAGGCTACCATCTATTGGAGTATGAAAAATCTCGACAAAAGACTACCTTCCATAATGACAAGGTTACCATCCATTAGAATAACAAAAATCTCGACAACGGACTACCTTCCATAATGACAAGGCTACCATCCATTGGAATAACAAAAATCTCATCAACAAACTACCTTCCATAATGACAAGGCTATCATCCATTGGAGTAACAAAGATATCGATAACAGACTATCTTCAATAATGACAAGGCTACCATCCATTGGAGTAACAAAAATCTCGACAAAATACTACCTTCCATAATGACAAGATTACCATCCATTGGAGAAACAAAAATGTGAACAACAAACTAGCTTGCATAATGACAAGGCTATCATCCATTGGAGTAACAAAGATATCGATAACAGACTACCTTCAATAAGGACAAGGCTAACATCCATTGGAGTAACAAATATCTCGAAAAAAGACTCCCTTCCATAATGACAAGGCTACCATCCATTGGAGTAACAAAAATCTCGACAATAGACTACCTTCCATAATGACAAGGCTAACATCCATTGAAGTAACAAAGATATCGATAACAGAATACCTTCAATAATTACAAGGCTACCATCCATTGGAGTAACAAAAATCTTGACAAAATACTACTTTCCATAATGACAAGGTTACCATCCATTGGAATAACAAAAATCTCGATAACAGACTACCTTCCATAATGACAAGGTTACCATCCATTGGAATAACAAAAATCTCGAAAGCGGACTACCTTCCATAATGACAATGCTACCATCCATTGGAATAACGAAAATTTCAACAACAGACTACCTTCCATTATGACAAGGCTATAATCCATTGGAGTTACAGAAATCTCAATGATAGACTACCTTCCATAATGACAAGGCTACCATCCATTGGAGTAACAAAAATCTCGACAACAAACTACCTTCCATAATGATAAGGCTATCATCCATTGGAGTAACAAAGATATGGATAACATACTATCTTCGATAATGACAATGCTACCATCCATTGGAGTAACAAAAATCTCGAAAAAAATACTACCTTCCATAATGACAAGGCTACCATCCATTGGAGTAACAAAAATGTGAACAACAGACTACCTTGCATAATGACAAGGCTATCATCCATTGGAGTAACAAAGATATCGACAACAGACTACCTTCCATAATGACAAGGTTACCATCCATTGGAATAACAAAAATCTCGACAACAGACTACCTTCTTCAATGACAAGGCTACAATCCATTGGAGTAACAGAAATCTCAATGACATACTACCTTCTATAATGACAAGGCTACCATCCATTGGAATAACAAAAATATCGACAATAGACTACCTTCCATAATGACAAGGCTACCATCCATTGGAGTTACAAAAATCTCGACAATGGACTACCTTCCATAATGACAAGGCTACCATCCGTTGGAGTAACAAAAATATGAACAACAGAATACCTTGCATAATGACAAGGCTATCATCCATTGGAGTAACAAAGATATCGATAACAGACTATCTTCAATAATGACAAGGCTACCATCCATTGGAGTAACAAAAATCTCGACAAAATACTACCTTCCATAATGACAAGGCTACCATCCATTGGAGTAACAAAAATGTGAACAACAGACTACCTTGCATAATGACAAGGCTATCATCCATTGGAGTAACAAAGATATCGACAACAGACTACCTTCCATAATGACAAGGTTACCATCCATTGGAATAACAAAAATCTCGACAACAGACTACCTTCTTCAATGACAAGGCTACAATCCATTGGAGTAACAGAAATCTCAATGACATACTACCTTCTATAATGACAAGGCTACCATCCATTGGAATAACAAAAATATCGACAATAGACTACCTTCCATAATGACAAGGCTACCATCCATTGGAGTTACAAAAATCTCGACAATGGACTACCTTCCATAATGACAAGGCTACCATCCGTTGGAGTAACAAAAATATGAACAACAGAATACCTTGCATAATGACAAGGCTATCATCCATTGGAGTAACAAAGATATCGATAACAGACTATCTTCAATAATGACAAGGCTACCATCCATTGGAGTAACAAAAATCTCGACAAAATACTACCTTCCATAATGACAAGGCTACCATCCATTGGAGTAACAAAAATGTGAACAACAAACTAGCTTGCATAATGACAAGGCTATAATCCATTGGAGTTACAGAAATCTCAATGATAGACTACCTTCCATAATGACAAGGCTACCATCCATTGGAGTAACAAAAATCTCGACAACAAACTACCTTCCATAATGATAAGGCTATCATCCATTGGAGTAACAAAGATATGGATAACATACTATCTTCGATAATGACAATGCTACCATCCATTGGAGTAACAAAAATCTCGAAAAAAATACTACCTTCCATAATGACAAGGCTACCATCCATTGGAGTAACAAAAATGTGAACAACAGACTACCTTGCATAATGACAAGGCTATCATCCATTGGAGTAACAAAGATATCGACAACAGACTACCTTCCATAATGACAAGGTTACCATCCATTGGAATAACAAATATCTCGACAACAGACTACCTTCTTCAATGACAAGGCTACAATCCATTGGAGTAACAGAAATCTCAATGACATACTACCTTCTATAATGACAAGGCTACCATCCATTGGAATAACAAAAATATCGACAATAGACTACCTTCAATAATGACAAGGCTACCATCCATTGGAGTAACAAAAATCTCGACAAAATACTACCTTCCATAATGACAAGGCTACCATCCATTGGAGTAACAAAAATGTGAACAACAAACTAGCTTGCATAATGACAAGGCTATAATCCATTGGAGTTACAGAAATCTCAATGATAGACTACCTTCCATAATGACAAGGCTACCATCCATTGGAGTAACAAAAATCTCGACAACAAACTACCTTCCATAATGATAAGGCTATCATCCATTGGAGTAACAAAGATATGGATAACATACTATCTTCGATAATGACAATGCTACCATCCATTGGAGTAACAAAAATCTCGAAAAAAATACTACCTTCCATAATGACAAGGCTACCATCCATTGGAGTAACAAAAATGTGAACAACAGACTACCTTGCATAATGACAAGGCTATCATCCATTGGAGTAACAAAGATATCGACAACAGACTACCTTCCATAATGACAAGGTTACCATCCATTGGAATAACAAAAATCTCGACAACAGACTACCTTCTTCAATGACAAGGCTACAATCCATTGGAGTAACAGAAATCTCAATGACATACTACCTTCTATAATGACAAGGCTACCATCCATTGGAATAACAAAAATATCGACAATAGACTACCTTCCATAATGACAAGGCTACCATCCATTGGAGTTACAAAAATCTCGACAATGGACTACCTTCCATAATGACAAGGCTACCATCCGTTGGAGTAACAAAAATATGAACAACAGAATACCTTGCATAATGACAAGGCTATCATCCATTGGAGTAACAAAGATATCGATAACAGACTATCTTCAATAATGACAAGGCTACCATCCATTGGAGTAACAAAAATCTCGACAAAATACTACCTTCCATAATGACAAGGCTACCATCCATTGGAGTAACAAAAATGTGAACAACAAACTAGCTTGCATAATGACAAGGCTATCATCCATTGGAGTAACAAAGATATCGATAACAGACTACCTTCAATAAGGACAAGGCTAACATCCATTGGAGTAACAAATATCTCGACAAAAGACTCCCTTCCATAATGACAAGGTTACCATCCATTGGAATGACAAAAATCTCGACAACAAACTACCTTCCATAATGACAAGGCTAGTATCCAATTGAATAAAAAATTCTCGACAACAGACTACCTTCGATAATGACAAGGATACCATCCATTAGAGTTACAAAAATCTGAACAAGGGACTACCTTCTACAATGACAAGGCTACAATCCAATGGAGTAACAAAAATATCGTCAACAGACTACCTTCCATAATGACAAGGCTACCATCCATTGGAGTAACAAAAATCTCGACAACAGACTACCTTCTATAATGACAAGGCTATCATCCATTGAAGTAACAAAGATATCGATAACAGACTACCTTCAATAATTACAAGGCTACCATCCATTGGAGTAACAAAAATCTTGACAAAATACTACGTTCCATAATGACTAGGTTACCATCCATTGGAATAACAAAAATCTCGATAACAGACTACCTTCCATAATGATAAGGCTACCATCCATTGGAGTAACAAAAATCTTGACAACAAACTACCTTCCATAATGACAAGGCTATCATCCATTGGAGTAACAAAGATATCGATACAGACTATCTTCAATAATGACAAGGCTACCATCCATTGGAGTAACAAAAATCTCGACAAAATACTACCTTCCATAATGACAAGGCTACCATCCATTGGAGTAACAAAAATGTGAACAACAGACTACCTTGCATAATGATAAGGCTATCATCCATTGGAGTAACAAAGATATCGATAACAGACTACCTTCAATAAGGACAAGGCTAACATCCATTGGAGTAACAAATATCTCGACAAAAGACTCCCTTCCATAATGACAAGGTTACCATCCATTGGAATGACAAAAATCTCGACAACAAACTACCTTCCATAATGATAAGGCTAGTATCCAATGGAATAAAAAATTCTCGACAACAGACTACCTTCGATAATGACAAGGATACCATCCATTGGAGTTACAAAAATCTGAACAAGGGACTACCTTCTACAATGACAAGGCTACAATCCAATGGAAAAACAGAAATCTCAACGACAGACTACCTTCCATAATGACAAGGCTACCATCCATTGGAATAACAAAAATCTCGACAATAGACTACCTTCCATAATGACAAGGCTACCATCCATTGGAGTAACTAAAATCTCGATCAAAAACTACCTTCCATAATGATAAGGCTACCATCCATTGGAGTAACAAAAATCTCAAAAAAATACTACCTTCCATAATGACAAGGCTACCATCCATTGGAGTAACAAAAATTTGAACAACTGACTACCTTGCATAATGACAAGGCTATCATCCATTGGAGTAACAAAGATAACGACAATATGCTACCTTCAATAATGACAAGGCTACCATCCATTGGAGTAAGAAAAATCTGAACAACAGACTACCTTCCATAATGACAAGGTTACCATCCATTGGAATAACAAAAATCTCGACAACACGCTATCTTCCATAATGACGACGCTACCATCCAATGGAATAAAAAAATTCTCAACAACAGACTACATTCCATAATGACAAGGATACCATCCATTGGAGTAAAAAAAACCGGAACAACAGACTACCTTCCATAATGACAAGGCTACAATCCATTAGAGTAACAGAAATCTCAACGATAGACTACCTTCCATAATTACAAGGCTACAATCCATTGGGGTAAAAAAAATATCGTCAACAGACTACCTTCCATAATGACAAGGCTACCATCCATTGGAGTAACAAAAATCTCGACAATAGACTACCTTCCATAATGACAAGGCTATCATCCATTGAAGTAACAAAGATATCGATAACAGAATACCTTCAATAATTACAAGGCTACCATCCATTGGAGTAACAAAAATCTTGACAAAATACTACCTTCCATAATGACAAGGTTACCATCCATTGGAATAACAAAAATCTCGATAACAGACTACCTTCCATAATGACAAGGTTACCATCCATTGGAATAACAAAAATCTCGAAAGCGGACTACCTTCCATAATGACAATGCTACCATCCATTGGAATAACAAAAATTTCAACAGCAGACTACCTTCCATTATGACAAGGCTAACATCCATTGGAGTAAGAAAAATCTGAATAACAGACTACCTTACATAATGACAAGGCTATAATCCATTGGAGTAACAGAAATCTCAACGATAGACTACCTTCCATAATGACAAGGCTACCATCCATTGGAGTAACAAAAATCTCGACAACAAACTACCTTCCATAATGACAAGGCTATCATCCATTGGAGTAACAAAGATATGGATAACATACTATCTTCGATAATGACAATGCTACCATCCATTGGAGTAACAAAAATCTTGAAAAAATACTACCTTCCATAATGACAAGGCTACCATCCATTGGAGTAACAAAAATCTCGACCACAGACTACCTTCTTCAATGACAAGGCTACAATCCATTGGAGTAACAGAAATCTCAATGACATACTACCTTCTATAATGACAAGGCTACCATCCATTGGAATAACAAAAATATCGACAATAGACTACCTTCCATAATGACAAGGCTACCATCCATTGGAGTTACAAAAATCTCGACAATGGACTACCTTCCATAATGACAAGGCTACCATCCGTTGGAGTAACAAAAATATGAACAACAGAATACCTTGCATAATGACAAGGCTATCATCCATTGGAATAAAAATGACATCGACAATAGACTACCTTCAATAATAAAAAGGCTACCATCCATTGGAGTATGAAAAATCTCGACAAAAGACTACCTTCCATAATGACAAGGTTACCATCCATTGGAATAACAAAAATCTCGACAACGGACTACCTTCCATAATGACAAGGCTACCATCCATTGGAATAACAAAAATCTCATCAACAAACTACCTTCCATAATGACAAGGCTATCATCCATTCAGGTAACAAAGATATCGATAACAAACTATCTTCAATAATGACAAGGCTACCATCCATTGGAGTAACAAAAATCTCGACAAAATACTACCTTCCATAATGACAAGGCTACCATCCATTGGAGTAACAAAAATGTGAACAACAGACTACCTTGCATAATGACAAGGCTATCATCCATTGGAGTAACAAAGATATCGATAACAGACTACCTTCAATAAGGACAAGGCTAACATCCATTGGAGTAACAAATATCTTGACAAAAGAGTCCCTTCCATAATGACAAGGTTACCATCCATTGGAGTGACAAAAATCTTGACAACAAACTACCTTCCATAATGACAAGGCTAGTATCCAATGGAATAAAAAATTCTCGACAACAGACTACCTTCGATAATGACAAGGCTACCATCCATTGGAGTAACAAAAATCTTGACAAAATACTACCTTCCATAATGACAAGGTTACCATCCATTGGAATAACAAAAATCTCGATAACAGTCTACCTTCCATAATGACAAGGTTACCATCCATTGGAATAACAAAAATCTCGATAACAGTCTACCTTCCATAATGACAAGGTTACCATCCATTGGAATAACAAAAATTTCGAAAGCGGACTACCTTCCATAATGACAATGCTACCATCCATTGGAATAACAAAAATTTCAACAGCAGACTACCTTCCATTATGACAAGGCTAACATTCATTGGAATAAGAAAAATCTGACCAACAGACTACCTTACATAATGACAAGGCTATAATCCATTGGAGTAACAGAAATCTCAACGATAGACTACCTTCCTTAATGACAAGGCTACCATCCATTGGAGTAACAAAAATCTCGACAAGAAACTACCTTCCATAATGATAAGGCTATCATCCATTGGAGTAACAACGATATGGATAACATACTACCTTCGATAATGACAAGGATACCATCCATTGGAGTTACAAAAATCTGAACAAGGGACTACCTTCTACAATGACAAGGCTACAATCCAATGGAGTAACAGAAATCTCAACGACAGACTACCTTCCATAATGACAAGGCTACCATCCATTGGAATAACAAAAATCTCGACAATAGACTACCTTCCATAATGACAAGGCTACCATCCATTGGAGTAACTAAAATCTCGATAAAAAACTACCTTCCATAATGATAAGGCTACCATCCATTGGAGTAACAAAAATCTCGAAAAAATACTACCTTCCATAATGACAAGGCTACCATCCATTGGAGTAACAAAAATTTGAACAACAGACTACCTTGCATAATGAAAAGGCTATCATCCATTGGAGTAACAAAGATAACGACAATATGCTACCTTCAATAATGACAAGGCTACCATCCATTGGAGTAAGAAAAATCTGAACAACAGACTACCTTCCAAAATGACAAGGTTACCATCCATTGGAATAACAAATATCTCGACAACACGCTATCTTTCATAATGACGACGCTACCATCCAATGGAATAAAAAAATTCTCAACAACAGACTACATTCCATAATGACAAGGATACCATCCATTGGAGTAAAAAAAACCGGAACAACAGACTACCTTCCATAATGACAAGGCTACAATCCATTAGAGTAACAGAAATCTCAACGATAGACTACCTTCCATAATTACAAGGCTACAATCCATTGGGGTAAAAAAAATATCGTCAACAGACTACCTTCCATAATGACAAGGCTACCATCCATTGGAGTAACAAAAATATCGACAATAGACTACCTTCCATAATGACAAGGCTATCATCCATTGAAGTAACAAAGATATCGATAACAGAATACCTTCAATAATTACAAGGCTACCATCCATTGGAGTAACAAAAATCTTGACAAAATACTACCTTCCATAATGACAAGGTTACCATCCATTGGAATAACAAAAATCTCGATAACAGACTACCTTCCATAATGACAAGGTTACCATCCATTGGAATAACAAAAATCTTGAAAGCGGACTACCTTCCATAATGACAATGCTACCATCCATTGGAATAACAAAAATTTCAACAGCAGACTACCTTCCATTATGACAAGGCTAACATCCATTGGAGTAAGAAAAATCTGAATAACAGACTACCTTACATAATGACAAGGCTATAATCCATTGGAGTAACAGAAATCTCAACGATAGACTACCTTCCATAATGACAAGGCTACCATCCATTGGAGTAACAAAAATCTCGACAACAAACTACCTTCCATAATGACAAGGCTATCATCCATTGGAGTAACAAAGATATGGATAACATACTATCTTCGATAATGACAATGCTACCATCCATTGGAGTAACAAAAATCTCGAAAAAATACTACCTTCCATAATGACAAGGCTACCATCCATTGGAGTAACAAAAATCTCGACAACAGACTACCTTCTTCAATGACAAGGCTACAATCCATTGGAGTAACAGAAATCTCAATGACATACTACCTTCTATAATGACAAGGCTACCATCCATTGGAATAACAAAAATATCGACAATAGACTACCTTCCATAATGACAAGGCTACCATCCATTGGAGTTACAAAAATCTCGACAATGGACTACCTTCCATAATGACAAGGCTACCATCCGTTGGAGTAACAAAAATATGAACAACAGAATACCTTGCATAATGACAAGGCTATCATCCATTGGAATAAAAATGACATCGACAATTGACTACCTTCAATAATGAAAAGGCTACCATCCATTGGAGTATGAAAAATCTCGACAAAAGACTACCTTCCATAATGACAAGGTTACCATCCATTGGAATAACAAAAATCTCGACAACGGACTACCTTCCATAATGACAAGGCTACCATCCATTGGAATAACAAAAATCTCATCAACAAACTACCTTCCATAATGACAAGGCTATCATCCATTGGAGTAACAAAGATATCGATAACAGACTATCTTCAATAATGACAAGGCTACCATCCATTGGAGTAACAAAAATCTCGACAAAATACTACCTTCCATAATGACAAGGCTACCATCCATTGGAGTAACAAAAATGTGAACAACAGACTACCTTGCATAATGACAAGGCTATCATCCATTGGAGTAACAAAGATATCGATAACAGACTACCTTCAATAAGGACAAGGCTAACATCCATTGGAGTAACAAATATCTCGACAAAAGAGTCCCTTCCATAATGACAAGGTTACCATCCATTGGAGTGACAAAAATCTCGACAACAAACTACCTTCCATAATGACAAGGCTAGTATCCAATGGAATAAAAAATTCTCGACAACAGACTACCTTCGATAATGACAAGGCTACCATCCATTGGAGTAACAAAAATCTTGACAAAATACTACCTTCCATAATGACAAGGTTACCATCCATTGGAATAACAAAAATCTTGATAACAGTCTACCTTCCATAATGACAAGGTTACCATCCATTGGAATAACAAAAATCTCGATAACAGACTACCTTCCATAATGACAATGCTACCATCCATTGGAATAACAAAAATTTCTACAACAGACTACCTTCCATTATGACAAGGCTAACATCCATTGGAGTAAGAAAAATCTGAATAACAGACTACCTTACATAATGACAAGGCTATAATCCATTGGAGTAACAGAAATCTCAACGATAGACTACCTTCCATAATGACAAGGCTACCATCCATTGGAGTAACAAAAATCTCGACAATAGACTACCTTCCATAATGACAAGGCTATCATCCATTGAAGTAACAAAGATATCGATAACAGAATACCTTCAATAATTACAAGGCTACCATCCATTGGAGTAACAAAAATCTTGACAAAATACTACCTTCCATAATGACAAGGTTACCATCCATTGGAATAACAAAAATCTCGATAACAGACTACCTTCCATAATGACAAGGTTACCATCCATTGGAATAACAAAAATCTTGAAAGCGGACTACCTTCCATAATGACAATGCTACCATCCATTGGAATAACAAAAATTTCAACAGCAGACTACCTTCCATTATGACAAGGCTAACATCCATTGGAGTAAGAAAAATCTGAATAACAGACTACCTTACATAATGACAAGGCTATAATCCATTGGAGTAACAGAAATCTCAACGATAGACTACCTTCCATAATGACAAGGCTACCATCCATTGGAGTAACAAAAATCTCGACAACAAACTACCTTCCATAATGACAAGGCTATCATCCATTGGAGTAACAAAGATATGGATAACATACTATCTTCGATAATGACAATGCTACCATCCATTGGAGTAACAAAAATCTCGAAAAAATACTACCTTCCATAATGACAAGGCTACCATCCATTGGAGTAACAAAAATCTCGACAACAGACTACCTTCTTCAATGACAAGGCTACAATCCATTGGAGTAACAGAAATCTCAATGACATACTACCTTCTATAATGACAAGGCTACCATCCATTGGAATAACAAAAATATCGACAATAGACTACCTTCCATAATGACAAGGCTACCATCCATTGGAGTTACAAAAATCTCGACAATGGACTACCTTCCATAATGACAAGGCTACCATCCGTTGGAGTAACAAAAATATGAACAACAGAATACCTTGCATAATGACAAGGCTATCATCCATTGGAATAAAAATGACATCGACAATTGACTACCTTCAATAATGAAAAGGCTACCATCCATTGGAGTATGAAAAATCTCGACAAAAGACTACCTTCCATAATGACAAGGTTACCATCCATTGGAATAACAAAAATCTCGACAACGGACTACCTTCCATAATGACAAGGCTACCATCCATTGGAATAACAAAAATCTCATCAACAAACTACCTTCCATAATGACAAGGCTATCATCCATTGGAGTAACAAAGATATCGATAACAGACTATCTTCAATAATGACAAGGCTACCATCCATTGGAGTAACAAAAATCTCGACAAAATACTACCTTCCATAATGACAAGGCTACCATCCATTGGAGTAACAAAAATGTGAACAACAGACTACCTTGCATAATGACAAGGCTATCATCCATTGGAGTAACAAAGATATCGATAACAGACTACCTTCAATAAGGACAAGGCTAACATCCATTGGAGTAACAAATATCTCGACAAAAGAGTCCCTTCCATAATGACAAGGTTACCATCCATTGGAGTGACAAAAATCTCGACAACAAACTACCTTCCATAATGACAAGGCTAGTATCCAATGGAATAAAAAATTCTCGACAACAGACTACCTTCGATAATGACAAGGCTACCATCCATTGGAGTAACAAAAATCTTGACAAAATACTACCTTCCATAATGACAAGGTTACCATCCATTGGAATAACAAAAATCTTGATAACAGTCTACCTTCCATAATGACAAGGTTACCATCCATTGGAATAACAAAAATCTCGATAACAGACTACCTTCCATAATGACAATGCTACCATCCATTGGAATAACAAAAATTTCTACAACAGACTACCTTCCATTATGACAAGGCTAACATCCATTGGAGTAAGAAAAATCTGAATAACAGACTACCTTACATAATGACAAGGCTATAATCCATTGGAGTAACAGAAATCTCAACGATAGACTACCTTCCATAATGACAAGGCTACCATCCATTGGAGTAACAAAAATCTCGACAACAAACTACCTTCCATTATGACAAGGCTATCATCCATTGGAGTAACAAAGATATGGATAACATACTATCTTCGATAATGACAATGCTACCATCCATTGGAGTAACAAAAATCTCGAAAAAATACTACCTTCCATAATGACAAGGCTACCATCCATTGGAGTAACAAAAATCTCGACAACAGACTACCTTCTTCAATGACAAGGCTACAATCCATTGGAGTAACAGAAATCTCAATGACATACTACCTTCTATAATGACAAGGCTACCATCCATTGGAGTTACAAAAATCTCGACAATAGACTACCTTCCATAATGACAAGGCTACCATCCGTTGGAGTAACAAAAATATGAACAACAGAATACCTTGCATAATGACAAGGCTATCATCCATTGGAATAAATTTGACATCGACAATTGACTACCTTCAATAATGAAAAGGCTACCATCCATTGGAGTATGAAAAATCTCGACAAAAGACTACCTTCCATAATGACAAGGTTACCATCCATTGGAATAACAAAAATCTCGACAACGGACTACCTTCCATAATGACAAGGCTACCATCCATTGGAATAACAAAAATCTCATCAACAAACTACCTTCCATAATGACAAGGCTATCATCCATTGGAGTAACAAAGATATCGATAACAGACTATCTTCAATAATGACAAGGCTACCATCCATTGGAGTAACAAAAATCTCGACAAAATACTACCTTCCATAATGACAAGGCTACCATCCATTGGAGTAACAAAAATGTGAACAACAGACTACCTTGCATAATGACAAGGCTATCATCCATTGGAGTAACAAAGATATTGATAACAGACTACCTTCAATAAGGACAAGGCTAACATCCATTGGAGTAACAAATATATCGACAAAAGAGTCCCTTCCATAATGACAAGGTTACCATCCATTGGAGTGACAAAAATCTCGACAACAAACTACCTTCCATAATGACAAGGCTAGTATCCAATGGAATAAAAAATTCTCGACAACAGACTACCTTCGATAATGACAAGGCTACCATCCATTGGAGTAACAAAAATCTTGACAAAATACTACCTTCCATAATGACAAGGTTACCATCCATTGGAATAACAAAAATCTCGATAACAGTCTACCTTCCATAATGACAAGGTTACCATCCATTGGAATAACAAAAATGTCGATAACAGTCTACCTTCCATAATGACAAGGTTACCATCCATTGGAATAACAAAAATTTCGAAAGCGGACTACCTTCCATAATGACAATGCTACCATCCATTGGAATAACAAAAATTTCAACAGCAGACTACCTTCCATTATGACAAGGCTAACATTCATTGGAATAAGAAAAATCTGAACAACAGACTACCTTACATAATGACAAGGCTATAATCCATTGGAGTAACAGAAATCTCAACGATAGACTACCTTCCTTAATGACAAGGCTACCATCCATTGGAGTAACAAAAATCTCGACAAGAAACTACCTTCCATAAGGATAAGGCTATTATCCATTGGAGTAACAACGATATGGATAACATACTATCTTCGATAATGACAATGCTACCATCCATTGGAGTAACAAAAATCTCGAAAAAATACTACCTTCCATAATGACAAGGCTACCATCCATTGGAATAACAAAAATCTCATCAACAAACTACCTTCCATAATGACAAGGCTATCATCCATTGGAGTAACAAAGATATCGATAACAGACTATCTTCAATAATGACAAGGCTACCATCCATTGGAGTAACAAAAATCTCGACAAAATACTACCTTCCATAATGACAAGGCTACCATCCATTGGAGTAACAAAAATGTGAACAACAGACTACCTTGCATAATGACAAGGCTATCATCCATTGGAGTAACAAAGATATTGATAACAGACTACCTTCAATAAGGACAAGGCTAACATCCATTGGAGTAACAAATATATCGACAAAAGAGTCCCTTCCATAATGACAAGGTTACCATCCATTGGAGTGACAAAAATCTCGACAACAAACTACCTTCCATAATGACAAGGCTAGTATCCAATGGAATAAAAAATTCTCGACAACAGACTACCTTCGATAATGACAAGGCTACCATCCATTGGAGTAACAAAAATCTTGACAAAATACTACCTTCCATAATGACAAGGTTACCATCCATTGGAATAACAAAAATCTCGATAACAGTCTACCTTCCATAATGACAAGGTTACCATCCATTGGAATAACAAAAATGTCGATAACAGTCTACCTTCCATAATGACAAGGTTACCATCCATTGGAATAACAAAAATTTCGAAAGCGGACTACCTTCCATAATGACAATGCTACCATCCATTGGAATAACAAAAATTTCAACAGCAGACTACCTTCCATTATGACAAGGCTAACATTCATTGGAATAAGAAAAATCTGAACAACAGACTACCTTACATAATGACAAGGCTATAATCCATTGGAGTAACAGAAATCTCAACGATAGACTACCTTCCTTAATGACAAGGCTACCATCCATTGGAGTAACAAAAATCTCGACAAGAAACTACCTTCCATAAGGATAAGGCTATTATCCATTGGAGTAACAACGATATGGATAACATACTATCTTCGATAATGACAATGCTACCATCCATTGGAGTAACAAAAATCTCGAAAAAATACTACCTTCCATAATGACAAGGCTACCATCCATTAGAGTAACAAAAATCTGAACAACAGACTACCTTGCATAATGACAAGGCTATCATCCATTGGAGTAACAAAGATAACGACAATATGCTACCTTCAATAATGACAAGGCTACAATCCATTGGAGTAAGAAAAATCTGAACAACAGACTACCTTCCATAATGACAAGGTTACCATCCATTGGAATAACAAAAATCTCGACAACACACTACATTCCATAATGACGACGTTACCATCCAATGGAATAAAAAAATTCTCAACAACAGACTACCTTCCATAATGACAAGGATACCATCCATTGGAGTAAAAAAAACCGGAACAACAGACTACCTTCCATAATGACAAGGATACCATCCATTGGAGTAAAAAAAACCGGAACAACAGACTACCTTCCATAATGACAAGGCTACAATCCATTGGAGTAACAGAAATCGCAACGATAGACTACCTTCCATAATGACAAGGTTACCATCCATTGGAATAACAAAAATCTCGATAACAGACTACCTTCCATAATGACAAGGTTACCATCCATTGGAATAACAAAAATCTCGAAAGCGGACTACCTTCCATAATGACAATGCTACCATCCATTGGAATAACAAAAATTTCAACAGCAGACTACCTTCCATTATGACAAGGCTAACATCCATTGGAGTAAGAAAAATCTGAATAACAGACTACCTTACATAATGACAAGGCTATAATCCATTGGAGTAACAGAAATCTCAACGATAGACTACCTTCCATAATGACAAGGCTACCATCCATTGGAGTAACAAAAATCTCGACAACAAACTACCTTCCATAATGACAAGGCTATCATCCATTGGAGTAACAAAGATATGGATAACATACTATCTTCGATAATGACAATGCTACCATCCATTGGAGTAACAAAAATCTCGAAAAAATACTACCTTCCATAATGACAAGGCTACCATCCATTGGAGTAACAAAAATCTGAACAACAGACTACCTTGCATAATGACAAGCCTATCATCCATTGGAGTAACAAAGATAACGACAATATGCTACCTTCAATAATGACAAGGCTACAATCCATTGGAGTAAGAAAAATCTGAACAACAGACTACCTTCCATAATGACAAGGTTACCATCCATTGGAATAACAAAAATCTCGACAACAAACTACCTTCCATAATGACGACGTTACCATCCAATGGAATAAAAAAATTCTCAACAACAGACTACCTTCCATAATGACAAGGATACCATCCATTGGAGTAAAAAAAACCGGAACAACAGACTACCTTCCATAATGACAAGGCTACAATCCATTGGAGTAACAGAATTCGCAACGATAGACTACCTTCCATAATGACAAGGTTACCATCCATTGGAATAACAAAAATCTCGATAACAGACTACCTTCCATAATGACAAGGTTACCATCCATTGGAATAACAAAAATCTCGAAAGCGGACTACCTTCCATAATGACAATGCTACCATCCATTGGAATAACAAAAATTTCAACAGCAGACTACCTTCCATTATGACAAGGCTAACATCCATTGGAGTAAGAAAAATCTGAATAACAGACTACCTTACATAATGACAAGGCTATAATCCATTGGAGTAACAGAAATCTCAACGATAGACTACCTTCCATAATGTCAAGGCTACCATCCATTGGAGTAACAAAAATCTCGACAACAAACTACCTTCCATAATGACAAGGCTATCATCCATTGGAGTAACAAAGATATGGATAACATACTATCTTCGATAATGACAATGCTACCATCCATTGGAGTAACAAAAATCTCGAAAAAATACTACCTTCCATAATGACAAGGCTACCATCCATTGGAGTAACAAAAATCTGAACAACAGACTACCTTGCATAATGACAAGCCTATCATCCATTGGAGTAACAAAGATAACGACAATATGCTACCTTCAATAATGACAAGGCTACAATCCATTGGAGTAAGAAAAATCTGAACAACAGACTACCTTCCATAATGACAAGGTTACCATCCATTGGAATAACAAAAATCTCGACAACACACTACCTTCCATAATGACAACGCTAAAATCCAATGGAATAAAAAAATTCTCAACAACAGACTACCTTCCATAATGACAAGGATACCATCCATTGGAGTAAAAAAAACCGGAACAACAGACTACCTTCCATAATGACAAGGCTACAATCCATTGGAGTAACAGAAATCTCAACGATAGACTACCTTCCATAATTACAAGGCTACAATCCATTGGGGTAACAAAAATATCGTCAACAGACTACCTTCCATAATGACAAGTCTATCCTCCATTGGAGTAACAAAGATAACGACAATAGATTACCTTCAATAATGACAAGGCTACCATCCATTGGAGTAAGAAAAATCTGAACAACAGACTACCTTCCATAATGACAAGGTTACCATCCATTGGAATAACAAAAATCTCGACAACACACTGTCTTCCATAATGACGACGTTACCATCCAATGGAATAAAAAAATTCTCAACAACAGACTACATTCCATAATGACAAGGATACCATCCATTGGAGTAAAAAAAACCGGAAGAACAGACTACCTTCCATAATGACAAGGCTAAAATCCATTGGAGTAACAGAAATCTCAACGATAGGCTACCTTCCATAATTACAAGGCTACAATCCATTGGGGTAACAAAAATATCGTCAACAGACTACCTTCCATAATGACAAGGCTACCATCCATTGGAGTAATAAAAATCTCGACAATAGACTACCTTCCATGATGACAAGGCTATCATCCATTGAAGTAACAAAGATATCGATAACAGAATACCTTCAATAATTACATAGATACCATCCATTGGAGTAACAAAAATCTTGACAAAATACTACCTTTCCATAATGACAAGGTTACCATCCATTGGAATAACAAAAATCTCGATAACAGTCTACCTTCCATAATGACAAGGTTACCATCCATTGGAATAACAAAAATCTCGAAAGCGGACTACCTTCCATAATGACAATGCTACCATCCATTGGAATAACAAAAATTTCAACAGCAGACTACCTTCCATTATGACAAGGCTAACAATCATTGGAATAAGAAAAATCTGAACAACAAACTACCTTACATAATGACAAGGCTATAATCCATTGGAGTAACAGAAATCTCAACGATAGACTACCTTCCATAATGACAAGGCTACCATCCATTGGAGTAACATAAATCTCGAAAACAAACTACCTTCCATAATGATAAGGCTATCATCCATTGGAGTAACAAAGATATGGATAACATACTATCTTCGATAATGACAATGCTACCATCCATTGGAGTAACAAAAATCTCGAAAAAATACTACCTTCCATAATGACTAGGCTACCATCCATTGGAGTAACAAAAATCTGAACAACAGACTACCTTGCATAATGACAAGGCTATCATCCATTGGAGTAACAAAGATAACGACAATATGCTACCTTCAATAATGACAAGGCTACAATCCATTGGAGTAAGAAAAATCTGAACAACTGACTACCTTCCATAATGACAAGGTTACCATCCATTGGAATAACAAAAATCTCGACAACACACTACCTTCCATAATGACGACGCTACCATCCAATGGAATAAAAAAAATCTCAACAACAGACTACCTTCCATAATGACAAGGATACCATCCATTGGAGTAAAAAAAACCGGAACAACAGACTACCTTCCATAATGACAAGGCTACAATCCATTGGAGTAACAGAAATCTCAACGATAGACTACCTTCCATAATTACAAGGCTACAATCCATTGGGGTAACAAAAATATCGTCAACAGACTACCTTCCATAATGACAAGGCTACCATCCATTGGAGTAACAAAAATCTCGACAACAGACTACCTTCCATAATGACAAGGCTATCATCCATTGAAGTAACAAAGATATCGATAACAGAATACCTTCAATAATTACAAGGCTACCATCCATTGGAGTAACAAAAATCTTGACAAAATACTACCTTCCATAATGACAAGGTTACCATCCATTGGAATAACAAAAACGTCGATAATAGACTACCTTTCATAATGACAAGGTTACCATCCATTGGAATAACAAAAATATCGAAAGTGGACTACCTTCCATAATGACAATGCTACCATCCATTGGAATAACAAAAATTTCAACAACAGGCTACCTTCCATTATGTCAAGGCTAACATCCATTGGAGTAACAAAAATCTGAACAACAGACTACCTTACATAATGACAAGGCTATAATCCATTGGAGTAACAGAAATCTCAACGACAGACTACCTTCCATAATGACAAGGCTACCATCCATTGGAGCAACAAAAATCTCGACAATAAACTACCTTCCATAATGATAAGGCTATCATCCATTGGAGTAACAAAGATATGGATAACATACTATCTTCGATAATGACAATGCTACCATCCATTGGAGTAACAAAAATCTCGAAAAAATACTACCTTCCATAATGACAAGGCTACCATCCATTGGAGTAACAAAAATCTGAACAACAGACTACCTTGCATAATGACAAGTCTATCCTCCATTGGAGTAACAAAGATAACGACAATAGACTACCTTGAATAATGACAAGGCTACCATCCATTGGAGTAAGAAAAATCTGAACAACAGACTACCTTCCATAATGACAAGGTTACCATCCATTGGAATAACAAAAATCTCGACAACACACTGTCTTCCATAATGACGACGTTACCATCCAATGGAATAAAAAAATTCTCAACAACAGACTACATTCCATAATGACAAGGATACCATCCATTGGAGTAAAAAAAACCGGAAGAACAGACTACCTTCCATAATGACAAGGCTACAATCCATTGGAGTAACAGAAATCTCAACGATAGACTACCTTCCATAATTATAAGGCTACAATCCATTGGGGTAACAAAAATATCGTCAACAGACTACCTTCCATAATGACAAGGCTACCATCCATTGGAGTAACAAAAATCTCGACAATAGACTACCTTCCATGATGACAAGGCTATCATCCATTGAAGTAACAAAGATATCGATAACAGCATACCTTCAATAATTACATAGATACCATCCATTGGAGTAACAAAAATCTTGACAAGATACTACCTTCCATAATGACAAGGTTACCATCCATTGGAATAACAAAAATCTCGATAACAGTCTACCTTCCATAATGACAAGGTTACCATCCATTGGAATAACAAAAATCTCGAAAGCGGACTACCTTCCATAATGACAATGCTACCATTCATTGGAATAACAAAAATTTCAACAGCAGACTACCTTCCATTATGACAAGGCTAACATTCATTGGAATAAGAAAAATCTGAACAACAGACTACCTTACATAATGACAAGGCTATAATCCATTGGAGTAACAGAAATCTCAACGATAGACTACCTTCCATAATGACAAGGCTACCATCCATTGGAGTAACAAAAATCTCGAAAACAAACTACCTTCCATAATGATAAGGCTATCATCCATTGGAGTAACAAAGATATGGATAACATACTATCTTCGATAATGATAATGCTACCATCCATTGGAGTAACAAAAATCTCGAAAAAATACTACCTTCCATAATGACTAGGCTACCATCCATTGGAGTAACAAAAATCTGAACAACAGACTACCTTGCATAATGACAAGGCTATCATCCATTGGAGTAACAAAGATAACGACAATATGCTACCTTCAATAATGACAAGGCTACAATCCATTGGAGTAAGAAAAATCTGAACAACAGACTACCTTCCATAATGACAAGGTTACCATCCATTGGAATAACAAAAATCTCGACAACACACTACCTTCCATAATGACGACGCTACCATCCAATGGAATAAAAAAATTCTCAACAACAGACTACCTTCTATAATGACAAGGATACCATCCATTGGAGTACAAAAAACCGGAACAACAGACTGCCATCCATAATGATAAGGCTACAATCCATTGGAGTAACAGAAATCTCAATGATAGACTACCTTCCATAATTACAAGGCTACAATCCATTGGGGTAACAAAAATATCGTCAACAGACTACCTTCCATAATGACAAGGCTACCATCCATTGGAGTAACAAAAATCTCGACAACAGACTACCTTCCATAATGACAAGGCTATTATCCATTGAAGTAACAAAGATATCGATAACAGAATACCTTCAATAATTACAAGGCTACCATCCATTGGAGTAACAAAAATCTTGACAAAATACTACCTTCCATAATGACAAGGTTACCATCCATTGGAATAACAAAAACCTCGATAATAGACTACCTTTCATAATGACAAGGTTACCATCCATTGGAATAACAAAAATATCGAAAGCGGACTACCTTCCATAATGACAATGCTACCATCCATTGGAATAACAAAAATTTCAACAACAGACTACCTTCCATTATGACAAGGCTAACATCCATTGGAGTAACAAAAATCTGAACAACAGACTACCTTACATAATGACAAGGCTATAATCCATTGGAGTAACAGAAATCTCAACGACAGACTACCTTCCATAATGACAAGGCTACCATCCATTGGAGTAACAAAAATCTCGACAACAAACTACCTTCCATAATGATAAGGCTATCATCCATTGGAGTAACAAAGATATGGATAACATACTATCTTCGATAATGACAATGCTACCATCCATTGGAGTAACAAAAATCTCGAAAAAATACTACCTTCCATAATGACAAGGCTACCATCCATTGGAGTAACAAAAATCTGAACAACAGACTACCTTGCATAATGACAAGTCTATCCTCCATTGGAGTAACAAAGATAACGACAATAGACTACCTTCAATAATGACAAGGCTACCATCCATTGGAGTAAGAAAAATCTGAACAACAGACTACCTTCCATAATGACAAGGTTACCATCCATTGGAATAACAAAAATCTCGACAACACACTGTCTTCCATAATGACGACGCTACCATCCAATGGAATAAAAAAATTCTCAACAACAGACTACATTCCATAATGACAAGGATACCATCCATTGGAGTAAAAAAAACCGGAAGAACAGACTACCTTCCATAATGACAAGGCTACAATCCATTGGAGTAACAGAAATCTCAACGATAGACTACCTACCATAATTACAAGGCTACAATCCATTGGGGTAACAAAAATATCGTCAAGAGACTACCTTCCATAATGACAAGGCTACCATCCATTGGAGTAACAAAAATATCGTCAACAGACTACCTTCCATAATGACAAGGCTATCATCCATTGAAGTAACAAAGATATCGATAACAGAATACCTTCAATGATTACAAGGCTACCATCCATTGGAGTAACAAAAATCTTGACAAAATACTACCTTCCATAATGACAAGGTTACCATCCATTGGAATAACAAAAATCTCGATAATAGACTACCTTCCATAATGACAAGGTTACCATCCATTGGAATAACAAAAATCCCGAAAGCGGACTACCTTCCATAATGACAATGCTACCATCCATTAGAATAACAAAAATTTCAACAGCAAACTACCTTCCATTATGACAAGGCTAACATCCATTGGAGTAACAAAAATCTGAACAACAGACTACCTTACATAATGACAAGGCTATAATCCATTGGAGTAACAGAAATCTCAACCACAGACTGCCTTCCATAATGACAACGCTACCATCCATTGGAGTAACAAAAATCTCGACAACAAACTACCTTCCATAATGATAAGGCTATCATCCATTGGAGTAACAAAGATATGGATAACATACTATCTTCGATAATGACAATGCTACCATCCATTGGAGTAACAAAAATCTCGAAAAAATACTACCTTCCATAATGACAAGGCTACCATCCATTGGAGTAACAAAAATCTGAACAACAGACTACCTTGCATAATGACAAGTCTATCCTCCATTGGAGTAACAAAGATAACGACAATAGACTACCTTCAATAATGACAAGGCTACCATCCATTGGAGTAAGAAAAATCTGAACAACAGACTACCTTCCATAATGACAAGGTTACCATCCATTGGAATAACAAAAATCTCGACAACACACTGTCTTCCATAATGACGACGTTACCATCCAATGGAATAAAAAAATTCTCAACAACAGACTACATTCCATAATGACAAGGATACCATCCATTGGAGTAAAAAAAACCGGAAGAACAGACTACCTTCCATAATGACAAGGCTACAATCCATTGGAGTAACAGAAATCTCAACGATAGACTACCTACCATAATTACAAGGCTACAATCCATTGGGGTAACAAAAATATCGTCAAGAGACTACCTTCAATGATGACAAGGCTACCATCCATTGGAGTAACAAAAATCTCGACAATAGACTACCTTCCATAATGACAAGGCTATCATCCATTGAAGTAACAAAGATATCGATAACAAAATACCTTCAATAATTACAAGGCTACCATCCATTGGAGTAACAAAAATCTTGACAAAATACTACCTTCCATAATGACAAGGTTACCATCCATTGGAATAATAAAAATCTCGATAACAGTCTACCTTCCATAATGACAAGGTTACCACCCATTGGAATAACAAAAATCCCGAAAGCGGACTACCTTCCATAATGACAATGCTACCATCCATTAGAATAACAAAAATTTCAACAGCAGACTACCTTCCATTATGACAAGGCTAACATTCATTGGAATAAGAAAAATCTGAACAACAGACTACCTTACATAATGACAAGGCTATAATCCATCGGAGTAACAGAAATCTCAATGACAGACTACTTTTCATAATGACAAGGCTACCATCCATTGGAGTAACAAAAATCTCGACAACAAACTACCTTCCATAATGATAAGGCTATCATCCATTGGAGTAACAAAGATATGGATAACATACTATCTTCGATAATGACAATGCTACCATCCATTGGAGTAACAAAAATCTCGAAAAAATACTACCTTCCATAATGACAAGGCTACCATCCATTGGAGTAACAAAAATCTGAACAAAAGACTACCTTGCATAATGACAAGGCTATCATCCATTGGAGTAACAAAGATAACGACAATATGCTACCTTCAATAATGACAAGGCTACAATCCATTGGAGTAAGAAAAATCTGAACAACAGACTACCTTCCATAATGACAAGGTTACCATCCATTGGAATATCAAAAATCTCGACAAAACACTACCTTCCATAATGACGACGCTACCATCCAATGGAATAAAAAAATTCTCAACGACAGACTACCTTCCATAATGACAAGGATACCATCCATTGGAGTAAAAAAAACCGGAACAACAGACTACCTTCCATAATGACAAGGCTACAATCCATTGGAGTAACAGAAATCTCAACGATAGACTACCTTCCATAATTACAAGGCTACAATCCATTGGGGTAACAAAAATATCGTCAATAGACTACCTTCCATAATGACAAAGCTACCATCCATTGGAGTAACAAAAATCTCGACAACAGACTACCTTCCATAATGACAAGGCTATCATCCATTGAAGTAACAAAGATATCGATAACAGAATACCTTCAATGATTACAAGGCTACCATCCATTGGAGTAACAAAAATCTTGACAAAATACTACCTTCCATAATGACAAGGTTACCATCCATTGGAATAACAAAAATCTCGATAATAGACTACCTTTCATAATGACAAGGTTACCATCCATTGGAATAACAAAAATATCGAAAGCGGACTACCTTCCATAATGACAATGCTACCATCCATTGAAATAACAAAAATTTCAACAACAGACTACCTTCCATTATGACAAGGCTAACATCCATTGGAGTAACAAAAATCTGAACAACAGACTACCTTACATAATGACAAGGCTATAATCCATTGGAGTAACAGAAATCTCAACCACAGACTGCCTTCCATAATGACAACGCTACCATCCATTGGAGTAACAAAAATCTCGACAACAAACTACCTTCCAAAATGATAAGGCTATCATCCATTGGAGTAACAAAGATATGGATAACATACTATCTTCGATAATGACAATGCTACCATCCATTGGAGTAACAAAAATCTCGAAAAAATACTACCTTCCATAATGACAAGGCTACCATCCATTGGAGTAACAAAAATCTGAACAAAAGACTACCTTGCATAAATACAAGGCTATCATCCATTGGAGTAACAAAGATAACGACAATATGCTACCTTCAATAATGACAAGGCTACAATCCATTGGAGTAAGAAAAATCTGAACAACAGACTACCTTCCATAATGACAAGGTTACCATCCATTGGAATAACAAAAATCTCGACAAAACACTACCTTCCATAATGACGACGCTACCATCCAATGGAATAAAAAAATTCTCAACAACAGACTCTCTTCCATAATGACAAGGATACCATCCATTGGAGTAAAAAAAACCGGAACAACAGACTACCTTCCATAATGACAAGGCTACAATCCATTGGAGTAACAGAAATCTCAACGATAGACTACCTTCCATAATTACAAGGCTACAATCCATTGGGGTAACAAAAATATCGTCAACAGACTACCTTCCATAATGACAAGGCTACCATCCATTGGAGTAACAAAAATCTCGACAACAGACTACCTTCCATAATGACAAGGCTATCATCCATTGAAGTAACAAAGATATCGATAACAGAATACCTTCAATGATTACAAGGCTACCATCCATTGGAGTAACAAAAATCTTGACAAAATACTACCTTCCATAATGACAAGGTTACCATCCATTGGAATAACAAAAATCTCGATAATAGACTACCTTTCATAATGACAAGGTTACCATCCATTGGAATAACAAAAATATCGAAAGCGGACTACCTTCCATAATGACAATGCTACCATCCATTGAAATAACAAAAATTTCAACAACAGACTACCTTCCATTATGACAAGGCTAACATCCATTGGAGTAACAAAAATCTGAACAACAGACTACCTTACATAATGACAAGGCTATAATCCATTGGAGTAACAGTAATCTCAACCACAGACTGCCTTCCATAATGACAACGCTACCATCCATTGGAGTAACAAAAATCTCGACAACAAACTACCTTCCATAATGATAAGGCTATCATCCATTGGAGTAACAAAGATATGGATAACATACTATCTTCGATAATGACAATGCTACCATCCATTGGAGTAACAAAAATCTCGAAAAAATACTACCTTCCATAATGACAAGGCTACCATCCATTGGAGTAACAAAAATCTGAACAACAGACTACCTTGCATAATGACAAGTCTATCCTCCATTGGAGTAACAAAGATAACGACAATAGACTACCTTCAATAATGAAAAGGCTACCATCCATTGGAGTAAGAAAAATCTGAACAACAGACTACTTTCCATAATGACATGGTTACCATACATTGGAATAACAAAAATCTCGACAACACACTACCTTCCATAATGACGACGCTACCATCCAATGGAATAAAAAAATTCTCAACAACAGACTACCTTCCATAATGACAAGGATACCATCCATTGGAGTAAAAAAAACCGGCACAATAGAGTACCTTCCATAATGACAAGGCTACAATCCATTGGAGTAACAAAAATCATAACGACAGACTACCTTCCATAATTACAAGGCTACAATCTATTGGGGTAACAAAAATATCGTCAACAGACTACCTTCCATAATGACAAGGCTACCATCCATTGGAGAAACAAAAATCTTGACAACAGACTACCTTCCATAATGATAAGGCTATCATCCATTGAAGTAACAAAGATATCGATAACAGAGTACCTTCACTAATTACAAGGCTACCATCCATTGGAGTAACAAAAATCATGACAAAATACTACCTTCCATAATGACAAGGTTACCATCCATTGGAATAACAAAAATCTTGATAACAGACTACCTTCCATAATGATAAGGCTACCATCCATTGGAGTAACAAAAATCTTGACAACAAACTAACTTCCATAATGACAAGGCTATCATCCATTGGAGTAACAAAGATATCAATAACAGACTATCTTCAATAATGACAAGGCTACCATCCATTGGAGTAACAAAAATCTCGACAAAATACTACCTTCCATAATGACAAGGCTACCATCCATTGGAGTAACAAAAATGTGAACAACAGACTACCTTGCATAATGACAAGGCTATCATCCATTGGAGTAACAAAGATATCGATAACAGACTACCTTCAATAATGACAAGGCTACCATCCATTGGAGTAACAAAAATCTCGACAAAAGACACCCTTCCATAATGACAAGGTTACCATCCATTGGAATGACAAAAATCTCGACAACAAACTACCTTCCATAATGACAAGGCTACTATCCAATGGAACAAAAAATTCTCGACAACAGACTACCTTCCATAATGACAAGGATACCATCCATTGGAGTTACAAAAATCTGAACAACGGACTACCTTCTACAATGACAAGGCTACGATCCAATGGAGTAACAAAATCTCAACGACATAATACTTTCCATAATGACAAGGCTACCATCCATTGGAATAACAAAAATCTTGACAATAGACTAACTTCCATAATGACAAGGCTACCATCCATTGGAGTAACTAAAATCTCGATAAAAAACTACCTTCCATAATGATAAGGCTACCATCCATTGGAGTTACAAAAATCTCGACAATAGACTACCTTCCATAATGACAAGACTACCATCCGTTGGAGTACCAAAAATCTGAACAACAGAATACCTTGCATAATGACTAGGCTACCATCCATTGGAATAACAATGATATCGACAATAGACTACCTTCAATAATGACAAGGCTACCATCCATTGGAGTAAGAAAAATCTAGACAAAAGACTACCTTCCATAATGACAAGGTTACCATCCATTGGAATAAAAAAAATCTCGACAACAGACTATCTTCCATAATGACAAGGCTACCATCCATTAGAATAACAAAAATCTCATCAAAAAACTACCTTCCATAATGACAAGGCTATCATCCATTGGAGAAACAAAGATATCGATAATAGACTACCTTCAATAATGACAAGGCTACCATCCATTGGAGTAAGAAAAATCTCGACAAAAGACTACCTTCCATAATGACAAGGTTACCATCCATTGGAATAACAAAAATCTCGAAAACAGACTACCTTCCATAATGACAAGGCTACCATCCATTGTAATAAAAAAAATATCAACAACATACTACCTTCCATAATGACAAGGCTAACATCCATTGGAGTAACAAAAATCTGTACAACAAACTACCTTACATAATGACAAGTCTTCAATCCATTGGAGTAAGAGAAATCTCAACGACAGACTACCTTCCATAATGACAAGGCTACCATCCATTGGAGTAACAAAAATCTCGACAACAAACTACCTTCCATAATGACAAGGATACCATCCATTGGAGTAACAAAAATCTCGATAACAAACTACCTTCCATAATGACAAGGCTATCATCCATTGGAGTAACAAAGATATTGATAACAGACTATCTTCAATAATGACAAGGCTACCATCCATTGGAATATCAAAAAGCTTGACAATAGACTACCTTCCATAATGACAAGGCTACCATCCATTGGAGTAACTAAAATCTCGATAAAAAACTACCTTCCATAATGATAAGGCTACCATCCATTGGAGTTACAAAAATCTCGAAAATAGACTACCTTCCATAAGGACAAGGCTACCATCCGTTGGAGTAACAATAATCTGAACAACAGAATACCTTGCATAATGACAAGGCTATCATCCATAGGAATAACAATCGTATCGACAATAGACTACCTTCAATAATGACAAGGCTACCATCCATTGGAGTAAGAAAAATCTCGAGAAAAGACTACCTTCCATAATGACAAGGTTACCATCCATTGGAATAACAAAAATCTCGACAACGAACTACCTTCCATAATGACAAGACTATCATCCATTGGAATAACAAAAATTTCAACAACAGACTACCTTCCATTATAACAAGGCTATCATCCATTGGAGTAATAGAAATCTCAACGACAGACTACCTTCCATAATGACAAGGCTACCATCCATTGGTGTAACAAATATCTCGACAACAGACTACCTTCCATAATTAGAAGGCTTCCATCCATTGGGGTAATAAAAATCTCGATAACAGACTACCTTCCATAATGACAAGGCTACCATTCATTGGTGTAACAAAAATATCGACAACAAACTATCTTCCATAATGACAAGGCTATCATCCATTGGAGTAACAAAGATATCGATAACATACTATCTTCAATAATGACAATGCTACCATCCATTGGAGTAACAACAATCTCGAAAAAATACTACCTTCAATAATGACAAGGCTACCATCCATTGGAGTAACAAAAATCTGAACAACAGACTACCTTGCATAATGACAAGGCTATCATCCATTGGAGTAACATAGATAACGACAATAGACATCCTTCAATAATGACAAGGCTACCATCCATTGGAGTAAGAAAAATCTGAAAAACAGACTAACTTCCATAATGACAAGTTTACCATCCATTGGAATAACAAAAATCTCGACAACACACTACCTTCTATAATGACGACGCTACCCTCTAATGGAATAAAAAAATTCTCGATAACAGACTACCTTCCATAATGATAAGGCTACCATCCATTGGAGTAAAAAAAATCGGAACAACAGACTAACTTCCATAATGACAAGGCTACAATCCATTAGAGTAACAGAAACATCAACGACAAACTACCTTCCATAATTTCAAGGCTACAATCAATTTGGGTAACATATATATCGTCAATAGACTACCTTACATAATGATAAGGCTACCATCCATTGGAGTAACAAAAATCTCGACAATAGACTACCTTCCATAATGACAAGGCTATCATCCATTAAAGTAACAAAGATATCGATAAGAGACTACCTTCAATAATTACAAGGCTACCATCCATTGGAGTAACAAAAATATTGACAAAATACTACCTTCCATAATGACAAGGTTACCATCCATTGGAATAACAAAAATCTCGACAATAGACTACCTTCCATAATGACAAGGCTACCATCCAATGGAATAACAAAAATCTCAACAACAGACTACCTTCCATAATGACAAGGCTACAATCCATTAGAGTAACAGAAATATCAACGACAAACTACCTTCCATAATTACAAGGCTACAATCCATTTGGGTAACAAAAATATCGTCAATAGACTACCTTACATAATGATAAGGCTACCATCCATTGGAGTAACAAAAATCTCGACAACAGACTACCTTCCATAATGACAAGGCTATCATCCATTGAAGTAACAAAGATATCGATAACAGACTACCTTCAATAATTACAAGGCTACCATCCATTAGAGTAACAAAAATCTTGACAAAATACTACCTTCCATAATGACAAGGTTACCATCCATCGGAATAACAAAAATCTCGACAATAGACTACCTTCCATAATGACAAGGCTACCATCCAATGGAATAACAAAAATCTCAACAACAAACTACCTTCTATAATGACAAGGCTAACATCCATTGGAGTAACAAAAATCTGAACAACAGACTACCTTACGTAATGACAAGGCTACAATCCATTGGAGTAACAGAAATCTCAATGACAGACTACCTTCCATAATGACAAGGCTACCATCCATTGGAGTAAAAAAATCTCGACAACAGACAACCTTCCATATTTACAAGGCTACCATCTATTGGGGTAACAAAAATCTCGATATCAAACTACCTTCCATAATGACAAGGCTACCATCCATTGGAGTAACAAAAGTCTCGACAACAAACTACCTTCCATAATGACAAGGCTATCATCCATTGGAGTAACAAAGATATCGATAACATACTATCTTCAATAATGACAATGCTACCATCCATTAGAGTAACAAAAATCTCGAAAAAATACTACCTTCAATAATGACAAGGCTACCATCCATTGGAGTAACAAAAATCTGAACAACAGACAACCTTGCATAATGACAAGTCTATCATCCATTGGAGTAACAAAGATAACGATAATAGACTTCCTTCAATAATGACAAGGCTACCATCCATTGGAGGTAGAAAAATCTGAACAACAGACTACCTTCCATAATGACAAGGTTACCATCCATTGGAATAACAAAAATCTCGACAACACACTACCTTCTATAATGACGACGCTACCATCTAATGGAATAAAAAAATTCTCGACAATAGACTACCTTCCATAATGACAAGGCTACCATCCATTGGAGTAAAAAAAATCAGAACAACAGACTACCTTCCATAATGACAAGGCTACAATCCATTAGAGTAACAAAAATATCAACGACAAACTACCTTCCATAATTACAAGGCTACAATCCATTTGGGTAACAAAAATATCGTCAATAGACTACCTTCCATAATGATAAGGCTACCATCCATTGGAGTAACAAAAATCTCGACAACAGACTACCTTCCATAATGACAAGGCTATCATCCATTGAAGTAACAAAGATATCGATAACAGACTACCTTCCATAATTACAAGGCTACCATCCATTGGAGTAACAAAAATCTTGACAAAATACTACCTTCCATAATGACAAGGTTACCATCAATTGGAATAACAAAAATCTCGACAATAGACTACCTTCCATAATGACAAGGCTACCATCCAATGGAATAACAAAAATCTCAACAATAGACTACCTTCCATAATGACAAGGCTAACATCCATTGGAGTAACAAAAATCTGAACAACAGACTACCTTACATAATGACAAGGCTACAATCCATTGGAGTAACAGAAATCTCGACAACAGACTACCTTCCATATTTACAAGGCTACCATCCATTGGGGTAACATAAATCTCGATAACAGACTACCTTCCATAATGACAAGGCTATCATCCATTGGAGTAACAGAGATATTGATAACAAACTTTCTTCAATAATGACAAGGCTATCATCCATTGGATTAAAAAAAATCTGAACAACAGACTACCTTGCATAATGATAAGGCTACCATCCATTGGAGTGACAAATATATCGACAACAGACTACCTTCAATAATGACAAGGCTACAATCCATTGGAGTAACAAAAATCTCGACAAAAGACTAACTTCCATAATGACAAGGCTACCATCCAATGGAATAAAAAATTGTCGACAACAGACTACTTTCCATAATGACAAGGCTATCATCCATTGGAATAACAAAAATCTGAACAACAGACTACCTTTCATAATGATAAGGCTACAATTAATTGGAGTAACAGAAATCTCAACGATAGACTACCTTCCATAATGACAAGGTTACCATCCATTGGAATAACAAAAATCTCGACAATAGACTACCTTCCATAATGACAAGGCTACCATCCATTAGAGTAACAAAAATCTCGATAAAAAACTACCTTCCATAATGATAAGGCTACCATCTGTTGGAGTAACTAAAATCAGAACAACAGACTACCTTGCATAATGACAAGGCTATCATCGATTGGAGTGACAAAGATATCGACAATAGACTACCTTCAATAATGACAAGGCTACCATCCATTGGAGTAAGAAAAATCTCGACAAAAGACTACCTTCCATAATGACAAGGTTACCATCCATTGGAATAACAAAAATCTCGACAACACACTACCTTCCATAAAGACAAGGCTACCATTCAATGGAATAAAAAAATTCTCGACAACAGACTACCTTCCATAATGACAAGGCTACCATCCATTAGAGTAACAAAAATATGATCAATAGACTACCTTCCATAATGACAAGGCTACAATCCATTGGAGTAACAGAAATCTCGACGATAGACTAACTTCCATAATTACAAGGCTACCATCAATTGGGGTAACAAAAATCTCTACAAAAGACTACCTTCAATAATGACAAGGCTACCATCTATTAGAGTAATAAAAATCTTGACAACACACTACCTTCCATAATGACAAGGCTATCAACCATTGCAGTAACAAAGATATCGATAACAGACTACCTTCAATAATTAAAAGGCTACCATCCATTGGAGTAACAAAAATCTCAACAAAAGACTACCTTCCGTAATGACAAGGTTACAATCCATTGGAATAACAAAAATCTCGACAACAAACTACCTTCGATAATGACAAGGCTACCATCCAATGGAATAAAAAATTGTCGACAACAAACTACCTTCCATAATGACAAGGCTACCATCCATTGGAGTAACAAAAATCTGAACAACAGACTACCTTCCATAATGGTAAGGCTACAATTGATTGGAGTAACAGAAATCTCAACGATAGACTACCTTCCAAAATGACAAGGCTACCATCCATTGGAATAACAAAAATCTCGAAAATAGACTACCTTCCTTAATGACAAGGCTACCATCCATTAGAGTAACAAAAATCTCGATAAAAAACTACCTTCCATAATGATAAGGCTACCATCCATTGGAGTAACAAAAATCTCGACAATAGACTACCTTCCATAATGACAAGGCTACCATCTGTTGGAGTAACTAAAATCCGAACAATAGACTACCTTGCATAAAAACAAGGCTATCATCCATTGGAGTATCAAAGATATCGACAATAGACTACCTTCAATAATGACAAGGCTACCATCCATTGGAGTAACAAAAATCATGACAAAATACTACCTTCCATAATGACAAGGTTACCATCCATTAGAATAACAAAAATCTCGACAATAGTCTACCTTCCATAATGACAAGGCAACCATCTAATGGAATAACAAAAATCTCAACAACAGTCTACATTCCATAATGACATGGCTAACATCCATTGGAGTAACAAAAATCTGACCAACAGACTACCTTACTTAATGACAAGGCTACAATCCATTGGAGTAACAAAAATCTCAATGACAGACTACCTTCCATAATGACAAGGCTACCATCCATTGGAGTAAAAAAAATCCCGACAACAGACTACCTTCCATATTTACAAGGCTACCATCCATTGGGGTAACAAAAATCTTGATAACAGACTACCTTCCATAATGACAAGGCTATCATCCATTTGAGTAACAAAGATATTGATAACAGACTATCTTCAATAATGACAAGGCTATCATCCATTGGAGTAACAAAAATCTAAACAACAAACTACCTTGCATAATGACAAGGCTACCATCCATTGGAGTAACAAATTATCGACAACAAACTACCTTCAATAATGACAAGGCTACCATCCATTGGAGTAACAAAAATATCAATAAAAGACTACCTTCCATAATGACAAGGCTACCATCCAATGGAATAAAAAATTGTCGACAACAGACTACCTTCCATAATGACAAGGCTACCATCCATTGGAATAACAAAAATCTGAACAACAGACTACCTTCCATAATGATAAGGCTACAATTGATTGGAGTAAGAGAAATCTCAACGACAGACTACCTTCCATAATGACAAGGCTACCATCCATTGGAATAAAAAAAATCTCGACAATAGACTACCTTCCATAATGACAAGGCTACCATCCGTTAGAGTAACAAAAATCTCGATAAAAAACTACCTTCCATAATGATAAGGCTACCATCCGTTGGAGTAACTAAAATCAGAACAACATACTACCTTGCATAATGACAAGGCTATCATCCATTGGAGTGACAAAGATATTGACAATAGATTACCTTTAATAATGACAAGGCTACCATCCACCGGAGTAAGAAAAATCTCGTCAAAAGACTACCTTCCATAATGATAAGGTTACCATCCATGGGAATAAAAAAATTCTCGACAACAGACTACCTTTCATAATGACAAGGCTACCATCCATTTGAGTAAAAAAAAACTGGAACAACAGACTACCTTCCATAATGAAAAGGCTACAATACATTGGAGTAACAGAAATCCCGACAACAAACTACCTTCCATAATGACAAGGCTACCATCCATTGGAGTAACAAAAATCTCGACAACAGACTAGCTTCCATAATGACAAGGCTATCATCCATTGGAGTAACAAAGATATCGGTAACAGACTACCTTCAATAATTACAAGGCAACCATCTATTGGAGTAACAAAAATCTCGGCAAAATACTACCTTCCATAATAATAAGGTTACCATCCATTGGATTAACAAAAATCTCGACAATAGACTACCTTCCATAATGACAAGGCTACAATCCATTGGGGTAACAAAAATAACGACAACAGACTACCTTCTATAATGACAAGGCTACAATCCGTTGGAGTAACTCAAATCCAAACAACAGACTAGCTTCCATAATGACAAGGCTATCATCCATTGGAGTAACAAAGATATCTATAACAGACTACCTTCAATAATTACAAGGCTACCATCCATTGGAGTAACAAAAATCTCGGGAAAATACTACCTTCCATAATGACAAGGTTACCATCCATTGGATTACCAAAAATCTCGACAATAGACTACCTTCCATAATGACAAGGCTACCATCCAATGGAATAACAAAAATCTCAACAACAGACTACCTTCCATAATGACAAGGCTAACATCCGTTGGAGTAACAAAAATCTGAACAACAGACTACCTTAAATAATGACAAGGCTACAATCCATTGGAGTAACAAAAATCTCAACGACAAAATACCTTCCTTAATGACAAGGCTACCATCCATTGGAATAAAAAAAATCTCGACAACAGACTACCTTCCATATTTACAAGGCTATCATCCATTGGAGTAATAAAGATATTGATAAAATACTATTTTCAATAATGAAAAGGCTACCATCCATTTGAGTATCAAAAATATGAACAACAGACTACCTTGCATAATGACAAGGCTACCATCCATTGGAGTAACAAAGATATCGACAACAGACTACCTTTGATAATGACAAGGCTACCATCCATTTGAGTATAAAAAACCAGAACAACAGACTACCTTCCATAATGACAAGGCTACAATCCATTGGAGTAACAAAAATCTAGACGACAGACTACCTTCCATAATTACAAGGCTACAATCCATTGGGGTAACAAAAATATCGACAACAGACTACCTTTCATAATGACAAGGCTACCATCCATTAGAGTAACAAAAATCTCGACAAAAGACTAGCTTCCATACTGACAAGGCTATCATCCATTGGAGTAACAAAGATATCGATAACAAACTACCTTCAATAATTACAACGCTACCATCCATTAGAGTAACAAAAATCATGGCAAAATACTACCTTCTATAATGACAAGGTTACCATCGATTGGATTAACAAAAATCTCGACAATAGACTACCTTCCATAATGACAAGGCTACCATACAATGGAATAACAAAAATCTCAACAACAGACTACCTTCCATAATGACAAGGCTAACATCCATTGGATAACAACAATCTGAACAACAGACTACCTTACATAATGACAAGGCTATAATCCATTGGAGTAACAGAAATCTCAACAACAGACTAAATTCCATAATGACAAGGCTACCATCCATTGGAGTAAAAAAAATCTGGACAACAAACTACCTTCCATAATTACAAGGCTACCATCCATTGGGGTAACAAAAATATCGACAATAGACTACCTTCCATAATGACAAGGCTATCATCCATCGGAGTAACAAAGATATCGATAACAGACTATCTTCATTAATGACAAGGCTACCATACATTGGAGTAACAAAAATATCGACAAAATACTACCTTCCATAATGACAAGGCTACCATCCATTTGAGTAACAAAAATATCGACAATAGAATACCTTCCATAATGACAAGGCTATCATCCATAGGAGTAACAAAGATATTGACAACAAACTACCTTCAATAATGACAAGGCTACCATCCATTGGAGTAACAAAAATCTCGACAAAAGACTACCTTCCATAATGACAAGGTTACCATCCATTGGAATAACAAAAATCTCGACAACAAACTACCTTCCATAATGACAAAGCTACCATCCAATGGAATAAAAAATTATCGACAACAGACTACCTTCCATAATGACAAGGCTACCATCCATTGGAGTAACAAAAATCTGAACAACAGACTAACTTCCATAATGACAAGGATACAATTCATTGGAGTAACAGAAATCTCAACGACAAAATACCTTCCATAATAACAAGTCTACCATCCATTGGAATAACAAAAATCACGACAATAGACTACCTTCCATAATGACAAGGCTACCATCCATTAGAGTAACAAAAATCTCGATAAAAAACTACCTTCCATAATGATAAGGCTACCATCCATTAGAGTAACAAAAATCTTGATAACAGACTACCTTCCATAATGATAAGGCTACTATCCATTTGAGTAACAAAAATATCGACAATAGACTACCTTCCATAATGAAAAGGCTATAATCCATTGGAGTAACAAAGATATCGATAACAGATTATCTTCATTAATGACAAGGCTACCATACATTGGAGTAACAAAAATATCGACAAAATAATACCTTCCATTATGACAAGGCTACCATCCATCGGAGTAACAAAAATCTAAACAACAGACTACCTTGCATAATGACAAGGCTATCATCCATTGGAATAACAAAGATATCGAAACCAGGCTACCTTCAATAATGACAAGGCTACCATCCATTGGAGTAACAAAAATCTCAACAAAAGACTACCTTCCATAATGACAAGGTTACCATCCATTGGAATATCAAAAATCTTGACAACAAACTACCTTCCATACTGACAAGGCTACCATCCAATGGAATAAAAAATTGTCGACAACAGACTACCTTCCATAATGACAAGGCTATCATCCATTGGAGTAACCATAATCTGAACAACAGATTACCTTCCATAATGACAAGGCTACAATTCATTGGAGTAACAGAAATCTCAATGACAGACTACCTTCCATAATGACAAGGCTACAATCCATTGGAATAACAAAAATCTCGACAATAGACTACCTTTCATAATGACAAGGCTACCATCCATTAGAGTAACAAAAATCTCGATAAAAAACTACCTTCCATAATGATAAGGCTACCATCCATTGGAGTAACAAAAATTTCGACAATAGACTACCTTCCATAATGACAAGGCTACCATCCGTTGGAGTAACTAAAATCCAAACAACAGACTACCTTGCATAATGACAAGGCTATCATCCATTGGAGTAACAAAGATATCGACAACAGACTACCTTCCATAATGACAAGGCTACCATCCATTGGAGTAACAAAAATCTCGACAACAGACTACCTTCCATAATTACAAGGCTACCATCCATTGGGGTAACAAAATTCTGAACAACAGACTACCTTGCGTAATGACAAGGCTATCATCCATTGGAGTAACAAAGATATCGACAATAGAATACCTTCAATAATGACAAGGCTACCATCCATTGGAGTAAGAAAAATCTGAACAACAAACTACCTTCCATAATGACAAGGTTACCATCCATTGGAATAACAAAAATCTCGACAACACACTACCTTCCATAATGACAAGGCTACCATCCAATGGAATAAAAAAAATCTCGACAACAGACTACCTTCCATAATGACAAGGCTACCATCCATTGGAGTAAAAATAACCAGAACAACAGACTACCTTCAATAATGACAAGGCTACAATCCATTGGAGTAACAGAAATCTCGACGACAGACTACCTTCCATAATTACAAGGCTACAATCCATTGGAGTAACAAAGATATCAATAACAGATTACCTTCAATAATTACAAGGCTACAATCCATTGGAGTAACAAAAATCTTGACAAAATACTACCTTCCATAATGACAAGGTTACCATCCATTGGAATAACTAAAATCTCGACAATATACTACCTTCCATAATGACAAGGCTACCATCCAATGGAATAACAAAAATCTCAACAACAGACTACCTTACATAATGACAAGGCTACAATCCATTGGAGTAACAGAAATTTTAATGACAGACTACATTCCATAATGACAAGGCTAACATACATTGTAGTAAAAAAAATCTCGACAACAAACTACATTCCATAATTACAAGGCTACCATCCATTGGGGTAACAAAAATCTTGATAACAGACTACCTTCCATAATGACAAGGCTACCATCCATTTGAGTAACAAAAATATCGACAAAATAATACCTTCCATAATGACAAGGCTACCATCCATTGGAGTAATAAAAATCTGAACAACAGACTACCTTGCATTATGACAAGGCTATTATCCATTGGAGTAACAAAGATATCGACAACAGACTACCTTCAATAATGACAAGGCTACCATCCATTGGAGTAACAAAAACCTAGACAGCAGACTACCGTCCATAATGACAAAGCTACCATCCATTGTAGTAACAAAAATCTCGACAACAGACTACATTCCATAATGACAAGGCTACCATCCATTGTAGTAACAAAAATATCCACAAGAGACAACCTTCCATAATGACAAGGCTACCATCCATTGTAGTAACAAAAATCTCGACAATAGACTACCTTCCATAATGACAAGGCTATCATCCATTGGAGTAACAAAGATATCGACAACAGACTACCTTCAATAATGACAAGGCTACCATCCATTGGAGTAACAAAAATCTCGACAAAAGACTACCTTCCATAATGACAAGGTTACCATCCATTGGAATAACAAAAATCTCGACAAAAAACTACCTTCCATACTGACAAGGCTACCATCCAATGGAATAAAAAATTGTCGACAACAGACTACCTTCGATAATGACAAGGCTACCATCCATTGGAGTAACAAAAATATGAACAACAGACTACCTTCGATAATGACAAGGCTACAATTCATTGGAGTAACAGAAATCTCAACGATAGACTACCTTCCATAATGACAAGGCTACCATCCATTGGAATAACAAAAATCTCGAAAATAGACTACCTTCCATAATGACAAGGCTACCATCCATTAGAGTAACAAAAATCTCGATAAAAAACTACCTTCCATAATGATAAGGCTACCATACATTGGAGTAACAAAAATCTCGACAATAGACTACCTCCCATAATGACAAGGATACCATCAGTTGGAGTAACTAAAATCCAAACAATAGACTACCTTGCATAATGACAAGGCTATCATCCATTAGAGTAACAAAGATATCGATGACAGACTACCTTCCATAATGACAAGGCTACCATCCATTGGAGTAACAAAAATCTCAACAACAGACAACCTTAAATAATTACAAGGCTACCATCCATTGGGGTAAAAAAATTCTGAACAACAGACTACCTTGCGTAATGACAAGGCTATCATCCATTGGAGTAACAAAGATATCGACAATAGACTAACTTCAATAATGACAAGGCTACCATCCATTGGAGTAAGAAAAATATGAACAACAGACTACCTTCCATAATGACAAGGTTACCATCCATTAGAATAACAAAAATCTCGACAACACACTACCTTCCATAATGATAAGGCTACCATCCAATGGAATAAAAACATTTTCGACAACAGACTACCTTCCATAATGACAAGGCTACCATCCATTGGAGTAAAAAAAACCAGAACAACAGACTACCTTCAATAATGACAAGGCTACCATCCATTGGGGTAACAAAATTCTGAACAACAGACTACCTTGCGTAATGACAAGGCTATCATCCATTGGAGTAACAAAGATATCGACAATAGACTACCTTCAATACTGACAAGGCTACCATCTATTGGAGTAAGAAAAATCTGAACAACAGACTACCTTCCATAATGACAAGGTTACCATCCATTGGAATAACAAAAATCTCGACAACACACTACCTTCCATAATGATAAGGCTTCCATCCATTGGAATAAAAAAATTCTCGACAACAGACTACCTTCCATAATGACAACGCTACCATCCATTGGAGTAAAAAAAAACCAGAACAACAGACTACCTTCCATAATGACAAGGCTACAATCCATTGGAGTAACAGAAATCTCGACGACAGACTACCTTGCATAATTACAAGGCTACAATCCCTTGGGGTAACAAAAATATCGACAACAGACTACCTTCCATAATGACAAGGCTACCATCCATTGGAGTAACAAAAATCTCGACAACAGACTACCTTCCATAATGACAAGGCTATCATCCATTGGAGTAATAAAGATATCGATAAAAGACTACGTTCAAAAATTACAAGGCTACCATCTATTGGAGTAACTAAAATCTTGACAAAATACTACCTTCCATAATGACAAGGTTACCATCCATTGGAATAACTAAAATCTCGACAACAGACTACCTTCCATAATGACAAGGCTACCATCCATTGGAGTAACAAAAATCTAAACAACGGACTACCTTGCATAATGACAAGGCTATCATCCATTGGAGTAACAAAGATATCGACAACAGACTACCTTCAATAATGACAAGGCTACCATCCATTGGAGTAACAAAAATCTCAACAAAAGACTACCTTCCATAATGACTAGGTTACCATCCATTGGAATAACAAAAATCTTGACAACAAACTACCTTCCATACTGACAAGGCTACCATCCAATGGAATAAAAAATTGTCGACAACAGACTACCTTCCATAATGACATGGCTATCATCCATTGGAGTAACCATAATCTGAACAACAGATTACCTCCCATAATGACAAGGCTACAATTCATTGGAGTAACAGAAATCTCAACGACAGACTACCTTCCATAATGACAAGGCTACCATCCATTGGAATAACAAAAATCTCGACAATAGACTACCTTCCATAATGACAAGGCTACCATCCATTAGAGTAACAAAAATCTCGATAAAAAACTACCTTCCATAATGATAAGGCTACCATCCATTGGAGTAACAAAAATTTCGACAATAGACTACCTTCCATAATGACAAGGCTACCATCCGTTGGAGTAACTAAAATCCAAACAACAGACTACCTTGCATAATGACAAGGCTATCATCCATTGGAGTAACAAAGATATCGACAACAGACTACCTTCCATAATGACAAGGCTACCATCCATTGGAGTAACAAAAATCTCGACAATAGACTACCTTCCATAATTACAAGGCTACCATCCATTGGGGTAACAAAATTCTGAACAACAGACTACCTTGCGTAATGACAAGGGTATCATCCATTGGAGTAACAAAGATATCGACAATAGACTACCTTCAATAATGACAAGGCTACCATCCATTGGAGTAAGAAAAATCTGAACAACAAACTACCTTCCATAATGACAAGGTTACCATCCATTGGAATAACAAAAATCTCGACAACACACTACCTTCCATAATGACAAGGCTACCATCCAATGGAATAAAAAAAATCTCGACAACAGACTACCTTCCATAATGACAAGGCTACCATCCATTGGAGTAAAAATAACCAGAACAACAGACTACCTTCCATAATGACAAGGCTACAATCCATTGGAGTAACAGAAATCTCGACGACAGACTACCTTCCATAATTACAAGGCTACAATCCATTGGAGTAACAAAGATATCAATAACAGACTACCTTCAATAATTACAAGGCTACCATCCATTGGAGTAACAAAAATCTTGACAAAATACTACCTTCCATAATGACAAGGTTACCATCCTTTGAAATAACTAAAATCTCGACAATATACTACCTTCCATAATGACAAGGCTACCATCCAATGGAATAACAAAAATCTCAACAACAGACTACCTTACATAATGACAAGGCTACAATCCATTGGAGTAATAGAAATCTCAATGACAGACTACATTCCATAATGACAACGCTACCATCCATTGTAGTAAAAAAAATCTCGACAACAAACTACATTCCATAATTACAAGGCTACCATCCATTGGGGTAACAAAAATCTTGATAACAGACTACCTTCCATAATGACAAGGCTACCATCCATTTGAGTAACAAAAATATCGACAAAATAATACCTTCCATAATGACAAGGCTACCATCCATTGGAGTAATAAAAAATCTGAACAACAGACTATCTTGCATAATGACAAGGCTATCATCCATTGGAGTAACAAAGATATCGACAACAGACTACCTTCAATAATGACAAGGCTACCATCCATTGGAGTAACAAAAACCTAGACAGCAGACTACCGTCCATAATGACAAAGCTACCATCCATAATGACAAAGCTACCATCCATTGTAGTAACAAAAATCTCGACAACAGACTACATTCCATAATGACAAGGCTACCATCCATTGTAGTAACAAAAATATCCACAAGAGACAACCTTCCATAATGACAAGGCTACCATCCATTGTAGTAACAAAAATCTCGACAATAGACTACCTTCCATAATGACAAGGCTATCATCCATTGGAGTAACAAAGATATCGACAACAGACTACCTTCAATAATGACAAGGCTACCATCCATTGGAGTAACAAAAATCTCGACAAAAGACTACCTTCCATAATGACAAGGTTACCATCCATTGGAATAACAAAAATCTCGACAAAAAACTACCTTCCATACTGACAAGGCTACCATCCAATGGAATAAAAAATTGTCGACAACAGACTACCTTCGATAATGACAAGGCTACCATCCATTGGAGTAACAAAAATCTGAACAACAAACTACCTTCGATAATGACAAGGCTACAATTCATTGGAGTAACAAAATTCTCAACGATAGACTACCTTCCATAATGACAAGGCTACCATCCATTGGAATAACAAAAATCTCGAAAATAGACTACCTTCCATAATGACAAGGCTACCATCCATTAGAGTAACAAAAATCTCGATAAAAAACTACCTTCCATAATGATAAGGCTACCATACATTGGAGTAACAAAAATCTCGACAATAGACTACCTCCCATAATGACAAGGATACCATCCGTTGGAGTAACTAAAATCCAAACAATAGACTACCTTGCATAATGACAAGGCTATCATCCATTAGAGTAACAAAGATATCAACGACAGACTACCTTCCATAATGACAAGGCTACCATCCATTGGAGTAACAAAAATCTCAACAACAGACAACCTTAAATAATTACAAGGCTACCATCCATTGGGGTAACAAAATTCTGAACAACAGACTACCTTGCGTAATGACAAGGCTATCATCCATTGGAGTAACAAAGATATCGACAATAAACTAACTTCAATAATGACAAGGCTACCATCCATTGGAGTAAGAAAAATATGAACAACAGACTACCTTCCATAATGACAAGGTTACCATCCATTGGAATAACAAAAATCTCGACAACGCACTACCTTCCATAATGATAAGGCTACCATCCAATGGAATAAAAACATTTTCGACAACAGACTACCTTCCATAATGACAAGGCTACCATCCATTGGAGTAAAAAAAACCAGAACAACAGACTACCTTCAATAATGACAAGGCTACCATCCATTGGGGTAACAAAATTCTGAACAACAGACTACCTTGCTTAATGACAAGGCTATCATCCATTGGAGTAACAAAGATATCGATAATAGACTACCTTCAATAATGACAAGGCTACCATCAATTGGAGTAAGAAAAATCTGAACAACAGACTACCTTCCATAATGACAAGGTTACCATCCATTGGAATAACAAAAATCTCGACAACACACTACCTTCCATAATGATAAGGCTTCCATCCAATGGAATAAAAAAATTCTCGACAACAGACTACCTTCCATAATGACAAGGCTACCATCCATTGGAGTAAAAAAAAACCAGAACAATAGACTACCTTCCATAATGACAAGGCTACAATCCATTGGAGTAACAGAAATCTCGACGACAGACTACCTTCCATAATTACAAGGCTACAATCCATTGGAGTAACAAAGATATCAATAACAGACTACCTTCAATAATTACAAGGCTACCATCCATTGGAGTAACAAAAATCTTGACAAAATACTACCTTCCATAATGACAAGGTTACCATCCTTTGAAATAACTAAAATCTCGACAATATACTACCTTCCATAATGACAAGGCTACCATCCAATGGAATAACAAAAATCTCAACAACAGACTACCTTACATAATGACAAGGCTACAATCCATTGGAGTAATAGAAATCTCAATGACAGACTACATTCCATGATGACAAGGCTACCATCCATTGTAGTAAAAAAATTCTCGACAACAAACTACATTTCATAATTACAAGGCTACCATCCATTGGGGTAACAAAAATCTTGATAACAGACTACCTTCCATAATGACAAGGCTACCATCCATTTGAGTAACAAAAATATCGACAAAATAATACCTTCCATAATGACAAGGCTACCATCCATTGGAGTAATAAAAAATCTGAACAACAGACTACCTTGCATAATGACAAGGCTATCATCCATTGGAGTAACAAAGATATCGACAACAGACTACCTTCAATAATGACAAGGCTACCATCCATTGGAGTAACAAAAACCTAGACAGCAGACTACCGTCCATAATGACAAAGCTACCATCCATTGTAGTAACAAAAATCTCGACAACAGACTACATTCCATAATGACAAGGCTACCATCCATTGTAGTAACAAAAATATCCACAAGAGACAACCTTCCATAATGACAAGGCTACCATCCATTGTAGTAACAAAAATCTCGACAATAGACTACATTCCATAATGACAAGGCTATCATCCATTGGAGTAACAAAGATATCGACAACAGACTACCTTCAATAATGATAAGGCTACCATCCATTGGAGTAACAAAAATCTCGACAAAAGACTACCTTCCATAATGACAAGGTTACCATCCATTGGAATAACAAAAATCTCGACAAAAAACTACCTTCCATACTGACAAGGCTACCATCCAATGGAATAAAAAATTGTCGACAACAGACTACCTTCGATAATGACAAGGCTACCATCCATTGGAGTAACAAAAATCTGAACAACAGACTACCTTCGATAATGACAAGGCTACAATTCATTGGAGTAACAGAAATCTCAACGATAGACTACCTTCCATAATGACAAGGATACCATCCATTGGAATAACAAAAATCTCGAAAATAGACTACCTTCCATAATGACAAGGCTACCATCCATTAGAGTAACAAAAATCTCGATAAAAAACTACCTTCCATAATGATAAGGCTACCATACATTGGAGTAACAAAAATCTCGACAATAGACTACCTCCCATAATGACAAGGATACCATCCGTTGGAGTAACTAAAATCCAAACAATAGACTACCTTGCATAATGACAAGGCTATCATCCATTAGAGTAACAAAGATATCGACGACAGACTACCTTCCATAATGAGAAGGCTACCATCCATTGGAGTAACAAAAATCTCAACAACAGACAACCTTAAATAATTACAAGGCTACCATCCATTGGGGTAACAAAATTCTGAACAACAGACTACCTTGCGTAATGACAAGGCTATCATCCATTGGAGTAACAAAGATATCGACAATAGACTAACTTCAATAATGACAAGGCTACCATCCATTGGAGTAAGAAAAATATGAACAACAGACTACCTTCCATAATGACAAGGTTACCATCCATTGGAATAACAAAAATCTCGACAACACACTACCTTCCATAATGATAAGGCTACCATCCAATGGAATAAAAACATTTTCGACAACAGACTACCTTCCATAATGACAAGGCTACCATCCATTGGAGTAAAAAAAACCAGAACAACAGACTACCTTCAATAATGACAAGGCTACCATCCATTGGGGTAACAAAATTCTGAACAACAGACTACCTTGCTTAATGACAAGGCTATCATCCATTGGAGTAACAAAGATATCGACAATAGACTACCTTCAATAATGACAAGGCTACCATCAATTGGAGTAAGAAAAATCTGAACAACAGACTACCTTCCATAATCACAAGGTTACCATCCATTGGAATAACAAAAATCTCGACAACACACTACCTTCCATAATGATAAGGCTTCCATCCAATGGAATAAAAAAATTCTCGACAACAGACTACCTTCCATAATGACAAGGCTACCATCCATTGGAGTAAAAAAAAACCAGAACAATAGACTACCTTCCATAATGACAAGGCTACAATCCATTGGAGTAACAGAAATCTCGACGACAGACTACCTTGCATAATTACAAGGCTACAATCCCTTGGGGTAACAAAAATATCGACAACAGACTACCTTCCATAATGACAAGGCTACCATCCATTGGAGTAACAAAAATCTCGACAACAGACTACCTTCCATAATGACAAGGCTATCATCCATTGGAGTAATAAAGATATCGATAACAGACTACCTTCAAAAATTACAAGGCTACCATCTATTGGAGTAACTAAAATCTTGACAAAATACTACCTTCCATAATGACAAGGTTACCATCCATTGGAATAACTAAAATCTCGACAACAGACTACCTTCCATAATGACAAGGCTACCATCCATTGGAGTAACAAAAATCTGAACAACAGACTACCTTCCATAATGACAAGTCTACAATTCATTGGAGTAACAGAAATCTCAACGACAGACTACTTTCAATAATGACAAGGCTACCATCCATTGGAATAACAAAAATCTCGACAATAGACTACCTTCCATAATTGCAAGGCTACCATCCATTAGAGTAACAAAAATCTCGATAAAAAACTACCTTCCATAATGACAAGGCTTCCATCCATTGGAGTAACAAAAATCTCAACAACAGACTACCTTCCATAATGACAAGGCTACCATCCGTTGGAGTAACAAAATTCTGAACAACAGACTACCTTGCGTAATGACAAGGCTATCATCCATTGGAGTAACAAAGATATCAACAATAAACTACCTTCAATAATGACAAGGCTACCATCCATTGGAGTAAGAAAAATCTGAACAACAGACTGCCTTCCATAATGACAAGGTTAGCATCCATTGGAATAACAAAAATCTCGACAACACACTACCTTCCATAATGATAAGGCTTCCATCCAATGGAATAAAAAAATTCTCGACAACAGACTACCTTCCATAATGACAAGGCTACCATCCATTGGAGTAAAAAAAAACCAGAACAATAAACTACCTTCCATAATGACAAGGCTACAATCCATTGGAGTAACAGAAATCTCGACGACAAACTACCTTGCATAATTACAAGGCTACAATCCCTTGGGGTAACAAAAATATCGACAACAGACTACCTTCCATAATGACAAGGCTACCATCCATTGGAGTAACAAAAATCTCGACAACAGACTACCTTCCATAATTACAAGGCTATCATCCATTGGAGTAATAAAGATATCGATAAAAGACTACCTTCAAAAATTACAAGGCTACCATCTATTGGAGTAACTAAAATCTTGACAAAATACTACCTTCCATAATGACAAGGTTACCATCCATTGGAATAACTAAAATCTCGACAATAGACTACCTTCCATAATGACAAGGCTACCATCCATTGGAGTAACAAAAATCTGAACAACAGACTACCTTCCATAATGACAAATCTACGTTTCATTGGAGTAACAGAAATCTCAACGACAGACTACTTTCAATAATGACAAGGCTACCATCCATTGGAATAACAAAAATCTCGACAATAGACTACCTTCCATAATGACAAGGCTACCATCCATTAGAGTAACAAAAATCTCGATAAAAAACTACCTTCCATAATGACAAGGCTTCCATCCATTGGAGTAACAAAAATCTCAACAACATACTACCTTCCATAATGACAAGGCTACCATCCGTTGGAGTAACAAAATTCTGAACAACAGACTACCTTGCGTAATGACAAGGCTATCATCCATTGGAGTAACAAAGATATCGACAATAGACTACCTTCAATAATGACAAGGCTACCATCCATTGGAGTAAGAAAAATCTGAACAATAGACTACCTTCCATAATGACAAGGTTACCATCCATTGGAATAACAAAAATCTCGACAACAGACTACCTTCCATAGTGACAAGGCTACCATTCAATGGAATAAAAAAATTCTCGACAACAAACTACCTTCCATAATGACAAGGCTACCATCCATTAGAGTAATAAAAACGAGAACAATAGACTACCTTCCATAATGACAAGGCTACAATCCATTAGAGTAATAAAAATCTCGATGACAGACTACCTTCCATAATTGCAAGGCTACAATCCCTTGGGGTAACAAAAATATTGACAACAGACTACCTTCCATAATGACAAGGCTACCATCCATTGGAGTAACCAAAATCTCGACAACAGACTACCTTCCATAATGACAAGGCTATCATCCATTGGAGTAACAAAGATATCAATAACAGACTACCTTCAATAATTACAAGGATACCATCCATTGGAGTAACAAAAATCTTGACAAAATACTACCTTCCATAATGACAAGGTTATCATCCATTGGAATAACTAAAATGTCGACAATAGACTACCTTTCATAATGACAAGGCTACCATCTAATGGAATAAAAAAATCTCAACAACAGACTACCTTACATAATGACAAGGCTACCATCCATTGGGGTAACAAAAATCTCGACAACAGACTACCTTCCATATTTACAAGCCTACAATCCATTGGGGTAACAAAAATCTCTAGAACAGACTACCTTCCATAATGACAAGGCTATCATCCATTGGAGCAACAAAGATATTGATAACAAACAATCTTCAACAATGACAAGGCTACCATCCATTGGAGTAACAAAAATCTGAACAACAGACTACCTTGCATAATGACAAGGCTATCATCCATTGGAGTAACAAAGATATCAAAAACAGATTACCTTCAATAATGACAAGGCTACCATCCATTAGAGTAACAAAAATCTCGACAAAAGACTACCTTCCATAATGACAATGCTACCATCCAATGGAATAAAAAATTGTCGACAATAGACTACCTTCCATAGTGACAAGGCTACCATCCATTGGAGTAACAAAAATTTGAACAATAGACTACCTTCCATAAAGGTAAGGATACAATTCATTGGAGTAACAGAAATCTCAACGACAGACTACCTTCCATAATGACAAGGCTACCATCAATTAGAGTAACAAAAATCTCGATAAAAAACTACCTTCCATAATGATAAGGATACCATCCATTGGAGTAACAAAAATCTCGACAATAGACTACCTTCCATAATGACAAGGCTACCATCCGTTGGAGTAACTAAAATCCGAACAATAGACTACCTTGCATAATGACAAGGCTATCATCCATTGGAGTAACAAAGATATCGACAATAGACTACCTTCAATAATGACAAGGCTACCATCCATTGGAGTAAGAAAAATCTCGACAAAAGACTACCTTCCATAATGATAAGGTTACCATCCATTGGAATAACAAAAATCTCGACAATAGACTACCTTCCATAGTGACAAGGCTACCATTCAATGGAATAAAAAAATTCTTGACTATAGACTACCTTCCATAATGACAAAGCTACCATCCATTGGAGTAATAAAAATATGAACAACAGACTACCTTCCATAATGACAAGGTTACAATCCATTGGAGTAACAAAAATCTCGACGATAGACTACCTTCCATAATTACAAGTCTACCATCCTTTGGGGTAACAAAAATCTCGTCAACATACTACCTTCCATAATGACAAGGCTACCATCCATTGGAGTAACAAAAATCTTGACAAAAAACTACCTTCCGTAATGACAAGGCTATCATCGATTGGAGTAACAAAGATATCGATAACAGACTACCTTCAATAATTAAAAGGCTACCATCCATTGGAGTAACAAAAATCTCGACAAAAGACTACCTTCCATAATGAAAAGGTTACCATCCATTAGAATAACAAAAATCTCGACAACAAACTACCTTCCATAATGACAAGGCTACCATCCATTGGAATAACAAAAATCTGAACAACAGACTACCTTCCATAATGATAAGGCTACAATTCATTGGAGTAACAGAAATCTCAACGACAGACTACCTCCCATAATGACAAGGCTACCATCCATTGGAATAACAAAAATCTCGACAATAGAATACCTTCCATAATGACAAGACTATCATCCATTAGAGTAACAAAAATCTCGATAAAAAACTACCTTCCATAATGATAAGGCTACCATCCATTGGAGTAACAAAAATCTGAAAAACAGACTACCTTCCATAATGATAAGGCTACAATTCATTGGCGTAACAGAAATATCAACGACAGACTACCTTCCATAATGACAAGGGTATCATCCATTGTAATAACAAAAATCTCGACAATAGACTACCTTCCATAATGATAAACCTACCATCCGTTGGAGTAACAAAAATCTCGACAACAGACTACCTTCCATAATGACAAGGCTACCATCCATTAGAGTAACTAAAATCCGAACAACAGACTACCTTCCATAATGACAAGGCTACCATCCATTGGAGTAACAAAGATATTGACAATAGACTACCTTCCATAATTACAAGGCTACCATCCATTGGGGTAACAAAAATCTCGATAACATACTACCTTCCACAATGACAAGGCTACCATCCATTGGAGTAACAAAAATCTCGACAAAAAACTACCTTCCATAATGACAAGGCTACCATCCATTGGAATAACAAAAATCTCGACAATATACTACCTTCCATAATGACAAGGCTACCATCAATTGGAGTAACAAAAATCTAGATAAAAAACTACCTTCCATAATGATAAGGCTACCATCCATTGGAATAACAAAAATCTCGACAATAGACTACCTTCCATAATGACAAGGCTACCATCCAATGGAGTAACAAAAATCAGAACAACAGACTACCTTGCATAATGACAAGGCTATCATCCATTGGAGTAACAAAGATATCGATAATAGACTACCTTCAATAATGACAAGGCTACCATCCATTGGGGTAACAAAAATATGAACAACATACTACCTTCCATAATGACAAGGCTACAATTCATTGGAGTAACAGAAATCTCAACGACAGACTACCTTCCATAATGACAAGGCTACCATCCATTGGAGTAACAAAAATCTGAACAATAAACTACCTTCCATAATGATAAGGCTACAATTGATTGGAGTAACAGAAATCTCAACGACAGACTACCTTCCATAATGACAAGGCTACCAGCCATTAGAGTAACAAAAATCTTGATAAAAAACTACCTTCCATAATGATAAGGCTACCATCCATTGGAATAGCAAACATCTCGACAATAGTCTACCTTCCATAATGACAAGGCTACCATCCATTAGAGTAACTAAAATCCGAACAACAGACTACCTTCCATAATGACAAGGCTACCATCCATTGGAGTAACAAAGATATTGACAATAGACTACCTTCAATAATGACAAGGCTACCATCCATTGGAGTAAGAAAAACATCGACAAAAGACTACCTTCCATAATGACAAGGTTACCATATATTGGAATAACAAAAATATCGACAACACACTACCTTCCATAATTATAAGGCTACCATTCAATGGAATAAAAAAGTTCTCGACAACAGATTACCTTCCATAATGACAAGGCTACCATCCATTGGAATAAAAAAAATCTTAATAACAGACTACCTTCCATAATGACAAGGCTACAATCCATTGGAGTAACAGAAATCTCGACGATAAACTAACTTCCATAATTACAAGGCTACCATCCATTGGGGTAACAAAAATCTCAACAACAGACTACCTTCCATAATGACAAGGCTACCATCCATTGGAGTAACAAAAATCTAGACAACAGATTACCTTCCATAATGATAAGGCTATAATCCATTGGAGTAAAAAAGATATCGATAACAGACTACCTTCAATAATTAAAAGGCTACCAATCATTGGAGTAACAAAAATCTCGACAAGGTTACCATCCATTGGAATAACAAAAATCTCGACAATAGACTACCTTCCATAATAAAAAGGCTACCATCTAATGGAATAACAAAAATATCAACAATAGACTACCTTCCATAATGACAAGGCTACCATCCATTTGAGTAACAAAAATCTAAACTACAAACTACCATCCATAATGACAAGGCTATAATCCATTGGAGTAATAGAAATCTCAACGACAGACAACCTTCCATAACGACATGGCTACCATCCATTGGAGTAACAAAAATCTCGACAAAAAACTACCTTCCATAATGACAAGGCTACCATCCATTGGAATATCAAAAATCTCGACAATATACTACCTTCCATAATGACAAGGCTACCATCAATTGGAGTAACAAAAATCTAGATAAAAAACTACCTTCCATAATGATAAGGCTACCATCCATTGGAATAACAAAAATATCGACAATAGACTACCTTCCATAATGACAAGGCTACCATCCATTGGAGTAACAAAAATCTGAACAACATACTACCTTGCATAATAACAAGGCTATCATCCATTGGAGTAACAAAGATATCGACAATAGACTACCTTCAATAATGACAAGGCTACCATCCATTGGAGTAACAAAAATCTGAACAACATACTACCTTCCATAATGACAAGGCTACAATTCATTGGAGTAACAGAAATCTCACCGACAGACTACCTTCCATTATGACAAGGCTACCATCCATTGGAGTAACAAAAATCTGAACATTAGACTACCTTCCATAATGATAAGGCTACAATTCATTGGAGTAACCGAAATCTCAACGACAGACTACCTTCCATAATGACAAGGCTACCATCCATTGGAATAACAAAAATCTCGACAATAGACTACCTTCCATAATGACAAGGATACCAACCATTAGAGTAACAAAAATCTCGATAAAAAACTACCTTCCATAATGATAAGGCTACCATCCATTGGAATAACAAACATCTCGACAATAGTCTACCTTCCATAATGACAAGGCTACCAACCATTAGAGTAACTAAAATCCGAACAACATACTACCTTCCATAATGACAAGGCTACCATCCATTGGAGTAACAAAGATATTGACAATAGACTACCTTCAATAATGATAAGGCTACCATTTATTGGAGTAAGAAAAATCTCGACAAAAGACTACCTTCCATAATGACAAGGATACCATATATTGGAATAACAAAAATCTCGACAACTCACTACCTTCCATAATGACAAGGCTACCATTCTATGGAATAAAAAAATTCTTGACAACAGACTACCTTCCATAATGACAACGCTACCATCAATTGGAGTAAAAGAAATCGGAACAACAGACTACCTTCCATAATGACAAGGCTACAATCCATTGGAGTTACAGAAATCTCGACGATAAACTACCTTCCATAATTACAAGGCTACCATCCATTGGGGTAACAAAAATCTCAACAACAGACTACCTTCCATAATGACAAGGCTACCATCCATTGGAGTAACAAAAATCTTGACAACAGACTACCTTCCATAATGACAAGGCTATAATCCATTGGAGTAACAAAGATATCGATAACAGACTACCTTCAATAATTAAAAGGCTACCAATCATTGGAGTAACAAAAATCTCGACAAAATACTACCTTCCATAATGACAAGGTTACCATCCATTGGAATAACAAAAATCTCGACAATAGACTACCTTCCATAATAAAAAGGATAATATCTAATGGAATAACAAAAATATCAACAATAGACTACCTTCCTTAATTACAAGGCAACCATCCATTTGAGTAACAAAAATCTGAACTACAAACTACCATCCATAATGACAAGGCTATAATCCTTTGGTGTAATAGAAATTTCAACGACAGACAACCTTCCATAATGACAAGGCTACCATTCGTTGGAGTAACTAAAATATCGACAATAGACTACCTTCCATAATGACAAGGCTACCATCCATTGGAGTAACAAAAATCTCGACAAAAATCTACCTTCCATAATGACAAGGCTACCATCCATTGGAATAACAAAAATGTCGACAATATACTACCTTCCATAATGACAAGGCTACCATCAATTGGAGTAAAAAAAATCTAGATAAAAAATTACCTTCCATAATGATAAGGCTACCATCCATTGGAATAACAAAAATCTCGACAATAGACAACCTTCCATAATGACAAGGCTACCATCCATTGGAGTAACAAAAATCAGAACAACAAACTACCTTGCATAATGAAGAGGCTATCATCCATTGGAGTAACAAAGATATCGACAATAGACTACCTTCAATAATGAAAAGGCTACCATCCATTGGAGTAACAAAAATATAAACAACATACTACCTTCCATAATCACAAGGCTACAATTCATTTCAGTAACAGAAATCTCAACGACAAACTACCTTCCATAATGACAAGGCTACCATCTATTGGAGTACCAAAAATCTCAACAACATACTATCTTCCATAATTACAAGGCTACTATCCATTGGGGTAACAAAAATATCGACAAGGGACTACCTTCCATAATGACAAAGCTACCATCCATTGGAATAACAAAAATCTCAACAACAGACTACCTTCCATAATGACAAGGCTAACATCCATTGGAGTAACAAAAATCTGAACGACAGACTACCTTCCATAATGACAAGGCTACCATCTATTGGAGTAACAAAAATCTCGACAACAGACTACCTCCCATAATTACAAGGCTATAATTAATTGGGGTAACAAAAATATCGACAACGGACTGCCTTCCATAATGACAAGGCTACCATTCAATGGAATAACAAAAATCTCAACAATAGACTACCTTCCATAATGACAAGGCTACCATCCATTGGAGTAACAAAAATCTGAACAACTGACTACCATCCATAATGACAAGGCTACAATCCATTGGAGTAATAGAAATCTCAACGACAGACATCCTTCCATAATGACAAGGCTACCATTCATTGGAGTAACAAAAATATCGAAAATAGACTACCTTCCATAATGACAAGGCTACCATCCATTGGAGTAACAAAAATCTCGACAAAAAACTACCTTCCATAATGACAAGGCTACCATCCATTGGAATAACAAAAATCTCGACAATATACTTCCTTCCATAATGACAAGGCTACCATCAATTGGAGTAACAAAAATCTAGATAAAAAACTACCTTCCATAATGATAAGGCTACCATCCATTGGAATAATAAAAATCTCGACAATAGACTACCTTCCATAATGACAAGGCTACCATCCATTGGAGTAACAAAAATCAGAACAACAGACTACCTTGCATAATGACAAGGCTATTATCCATTGGAGTAACAAAGATATCGACAATAGACTACCTTCAATAATGACAAGGCTACCATCCATTGGAGTAAAAAAAATCTGAACAACATACTACCTTCCATAATGACAAGGCTACAATTCATTGGAGTAACAGAAATCTCAACGACAGACTACCTTCCATAATGACAAGGCTACCATCTATTGGAGTAACAAAAATCTCAACAACAGACTATCTTCCATAATTACAAGGCTACCATCCATTGGGGTAAGAAAAATATCGACAACGGACTACCTTCCATAATGATAAAGCTACCATCCATTGGAATAACAAAAATATCAACAATAGACTACCTTCCATAATGACAAGGCTACCATCCATTGGAGTAACAAAAATATTGACAACATACTACCTTCCATAATGACAAGGCTATAATCCATTGGAGTAACAAAGATATCGATAACAGACTACCTTCAATAATTAAAAGGCTACCAATCATTGGAGTAACAAAAATCTCGACAAAATACTACCTTCCATAATGACAAGGTTACCATCCATTGGAATAACAAAAATCTCGACAATAGACTACCTTCCATAATAAAAAGGATACCATCTTATGTAATAACAAAAATAACAACAATAGACTACCTTCCATAATGACAAGGCTACCATCCATTTGAGTAACAAAAATTTGAACTACAAACTACAATCCATAATGACAAGGCTATAATCCATTGGTGTAATAGAAATCTCAACGACAGACAACCTTCCATAATGACAAGGCTACCATTCATTGGAGTAACAAAAATATCGACAATAGACTACCTTCCATAATGACAAGGCTACCATCCATTGGAGTAACAAAAATCTCGACAAAAAACTACCTTCCATAATGACAAGGCTACCATCCATTGGAATAACAAAAATCTCGACAATATACTACCTTCCATAATGACAAGCCTACCATCAATTGGAGTAACAAAAATCTAGATAAAAACTACCTTCCATAATGATAAGGCTACCATCCATTGGAATAACAAAAATCTCGACAACAGAAAACCTTCCATAACGACAAGGCTACCATCCATTGGAGTAAAAAAAATCAGAACAACAGACTACCTTGCATAATGACAAGGCTATCATCCATTGGAGTAACAAATATATCGACAATAGACTACCTTCAATAATGACAAGGCTACCATCCATTGGAGTAACAAAAATATGAACAACATACTACCTTCCATAATCACAAGGCTACAATTCATTTCAGTAACAGAAATCTCAACGACAGACTACCTTCCATAATGACAAGGCTACCATCTATTGGAGTAACAAAAATCTCAACAACATACTATCTTCCATAATTACAAGGCTACCATCCATTGGGGTAACAAAAATATCGACAAGGGACTACCTTGCATAATGACAAGGCTATCATCCATTGGAGTAACAAAAATCTCAACAATATACTACCTTCAATAATTACAAGGCTACCATCCATTGGAGTAACAAAAATCTGAACGACAGACTACCTTCCATAATGACAAGGCTACCATCTATTGGAGTAACAAAAATCTCGACCACAGACTACCTCCCATAATTACAAGGCTACCATCTATTGGAGTAACAATAATCTCAACAACAGACTAACTTCCATAATTACAAGGCTACCATTCAATGGAATAACAAAAATCTCAACAATAGACTACCTTCCATAATGACAAGGCTACCATCCATTGGAGTAACAAAAATCTGAACAACTGACTACCATCCATAATGACAAAGCTACAATCCATTGGAGTAATAGAAATCTCAACGACAAATAACCTTCCATAATGACAAGGCTACCATTCATTGGAGTAACAAAAATATCGAAAATAGACTACCTTCCATAATGACAAGGCTACCATCCATTGGAATAACAAAAATCTCGACAATATACTTCCTTCCATAATGACAAGGCTACCATCAATTGGAGTAACAAAAATCTAGATAAAAAACTACCTTCCATAATGACAAGGCTACCATTCAATGGAATAACAAAAATCTCAACAATAGACTACCTTCCATAATGACAAGGCTACCATCCATTGGAGTAACAAAAATCTGAACAACTGACTACCATCCATAATGACAAGGCTACAATCCATTGGAGTAATAGAAATCTCAACGACAGACAACCTTCCATAATGACAAGGCTACCATTCATTGGAGTAACAAAAATATCAAAAATAGACTACCTTCCATAATGACAAGGCTACCATCCATTGGAGTAACAAAAATCTCGACAAAAAACTACCTTCCATAATGACAAGGCTACCATCCATTGGAATAACAAAAATCTCGACAATATACTACCTTCCATAATGACAAGCCTACCATCAACTGGAGTAACAAAAATCTAGATAAAAAACTACCTTCCATAATGATAAGGCTACCATCCATTGGAATAACAAAAATCTCGACAATAGACAACCTTCCATAACGACAAGGCTACCATCCATTGGAGTAACAAAAATCAGAACAACAGACTACCTTGCATAATTACAAGGCTATCATCCATTGGAGTAACAAAGATATCGACAATAGACTACCTTCAATAATGACAAGGCTACCATCCATTGGAGTAACAAAAATATGAACAACATACTACCTTCCATAATCACAAGGCTACAATTCATTTCAGTAACAGAAATCTCAACGACAGACTACCTTCCATAATGACAAGGCTACCATCTATTGGAGTAACAAAAATCTCAACAACATACTATCTTCCATAATTACAAGGCTACCATGCATTGGGGTAACAAAAATATCGACAAGGGACTACCTTCCATAATGACAAAGCTACCATCCATTGGAATAACAAAAATCTCAACAACAGACTACCTTCCATAATTACAAGGCTAACATCCATTGGAGTAACAAAAATCTGAACGACAGACTACCTTCCATAATGACAAGGCTACCATCTATTGGAGTAACAAAAATCTCGACAATAAACTACCTCCCATAATTACAAGGCTACCATTAATTGGGGTAACAAAAATATCGACAACGGACTTCCTTCGATAATTACAAGGCTACCATTCAATGGAATAACAAAAATCTCAACAATAGACTACCTTCCATAATGACAAGGCTACCATCCATTGGAGTAACAAAAATCTAAACAACTGACTACCATCCATAATGACAAAGCTACAATCCATTGGAGTAATAGAAATCTCAACGACATACAACCTTCCATAATGACAAGGCTACCATTCATTGGAGTAACAAAAATATCGAAAATAGACTACCTTCCATAATGACAAGGCTACCATCAATTGGAGTAACAAAAATCTTGATAAAAAACTACCTTCCATAATGACAAGGCTACCATTCAATGGAATAACAAAAATCTCAACAATAGACTACCTTCCATAATGACAAGGCTACCATCCATTGGAGTAACAAAAATCTGAACAACTGACTACCATCCATAATGACAAAGCTACAATCCATTGGAGTAATAGAAATCTCAATGACAGACAACCTTCCATAATGACAAGGCTACCATTCATTGGAGTAACAAAAATATCGAAAATAGACTACCTTCCATAATGACAAGGCTACCATCCATTGGAGTAACAAAAATCTCGACAAAAAACTACCTTCCATAATGACAAGGCTACCATCCATTTGAATAACAAAAATCTCGACAATATACTTCCTTCCATAATGACAAGGCTACCATCAATTGGAGTAACAAAAATCTAGATAAAAAACTACCTTCCATAATGATAAGGCTACCATCCATTGGAATAATAATAATATCGACAATAGACAACCTTCCATAACGACAAGGCTACCATCCATTGGAGTAACAAAAATCAGAACAACAGTCTACCTTGCATAATGACAAGGCTATCATCCATTGGACTAACAAAGATATCGACAATAGACTACCTTCAATAATGACAAGGCTACCATCCATTGGAGTAACAAAAATATGAACAACATACTACCTTCCATAATCACAAGGCTACAATTCATTTCAGTAACAGAAATCTCAACGACAGACTACCTTCCATAATGACAAGGCTACCATCTATTGGAGTAACAAAAATCTCAACAACATACTATCTTCCATAATTACAAGGCTACCATCCATTGGGGTAACAAAAATATCGACAAGGGACTACCTTCCATAATGACAAAGCTACCATCCATTGGAATAACAAAAATCTCAACAACAGACTACCTTCCATAATGACAAGGCTAACATCCATTGGAGTAACAAAAATCTGAACGACAGACTACCTTCCATAATGACAAGGCTATAATCCATTGGAGTAACAAAGATATCGATAACAGACTACCTCCCATAATTACAAGGCTACCATTAATTGGGGTAACAAAAATATCGACAACGGACAGCCTTCCATAATGACAAGGCTACCATACATTGGAGTAACAAAAATCTGAACAACTGACTACCATCCATAATGACAAGGCTACAATCCATTGGAGTAATAGAAATCTCAACGACAGACAACCTTCCATAATGACAAGGCTACCATTCATTGGAGTAACAAAAATATCGAAAATAGACTACCTTCCATAATGACAAGGCTACAATCCATTGGAGTAACAAAAATCTCGACAAAAAACTACCTTCCATAATGACAAGGCTACCATCCATTGGAATAACAAAAATCTCGACAATATACTTCCTTCCACAATGACAAGGCTACCATCAAATGGAGTAACAAAAATCAAGATAAAAAACTACCTTCCATAATGATAAGTCTACCATCCATTGGAATAACAAAAATCTCGACAATAGACTACCTTCCATAATGACAAGGCTACCATCCATTGGGGTAACAAAAATCAGAACAACAGACTACCTTGCATAATGACAAGGCTATCATCCATTGGAGTAACAAAGATATCGACAATATACTACCTTCAATAATGACAAGGCTACCATCCATTGGAGTAACAAAAATCTGAACAACATACTACCTTCCATAATGACAAGGCTACAATTCATTAGAGTAACAGAAATCTAAACGACAGACTACCTTCCATAATGACAAGGCTACCATCTATTGGAGTAACAATAATCTCAACAACAGACTAACTTCCATAATGACAAGGCTACCATCCATTGAAGTTACAAAAATCTAGATAAAAAACTACCTTCCATAATGATAAGGCTACCATCCATTGGAATAGAAAATATCTAGACAATATACTACTTTCCATAATGACAAGGCTACCATCCATTGGAGTAATAAAAATCTGAACAACAGACTACCTTGCATAATGACAAGGCTATCATCAATTGGAGTAACAAAGATATCGACAATAGACTACCTTAAATAATGGCAAGGCTACCATCCATTGGAGTAACAAAAATCTGAACAACATACTACCTTCCATAATGACAAGGCTATAATTCATTGGAGTAACAGAAATCTCAATGACAGACTACCTTCAGTAATGACAAGGATACCATCTATTGGAGTAACAAAAATCTCGACAATAGACTACCTTCCATAATGAAAAGGCTACCATCCATTGGAGTAACAAAAATCTTGACAAAAAACTACCTTCCATAATGACAAGGCTACCGTCCATTAGAATAACAAAAATCTCGACAATAGACTACCATCCATAATGACAAGGCTACAATCCATTGGAGTAATAGAAATCTCAACGACAACCTACATTCCATAATGACAAGGCTACCATTCATTGGAGTAACAAAAATATCAACAATAGACTACCTTCTATAATGACAAGGCTATATCCATTGGGGTAACAAAACTCTCGACAATAGACTACTTTCCATAATGACAAGGCTAGCATCCATTGGAGTAACAAAAATCACAACAAAAAACTACCTTCCATAATGACAAAGCTACCATCCATTGGGATAACAAAAATATCGACAATAGACTAACTTCCATAATGACAAGGCTACCATCCATTGAAGTTACAAAAATCTAGATAAAAAACTACCTTCCATAATGATAAGGCTACCATCCATTGGAATAGAAAATATCTAGACAATAGACTACTTTCCATAATGACAAGGCTACCATCCATTGGAGTAATAAAAATCTGAACCACAGACTACCTTGCATAATGACAAGGCTATCATCAATTGGAGTAACAAAGATATCGACAATAGACTACCTTAAATAATGGCAAGGCTACCATCCATTGGAGTAACAAAAATCTGAACAACATACTACCTTCCATAATGGCAAGGCTACAATTCATTGGAGTAACAGAAATCTCAACGACAGACTACCTTCAATAATGACAAGGATACCATCTATTGGTGTAACAAAAATCTCGACAATAGACTACCTTCCATAATGAAAAGGCTACCATCCATTGGAGTAACAAAAATCTCGACAAAAAACTACCTTCCATAATGACAAGGCTACCGTCCATTAGAATAACAAAAATCTCGACAATAGACTACCATCCATAATGACAAGGCTACAATCCATTGGAGTAATAGAAATCTAGATAAAAAACTACCTTCCATAATGATAAGGCTACCATCCATTGGAATAACAAAAATCTCGACAATAGACTACCTTCCATAATGACAAGGCTACCATCCATTGGAGTAACAAAAATCAGAACAACAGACTACCTTGCATAATTACAAGGCTATCATCCATTGGAGTAACAAAGATATCGACAATAGACTACCTTCAATAATGAGAAGGCTACCATCCATTGGAGTAACAAAAATTTGAATAACATACTACCTTCCATAATGACAAGGCTACAATTCATTGGAGTAACTGAAATCTCAATGACAGACTACCTTCCATAATGACAAGGCTACCATCTATTGGAGTAACAATAATCTCAACAACAGACTATCTTCCATAATTACAATACTACCATCCATTGGGGTAACAAAAATATCGACAACAGACTACCTTCCATAATGACAAAGCTACCATCCATTGGAATAACAAAAATCTCAACAACAGACTACCTTCCATAATGACAAGGCTACCATCTATTGGGGTAACAAAAATCTCGACAACAGACTACCTTCTATAATTATAAGGCTACCATTCATTGGGGTAACAAAAATATCGACAATGGACTACCTTCCATAATGACAAGGCTACCATTCATTGGAATAACAAAAATCTCAACAACAGACTACCTTCCATAATGACAAGGCTAACATCCATTGGAGTAACAAAAATCTAAACAACAGACTACCTTCCATAATGACAAGGCTACAATCCATTGGACTAACAGAAATCTCGACGACATACTGCCTTCCATAATTACAAGGCTACCATCCATCGGTGTAACAAAAATCTCGACAACAGACTACCTTCCATAATGACAGGGCTACCATCCATTGGAGTAACAAAAATCTCGATAACAGATTACCTTCAATAATGACAAGGATATCATCCATTGGAGTAACAAAGATATCGATAACAGATACCTTCAATAATTACAAGGCTACCATCCATTAGAGTAACAAAAATCTCGACAAAACACTACCTTCCATAATGACAAGGTTACCATCCATTGGAATAACAAAAATCTCGACAATAGACTACCTTCCATAATGACAAGGCTACCATCCAATGGAATAACAAAAATCTCAACAATAGACTACCTTCCACAATGACAAGGCTACAATCTGTTGGAGTAACAAAAATCTGAACAACTGACTACCATCCATAATGACAAGGCTACAATCCATTGGAGTAATAGAAATCTCAACGACAACCTACCTTCCATAATGACAAGGCTACCATTCATTGGAGTAACAAAAATATCAACAATAGACTACCTTCTATAATGACAAGGCTATATCCATTGGGGTAACAAAACTCTCGACAATAGACTACTTTCCATAATGACAAGGCTAGCATCCATTGGAGTAACAAAAATCACAACAAAAAACTACCTTCCATAATGACAAAGCTACCATCCATTGGGATAACAAAAATATCGACAATAGACTAACTTCCATAATGACAAGGCTACCATCCATTGAAGTTACAAAAATCTAGATAAAAAACTACCTTCCATAATGATAAGGCTACCATCCATTGGAATAGAAAATATCTAGACAATAGACTACTTTCCATAATGACAAGGCTACCATCCATTGGAGTAATAAAAATCTGAACAACAGACTACCTTGCATAATGACAAGGCTATCATCAATTGGAGTAACAAAGATATCGACAATAGACTACCTTAAATAATGGCAAGGCTACCATCCATTGGAGTAACAAAAATCTGAACAACATACTACCTTCCATAATGACAAGGCTACAATTCATTGGAGTAACAGAAATTTCAACGACAGACTACCTTCAATAATGACAAGGATACCATCTATTGGAGTAACAAAAATCTCGACAATAGACTACCTTCCATAATGAAAAGGCTACCATCCATTGGAGTAACAAAAATCTCGACAAAAAACTACCTTCCATAATGACAAGGCTACCGTCCATTAGAATAACAAAAATCTCGACAATAGACTACCATCCATAATGACAAGGCTACAATCCATTGGAGTAATAGAAATCTCAACGACAACCAACCTTCCATAATAAAAAGGCTACCATTCATTGGAGTAACAAAAATATCAACAATAGACTACCTTCTATAATGACAAGGCTATATCCATTGGGGTAACAAAACTCTCGAGAATAGACTACTTTCCATAATGACAAGGCTAGCATCCATTGGAGTAACAAAAATCACAACAAAAAACTACCTTCCATAATGACAAAGCTACCATCCATTGGGATAATAAAAATATCGACAATAGACTAACTTCCATAATGACAAGGCTACCATCCATTGAAGTTACAAAAATCTAGATAAAAAACTACCTTCCATAATGATAAGGCTACCATCCATTGGAATAGAAAATATCTAGACAATAGACTACTTTCCATAATGACAAGGCTACCATCCATTGGAGTAATAAAAATCTGAACAACAGACTACCTTGCATAATGACAAGGCTATCATCAATTGGAGTAACAAAGATATCGACAATAGACTACCTTAAATAATGGCAAAGCTACCATCCATTGGAGTAACAAAAATCTGAACAACATACTACCTTCCATAATGACAAGGCTACAATTCATTGGAGTAACAGAAATCTCAATGACAGACTACCTTCAATAATGACAAGGATACCATCTATTGGAGTAACAAAAATCTCGACAATAGACTACCTTCCATAATGAAAAGGCTACCATCCATTGGAGTAACAAAAATCTCGACAAAAAAAACTACCTATCATAATGACAAGGCTACCGTCCATTAGAATAACAAAAATCTCGACAATAGACTACCATCCATAATGACAAGGCTACAATCCATTGGAGTAATAGAAATCTCAACGACAACCTACCTTCCTTAATGACAAGGCTACCATTCATTGGAGTAACAAAAATATCAACAATAGACTACCTTCTATAATGACAAGGCTATATCCATTGGGGTAACAAAACTCTCGACAATAGACTACTTTCCATAATGACAAGGCTAACATCCATTGGAGTAACAAAAATCACAACAAAAAACTACCTTCCATAATGACAAATCTACCATCCATTGGGATAACAAAAATATCAACAATAGACTAACTTCCATAATGACAAGGCTACCATCCATTGAAGTTACAAAAATCTAGATAAAAAACTACATTCCATAATGATAAGGCTACCATCCATTGGAATAGAAAATATCTAGACAATAGACTACTTTCCATAATGACAAGGCTACCATCCATTGGAGTAATAAAAATCTGAACAACAGACTACCTTGCATAATGACAAGGCTATCATCAATTGGAGTAACAAAGATATCGACAATAGACTACCTTAAATAATGGCAAGGCTACCATCCATTGGAGTAACAAAAATCTGAACAACATACTACCTTCCTTAATGACAAGGCTACAATTCATTGGAGTAACATAAATCTCAACGACAGACTACCTTCAATAATGACAAGGATACCATCTATTGGAGTAACAAAAATCTCGACAATAGACTACCTTCCATAATGAAAAGGCTACCATCCATTGGAGTAACAAAAATCTCGACAAAAAACTACCTTCCATAATGACAAGGCTACCGTCCATTAGAATAACAAAAATCTCGACAATAGACTACCTTCCATAATGACAAGGATACCATCAATTGGAGTAACAAAAATCTAGATAAAAAACTACCTTCCATAATGATAAGGCTACCATCCATTGGAATAACAAAAATCTCGACAATAGACTACCTTCCATAATGACAAGGCTACCATCCATTGGAGTAACAAAAATCAGAACAACAGACTACCTTGCATAATTACAAGGCTATCATCCATTGGAGTAACAAAGATATCGACAATAGACTACCTTCAATAATGAGAAGGCTACCATCCATTGGAGTAACAAAAATTTGAACAACATACTACCTTCCATAATGACAAGGCTACAATTCATTGGAGTAACTGAAATCTCAACGACAGACTACCTTCCATAATGACAAGGCTACCATCTATTGGAGTAACAATAATCTCAACAACAGACTATCTTCCATAATTACAAGGCTACCATTAATTAGAGTAACAAAAATATCGACAACGGACTGCCTTCCATAATGACAAGGCTACCATTCATTGGAATAACGAAAATCTCAACAACAGACTACCTTCCATAATGACAAGGCTAATATCCATTGGAGTAACAGAAATCTAAACAACAGACTACCTTCCATAATGATAAGGCTACAATCCATTGGAGTAACAGAAATCTCGACGACAGACTGCCTTCCATAATTACAAGGCTACCATCCATCGGGGTAACAAAAATCTCGACAACAGACTACCTTCCATAATGACAAGGCTACCATCCATTAGAGTAACAAAAATCTCGACAACAGACTACCTTCAATAATGACAAGGATATCATCCTTTGGAGTAACAAAGATATCGCTAACAGATACCTTCAATAATTACAAGGTTACCATCCATTGGAATAACAAAAATCTCGACAATAGACTACCTTCCATAATGACAAGGCTACCATCCAATGGAATAACAAAAATCTCAACAATAGACTACCTTCCATAATGACAAGGCTACCATCCATTGGAGTAACAAAAATCTGAACAACTGACTACCATCCATAATGACAAGGCTACAATCCATTGGAGTAATAGAAATCTCAACGACAACCTACCTTCCATAATGACAAGGCTACCATTCATTGGAGTAACAAAAATATCAACAATAGACTACCTTATATAATGACAAGGTTATATCCATTGGGGTAACAAAACTCTCGAGAATAGACTACTTTCCATAATGACAAGGCTAGCATCCATTGGAGTAACAAAAATCACAACAAAAAACTACCTTCCATAATGACAAAGCTACCATCCATTGGGATAACAAAAATATCGACAATAGACTAACTTCCATAATGACAAGGCTACCATCCATTGAAGTTACAAAAATATAGATAAAAAACTACCTTCCATAATGATAAGGCTACCATCCATTGGAATAGAAAATATCTAGACAATAGACTACTTTCCATAATGACAAGGCTACCATCCATTGGAGTAATAAAAATCTGAACAACAGACTACCTTGCATAATGACAAGGCTATTATCAATTGGAGTAACAAAGATATCGACAATAGACTACCTTAAATAATGGCAAGGCTACCATCCATTGGAGTAACAAAAATCTGAACAACATACTACCTTCCATAATGACAAGGCTACAATTCATTGGAGTAACAGAAATCTCAACGACAGACTACCTTCAATAATGACAAGGATACCATCTATTGGAGTAAAAAAAATCTCGACAATAGACTACCTTCCATAATGAAAAGGCTACCATCCATTGGAGTAACAAAAATCTCGACAAAAAACTACCTTCCATAATGACAAGGCTACCGTCCATTAGAATAACAAAAATCTCGACAATAGACTACCTTCCATAATGACAAGGATACCATCAATTGGAGTAACAAAAATCTAGATAAAAAACTACCTTCCATAATGATAAGGCTACCATCCATTGGAATAACAAAAATCTTGACAATAGACTACCTTCCATAATTACAAGGCTACCATCCATTGGAGTAACAATAATCAGAACAATAGACTACCTTGCATAATTACAAGGCTATCATTCATTGGAGTAATAAAGATATCGACAATAGACTACCTTCAATAATGACAAGGCTACCATCCATTGGAGTAACAAAAATTTGAACAACATACTACCTTCCATAATGACAAGGCTACAATTCATTGGAGTAACAAAAATCTCAACGACAGACTACCTTCCATAATGACAAGGCTACCATCTATTGGGGTAACAAAAATCTCGACAACAGACTACCTTCTATAATTATAAGGCTACCATTCATTGGGGTAACAAAAATATCGACAATGGACTACCTTCCATAATGACAAGGCTACCATTCATTGGAATAACAAAAATCTCAACAACAGACTACCTTCCATAATGACAAGGCTAACATCCATTGGAGTAACAAAAATCTAAACAACAGACTACCTTCCATAATGACAAGGCTACAATCCATTGGACTAACAAAAATCTCGACGACAGACTGCCTTCCATAATTACAAGGCTACCATCCATCGGTGTAACAAAAATCTCGACAACAGACTACCTTCCATAATGACAGGGCTACCATCCATTGGAGTAACAAAAATCTCGATAATAGATTACCTTCAATAATGACAAGGATATCATCCATTGGAGTAACAAAGATATCGATAACAGATACCTTCAATAATTACAAGGCTACCATCCATTAGAGTAACAAAAATCTCGACAAAACACTACCTTCCATAATGAAAAGGTTACCATCCATTGGAATAACAAAAATCTCGACAATAGACTACCTTCCATAATGACAAGGCTACCATCCAATGGAATAACAAAAATCTCAACAATAGACTACCTTCCACAATGACAAGGCTACAATCTGTTGGAGTAACAAAAATCTAAACAACTGACTACCATCCATAATGACAAGGTTACAATCCATTGGAATAATAGAAATCTCAACGACAGACTACCTTCCATAATGACAAGGCTACCATTCAATGGAGTAACAAAAATATCGAAAATAGACTACCTTCTATAATGACAAGGCTACATCAATTGGGGTAATAAAAATTTGGACAATAGACTACCTTCCATAATGACAAGGCTACCATCCATTGGAGAAACCAAAATATCGACAAAAAACTACCTTCCATAATGACAAGGCTACCATCCATTGGAATAACAAAAATCTCGACAATAGACTACCTTCCATAATGACAAGGCTACCATCCATTGGAGTAACAAAAATCTTAACAACAGACTACCTTGCATAATGACAAGGCTACCATCCATTGGAGTAACAAAAATTTGAACAACATAATACCTTCCATAATGACAAGGCTACAATTCATTGGAGTAACAAAAATCTCAACGACAGATTACCTTCCATAATGACAAGGCTACCATCTATTGGGGTAACAAAAATCTCGACAACAGACTACCTTCTATAATTACAAGGCTACCATTCATTGGGGTAACAAAAATATCGACAATGGACTACCTTCCATAATGACAAGGCTACCATTCATTGGAATAACAAAAATCTCAACAACAGACTACCTTTCATAATGACTAGGCTAACATCCATTGTAGTAACAAAAATCTAAACAACAGACTACCTTCCATAATGACAAGGCTACAATCCATAGGAGTAACAGAAATCTCGACGATAGACTGCCTTCCATAATTACAAGGCTACCATCCATCGGTGTAACAAACATCTCGACAACAGACTACCTTCCAGAATGACAGGGCTACCATCCATTGGAGTAACAAAAATCTCGATAACAGACTACCTTCAATAATGACAAGGATATCATCCATTGGAGTAACAAAGATATCGATAACAGATACCTTCAATAATTACAAGGCTACCATCCATTGGAGTAACAAAAATCTCGACAAAACACTACCTTTCATAATGACAAGGTTACCATCCATTGGAATAACAAAAATCTCGACAACAGACTACCTTCCATAATGACAAGGCTATCATCCAATGGAATAACAAAAATCCCAACAATAGACTACCTTCCACAATGACAAGGCTACAATCCATTGGAGTAACAAAAATCTGAACAACTGACTACCATCCATAATGACAAGGTTACAATCCATTGGATTAATAGAAATCTCAACGACAGACTACCTTCCATAATGACAAGGCTACCATTCAATGGAGTAACAAAAATATCGACAATATACCACCTTCAATAATGACAAGGCTACATCCATTAGGGTAATAAAAATCTCGACAATAGACTACCTTCCATAATGACAAGGCTACCATCCATTGGAGAAACAAAAATCTCGACAAAAAACTACCTTCCATAATGACAAGGCTACCATCCATTGGAATAACAAAAATCTCGTCAAAATACCTTCAATAATGACAAGTCTACCATCCATTGGAGTAACAAAAATCTCGTCAAAATACTACCTTCCATAATGACAAGGATACCATCCATTGGAGTAACAAAAATCTGAACAACAGACTACCTTGCATAATGACAAGGTTATCATCCATTGGAGTAACAAAGATATCAACAACAGACAACCTTCAATAATGACAAGGCTACCATCCATTGGAGTAATAAAAATCTCGACAAAAGACTACCTTCTATAATGACAAGGTTACCATCCATTGGAACAACAAAAATCCTGACATCACACTACCTTCCATAATGACAAGGCTACCATCCAATGGAATAAAAAATTTCTCGACAACATACTACCTTCCATAATGACAAGGCTACAATTCATTGGAGTAACAGAAATCTCAACGACAGACTACCTTCTATAATGACAAGGCTACCATCTATTGGAATAATAGAAATCTCAACGACAGACTACCTTCCATAATGACAAGGCTACCATTCATTGGAATAACAAAAATATCGATAATAGACTACATTCTATAATGACAAGGCTACATGTATTGGGGTAACAAAAATCTCGAGAATAGACTACCTTCCATAATGACAAGGCTACCATCCATTGGAGTAACAAAAATCTCGACAAAAAACTACCTTCTATAATGACAAGGCTACCATCCATTAGAATAACAAAAATCTCGACAATAGACTACCTTCCATAATGACAAGGCTACCATCCATTGAAGTAACAAAAATATAGATAAAAAACTACCTTCCATAATGATAAGGCTACCATCCATTAGAATAACCGAATATCTCGACAATAGACTACCTTCCATAATGACAAGGCTACAATCCATTGGAGTAACAAAAATCTGAACAACAGACTACCTTGCATAATGACAAGGCTACCATCCATTGGAGTAACAAAAATCTGAACAACATACTACCTTCCATAATGATAAGGCTACAATTCATTGGAGTAACAAAAATCTCAACGACAGACTACCTTCCATAATGACAAGGCTACCATCTATTGGAGTAACAAAAATCTCGACAATAGACTACCTTCCATAATTACAAGGATACCATCCATTGGGGTAACAAAAATCTCGACAATAGACTACCTTTCATAATGACAAGGCTACCATCCATTGGAGTAACAAACATATCGATAACAGACTTCCTTCAATAATCACAAGGCTACCATCCATTGGAGTAACAAAAATCTGAACAACAGACTACCTTGAATATTGATAAGGCTATCATCCATTGGAGTAACAAAGATATAAACAACAAACTAACTTCAATAATGAAAAGGCTACCATCCATTGGAGTAATAAAAATCCAGACAAAAGACTACCTTCCATAATAACAAGGTTACCATCCAATGGAATAACAAAAATCTCGACAACACACTACCTTCCATAATGACAAGGCTACCATCCAATGGAATAAAAAAATTCTCGACAACAGACTACCTTCCATAATGACAAGGCTACCATCCATTGGAGTAACAAAAATCTGAACAACAGACTACCTTCCATAATGACAAGGCTACCATCCATTGGAATAACAAAAATCTCGACAATAGACTACCTTCCATAATGACAAGGCTACCATCCATTTAAGTAACAAAAATCTAGATAAAAAACTACCTTCCATAATGATAAGGCTACCATCCATTGGAATAACAAAAATCTCGACAATAGACTACCTTCCATAATGACAAGGCTACCATCCATTGGAGTAACAAAAATCTGAACAACAAACTACCTTGAATAATGATAAGGCTATCATCCATTGGAGTAACAAAGATATTGATAATAGACTACCTTATATAATGGCAAGGCTACCATCCATTGGAGTAACAAAAATCTGGGCAACGTACTACCTTCCGTAATGACAAGGCTACAATTCATTGGAGTAACAGAAATCTCAACGACTGACTACCTTCCATAATGACAAGGCTATCATCTATTGGAGTAACAAAAATCTCGACAACAGACTACCTTCCATAATTACAAGGATACCATCCATTGGAGTAACAAAAATCTCGACAACAGACTACCTTCCATAATGACAAGGCTATCATCCATTGGAGTAACAAAGATATCAACAACAGACTACCTTCAATAATGACAAGGCTACCATCCATTGGAGTAATAAAAATCTCGACAAAAGACAACCTTCTATAATGACAAGGTTACCATCCATTGGAATAACAAAAATCTCGACAACACGCTACCTTCCATAATGACAAGGCTACCATCCAATGGAATAAAAAAATTCTCGACAACATACTACCTTCCATAATGACAAGGCTACAATTCCTTGGAGTAACAGAATCTCAATGACAGACAACCTTCCATAATGACAAGGCTACCATTCATTGGAGTAACAAAAATATCGACAATAGACTACCTTCTATAATGACAAGGCTACATCAATTGGGGTAACAAAAATATCGACAATAGACTACCTTCCATAATGACAAGGCTACCATCCAATGGAGTAACAAAAATCTCGACAAAAAACTACCTTCTATAATGACAAGGCTACCATCCATTGGAATAACAAAAATCTCGACAATAGACTACCTTCCATAATGACAAGGCTACCATCCTTTGAAGTAACAAAAATCTAGATAAAAAACTACCTTTCATAATGATAAGGCTACCATCCATTAGAATAACCAAATATCTCGACAATAGACTACCTTCCATAATGACAAGGCTACCATCCATTGGAGTATCAAACATATGAACAACATACTACCTTCCATAATGATAAGGCTACAATTCATTGGAGTAACAGAAATCGCAACGACAGACTACCTTCCATAATGACAAGGCTACCATCTATTGGAGTAACAAAAATCTCGAAAACAGACTACCTTCCATAATTACAAGGATACCATCCATTGGGTTAACAAAAATCTCGACAACATACTACCTTTCATAATGACAAGGCTACCAACCATTGGAGTAACAAAAATCTTGACAACAGACTACATTCCATAATGACAAGGCTACCATCCATTGCCGTAACAAAAATCTGAACAACAGACTACCTTGAATAATGATAAGGCTATCATCCATTGGAGTAACAAAGATATCAACAACAAACTAACTTCAATAATGAAAAGGCTACCATCCATTGGAGTAATAAAAATCCAGACAAAAGACTACCTTCCATAATGACAAGGTTACCATCCATTGGAATAACAAAAATCTCGACAACACACTACCTTCCATAATGACAAGGCTACCATCCATTGGAGTAACAAAAATCTGAACAACAGACTACCTTGCATAATGACAAGGTTATCATCCATTGGAGTAACAAAGATATCAACAACAGACAACCTTCAATAATGACAAGGCTACCATCCATTGGAGTAATAAAAATCTCGACAAAAGACTACCTTCTATAATGACAAGGTTACCATCCATTGGAACAACAAAAATCCCGACATCACACTACCTTCCATAATGACAAGGCTACCATCCAATGGAATAAAAAATTTATCGACAACATACTACCTTCCATAATGACAAGGCTACAATTCATTGGAGTAACAGAAATCTCAACGACAGACTACCTTCTATAATGACAAGGCTACCATCTATTGGAATAATAGAAATCTCAACGACAGACTACCTTCCATAATGACAAGGCTACCATTCATTGGAATAACAAAAATATCGATAATAGACTACATTCTATAATGACAAGGCTACATGTATTGGGGTAACAAAAATCTCGACAATAGACTACCTTCCATAATGACAAGGCTACCATCCATTGGAGTAACAAAAATCTCGACAAAAAACTACCTTATATAATGACAAGGCTACCATCCATTAGAATAACAAAAATCTCGACAATAGACTACCTTCCATAATGACAAGGCTACCATCCATTGAAGTAACAAAAATATAGATAAAAAACTACCTTCCATAATGATAAGGCTACCATCCATTAGAATAACCGAATATCTCGACAATAGACTACCTTCCATAATGACAAGGCTACAATCCATTGGAGTAGCAAAAATCTGAACAACAGACTACCTTGCATAATGACAAGGCTACCATCCATTGGAGTAACAAAAATCTGAACAACATACTACCTTCCATAATGATAAGGCTACAATTCATTGGAGTAACAAAAATCTCAACGACAGACTACCTTCCATAATGACAAGGCTACCATCTATTGGAGTAACAAAAATCTCGACAACAGACTACCTTCCATAATTACAAGGATACCATCCATTGGGGTAACAAAAATCTCGACAATAGACTACCTTTCATAATGACAAGGCTACCATCCATTGGAGTAACAAACATATCGATAACAGACTTTCTTCAATAATCACAAGGCTACCATCCAATGGAGTAACAAAAATCTCGTCAAAATACTACCTTCCATAATGACAAGGATACCATCCATTGGAGTAACAAAAATCTGAACAACAGACTACCTTGAATATTGATAAGGCTATCATCCATTGGAGTAACAAAGATATAAACAACAAACTAACTTCAATAATGAAAAGGCTACCATCCATTGGAGTAATAAAAATCCAGACAAAAGACTACCTTCCATAATAACAAGGTTACCATCCAATGGAATAACAAAAATCTCGACAACACACTACCTTCCATAATGACAAGGCTACCATCCAATGGAATAAAAAAATTCTCGACAACAGACTACCTTCCATAATGACAAGGCTACCATCCATTGGAGTAACAAAAATCTGAACAACAGACTACCTTCCATAATGACAAGGCTACCATCCATTGGAATAACAAAAATCTCGACAATAGACTACCTTCCATAATGACAAGGCTACCATCCATTTAAGTAACAAAAATCTAGATAAAAAACTACCTTCCATAATGATAAGGCTACCATCCATTGGAATAACAAAAATCTCGACAATAGACTACCTTCCATAATGACAAGGCTACCATCCATTGGAGTAACAAAAATCTGAACAACAAACTACCTTGAATAATGATAAGGCTATCATCCATTGGAGTAACAAAGATATCGATAATAGACTACCTTATATAATGGCAAGGCTACCATCCATTGGAGTAACAAAAATCTGGGCAACGTACTACCTTCCGTAATGACAAGGCTACAATTCATTGGAGTAACAGAAATCTCAACGACTGACTACCTTCCATAATGACAAGGCTATCATCTATTGGAGTAACAAAAATCTCGACAACAGACTACCTTCCATAATTACAAGGATACCATCCATTGGAGTAACAAAAATCTCGACAACAGACTACCTTCCATAATGACAAGGCTATCATCCATTGGAGTAACAAAGATATCAACAACAGACTACCTTCAATAATGACAAGGCTACCATCCATTGGAGTAATAAAAATCTCGACAAAAGACAACCTTCTATAATGACAAGGTTACCATCCATTGGAATAACAAAAATCTCGACAACACGCTACCTTCCATAATGACAAGGCTACCATCCAATGGAATAAAAAAATTCTCGACAGCATACTACCTTCCATAATGACAAGGCTACAATTCCTTGGAGTAACAGAAATCTCAACGACAGACAACCTTCCATAATGACAAGGCTACCATTCATTGGAGTAACAAAAATATCGACAATAGACTACCTTCTATAATGACAAGGCTACATCAATTGGGGTAACAAAAATCTCGACAATAGACTACCTTCCATAATGACAAGGCTACCATCCATTGGAGTAACAAAAATCTCGACAAAAAACTACCTTCTATAATGACAAGGCTACCATCCATTGGAATAACAAAAATCTCGACAATAGACTACCTTCCATAATGACAAGGCTACCGTCCATTGAAGTAACAAAAATCTAGATAAAAAACTACCTTTCATAATGATAAGGCTACCATCCATTAGAATAACCAAATATCTCGACAATAGACTACCTTCCATAATGACAAGGCTACCATCCATTGGATATCAAACATATGAACAACATACTACCTTCCATAATGATAAGGCTACAATTCATTGGAGTAACAGAAATCGCAACGACAGACTACCTTCCATAATGACAAGGCTACCATCTATTGGAGTAACAAAAATCTCGAAAACAGACTACCTTCCATAATTACAAGGATACCATCCATTGGGTTAACAAAAATCTCGACAACATACTACCTTTCACAATGACAAGGCTACCAACCATTGGAGTAACAAAAATCTTGACAACAGACTACCTTCCATAATGACAAGGCTACCATCCATTGCCGTAACAAAAATCTGAACAACAGACTACCTTGAATAATGATAAGGCTATCATCCATTGGAGTAACAAAGATATCAACAACAAACTAACTTCAATAATGAAAAGGCTACCATCCATTGGAGTAATAAAAATCCAGACAAAAGACTACCTTCCATAATGACAAGGTTACCATCCATTGGAATAACAAAAATCTCGACAACACACTACCTTCCATAATGACAAGGCTACCATCAAATGGAATAAAAAAATTCTCGACAACATACTACCTTCCATAATGACAAGGCTACCATCCATTGGAGTAACAAAAATCTGAACAACAGAGTACCTTCCATAATGACAAGGCTACCATCCATTGGAATAATAAAAATCTCGACAATAGACTACCTTCCATAATGACAAGGCTACCATCCATTGAAGTAACAAATATCTAGATAAAAAAATACCTTCCATAATGATAAGGCTACCATCCATTGGAATAACAAAAATCTCGACAATAGACTACCTTCCATAATGACAAGGCTACCATCCATTGGAGTAACAAAAATCTGAACAACAGACTACCTTGCATAATGACAAGGCTATCATCCATTGGAGTAATAAAGATATCGATAATAGACTACCTTAAATAATGGCAAGGCTTACATCCATTGGAGTAACAAAAATCTGAACAACGTACTACCTTCCGTAATGACAAGGCTACCATTCATTGGAGTAACAGAAATCTCAACGACAGACTACCTTCCATAATGACAAGGCTATCATCTATTGGAGTAACAAAAATCTCTACAACAGACTACCTTCCATAATTACAAGGCTACCATCCATTGGGGTAACCAAAATCTCGACAACAGACTACCTTCCATAATGACAAGGCTACCATCCATTGGAGTAACAAAAATCTCAATAACAGACTACCTTCCATAATGACAAGGCTATCATCCATTGGAGTAACAAACATATCGATAACAAACTACCTTCAATAATGACAAGTCTACCATCCATTCGAGTAACAAAAATCCTGTCAAAATACTACTTTCCATAATGACAAGGATACCATCCATTGGAGTAACAAAAATCTGAACAACAGACTACCTTGCATATTGACAAGGTTATCATCCATTGGAGTAATAAAGATATCAACAACAAACTACCTTCAATAATGACAAGGCTACCATCCATTGGAGTAATAAAAATCTCGACAAAGGACTACCTTCTATAATGACAAGGTTATCATCCATTGGAATAACAAAAATCTCGACAGTACACTACCTTCCATAATGACAAGGCAACAATCCAATGGAATAAAAAAATTCTCGACAACATACTACCTTCCATAATGACAAGGCTACAATTCATTGGAGTAACAGAAATATCAACGACAAACTACCTTCCATAATGACAAGGCTACCATCTATTGGAGTAACAAAAATCTCGACAATAGACTACCTTCCATAATGACAAGGCTACCATCCAATGGAATAACAAAAATCTCAACAATAGACTACCTTCCATAATGAAAGGCTACCATCCATTGGAGTAACAAAAATCTGAACAATTGACTACCATCCATAATGACAAGGTTACAATCCATTGGAGTAATAGAAATCTCAACGACAGACTACCTTCCATAATGACAAGGCTACCATTCATTGGAGTAAAAAAAATATCGACAATAGACTACCTTCTATAATGACAAGGCTACATCCATTGGGGTAACAAAAATATCGACAATAGACTACCTTCCATAATGACAAGGCTACCATCCATTAGAGTTACAAAAATCTCGACAAAAAACTACCTTCCATAATGACAAGGCTACCATCCATTGGAATAACAAAAATCTCGACAATAGACTACCTTCCATAATGACAAGGCTACCATCCATTGGAGTAACAAAAATCTGATAAACAGACTACCTTTCATAATGACGAGGCTATCATCCATTGGAGTAACAAAGATATCGATAATAGACTACCTTAAATAATGGCAAGGCTACCATCCATTGGAGTAAAAAAAATATGAACAACATACTACCTTCCATAATGACAAGGCTACAATTCATTGGAGTAACAAAAATCTCAACGACAGACTACCTTCCATAATGACAAGGCTACCATCAATTGGATTAACAAAAATCTCGACAACATACTACCTTCCATAATTACAAGGATACCATCCATTGGGGTAACAAAAATCTCGACAATAGACTACCTTTCATAATGACAAGGCTACCATCCATTGGAGTAACAAAAATCTCGACAACAGACTACCTTCCATAATTACAAGGCTACCATCCATCGGGGTAACAAAAATCTCGACAACATACTACCTTCCATAATGAGAAGGCTACCATCCATTGGAGTAACAAAAATCTCTACAATAGACTACCTTTAATAATGACAAGGATATCATCTATTGGAGTAACAAATATATCGATAACAGATATCTTCAATAATTACAAGGCTACCATCCATTGGAGTAACAAAAATCTCCACAAAACACTACCTTCCATAATTACAAGGTTACCGTCCATTGGAATAACAAAAATATCGACAATAGACTACCTTCCATAATGACAAGGCTACCATCCAATGGAATAACAAAAATCTCAACAATAGACTACCTTCCATAATGAAAGGCTACCATCCATTGGAGTAACAAAAATATGAACAATTGACTACCATCCATAATGAGAAGGTTACAATCCATTGGAGTAATAGAAATCTCAACGACAGACTACCTTCCATAAGGCTACCATTCATTGGAGTAACAAAAATATCGACAATAGACTACCTTTTATAATGACAAGGCTACATCCATTGGGGTAACAAAAATATCGACAATAGACTACCTTCCATAATGACAAGGCTACCATCCATTGGAGTTACAAAAATCTCGACAAAAAACTACCTTCCATAATGACAAGGCTACCATCCATTGGAATAACAAAAATCTGGACAATAGGCTACCTTCCATAATGACAAGGATACCATCCATTGAAGTAACAAAAATCTAGATAAAAAACTACCTTCCATAATGATAAGGATACCATCCATTGGAATAACAAAAATCTCGACAATAGACTACCTTCCATAATGACAAGGCTACCATCCATTGGAGTAACAAAAATCTGATAAACAGACTACCCTGCATAATGACAAAGCTATCATCCATTGGAGTAACAAAGATATCGATAATAGACTACCTTAAATAATGGCAAGGCTACCATCCATTGGAGTAACAAAAATATGAACAACATACTACCTTCCATAATGACAAGGCTACAATTCATTGGAGTAACAAAAATCTCAACGACAGACTACCTTCCATAATGACAAGGCTACCATCAATTGGAGTAACAAAAATCTAGACAACAGACTACCTTCCATAATTACAAGGATACCATCCATTGGGGTAACAAAAATCTCGACAACAGACTACCTTTCATAATGACAAGGCTACCATCCATTGGAGTAACAAAAATCTCGACAACAGAATACCTTCCATAATTACAAGGCTACCATCCATCGGGGTAACAAAAATCTCAACAACAAACTTCCTTCCATAATGACAAGGCTACCATCCATTGGAGTAACTAAAATCTCGACAATAGACTACCTTTAATAATGACAAGGATATCATCCATTGGAATAACAAATATATCGATAACAGATATCTTCAATAATTACAAGGCTACCATCCATTGGAGTAACAAAAATTTCCACAAAACACTACCTTCCATAATGACAAGGTTACCGTCCATTGGAATAACAAAAATATCGACAATAGACTACCTTCCATAATGACAAGGCTACCATCCAATGGAATAACAAAAATCTCAACAATAGACTACCTTCCATAATGAAAGGCTACCATCCATTGGAGTAACAAAAATCTGAACAATTGACTACCATCCATAATGACAAGGTTACAATCCATTGGAGTAATAGAAATCTCAACGACAGACTACCTTCCATAATGACAAGGCTACCATTCATTGGAGTAACAAAAATATCGAAAATAGACTACCTTCTATAATGACAAGGCTACATCCATTGGGGTAACAAAAATATCGACAATAGACTACCTTCCATAATGACAAGGCTACCATCCATTGGAGTTACAAAAATCTTGACAAAAAACTACCTTCCATAATGACAAGGCTACCATCCATTGGAATAACAAAAATCTGGACAATAGACTACCTTCCATAATGACAAGGATACCATCCATTGAAGTAACAAAAATCTAGATAAAAAACTACCTTCCATAATGATAAGGATACCATCCATTGGAATAACAAAAATCTCGACAATAGACTACCTTCCATAATGACAAGGCTACCATCCATTGGAGTAACAAAAATCTGATAAACAGACTACCTTGCATAATGACAAAGCTATCATCCATTGGAGTAACAAAGATATCGATAATAGACTACCTTAAATAATGGCAAGGCTACCATCCATTGGAGTAACAAAAATATGAACAACATACTACCTTCCATAATGACAAGGCTACAATTCATTGGAGTAACAAAAATCTCAACGACAGACTACCTTCCATAATGACAAGGCTACCATCAATTGGAGTAACAAAAATCTAGACAACAAACTACCTTCCATAATTACAAGGATACCATCCATTGGGGTAACAAAAATCTCGACAACAGACTACCTTTCATAATGACAAGGCTACCATCCATTGGAGTAACAAAAATCTCGACAACAGACTACCTTCCATAATTACAAGGCTACCATGCATCGGGGTAACAAAAATCTCAACAACAAACTACCTTCCATAATGACAAGGCTACCATCCATTGGAGTAACTAAAATCTCGACAATAGACTACCTTTAATAATGACAAGGATATCATCCATTGGAATAACAAATATATCGATAACAGTTATCTTCAATAATTACAAGGCTACCATCCATTGGAGTAACAAAAATTTCCACAAAACACTACCTTCCATAATGACAAGGTTACCGTCCATTGGAATAACAAAAATATCGACAATAGACTACCTTCCATAATGACAAGGCTACCAACCAATGGAATAACAAAAATCTCAACAATAGACTACCTTCCATAATGAAAGGCTACCATCCATTGGAGTAACAAAAATCTGAACAATTGACTACCATCCATAATGACAAGGTTACAATCCATTGGAGTAATAGAAATCTCAACGACAGACTACCTTCCATAATGACAAGGCTACCATTCATTGGAGTAACAAAAATATCGAAAATAGACTACCTTCTATAATGACAAGGCTACATCCATTGGGGTAACAAAAATATCGACAATAGACTACCTTCCATAATGACAAGGCTACCATCCATTGGAGTTACAAAAATCTTGACAAAAAACTACCTTCCATAATGACAAGGCTACCATCCATTGGAATAACAAAAATCTGGACAATAGACTACCTTCCATAATGACAAGGATACCATCCATTGAAGTAACAAAAATCTAGATAAAAAACTACCTTCCATAATGATAAGGATACCATCCATTGGAATAACAAAAATCTCGACAATAGACTACCTTCCATAATGACAAGGCTACCATCCATTGGAGTAACAAAAATCTGATAAACAGACTACCTTGCATAATGACAAAGCTATCATCCATTGGAGTAACAAAGATATCGATAATAGACTACCTTAAATAATGGCAAGGCTACCATCCATTGGAGTAACAAAAATATGAACAACATACTACCTTCCATAATGACAAGGCTACAATTCATTGGAGTAACAAAAATCTCAACGACAGACTACCTTCCATAATGACAAGGCTACCATCAATTGGAGTAACAAAAATCTAGACAACAGACTACCTTCCATAATTACAAGGATACCATCCATTGGGGTAACAAAAATCTCGACAACAGACTACCTTTCATAATGACAAGGCTACCATCCATTGGAGTAACAAAAATCTCGACAACAGACTACCTTCCATAATTACAAGGCTACCATGCATCGGGGTAACAAAAATCTCAACAACAAACTACCTTCCATAATGACAAGGCTACCATCCATTGGAGTAACTAAAATCTCGACAATAGACTACCTTTAATAATGACAAGGATATCATCCATTGGAATAACAAATATATCGATAACAGTTATCTTCAATAATTACAAGGCTACCATCCATTGGAGTAACAAAAATTTCCACAAAACACTACCTTCCATAATGACAAGGTTACCGTCCATTGGAATAACAAAAATATCGACAATAGACTACCTTCCATAATGACAAGGCTACCAACCAATGGAATAACAAAAATCTCAACAATAGACTACCTTCCATAATGAAAGGCTACCATCCATTGGAGTAACAAAAATCTGAACAATTGACTACCATCCTTAATGACAAGGTTACAATCCATTGGAGTAATAGAAATCTCAATGACAGACTACCTTCCATAATGACAAGGCTACCATTCATTGGAGTAACAAAAATATCGAAAATAGACTACCTTCTATAATGACAAGGCTACATCCATTGAGGTAACAAAAATATCGACAATAGACTACCTTCCATAATGACAAGGCTACCATCACTTGGAGTTACAAAAATCTCGAAAAAAAACTACCTTCCATAATGACAAGGCTACCATCCATTAGAATAACAAAAATCTCGACAATAGACTACCTTCCATAATGACAAGGCTACCATCCATTGAAGTAACAAAAATCTAGATAAAAAACTACCTTCCATATTGATAAGGCTACCATCCATTGGAATAACAAAAATCTCGACAATAGACTACCTTCCATAATGACAAGGCTACCATCCATTAGAGTAACAAAAATCTGATAAACAGACTAGCTTGCATAATGACAAGGCTATCATCCATTGGAGTAACAAAGATATCGATAATAGACTACCTTAAATAATGGCAAGGCTACAATCCATTGGAGTAACAAAAATATGAACAACATACTACCTTCCATAATGACAAGGCTACAATTCATTGGAGTAACAAAAATCTCAACGACAGACTACCTTCCATAATGACAAGGCTACCATCAATTGGAGTAATAAAAATCTCGACAACAGACTACCTTCCATAATTACAAGGATACCATCCATTGGGGTAACAAAAATCTCGACAACAGACTACCTTTCATAATGACAAGGCTACCATCCATTGGAGTAACAAACATATCGATAACAGACTACCTTCAATAATGACAAGTCTACCATCCATTGGAGTAACAAAAATCACGTCAAAATACTACCTTCCATAATGACAAGGATACCATCCATTGGAGTAACAATAATCTGAACAACAGACTACCTTGCATAATGACAAGGTTATCATCCATTGGAGTAACAAAGATATCAACAAAAAACTACCTTCAATAATGACACGGCTACCATCCATTGGAGTAATAAAAATCTCGACAAAAGACTACCTTCTATAATGACAAGGTTACCATCCATTGGAATAACAAAATTCTCGACAACACACTACCTTCCATAATGACAAGGCTACCATCCAATGGAATAAACAAATTCTCGACAACATACTACCTTCCATAATGACAAGCCTACAATTCATTGGAGTAACAGAAATCTCAACAACAGATAACCTTCCATAATGACAAGGCTACCATCTATTGGAATAATACAAATCTCAACGACAGACTACCTTCCATTATGACAAGGCTACCATTCATTGGAGTAACAAAAATATCGTCAATAGACTACCTTCTATAATGACAAGGCTACATTCATTGGGGTAACAAAAATCTCGCCAATAGACTACCTTCCATAATGACAAGGCTACCATCCATTGAAGTAAATAAAATCTCGACAAAAAACTACCTTCTATAATGACAAGGCTACCATCCATTGGAATAACAAAAATCTCGACAATAGACTACCTTCCATAATGACAAGGCTACCATCCATTGAAGTAACAAAAATCTAGATAAAAAACTACCTTCCATAATGATAAGGCTACCATTCATTGGAGTAACAAAAATCTGAACAACATACTACCTTCCATAATGATAAGGCTACAATTCATTGGAGTAACAAAAATCTCAACGACAGACTACCTTCCATAATGACAAGGCTACCATCTAATGGAGTAACAAAAATCTCGACAACAGACTACCTTCCATAATTACAAGGATACCATCCATTGGGGTAACAAAAATCTCGACAATAGACTACCTTTCATAATGACAAGGCTACCATCCGTTGGACTAACAAAAATCTCGACAACAGACTACCTTCCATAATGACAAGGCTACCATCCAATGGAATAAACAAATTCTCGACAACATACTACCTTCCATAATGACAAGCCTACAATTCATTGGAGTAACAGAAATCTCAACAACAGATAACCTTCCATAATGACAAGGCTACCATCTATTGGAATAATACAAATCTCAACGACAGACTACCTTCCATTATGACAAGGCTACCATTCATTGGAGTAACAAAAATATCGTCAATAGACTACCTTCTATAATGACAAGGCTACATTCATTGGGGTAACAAAAATCTCGCCAATAGACTACCTTCCATAATGACAAGGCTACCATCCATTGAAGTAAATAAAATCTCGACAAAAAACTACCTTCTATAATGACAAGGCTACCATCCATTGGAATAACAAAAATCTCGACAATAGACTACCTTCCATAATGACAAGGCTACCATCCATTGAAGTAACAAAAATCTAGATAAAAAACTACCTTCCATAATGATAAGGCTACCATTCATTGGAGTAACAAAAATCTGAACAACATACTACCTTCCATAATGATAAGGCTACAATTCATTGGAGTAACAAAAATCTCAACGACAGACTACCTTCCATAATGACAAGGCTACCATCTAATGGAGTAACAAAAATCTCGACAACAGACTACCTTCCATAATTACAAGGATACCATCCATTGGGGTAACAAAAATCTCGACAATAGACTACCTTTCATAATGACAAGGCTACCATCCGTTGGACTAACAAAAATCTCGACAACAGACTACCTTCCATAATGACAAGGCTATCATCCATTGGAGTAAAAAACATATCGATAACAAACTACCTTCAATAATTACAAGGCTACCATCCATTGGAGTAACAAAAATCTCGTCAAAATGCTACCTTCCATAATGACAAGGATACCATCCATTGGAGTAACAAAAATCTAAACAACAGACTACCTTGAATAATGATAAGGCTATCATCCATTAGAGTAACAAAGATATCAACAACAAACTAACTTCAATAATGAAAAGGCTACCATCCATTGGAGTAATAAAAATCCAGACAAAAGACTATCTTCCATAATGACAAGGTTACCATCCATTAGAATAACAAAAATCTCGACAACACACTACCTTCCATAATGACAAGGCTACCATCAAATGGAATAAAAAAATTCTCGAAAACAAACTACCTTCCATTATGACAAGGCTACCATCCATTGGAGTAACAAAAATCTGAACAACCGACTACCTTCCATAATGACAAGGATACCATCCATTGGAATAATAAAAATCTCGACAATAGACTACCTTCCATAATGACAAGGCTACCATCCATTGAAGTAACAAAAATCTAGATAAAAAACTACCTTCCATAATGATAAGGCTACCATCCATTGGAATAATAAAAATCTTGACAATAGACTACCTTCCATAATGAAAAGGCTACCATCCATTGGAGTAACAAGAATATGAACAACAAACTACCTTGCATAATGACAAGGCTATCATCCATTGGAGTAACAAAGATATTGATAATAGACTACCTTAAATAATGGCAAGGCTACCATCCATTGGAGTAACAAAAATCTGAACAACGTACTACCTTCCGTAATGACAAGGCTACAATTCATTGGAGTAACAGAAATCTCAACGACAGACTACCTTCCATAATGACAAGGCTATCATCTATTGGAGTAACAAAAATCTCGACAACAGACTACCTTCCATAATTACAAGGCTACCATCCATTGGGGTAACAAAAAATTCGACAACAGACTACCTTCCATAATGACAAGGCTACCAATTATTGGAGTAACAAAAATCTCGACAACAGACTACCTTCTATAATGACAAGGCTATCATCCATTTGAGTAAAAAACATATCGATAACAAACTACCTTCAATAATGACAAGTCTACCATCCATTGGAGTAACAAAAATCTCGTCAAAATACTACCTTCCATAATGACAAGGATACCATCCATTGGAGTAACAAAAATCTGAACAACAGACTACCTTGCATAATGACAAGGTTATCATCCATTGGAGTAACAAAGATATCAACAACAGACTACCTTCAATAATGACAAGGCTACCATCCATTCGAGTAATAAAAATATCGACAAAAGACTACCTTCTATAATGACAAGGTTACCATCCATTGGAATAATAAAAATCTCGACAACATACTACCTTCCATAATGACAAGGCTACAATTCATTGGAGTAACAGAAATCTCAACGACATACTACCTTCCATAATGACAAGGCTACCATCTATTGGAATAATAGAAATCTCAACGACAGACTACCTTCCATAATGACAAGGCTACCATTCATTGGAATAACAAAAATATCGATAAAGAGACTACCTTCTATAATGACATAACTACATCTATTGGGGTAACAAAAATGTCGACAATAGACTACCTTCCATAATGACAAGGCTACCATCCATTGGAGTAACAAAAATCTCGACAAAAAACTACATTCTATAATGACAAGGCTACCATCCATTGGAATAACAAAAATCTCGACAATAGACTACCTTCCATAATGACAAGGCTACCATTCATTGAAGTAACAAAAATATAGATAAAAGACTACCTTCCATAATGATAAGGCTACCATCCATTAGAATAACCGAATATCTCGACAATAGAGTACCTTCCGTAATGACAAGGCTACCATCCATTGGAGTAACAAAAATCTGAACAACAGACTACCTTGCATAATGACTAGGCTACCATCCATTGGATAACAAAAATCTGAACAACATACTACCTTCCATAATGATAAGGCCACCATCTATTGTAGTAACAAAAATCTCGACAATAAACTACCTTCCATAATTACAAGGATACCATCCATTGGGGTAACAAAAATCTCGACAATAGACTACCTTTCATAATGACAACGCTACCATCCATTGGAGTAACAAAAATCTCGATGACAGACTACCTTCCATGATGACAAGGCTATCATCCATTGGAGTAACAAACATATCGATAACAGACTACCTTCAATAATGATAAGGCTACCATCCATTGGAGTAACAAAAATCTCGTCAAAATACTACCTTCCATATTGATAAGGCTATCATCCTTTGGAGTAACAAAGATATAACCAACAAACTAACTTCAATAATGAAAAGGCTACCATCCATTGGAGTAATAAAAATCCAGACAAAAGACTACCTTCCATAATGACAAGGTTACCATCCATTGGAATAACAAAAATCTCGACAACACACTACCTTCCATAATGACAAGGCTACCATCCAATGGAATAAAAAAATTCTCGACAACAGACTACCTTCCATAATGACAAGGCTACCATCCATTGGAGTAATAAAAATCTGAACAACAGACTACCTTCCATAATGACAAGGCTACCATCCATTGGAATAACAAAAATCTCCACAATAGACGACCTTCCATAATGACAAGGCTACCATCCATTTAAGTAACAAAAATCTAGATAAAAAACTACCTTCCATAATGATAAGGCTACCATCCACTGGAATAACAAAAATATCGACAATATACTACCTTCCATAATGACAAGGCTACCATCCATTGGAGTAACAAAAATCTGAACAACGTACTACCTTCCGTAATGACAAGGCTACAATTCATTGGAGTAACAGAAATCTCAATGACAGACTACCTTCCATAATGACAAGGCTATCATCTATTGGAGTAACAAAAATCTCGACAACAGACTACCTTCCATAATTACAAGGCTACCATCCATTGGGGTAACAAAAATCTCCACAATAGACTACCTTCCATAATGACAAGGCTACCATCCATTGGAGTAACAAAAATCTCGACAACAGACTACCTTCCATAATGACAAGGCTATCATTCATTGGAGTAACAAACATATCGATAACAAACTACCTTCAATAATGACAAGTCTACCATCCATTGGACTAACAAAAATCTCGTCAAAATACTACCTTCCATAATGACAAGGTTACCATTCATTGGAGTAACAAAAATCTGAACAACAGACTACCTTGCATAATGACAAGGTTATCATCCATTGGAGTAACAAAGATATCAACAACAAACTACCTTCAATAATGACAAGGCTACCATCCATTGGAGTAATAAAAATCTCGACAAAAGACAACCTTTTATAATGACAAGGTTACCATCCATTGGAATAACAAAAATCTCGACAACACGCTACCTTCCATAATGACAAGGCTACCATCCAATGGAATAAAAAAATTCTTGACAACATACTACCTTCCATAATGACAAGGCTACAATTCATTGGAGTAACAGAAATCTCAACGACAAACAACCTTCCATAATGACAAGGCTACCATCTATTGGAATAATAGAAATCTCAACGACAGACTACCTTCCATAATGACAAGGCTACCATTCATTGGAGTAACAAAAATATCGACAATAGACTACCTTCTATAATGACAAGGCTACATCCATTGGGGTAACAAAAATCTCGACAATAGACTACCTTCCATAATGACAAGGCTACCATCCATTGGAGTAACAAAAATCTCGACAAAAAACTACCTTCTATAATGACAAGGCTACCATCCATTGGAATAACAAAAATCTTGACAATAGACTACCTTCCATAATGACAAGGCTACCATCCATTAAAGTAACAAAAATCTAGATAAAAAACTACCTTCCATAATGATAAGGCTACCATCCATTAGAATAACCAAATATCTCGACAATAGACTACCTTCCATAATGACAACGCTAACATCCATTGGGGTAACAAAAATCTGAACAACAGACTACCTTGCATAATGACAAGGCTACCATCCATTGGAGTAACAAAAATCTGAACAGCATACTACCTTCCATAATGATAAGGCTACAATTCATTGGAGTAACAGAAATCTCTACGACAGACTACCTTCCATAATGACAAGGCTACCATCTATTGGAGTAACAAAAATCTCGAAAACAGACTACCTTCCATAATTACAAGGATACCATCCATTGGGGTAACAAAAATCTCGACATCAGACTACCTTTCATAATGACAAGGCTACCATCCATTGGAATAACAAAAATCTCGACAACACGCTACCTTCCATAATGACAAGGCTACCATCCAATGGAAAAAAAAATTCTCGACAACATACTACCTTCCATAATGACAAGGCTACAATTCATTGGAGTAACAGAAATCTCAACGACAGACAACCTTCCATAATGACAAGGCTACCATCTATTGGAATAATAGAAATCTCAACGACAGACTACCTTCCATAATGACAAGGCTACCATTCATTGGAGTAACAAAAATATCGACAATAGACTACCTTCTATAATGACAAGGCTATATCCATTGGGGTAACAAAAATCTCGACAATAGACTACCTTCCATAATGACAAGGCTACCAACCATTGGAGTAACAAAAATCTCGACAAAAAACTACCTTCTTTAATGACAAGGCTACCATCCATTGGAATAACAAAAATCTTGACAATAGACTACCTTCCATAATGACAAGGCTACCATCCATTAAAGTAACAAAAATCTAGATAAAAAACTACCTTCCATAATGATAAGGCTACCATCCATTAGAATAACCAAATATCTCGACAATAGACTACCTTCCATAATGACAAGGCTAACATCCATTGGGGTAACAAAAATCTGAACAACAGACTACCTTGCATAATGACAAGGCTACCATCCATTGGAGTAACAAAAATCTGAACAACATTCTACCTTCCATAATGATAAGGCTACAATTCATTGGAGTAACAAAAATCTCTACGACAGACTACCTTCCATAATGACAAGGCTACCATCTATTGGAGTAACAAAAATCTCGAAAACAGACTACCTTCCATAATTACAAGGATACCATCCATTGGGGTAACAAAAATCTCGACAACAGACTACCTTTCATAATGACAAGGATACCATCCATTGGAGTAACAAAAATCTCGACAACAGACTACCTTCCATAATGACAAGGCTACCATCCATTGGAGTAACAAAAATCAGAACAACAGACTACCTTGAATAATGATAAGGCTATCATCCATTGGAGTAACAAAGATATCAACAACAAGCTACCATCCATAATGACAAGGTTACCATCCATTGGAGTAATAAAAATCCAGACAAAAGACTACCTTCCATAATGACAAGGTTACCATCCATTGGAATAAAAAAAATCTCGACAACACACTACCTTCCATAATGACAAGGCTACCATCAAATGGAATAAAAAAATTCTCGACAACAGACTACCTTCCATAATGACAAGGCTACCATCCATTGGAGTTACAAAAATCTCGACAAAAAACTACTTTCCATAATGACAAGGCTACCATCCATTGGAATAACAAAAATCTCGACAATAGACTACCTTCCATAATGACAAGGCTACCATCCATTGAAGTAACAAAAATCTAGATAAAAAACTACCTTCCATAATGATAAGGCTACCATCCACTGGAATAACAAATATCTCGACAATCGACTACCTTCCACAATGACAAGGCTACCATCCATTGGAGTAACAAAAATCTGAACAATAGACTACCTTGCATAATTACAAGGCTATCATCCATTGGAGTAACAAAGATATCGATAATAGACTACCTTAAATAATGGCAAGGCTACCTTCCATTGGAGTAACAAAAATATGAACAACATACTACCTTCCATAATGACAAGGCTACAATTCATTGGAGTAACAGAAATCTCAACGACAGACTACCTTCCATAATGACAAGGCTACCATCTATTGGAGTAACAAAAATCTCGACAACAGACTACCTTCCATAATTACAAGGCTACCATCCATTGGGGTAACAAAAATCTCGACAACAGACTACCTTTCATAATGGCAAGGCTACCATCCATTGGAGTAACAAAAATCCCGAAAACAAATTACCTTCCATAATGACAAGTCTATCATCCATTGGAGTAACAAATATATCGATAACAGACTACCTTCAATAATCACAAGGATAACATCCATTAGAGTAACAAAAATCTCGTCAAAATACTACCTTCCATAATGACAAGGATACCATCCATTGGAGTAACAAAAATCTTAACAAAAGACTAGCTTGAATAATGACGAGGCTATCATCCATTGGAGTAACAAAGATATCAACAACAGACTACCTTCAATAATGACAAGGCTACCATCCATTGCAGTAATAAAAATATGGACAAAAGATTACCTTCCATAATGAGAAGGTTACCATCCATTGGAATAACAAAAATCTCGATAACACACTACCTTCCATAATGACAAGGCTACCATCCAATGGAATAAATAAATTCTCGACAACAGACTACCTTCCATAATGACAAGGCTACAATTCATTGGAGTAACAGAAATCTCAACGACAGACAACCTTCCATAATGACAAGGCTACCATCCATTGGAGTAACATAAATCTCGACAACAGACTACCTTCCATAATGACAAGGCTATCATCCATTGGAATAACAAACATATCGATAACAGACTACCTTCAATAATCAGAAGGCTACCATCCATTGGAGTAAGAAAAATCTCGTCAAAATACTACCTTCCATAATGACAAGGATACCATCCATTGGAGTAACAAAAATCTGAACAACAGACTACCTTGAATAATGATAAGGCTATCATCCATTAGAGTAACAAAGATATCAACAACAAACTAACTTCAATAATGAAAAGGCTACCATCCATTGGAGTAATAAAAATCCAGACAAAAGACTACCTTCCATAATGACAAGGTTACCATCCATTGGAATAACAAAAATCTCGACAACACATTACCTTCCATAATGACAAGGCTACCATCAAATGGAATAAAAAAATTCTCGACAACAGACTACCTTCCATAATGACAAGGCTACCATCCATTGGAATAATAAAAATCTCGACAATAGACTGAAGGGGTGAAAAACACAAGAAGGGGGGGGGGGGTTGAATTGTAAAACTGGAAACTTAAAGCAAATGACAAGGTATTTTTATCCTGGTTCGTTTGATCTCAAACTACTCCAGTCCACCCGTTCAAGGTGATTTCGCCTCTCTCCAACGAGGTCTTAATTCACTATATTCAACTGAATACAAATCTGCTTTAGCAACTGCTAAAACCTTCTTGATTCAAACCACAATCCGGTTTGTCAAGGCAACACTTTCTTACAAAGGAATGAACAAGTGTGTATGAATGTTTTCTACAAAAACTATATCACAACTGTGATGTTTACACAAATGAAGCTTAGAATACTAAGATGCTAAACGCTAATAGAGTATCAGAGTTTGGTGGTTTAGCAAAACTTGTAGAGTGAAGATTACTGTTCAGCTTTTTGCGTGTAGAGAGTTTGGAAGCATTAGCCGTGATAATCTTCAAAGCTTGGTTTATATAGCACTTTGAGAAGATGAACGTTGAAGCAAATATTCTTGATTCAATGCTATTAACAAGCTTTCCTTTTTGAGCAGATCTTGTCTAGAATGATGCCGTTGGTATTGATTAGCTTTCAATGCACAGTACCGTTGCTTCTTCAATGCACGATCTGGCTTGGCTCATTCTGATTCTGCTTCGCTGCTGATGAACTAATTTGTTTCTGTATCAGAGTGTTTTACGCGCAGTTCTGTTCATCAAGCTTCAGCATGTGCAAGCGTTGATCATCTGATCTTGACGTTCTGATTCAGCAACTTCTGATGCTGATGTGCAAACTCATATTCTGATGCTGAAAACGTGATCTTGCTTATTTTAATCAGCATATCTGCAAGTTAGAGCATAGTAATTTTAGGCAGCATATAATTCAATCATAAAATATTTAACTACTATATCTTTTCACTTTGTTATCATCAAAACTTAAATATAGGGTACTAGATTCAAACATTGTTCTAACAATCTCCCCCTTTTTGATGATGACAAAAACTAGATATTTTAAATGAAAAATAACGTGAAAAGTTATCAGATCTATGTATCAGAATAAGAAGTTCGGAGAAGTCAGAGTTAAGAGATACTCCCCCTGAGTTTGTTACTTCCCTTTGATATGTGTGTTCTTCAGAGTCAGATCTTTTTCTATCTTTGAGCATCAGATTATAAGTCTTTGACTTATCAGAGAGCAGAGCTTCAGAGCTTTTCCTGTCAGAGCTTTGCTTCGGATCAGAGTGTTAGGTCGATCAGATCTTCATATATCAGAACTTCATATTTGATCAGAGCAACATGAGCTTTTATATTTTGATCAGAGCTTCTAGTCTTCATTGTGCCTGTAGACTTAAAGACAAAACAGAAAAACATTTCAAGTAATAGAGTTAGAATGTTTGAGAATTTCTGTCTAGTTAGCCGTTATTGATTTTAAATATCATTCTTGTTCTCCCCCTTTTTGTCAGCAATCAAAAAGTGCTGGTGATGTGCTAAAATGATTTAGATCAGAAAAACTAATAATATTAAAGATAGTTCAGAATCAGAGCAAAATATCATTACAAACCATAGTCAAAACATAGTCAAAAGTACATCAGAAAATGAAGAAAATATAGAGAATGTCATGCATGAAAAAAAATTTCAAGGTTGTGGGGGCATGCGTGAGAACAGGCTTTCCAGCATTGCCTGAATCTTTTCAGAAGTTGCATTCAGATGATTGAACAGGAAGTGTGCCAAATTGATCTTCACCCTCTGATTAATAAAGTAGATCAGAAATTGCTGATCCACGTTTATATAGTCAGGAGAGCTTGTGGGCTTCCTGTGATTGAAACAGCCTAGAACAATCTTGGCCCACACTCTGCAGTGATCCTTCAGATCCTTGATTTTGCTGCTGGGAAAACCAAGAGTGAAAATGCAGTTTGCTACCACACCAATATCAGGGCACCTATCAGCCATGTCCACACAACGGACTCCACCACCACTCTGACCAATTAACCTGGCAATGAGGTCTTCAGAAATTATTATCTTCTTTCCCATAACAGAAGAGACGACTAGATGTTTATCAATCTTGGCATGAATCCAAAATTCTTTGACAAGCTCTGGGAAGGTTGGTCCAACCAATCTATCAAAGTACCTCTCCCACTTCTGAGCTTTGACTTCAGCAGTTAGGTCAAATCCATTTTCCTTCAAACTTTCGAAATCCACGATTAATTCAGAGAGAACCTCAAGATTCTTAACCGGTGTGAGAAGAGTTCTGGTAGGCGCTTGATATTGCTCAGAGGTTTCTTTCTTCTGATTTCCTGCAGAAATGCTGGAGGATGCCATTGTTCTCACACAAAAAGCTTGAGAGTGATTTGAGAAAAGCTAGGGTTTTGAAGGAGATATGCAGAAAAAAAATTCTTAGGAGATTATGAATAAGCGTCAAGAATAAACATGAAGAGTAATGTGCTTAAATAGGATTTTCAAAAATTATTTTGAAAAATAAAACGTTTTTAAGAGAGAGAAAAAAAATAATGATTGCAATTAACAAGCGTGATTACTTTTGCATTTAATGCTTGCTGATTTTGGGGGATTTGAGAAAGATACTTAAAAACGGTTACCAGACATGTGTCTCAATGCACCCAATCAGCGCTTTGCCTTCTCAGAAACGTGCACGCGTTCTGCTTCAGGGATTTGCTGATGATTGGATGACACTTGTTTGATGTAGTGATCAGCACGTCTGTATTTGAGATTAGACTCTCAGATCTTTAGACTTGCCTCTGATACAATCTGCATGTTCTTACTTTCTGAAAGAGGATTGATCAGAAGTTCACAGTAATATAAATACATTCTGAAAGATAAAAATATGGAATTAAAGCATTTTCATTCTGGGCATACTTTCATGCTGAGATGTTTCAGAATGAAATTAAACCTATCTTCTGAAAGGGGTTTTGTAAAGATATCAGCCCATTGATGGTCTGTATCTATAAATTTCAAGTTTAAAATTCCTTTCTGAATATAGTCCCTAATGAAATGATGTTTTATTTCTATATGCTTAGCTCTAGAATGTAAAATAGGATTCTTACTTAAGCAAATAGCAGAAGTATTATCACAAAGAATAGGAATGTTACTCTCAAAAATCTGGAAGTCTTCAAGCTGACTTTTCATCCAGAGCATCTGTGTGCTACATCCAGCTGCTGCTATGTACTCAGCTTCTGCTGTTGACAGAGCAATAGTTGATTGCCTTTTGCTGGACCACGAGATCAGATTTTCTCCCAGAAACTGGCAGCTTCCAGAAGTACTTTTGCGTTCCACTCTGTCTCCAGCAAAATCAGCGTCGCAGTAGCCTACTAAACTGTAATCACTAGATTTTCTATAAAACAAACCCAGATTAGTAGTACCTTTCAGATACTTGAAAATTCGCTTAACAGCTGTTAAGTGAGATTCTCTAGGATCTGATTGGAATCTAGCACAAATACATACGCTGAATAGAATATCAGGTCTTGAAGCAGTCAGATAAAGGAGAGAACCAATCATACCTCTGTAGACCTTCTGTTCTACGCTTTTGCTTACCTCTTCTCTTTCCAGAATGCACGTGGGATGCATTGGAATCTTTGATGGCTTACATTCTGAGAGGTCAAATTTCTTCAGAAGATCTCTGATGTATTTGCTCTGATGAATGTAAGTTCCCTCTGGAGTTTGATTGATCTGAATTCCTAAAAAGAACTTCAGTTCCCCCATGAGGCTCATCTCAAATTCTGCCTGCATACACTTAGCAAATTTTCTTCCAAGAGAAGGATTAGTAGAACCAAAGATTATATCATCAACATAAATTTGACAGACTAAAATGTCACTCTTAACTGTTTTACAGAATAGAGTGGTGTCCACTTTCCCTCTGGTGAACTCATTTTCAAGCAGAAAGTTACTTAGCCTTTCATACCAAGCTCTGGGAGCTTGTTTCAGACCATACAGTGACTTTTTCAGTTTGAAAACATGTTCTGGATGTTTTGTATTTTCAAAACCTGGGGGTTGGTGAACATACACTTCTTCTTCTATATAACCATTTAAGAATGCACTTTTGACATCCATCTGATACAGAGTGATGCCTCTATTAACAGCAAATGAGATTAAGAGTCTGATAGATTCTAACCTGGCGACTGGGGCAAAGGTTTCTGTATAGTCTATCCCCTCTTGCTGACTATAACCTTGTGCAACCAGTCGTGCCTTGTTTCTGACGACTTCACCTTGTTCATTGAGCTTGTTTCTGAACACCCATCTTGTTCCAATGACGTTGAATCCTTTTGGTCTTGGAACGAGATCCCAAACGTCGTTTCTGGTGAATTGATTCAGCTCTTCTTGCATTGCCAGAATCCAGTCATTGTCCAGAAGTGCTTCATCAATAGAAGAAGGTTCAATCAGAGACACAAGTCCCATCAGAGTTTCTTCAGAGTTTCTGAAGCTTGCTCTTGTTCTGATTGGATCTTCCTTTCTTCCGAGGATAGTCTCTTCTGGGTGATCCAAACTGCTTCTGGGTAATCTCTTCTGAGGTTGATCAGCAGCAGTTGTAGGATTTCTAGCATTGCTTCTTTCAGACGTTGAAGGAGTGTCTGTGTTGAGAGCTTCTGATGACCTGTCTTCAGAACCTGCAAATTCAATTTCTATACCTGCAAGATTTTCATTCTGCTTTGACTTTTCAGAGTCAAGCTTGTCATCAAAACGAACACTGATTGATTCTTCCACAATCTGTGTTTCTGTATTGTATACTCTGTACCCTCTTGAGCGTTCAGAGTATCCTAACATAATACACTTCTGTGCCTTAGAATCAAACTTGTTCAAATAATTCTTAGTGTTTAACATATAACAAGTACATCCAAATGGATGAAAATACGAAATGTTGGGCTTTCTGTTCTTCCACAATTCATATGGAGTCTTTTCCAGAATAGGTCTTATTGAGATTCTATTCTGAATGTAGCACGCTGTGTTTATTGCCTCTGCCCAGAAAGTCTTAGCAACGTTTGTCTCGTTGATCATGGTTCTGGCCATTTCTTGCAATGTTCTGTTCTTTCGTTCTACAACTCCATTTTGTTGGGGAGTTCTAGGACAAGAGAAATCATGCAGAATGCCTTTGTCATTAAAGAATGACTCAAAATCTTTATTTTCAAATTCTCCACCATGATCACTTCTGACTTTAACGATTCTAAGATCTTTTTCATTCTGAACTTGGTTACAGAAGGTAACAAACACAGAGTGTGACTCGTCCTTGTGTCTTAAGAACTTTACCCATGTCCATCTGCTATAGTCATCTACGATTACTAACCCATACTTCTTGCCACTGACAGAAGCAGTTTTAACTGGTCCAAATAAGTCAATGTGCAGAAGTTCTAATGGCTTAGAGGTAGAAACAACATTTTTGGATTTAAAAGAGGGTTTTGCAAATTTGCCTTTCTGACATGCTTCACACAGAGCATCTGAATTGAACTTCAAATTTGGAAGTCCTCTGACCAGATTGAGTTTGTTAATCTGAGATATTCTTCTCATACTAACATGTCCCAATCTTCTGTGCCAGATCCATTGCTCGTTGTTAACAGACAGAAGACATTTTACGTTCTGACTCTTAAGTTCAGAAAGTTTGATTTTGTAAATGTTGTTTTTCCTCTTACCATTAAATAGGATAGTCCCATCTTTCTGACTAACAGCTTTACATGATTTTTGATTAAAGATTATATCATAACCGTTATCACTTAATTGACTTATGGATAACAGGTTATGCATCAATCCATCAACAAGCAGAACATTATTAATAGAGGGAAGATTTCCGTTACCTACAGTTCCAGAGCCAATTATCTTTCCCCTCTGATTGCCTCCAAAGCCAACGTGGCCTCCAGGCTTAAGTTCCAGGCTTTGGAACATATGCCTTCTTCCCGTCATGTGACGTGAGCAGCCAGAGTCCAGGTACCATGACTGGTGTTTCTGACTTGCTGCTAAAGATATCTGCAACATGTATTATTTTATCCTTAGGTACCCAGATCTTCTTGGGTCCTGATTTGTTAGTTTTACCAAAACTCTGGTTGAATTTTGGTTTCACAAAGTGATTACTACTAGTATATTTGATGTCATGTGTGTGACCATACACAAAGTGTGAATTTAGAGGAGTGTATTTAATTGTTAAATCCATGACATTTTTAGGTGTAGGAACCTTACCTAGGTATCCTATTCCTTTCCTGCCGTTTCCGCTAACTCCATAGATCATTGAAGCCATTCTGCTTCTATCTATGCTTTCAGCAAGGAACTTCTGGAAACTATGATCATACTCCTTGATGATCTCATCAGCGTTGCTGGGAGTTTCAGAAATTGGTACCTTCTGAGAGTTTTGTAAAGAGTTTTCTAATTTTAAAATTTTATCTCTCAGCTCAGAGTTTTCCAATTTGAGACTCTTAGACTTATTAGAGTCAGATTCAAGAGTCCTTTTCAGGTCTCTGAATTTAGCTCTAATCTGCTGATAACGTTCCAGAATTTCATTTAGGCTTTCAGCAAGTTCAGCCTTTGTAAAATTAACAGCGAAGTTAGGGAATACCTCTTCTGTGTCTGATTCTGAGTCTGAGTCAGAAGCTTCACTGTCATCTGGAATGTTAGCCATAAGCGCTATGTTCGCCCTTTCATCATCTGATTCTGAGTCAGCTTCAGACGAGTCAGAGTCATCCCATGTGGCCATGAGACTTTTCTTCTTCTCTCTTCCAAACTTCCTTTTTGGCTTTTCCCTCTGAAGCTTTGGGCAGTCACTCTTGTAGTGACCTTGCTCATTGCACTCGTAGCAGATGATGTCTTTTGTATTTGGCTTCTTGCTACCTGAGGAGCCTTCAGATCTTCTGTATCCAGAGGAAGAATCTGTTCTTCTGTATCTGGAAGAAGACTCGTTCTGATCAGATCTTCTGGGATTCCTGAATTTCTTTTGTCTTTGCTTCCACAGTTGATTTACTCTTCTGGAGAGAAGAGAAAGCTCGTCTTCTTCTGATGAGGATCCATCAGATGTTTCTTCAACTGCCTGCAAAACTTTAGATTCAGATTTTCTGTTAGATTTTAAAGCTATAGGCTTACCTTGCTTCTGAGGCTCGTCAGCTTCCAGCTCTATCTCATGACTTCTGAGGGAGCTTATAAGTTCCTCCAGAGTGATTTTGTTGAGATCTTTCGCCAGCTTCAGAGCAGTAACCATAGGCCTCCACTGCTTGGGTAAACTTCTGATTATCTTCTTGACATGGTCAGCAGTAGAGTACCCCTTGTCCAGAACTTTGAGACCAGCTACCAGAATCTGGAATCTGGAGAACATAGTTTCAATGGATTCAGATTCTTCCATTTTAAACGCCTCATACTTCTGAATGAGCGCCAGAGCCTTTGTTTCCTTGACTTGGACGTTGCCCTCATGCGTCATTCTGAGAGAATCAAAGATGTTCTTAGCTGTGTCTCTGTTGGAGATCTTCTCATACTCAGTATAGGAGATAGCACTGAGAAGGATGGTTCTGGCCTTATGGTGATTCTTGAAATCACGCTTTTGTTGATCAGTCATTGATTTTCTATCAATCTTCTGACCAGTTGCATTAACAGGGTGCGTGTATCCATCTGTCACCATATCCCACAGATCAGCATCATGTGCTAGAAAGAAGCTTTCAATTCTGTCTTTCCAGTAGTCAAAGTTTTCTCCATCAAAGACTGGAGGTTTGCCGCTGAATCTGTCTCTGTCCTCATTGGTGTCATTGCTGAAATGAGAGTTGTTTCCTGCCATAGTGTTTTTCTGACGCTGGATCTTTTACTGACACGGTTAAGTGTTTTAGCTCAGAACCAGGAGCTCTGATGCCAATTGAAGGGGTGAAAAACACAAGAAGGGGGGGGGTTGAATTGTAAAACTGGAAACTTAAAGCAAATGACAAGGTATTTTTATCCTGGTTCGTTTGATCTCAAACTACTCCAGTCCACCCGTTCAAGGTGATTTCGCCTCTCTCCAACGAGGTCTTAATTCACTATATTCAACTGAATAAAAATCTGCTTTAGCAACTGCTAAAACCTTCTTGATTCAAACCACAATCCGGTTTGTCAAGGCAACACTTTCTTACAAAGGAATGAACAAGTGTGTATGAATGTTTTCTACAAAAACTATATCACAACTGTGATGTTTACACAAATGAAGCTTAGAATACTAAGATGCTAAACTCTAATAGAGTATCAGAGTTTGGTGGTTTAGCAAAACTTGTAGAGTGAAGATTACTGTTCAGCTTTTTGCGTGTAGAGAGTTTGGAAGCATTAGCCGTGATAATCTTCAAAGCTTGGTTTATATAGCACTTTGAGAAGATGAACGTTGAAGCAAATATTCTTGATTCAATGCTATTAACAAGCTTTCCTTTTTGAGCAGATCTTGTCTAGAATGATGCCGTTGGTATTGATTAGCTTTCAATGCACAGTACCGTTGCTTCTTCAATGCACGATCTGGCTTGGCTCATTCTGATTCTGCTTCGCTGCTGATGAACTAATTTGTTTCTGTATCAGAGTGTTTTACGCGCAGTTCTGTTCATCAAGCTTCAGCATGTGCAAGCGTTGATCATCTGATCTTGACGTTCTGATTCAGCAACTTCTGATGCTGATGTGCAAACTCATATTCTGATGCTGAAAACGTGATCTTGCTTATTTTAATCAGCATATCTGCAAGTCAGAGCATAGTAATTTTAGGCAGCATATAATTCAATCATAAAATATTTAACTACTATATCTTTTCACTTTGTTATCATCAAAACTTAAATATAGGGTACTAGATTCAAACATTGTTCTAACATAGACTACCTTCCATAATGACAAGGCTACCATCCATTGGAGTAATAAAAATCTCAACGACAGACTACCTTCCATAATGACAAGGCTACCATTCATTGGATTAACAAAAATATCAACAATAGACTACCTTCTATAATTACAAGGCTACATTCATTGGGTTAACAAAAATATCGACAATAGACTACCTTCCATAATGACAAGGCTACCATCCATTGGAGTAACAAACATATCGATAACAGACTACCTTCAATAATCACAAGGATACCATCCATTGGAGTAACAAAAATCTCGTCAAAATACTACCTTCCATAATGACAAGGATACCATCCATTGGAGTAATAAAAATCTTAACAACAGACTAGCTTGAATAATGACGAGGCTATCATCCATTGGAGTAACAAAGATATCAACAACAGACTACCTTCAATAATGACAAGGATACCATTCATTGGAGTATTAAAAATCTGGACAAAAGACTACCTTCCAAAATGACAAGGTTACCATCCATTGGAATAAAAAAAATCTCGACAACACACTACCTTCCATAATGACAAGGCTACCATCCAATGGAATAAAAAAATTCTCGCCAACATAATACCTTCCATAATGACAAGGCTACCATCCATTGGAGTAACAAAAATATGAACAACAGCCTACCTTCCATAATGATAAGGCTACCATCCATTGGAATAACAAAAATCTCGACAATAGACTACCTTTAATAATGACAAGGCTACAATTCATTGGAGTAACAAAAATCTCAACGACAGACTACCTTCCATAATGACAAGGCTACCATCTATTGGAGTAACAAAAATCTCGACAACAGACTACCTTCCATAATTACAAGGCTACCATCCATCGGGGTAACAAAAATCTCGACAACAGACTACCTTCCATAATGACAAGGCTACCATCCATTGGATTAATAAAAATCTCGACAACAGACAACCTTTAATAATGACAAGGATATCATCCATTGGAGTAACAAATATATCGATAACAAATACCTTCAAGAATTACAAGGCTAGCATCCATTGGAGTAACAAAAATCTCGACAAAACACTACCTTCCATAATGACAAGGCTACCGTCCAATGGAATAACAAAAATCTCAACAATAGACTACCTTCCATAATGACAAGGCTACCATCCATTGGAGTAACAAAAATCTGAACAATTGACTACCATCCATAATTAAAAGGTTACAATCCATTGGAGTAATAGAAATCTCAACGACAGACTACCTTCCATAATGACAAGGCTACAATTCATTGGATTAACAAAAATATCAACAATAGACTACCTTCTATAATTACAAGGCTACATTCATTGGGTTAACAAAAATATCGACAATAGACTACCTTCCATAATGACAAGGCTACCATCCATTGGAGTAACAAACATATCGATAACAGACTACCTTCAATAATCACAAGGATACCATCCATTGGAGTAACAAAAATCTCGTCAAAATACTACCTTCCATAATGACAAGGATACCATCCATTGGAGTAATAAAAATCTTAATAACAGACTAGCTTGAATAATGACGAGGCTATCATCCATTGGAGTAACAAAGATATCAACAACAGACTACCTTCAATAATGACAAGGCTACCATCCATTGGAGTATTAAAAATCTGGACAAAAGACTACCTTCCATAATGCCAAGGTTACCATCCATTGGAATAAAAAAAATCTCGACAACACACTACTTTCCATAATGACAAGGCTACCATCCAATGGAATAAAAAAATTCTCGCCAACATAATACCTTCCATAATGACAAGGCTACCATCCATTGGAGTAACAAAAATATGAACAACAGCCTACCTTCCATAATGACAAGGCTACCATCCATTGGAGTAACAAAAATCTCGACAACAGACTACCTTTAATAATGACAAGGATATCATCCATTGGAGTAACAAATATATCGATAACAGATACCTTCAATAATTACAAGGCTACCATCCATTGGAGTAACAAAAATATCGACAAAACACTACCTTACATAATGACAAGGTTACCGTCCATTGGAATAACAAAAATATCAACAATAGACTACCTTCCATAATGACAAGGCTACCATCCAATGGAATAACAAAAATCTCAACAATAGACTACCTTCCATAAGGACAAGGCTACCATCCATTGGAGTAACAAAAACATGAACAACTGACTACCATCCATAATGACAAGGTTACAATCCATTGGAGTAATAGAAATCTCAACGACAGACTACCTTCCATAATGACAAGGCTACCATTCATTGGAGTAACAAAAATATCGACAATAGACTACCTTCTATAATGACAAGGCTACATCCATTGGAGTAACAAAAATATCGACATTAGACTACCTTCCATAATGACAAGGCTACCATCCATTGGAGTAACAAAAATCTGAACAACAACCTACCTTCCATAATGATAAGGCTACCATCCATTGGAATAACAAAAATCTCGACAATAGACTACCATCCATAATGACAAGGGTAGCATCCATTGAAGTAACAATAATCTAGATAAAAAACTACCTTCCATAATGACAAGGCTACCATCCATTGGAGTAACAAAAATCTCGACAATAGACTACCTTTAATAATGACAAGGATATCATCCATTGGAGTAACAAATATATCGATAACGGATACCTTCAATAATTACAAGGCTACCATCCATTGGAGTAACAAAAATATCGACAAAACACTACCTTACATAATGACAAGGTTACCGTCCATTGGAATAACAAAAATATCAACAATAGACTACCTTCCATAATGACAAGGCTACCATCCAACGGAATAACAAAAATCTCAACAATAGACTACCTTCCATAAGGACAAGGCTACCATCCATTGGAGTAACAAAAACATGAACAACTGACTACCATCCATAATGACAAGGTTACAATCCATTGGAGTAATAGAAATCTCAACGACAGACTACCTTCCATAATGACAAGGCTACCATTCATTGGAGTAACAAAAATATCGACAATAGACTACCTTCTATAATGACAAGGCTACATCCATTGGAGTAACAAAAATATCGACAATAGACTACCTTCCATAATGACAAGGCTACCATCCATTGGAGTAACAAAAATCTGAACAACAACCTACCTTCCATAATTATAAGGCTACCATCCATTGGAATAACAAAAATCTCGACAATAGACTACCATCCATAATGACAAGGGTAGCCTCCATTGAAGTAACAAAAATCTAGATAAAAAACTACCTTCCATAATGACAAGGCTACCATCCATTGGAGTAACAAAAATCTCGACAACAGACTACCTTTAATAATGACAAGGATATCATCCATTGGAGTAACAAATATATCGATAACAGATACCTTCAATAATTACAAGGCTACCATCCATTGGAGTAACAAAAATATCGACAAAACACTACCTTACATAATGACAAGGTTACCGTCCATTGGAATAACAAAAATATCAACAATAGACTACCTTCCATAATGACAAGGCTACCATCCAACGGAATAACAAAAATCTCAACAATAGACTACCTTCCATAAGGACAAGGCTACCATCCATTGGAGTAACAAAAACATGAACAACTGACTACCATCCATAATGACAAGGTTACAATCCATTGGAGTAATAGAAATCTCAACGACAGACTACCTTCCATAATGACAAGGCTACCATTCATTGGAGTAACAAAAATATCGACAATAGACTACCTTCTATAATGACAAGGCTACATCCATTGGAGTAACAAAAATATCGACAATAGACTACCTTCCATAATGACAAGGCTACCATCCATTGGAGTAACAAAAATCTGAACAACAACCTACCTTCCATAATTATAAGGCTACCATCCATTGGAATAACAAAAATCTCGACAATAGACTACCATCCATAATGACAAGGGTAGCCTCCATTGAAGTAACAAAAATCTAGATAAAAAACTACCTTCCATAATGACAAGGCTACCATCCATTGGAGTAACAAAAATCTCGACAACAGACTACCTTTAATAATGACAAGGATATCATCCATTGGAGTAACAAATATATCGATAACAGATACCTTCAATAATTACAAGGCTACCATCCATTGGAGTAACAAAAATAACGACAAAACACTACCTTACATAATGACAAGGTTACCGTCCATTGGAATAACAAAAATATCAACAATAGACTACCTTCCATAATGACAAGGCTACCATCCAATGGAATAACAAAAATCTCAACAATAGACTACCTTCCATAAGGACAAGGCTACCATCCATTGGAGTAACAAAAATCTGAACAACTGACTACCATCCATAATGACAAGGTTACAATCCATTGGAGTAATAGAAATCTCAACGACAGACTACCTTCCATAATGACAAGGCTACCATTCATTGGAGTAACAAAAATATCGACAATAGACTACCTTCTATAATGAAAAGGCTACATCCATTGGGGTAACAAAAATATCGACATTAGACTACCTTCCATAATGACAAGGCTACCATCCATTGGAGTAACAAAAATCTGAACAACAACCTACCTTCCATAATGATAAGGCTACCATCCATTGGAATAACAAAAATCTCGACAATAGACTACCATCCATAATGACAAGGGTAGCATCCATTGAAGTAACAAAAATCTAGATAAAAAACTACCTTCCATAATGACAAGGCTACCATCCATTGGAGTAACAAAAATCTCGACAACAGACTACCTTTAATAATGACAAGGATATCATCCATTGGAGTAACAAATATATCGATAACAGATACCTTCAATAATTACAAGGCTACCATCCATTGGAGTAACAAAAATCTCGACAAAACACTACCTTACATAATGACAAGGTTACCGTCCATTGGAATAACAAAAATATCAACAATAGACTACCTTCCATAATGACAAGGCTACCATTCATTGGAGTAACAAAAATATCGACAATAGACTACCTTCTATAATGACAAGGCTACATCCATTGGAGTAACAAAAATATCGACATTAGACTACCTTCCATAATGACAAGGCTACCATCCATTGGAGTAACAAAAATCTGAACAACAACCTACCTTCCATAATGATAAGGCTACCATCCATTGGAATAACAAAAATCTCGACAATAGACTACCATCCATAATGACAAGGGTAGCATCCATTGAAGAAACAATAATCTAGATAAAAAACTACCTTCCATAATGACAAGGCTACCATCCATTGGAGTAACAAAAATCTCGACAATAGACTACCTTTAATAATGACAAGGATATCATCCATTGGAGTAACAAATATATCGATAACGGATACCTTCAATAATTACAAGGCTACCATCCATTGGAGTAACAAAAATATCGACAAAACACTACCTTACATAATGACAAGGTTACCGTCCATTGGAATAACAAAAATATCAACAATAGACTACCTTCCATAATGACAAGGCTACCATCCAACGGAATAACAAAAATCTCAACAATAGACTACCTTCCATAAGGACAAGGCTACCATCCATTGGAGTAACAAAAACATGAACAACTGACTACCATCCATAATGACAAGGTTACAATCCATTGGAGTAATAGAAATCTCAACGACAGACTACCTTCCATAATGACAAGGCTACCATTCATTGGAGTAACAAAAATATCGACAATAGACTACCTTCTATAATGACAAGGCTACATCCATTGGAGTAACAAAAATATCGACAATAGACTACCTTCCATAATGACAAGGCTACCATCCATTGGAGTAACAAAAATCTGAACAACAACCTACCTTCCATAATTATAAGGCTACCATCCATTGGAATAACAAAAATCTCGACAATAGACTACCATCCATAATGACAAGGGTAGCCTCCATTGAAGTAACAAAAATCTAGATAAAAAACTACCTTCCATAATGACAAGGCTACCATCCATTGGAGTAACAAAAATCTCGACAACAGACTACCTTTAATAATGACAAGGATATCATCCATTGGAGTAACAAATATATCGATAACAGATACCTTCAATAATTACAAGGCTACCATCCATTGGAGTAACAAAAATATCGACAAAACACTACCTTACATAATGACAAGGTTACCGTCCATTGGAATAACAAAAATATCAACAATAGACTACCTTCCATAATGACAAGGCTACCATCCAATGGAATAACAAAAATCTCAACAATAGACTACCTTCCATAAGGACAAGGCTACCATCCATTGGAGTAACAAAAATCTGAACAACTGACTACCATCCATAATGACAAGGTTACAATCCATTGGAGTAATAGAAATCTCAACGACAGACTACCTTCCATAATGACAAGGCTACCATTCATTGGAGTAACAAAAATATCGACAATAGACTACCTTCTATAATGAAAAGGCTACATCCATTGGGGTAACAAAAATATCGACATTAGACTACCTTCCATAATGACAAGGCTACCATCCATTGGAGTAACAAAAATCTGAACAACAACCTACCTTCCATAATGATAAGGCTACCATCCATTGGAATAACAAAAATCTCGACAATAGACTACCATCCATAATGACAAGGGTAGCATCCATTGAAGTAACAAAAATCTAGATAAAAAACTACCTTCCATAATGACAAGGCTATCATCCATTGGAGTAACAAAAATCTCGACAACAGACTACCTTTAATAATGACAAGGATATCATCCATTGGAGTAACAAATATATCGATAACAGATACCTTCAATAATTACAAGGCTACCATCCATTGGAGTAACAAAAATCTCGACAAAACACTACCTTACATAATGACAAGGTTACCGTCCATTGGAATAACAAAAATATCAACAATAGACTACCTTCCATAATGACAAGGCTACCATCCAATGGAATAACAAAAATCTCAACAATAGACTACCTTCCATAAGGACAAGGCTACCATCCATTGGAGTAACAAAAATCTGAACAACTGACTACCATCCATAATGACAAGGTTACAATCCATTGGAGTAATAGAAATCTCAACGACAGACTACCTTCCATAATGACAAGGCTACCATTCATTGGAGTAACAAAAATATCGACAATAGACTACCTTCTATAATGAAAAGGCTACATCCATTGGGGTAACAAAAATATCGACATTAGACTACCTTCCATAATGACAAGGCTACCATCCATTGGAGTAACAACAATCTGAACAACAACCTACCTTCCATAATGATAAGGCTACCATCCATTGGAATAACAAAAATCTCGACAATAGACTACCATCCATAATGACAAGGGTAGCATCCATTGAAGTAACAAAAATCTAGATAAAAAACTACCTTCCATAATGACAAGGCTACCATCCATTGGAGTAACAAAAATCTCGACAATAGACTACCTTTAATAATGACAAGGATATCATCCATTGGAGTAACAAATATATCGATAACAGATACCTTCAATAATTACAAGGCTACCATCCATTGGAGTAACAAAAATCTCGACAAAACACTACCTTACATAATGACAAGGTTATCGTCCATTGGAATAACAAAAATCTCGACAATAGACTAGCTTCCATAATGACAAGGCTACCATCCAATGGAATAACAAAAATCTCAAAAATAGACTACCTTCCATAATGACAAGGCTACCATCCATTGGAGTAACAAAAATCTGAACAACTGACTACCATCCATAATGACAAGGTAACAATCCATTGGAGTAATAGAAATCTCAACGACATACTACCTTCCATAATGACAAGGCTACCATTCATTGGAGTAACAAAAATATCGACAATAGACTACCTTCTATAATGACAAGGCTACATCCATTGGGGTAAAAAAAATATCGACAATAGACTACCTTCCATAATGACAAGGCTACCATCCATTGGAGTAACAAAAATCTGAACAACGGCCTACCTTCCATAATGATAAGGCTACTATCCATTGGAATAACAAAAATCTCGACAATAGACTACCATCCATAATGACAAGGGTAGCATCCATTGAAGTAACAAAAATCTAGATAAAAAACTACCTTCCATAATGACAAGGCTACCATCCATTGGAGTAACAAAAATCTCGACAACATACTACCTTTAATAATGACAAGGTTATCATCCATTGGAGTAACAAATATATCGATAACAGATACCTTCAATAATTACAAGGTTACCATCCATTGGAGTAACAAAAATCTCGACAAAACACTACCTTACATAATGACATGGGTTATCGTCCATTGGAATAAGAAAAATCTCGTCAATAGACTAGCTTCCATAATGACAAGGGTACCATCCAATGGAATAACAAAAATCACAACAATAGACTACCTTCCATAATGACAAGGCTACCATCCATTGGAGTAACAAATATCTGAACAACTGACTACCATCCATAATGAAAAGGTTATAATCCATTGGAGTAATAGAAATCTCAACGACAGACTACCTTCCATAATGACAAGGCTACCATTCATTGGAGTAACAAAAATATCGACAATAGACTACCTTCTATAATGACAAGGCTACATCCATTGGGGTAACAAAAATATCAAAAATAGACTACCTTCCATAGTGACAAGGCTACCATCCATTGGAGTAACAAAAATCTGAACAACAGCCTACCTTCCATAATGATAAGGCTACCATCCATTGGAATAACAAAAATCTCGACAATAGACTACCATCCATAATGACAAGGGTAGCATCCATTGAAGTAACAAAAATCTAGATAAAAAACTACCTTCCATAATGACAAGGCTACCATCCATTGGAGTAACAAAAATCTCGACAACAGACTACCTTTAATAATGACAAGGATATCATCCATTGGAGTAACAAATATATCTATAACAGATACCTTCAATAATTACAAGGCAACCATCCATTGGAGTAACAAAAATCTCGACAAAACACTACCTTACATAATGACAAGGTTACCGTCCATTGGAATAACAAAAATCTCGACAATAGAATACCTTCCATAATGACAAGGCTACCATCCAATGGAATAACAAAAATCTCAACAATAGACTACCTTCCATAATGACAAGGCTACCATCCATTGGAGTAACAAAAATCTGAACAACTGACTACCATCCATAATGACAAGGTTACAATCCATTGGAGTAATAGAAATCTCAACGACAGACTACCTTCCATAATGACAAGGCTACCATTCATTGGAGTAACAAAAATATCGACAATAGACTACCTTCTATAATGATAAGGCTACATCCATTGGGGTAACAAAAATATCGACAATAGACTACCTTCCATAATGACAAGGCTACCATCCATTGGAGTAACAAAAATCTGAACAACAGCCTACCTTCCATATTGATAAGGCTACCATCCATTGAAATAACAAAAATCTCGACAATAGACTACCATCCATAATGACAAGGGTAGCATCCATTGAAGTAACAAAAATCTAGATAAAAAACTACCTTCCATAATGACAAGGCTACCATCCATTGGAGTAACAAAAATCTCGACAACAGACTACCTTTAATAATGACAAGGATATCATCCATTGGAGTAACAAATATATCGATAACAAATCCATTCAATAATTACAAGGCAACCATCCATTGGAGTAACAAAAATCTCGACAAAACACTACCTTACATAATGACATGGTTACCATCCATTGGAATAACAAAAATCTCGACAATAGACTACCTTCCATAATGACAAGGCTACCATCCAATGGAATAACAAAAATCTCAACAATAGACTACCTTCCATAATGACAAGGCTACCATCCATTGGAGTAACAAAAATCTGAACAGTTGACTACCATCCATAATGACAAGGTTACAATCCATTGGAGTAATAGAAATCTAAACGACAGACTACCTTCCATAATGACAAGGCTACCATTCATTGGAGTAACAAAAATATCGACAATAGACTACCTTCTATAATGACAAGGCTACATCCATTGGGGTAACAAAAATATCGACAATAGACTACCTTCCATAATGACAAGGCTACCATCCATTGGAGTAACAAAAATCTGAACAACAGCCTACCTTTCATAATGATAAGGCTACCATCCATTGGAATAACAAAAATCTCGACAATAGACTACCATCCATAATTACAAGGGTAGCATCCATTGAAGTAACAAAAATCTAGATAAAAAACTACCTTCCATAATGACAAGGCTACCACCCATTGGAGTAACAAAAATCTCGACAACAGACTACCTTTAATAATGACAAGGATATCATCCATTGGAGTAACAAATATATCAATAACAGATACCTTCAATAATTACAAGGCTACCATCCATTGGAGTAACAAAAATCTCGACAAAACACTACCTTACATAATGACAAGTTTACCGTCCATTGGAATAACAAAAATCTCGACAATAGACTACCTTCCATAATGACAAGGCTACCATCCAATTGAATAACAAAAATCTCAACAATAGACTACCTTCCATAATGACAAGGCTACCATCCATTGGAGTAACAAAAATCTGAACAACTGACTACCATCCATAATGACAAGGTTACAATCCATTGGAGTAATAGAAATCTCAACGACAGACTACCTTACATAATGACAAGGTTACCGTCCATTGGAATAACAAAAATCTCGACAATAGAATACCTTCCATAATGACAAGGCTACCATCCAATGGAATAACAAAAATCTCAACAATAGACTACCTTCCATAATGACAAGGCTACCATCCATTGGAGTAACAAAAATCTGAACAACTGACTACCATCCATAATGACAAGGTTACAATCCATTGGAGTAATAGAAATCTCAACGACAGACTACCTTCCATAATGACAAGGCTACCATTCATTGGAGTAAGAAAAATATCGACAATAGACTACCTTCTATAATGACAAGGCTACATCCATTGGGGTAACAAAAATATCGACAATAGACTACCTTCCATAATGACAAGGCTACCATCCATTGGAGTAACAAAAATCTGAACAACAACCTACCTTCCATATTGATAAGGCTACCATCCATTGAAATAACAAAAATCTCGACAATAGACTACCATCCATAATGACAAGGGTAGCATCCATTGAAGTAACAAAAATCTAGATAAAAAACTACCTTCCATAATGACAAGGCTACCATCCATTGGAGTAACAAAAATCTCGACAACAGACTACCTTTAATAATGACAAGGATATCATCCATTGGAGTAACAAATATATCGATAACAAATCCATTCAATAATTACAAGGCAACCATCCATTGGAGTAACAAAAATCTCGACAAAACACTACCTTACATAATGACATGGTTACCGTCCATTGGAATAACAAAAATCTCGACAATAGACTACCTTCCATAATGACAAGGCTACCATCCAATGGAATAACAAAAATCTCAACAATAGACTACCTTCCATAATGACAAGGCTACCATCCATTGGAGTAACAAAAATCTGAACAGTTGACTACCATCCATAATGACAAGGTTACAATCCATTGGAGTAATAGAAATCTAAACGACAGACTACCTTCCATAATGACAAGGCTACCATTCATTGGAGTAACAAAAATATCGACAATAGACTACCTTCTATAATGACAAGGCTACATCCATTGGGGTAACAAAAATATCGACAATAGACTACCTTCCATAATGACAAGGCTACCATCCATTGGAGTAACAAAAATCTGAACAACAGCCTACCTTTCATAATGATAAGGCTACCATCCATTGGAATAACAAAAATCTCGACAATAGACTACCATCCATAATTACAAGGGTAGCATCCATTGAAGTAACAAAAATCTAGATAAAAAACTACCTTCCATAATGACAAGGCTACCACCCATTGGAGTAACAAAAATCTCGACAACAGACTACCTTTAATAATGACAAGGATATCATCCATTGGAGTAACAAATATATCAATAACAGATACCTTCAATAATTACAAGGCTACCATCCATTGGAGTAACAAAAATCTCGACAAAACACTACCTTACATAATGACAAGTTTACCGTCCATTGGAATAACAAAAATCTCGACAATAGACTACCTTCCATAATGACAAGGCTACCATCCAATTGAATAACAAAAATCTCAACAATAGACTACCTTCCATAATGACAAGGCTACCATCCATTGGAGTAACAAAAATCTGAACAACTGACTACCATCCATAATGACAAGGTTACAATCCATTGGAGTAATAGAAATCTCAACGACAGACTACCTTCCATAATGACAAGGCTACCATTCATTGGAGTAACAAAAATATCGACAATAGACTACCTTCCATAATGACAAGGCTACCATCCAATGGAATAACAAAAATCTTAACAATAGACTACCTTCCATAATGACAAGGCTACCATCCATTGGAGTAACAAAAATCTGAACAACTGACTACCATCCATAATGACAAGGTTACAATCCATTGGAGTAATAGAAATCTCAACGACAGACTACCTTCCATAATGACAAGGCTACCATTCATTGGAGTAAGAAAAATATCGACAATAGACTACCTTCTATAATGACAAGGCTACATCCATTGGGGTAACAAAAATATCGACAATAGACTACCTTCCATAATGACAAGGCTACCATCCATTGGAGTAACAAAAATCTGAACAACAACCTACCTTCAATAATGATAAGGCTACCATCCATTGGAATAACAAAAATCTCGACAATAGACTACCATCCATAATGACAAGGGTAGCATCCATTGAAGTAACAAAAATCTAGATAAAAAACTACCTTCCATAATGACAAGGCTACCATCCATTGAAGTAACAAAAATCTCGACAACAGACTACCTTTAATAATGACAAGGATATCATCCATTGGAGTAACAAATATATCGATAACAAATACCTTCAATAATTACAAGGCTACCATCCATTGGAGTAACAAAAATCTCGACAAGACACTACCTTACATAATGACAAGGTTACCGTCCATTGGAATAACAAAAATCTCGACAATAGAATACCTTCCATAATGACAAGGCTACCATCCAATTGAATAACAAAAATCTCAACAATAGACTACCTTCCATAATGACAAGGCTACCATCCATTGGAGTAACAAAAATCTGAACAACTGACTACCATCCATAATGACAAGGTTACAATCCATTGGAGTAATAGAAATCTCAACGACAGACTACCTTCCATAATGACAAGGCTACCATTCATTGGAGTAACAAAAATATCGACAATAGACTACCTTCCATAATGACAAGGCTACCATCCAATGGAATAACAAAAATCTTAACAATAGACTACCTTCCATAATGACAAGGCTACCATCCATTGGAGTAACAAAAATCTGAACAACTGACTACCATCCATAATGACAAGGTTACAATCCATTGGAGTAATAGAAATCTCAACGACAGACTACCTTCCATAATGACAAGGCTACCATTCATTGGAGTAAGAAAAATATCGACAATAGACTACCTTCTATAATGACAAGGCTACATCCATTGGGGTAACAAAAATATCGACAATAGACTACCTTCCATAATGACAAGGCTACCATCCATTGGAGTAACAAAAATCTGAACAACAACCTACCTTCCATAATGATAAGGCTACCATCCATTGGAATAACAAAAATCTCGACAATAGACTACCATCCATAATGACAAGGGTAGCATCCATTGAAGTAACAAAAATCTAGATAAAAAACTACCTTCCATAATGACAAGGCTACCATCCATTGAAGTAACAAAAATCTCGACAACAGACTACCTTTAATAATGACAAGGATATCATCCATTGGAGTAACAAATATATCGATAACAAATACCTTCAATAATTACAAGGCTACCATCCATTGGAGTAACAAAAATCTCGACAAGACACTACCTTACATAATGACAAGGTTACCGTCCATTGGAATAACAAAAATCTCGACAATAGAATACCTTCCATAATGACAAGGCTACCATCCAATTGAATAACAAAAATCTCAACAATAGACTACCTTCCATAATGACAAGGCTACCATCCATTGGAGTAACAAAAATCTGAACAACTGACTACCATCCATAATGACAAGGTTACAATCCATTGGAGTAATAGAAATCTCAACGACAGACTACCTTCCATAATGACAAGGCTACCATTCATTGGAGTAACAAAAATATCGACAATAGACTACCTTCCATAATGACAAGGCTACCATCCAATGGAATAACAAAAATCTTAACAATAGACTACCTTCCATAATGACAAGGCTACCATCCATTGGAGTAACAAAAATCTGAACAACTGACTACCATCCATAATGACAAGGTTACAATCCATTGGAGTAATAGAAATCTCAACGACAGACTACCTTCCATAATGACAAGGCTACCATTCATTGGAGTAAGAAAAATATCGACAATAGACTACCTTCTATAATGACAAGGCTACATCCATTGGGGTAACAAAAATATCGACAATAGACTACCTTCCATAATGACAAGGCTACCATCCATTGGAGTAACAAAAATCTGAACAACAACCTACCTTCCATAATGATAAGGCTACCATCCATTGGAATAACAAAAATCTCGACAATAGACTACCATCCATAATGACAAGGGTAGCATCCATTGAAGTAACAAAAATCTAGATAAAAAACTACCTTCCATAATGACAAGGCTACCATCCATTGAAGTAACAAAAATCTCGACAACAGACTACCTTTAATAATGACAAGGATATCATCCATTGGAGTAACAAATATATCGATAACAAATACCTTCAATAATTACAAGGCTACCATCCATTGGAGTAACAAAAATCTCGACAAGACACTACCTTACATAATGACAAGGTTACCGTCCATTGGAATAACAAAAATCTCGGCAATAGAATACCTTCCATAATGACAAGGCTACCATCCAATTGAATAACAAAAATCTCAACAATAGACTACCTTCCATAATGACAAGGCTACCATCCATTGGAGTAACAAAAATCTGAACAACTGACTACCATCCATAATGAAAAGGTTACAATCCATTGGAGTAATAGAAATCTCAACGACAGACTACCTTCCATAATGACAAGGCTACCATTCATTGGAGTAACAAAAATATCGACAATAGACTACCTTCCATAATGACAAGGCTACCATCCAATGGAATAACAAAAATCTTAACAATAGACTACCTTCCATAATGACAAGGCTACCATCCATTGGAGTAACAAAAATCTGAACAACTGACTACCATCCATAATGACAAGGTTACAATCCATTGGAGTAATAGAAATCTCAACGACAGACTACCTTCCATAATGACAAGGCTACCATTCATTGGAGTAACAAAAATATCGATAATAGACTACCTTCTATAATGACAAGGCTACATCCATTGGGGTAACAAAAATATCGACAATAGACTACCTTCTATAATGACAAGGCTACCATCCATTGGAGTAACAAAAATCTGAACAACAGCCTACCTTCCATAATGATAAGGCTACCATCCATTGGAATAACAAAAATCTCGACAATAGACTACCATCCATAATGACAAGGGTAGCATCCATTGAAGTAACAAAAATCTAGATAAAAAACTACCTTCCATAATGACAAGGCTACCATCAATTGGAGTAACAAAAATCTCGACAACAGACTACCTTTAATAATGACAAGGATATCATCCATTTTAGTAACAAATATATCGATAACAGATACCTTCAATAATTACAAGGCAACCATCCATTGGAGTAACAAAAATCTCGACAAAACACTACCTTACATAATGACATGGTTACCGTCCATTGGAATAACAAAAATCTCGACAATAGACTACCTTCCATTATGACAAGGCTACCATCCAATGGAATAACAAAAATCTCAACAATAGACTACCTTCCATAATGACAAGGCTACCATCCATTGGAGTAACAAAAATATGAACAACTGACTACCATCCAAAATGACAAGGTTACAATCCATTAGAGTAATAGAAATCTCAACGACAGACTACCTTCCATAATGACAAGGCTACCATTCATTGGAGTAACAAAAATATGGACAATAGACTACCTTCTAATATGATAAGGCTACATCCATTGGGGTAACAAAAATATCGACAATAGACTACCTTCCATAATGACAAGGCTACCATCCATTGGAGTAACAAAAATCTGAACAACAGCCTACCTTCCATAATGATAAGGCTACCATCCATTTGAATAACAAAAATCTCGACAATAGACTACCATCCATAATGACAAGGGTAGCATCCATTGAAGTAACAAAAATCTAGATAAAAAACTACCTTCCATAATGACAAGGCTACCATCCATTGGAGTAACAAAAATCTCGACAACATACTACCTTTAATAATGACAAGGATATCATCCATTGGAGTAACAAATATATTGATAACAGATACCTTCAATAATTACAAGGCAACCATCCATTGGAGTAACAAAAATCTCAACAAAACACTACCTTACATAATGACATGGTTACCGTCCATTGGAATAACAAAAATCTCGACAATAGACTACCTTCCATTATGACAAGGCTACCATACAATGGAATAACAAAAATCTCAACAATAGACTACCTTCCATAATGACAAGGCTACCGTCCATTGGAGTAACAAAAATATGAACAACTGACTACCATCCATAATGACAAGGTTACAATCCATTGGAGTAATAGAAATCTCAACGACAGACTACCTTACATAATGACAAGGCTACCATTCATTGGAGTAACAAAAATATCGACAATAGACTACCTTCTATAATGATAAGGCTACATCCATTGGGGTAACAAAAATATCGACAATAGACTACCTTCCATAATGACAAGGCTACCATCCATTGGAGTAACAAAAATCTAAACAACAGCCTACCTTCCATAATGATAAGGCTACCATCCATTGGAATAACAAAAATCTCGACAATAGACTACCATCCATAATGACAAGGGTAGCATCCATTGAAGTAACAAAAATCTAGATAAAAAACTACCTTCTATAATGACAAGGCTATCATCCATTGGAGTAACAAAAATCTCGACAACAGACTACCTTTAATAATGACAAGGATATCATCTGAAATTCTGGTTTATGCCAGAATTCAGATGTTATACTCAATGTCTAGACATCTGATATGACATCATAAATACACTGCAAGGTAGATACCCAATTTTTTGTGATTCAGTACTGAAGAGAAACAGAAGCACAGTTTAACCAAGCTGTGCCAGATATACTTTGAAGGTGCAGAGGATAGAACAACAATGTACCTAGTTCTGTTCATCTGTTTCACATGATCACTAGAGAGCGAACATCCTTTACAGTTCTGTTTCTTCTGCACAGATATCAGCATGATGTCTTAACATGTTCTGAGACATCATCTGTTACAGCATTACAGTTTTACCTTGATATATAACAGACAGAATCATAAATTGTTGAAGGTAAAAACACAAATCAGTTGTTGACCCAGTTCGGTGAAACACACCTACTCTGGGGGCATACCAAGCCAGGAATAAGATCCACTATCAGCAATATTAATTCAGGACTAAACTACACAAGTTCCCATCCTTCACTTAATCATCTACCCAGTGCAACCTATACCTAGGAACTCCTAGATAGAAACCTACCAGTTTCCATTCCTATTGCCGCAGCAACAGAAGTCTTACTCCTACTCAAGAAGCAGTGCCTTCCCACTTGGTTTCCTACATTACAATGAATATGGAGTAATGCAAAAATACTTAGACTTGCTTCATAGCTTCATCCAAGAACACTCAAACTCTTACCTACAGGTTTCGAGTTACATGCATGGTAACCTTGCCACAGACCGACAGGTTTTACCTAACAAAAACCCCCCAAAGTTACATTATGTGCCTCTACCAAACCCTAGGTTACAATCTGCTATTTATAACCTATTACCCAACTCAGCAAGTTTTTCTCCTTGCTGTTACAACTCAGCAGCAAACTTCTCCTATAATCAAGGTCTTCAATCTTCTAGTTCCTAAAATATCTCCATATTTAGAAACAGAATTTTCTTCAAATATTCTGACTGATTCTTGATTGATCTTCAGATCCTCCATAAGAAACGCCACATATATTCTCAGAGTATTTAAGTACCAGAACTGTAACTGAATTATCAATTCTGTTGACGTGATGTCAAGTCAGATGTCATGACATTACATCTAACATGTTTTCCTAGATGTTGAACTTTTTCAACACAACAAATAACCTCTTTCATAATTTAGATCACTTAGACTAGTTAGGTTACAAGTCGCAGCTGTTACAAACATTCAACATATAACATAGTTACTTAATCAGTACTTAATTTCAGGTGCGATGTCATACGCTGATGTTGTGACATCTTACATAACATGTTGGTCCAGATGTTGAACTTCTTCAACACCACATATTAAAACAACAGAGGGAATCTGGGTAAACTTGTTTTCTTATTTGTTTTACAAATGAAGCCAACTCTCCAGCCAGGGCACTTACAATCTCCCCCTTTGGCAAATTTTGGCTAAAACAAATAAGTGCAAGTTGTATTTTGGGATCAGGCCACAACACAGTTGAGATGTTATGACATCTTGTCTAACATCTTCTTTTGTAGAGGCTGATGTCCTTTGAGCAAACAACAAACCTCTATCTTCAACTGTGAGCAACTCCAAACCATCGATGCCCCAAGAGGATTTCTTTTCTCAAGATTATTACTTGTGATCATGTAACTCAGATCACAAGTCACAACTATCCTCTTAACTCAGAACACAAGACACAAGCAAAGTCACTTACTTAGGGATCATGTTGCTTTCACCTGAGTCTCGCTGGACATTGCCGTCTGTTGCTGTCACCTGAGTCTCGTCTGAGACTGGGTCCCTATCTTTCTCCCCCTTTTTGGCCAGAATTTGACAAAGACTGCCCATACAGATCCATACCCATGCACAATTTTCCCTGATGCTAACAAACTTCATATTGCTGAAACCCTCTGATGAAGAGAAGGAATAGAGAGAGTCTTCATAAATAATGCAATTTTGGCATAGATAGTAACGACCTTGGTACTTTACTCTGACAGTTTCAGTACCCTAGGACTGGTTTAATGCAGGTACCTACCCTTGGGTTTGACCGTTTGACCATGTCAGAATGTCCTTCTAAAACAGACATTTGTCTTTTAGAGCATACTACTCCCTTGTCTTAGGATCCCCTTTCCAAGAAACATCGTTGGCATATTACACTCTGCATCAGTTGTATAATACCTTTATTAGATGACAAGTTATCACCTAAACATTCCAGCTCACTAAACTGCTTCATAATGAGACACAACCGCCCTGTTTTCTTAGCAGATGAAAACATGCTCAAATCCTATGTCGTCATACATTCTGCTATCTTTAGATTAGCAGCTTGAAGCCATTCCATTTTCACAAAGAGGATGGTTACTCCCTCTGATTCATACAACTGTACACACATGGGTTTATTAATAATAATCCACACTTCATCCAATTTTCCTCCTGTCTGTAGTTTTAGAGGAAATTAGGAACAATGTTATTAGGCAATGTAATGACATTCGGTCAGACATAGTCCTCTTCAGTCTTGAACACATCATCCCAATAGTTAATAAAGTGCCATACTTTATATCCTACAAGTTTGATGAAGACTTTTCGTACAAACCAATACTCCCCCTGTTAGGGACAATCACTTCTCTTCATGGAAACAAGTAGATCACATCCAATACTCAGTTGGATCTTCAAGACAACTTCTGATTCAAAGTAAATAAGACTCCTTGATGAATGGAAAACATAAGACGCATCTTCATGTCTTCAAGAGCGCACCCTCTGTTCAACAATATTGGTTGAACGCATTCATACTCTGAATCAAACTTTCTTGATCATAATCAGCTACCACATGTTGATTGTCTTGATTCTCTAAATTTACTGCTGAGATAGACCAAATGCCACTGTTTGATTATCTCCTTGTTTATCAGACTTATCCCAAAGATATTCTGATCTTCCAATTGAAATTTGATCTTCCATGTTTATCACAAAAGGCTTAGATACACTAAGACAGGGACATGTAACATCTTCTCCACCCAACAACTCCAAAGAGCTGCAAAGAGACAATATTTTTAAAGTATCCAATCTTCAACTTCGTAGATCATCCTATCTTAAGTTGATGTGCCACTTCACCAACTAGGACTCTGATGTTGAACCAAATGTCACAACATTATGTTATAACATCTAGTTGTTGAATTCAGCTCCTTCTCTAATTTACTTCCATGCCTAGATCAGAACCAGACTGATCCAAGTAATCATCATCAAGATTATGATGTCTTTTTCTTCTTGTAGCTTCAAGTCTGAACACGTTTCCAGGAAACTTTTTCAAGGATCAAATGATTTTGCTGTTATCAAAGAGATAGCTCTAAAGCATCACTCTTCCTGTGATTCTTCACTGGGTCTAGAAGAAGGAATGTTCCCTCATCTTTCAGAACATCAGTTATCTTGAACTCCAAGGATAATCAATTAAATGCTTGTACTTGTCACAAATAGCAATTGATCATAAATCCTTCCCATTTTCCTGTAAGATACTTTCACTATTTGAATACTTTGACATACTCTTCGTGTGTTAATATCTTCTTCTTGCAAGTACTTTCTTTGAGAGACCAAGGAGTTGAGATATCTAGGTTGCCACCCTTGACTCAAGTAAATAGAATTTTCTCTGAACAAACTCTACTCACCTCAACAGATTTGAAACTCCTACCAGATCAGATTCATCCTTAGGAATGAGAGAGATGAATCCTTCCTTGTAAATATGTCACACAACACCCAGAACCCATGTGACATAGGTCAACAGCCAGCTAAACCCCAGGCTGAACTAATGTGAGGAGTTTAACCAAATCTCCCCCTCAAACTACCAGTCATGGAAGTTCCACACAAAATATTCATGCATTGTGCACAAATGTCTCGACATGACATGTGACATCCCTACCAAACTCTGAGTCTTCATATTCTTGAAAGATCTTCCACTTTAAATCATGATGTTTAAATGACAAGACTCATGATCCCAATCTACTTCTATGAAGGAGCAATAATGATGCATCATCATTGACTTTTATTAACCAATGGGCTTGTCTTTCTTCATACCATATTACTCCAGGGAACAACTGCTCAGTCCTGATAAGCCTACCAATGGGGATTGCACAATGTCACCTCTCAACCAGCTCTACTTCTAGAGTTCTGACTTCTAAAAGTAGCCTTCGTGCGCACACAGACATAGTTGACTCTACCATTGTCAATTTTGCACACACAGATGTCTCCTCTTCCAGGTCAGGAGTAGGTTTCAAACAAAAGTATCCCTTTGTTTGACACCCAAAACATATGCTTTTCAACTAGTAGCATCGTAGAACGTCTTCATGAGTGGACTTGAGAGGGCTCAAGTATCTGTGACATCTTCAATAGATTACAGTAGTCTTCAATCCATAAGAGGGGAAACACAACAGAGCTTGAGTTTTGCCAAGTATTATGCAGCGGAAGAACATAATACAATTCAATCTTTGCACACACACTCCACCAGACTAGTCTTCAAAAATAGATCAAGTTTGACTATGGTACAAACCTAGCACACAACTTCAGGCGTACTCACATCCTAGGTTTGAAAATAAATCAAACCTAGAGCAGCTACAACCAGGCCAAATGCCAATCACCAAAGACAGGTACACACAGTTCCTGTTAAGAATAGTCCATCCTCCCACTTCAAGGGACCATTCAGGGAAATAACAAACCATTCCAGGTTGCAATCTTCAGTACTAAGATCGACCTTGCAAATACCAGAAAGTATCACCCATGGATCTCACCCAGAAACAGAACAGGATGCCTGCTCTGATACCAATTGAAATTCTGGTTTATGCCAGAATTCAGATGTTATACTCAATGTCTAGACATCTGATATGACATCATAAATACACTGCAAGGTAGATACCCAATTTTTTGTGATTCAGTACTGAAGAGAAACAGAAGCACAGTTTAACCAAGCTGTGCCAGATATACTTTGAAGGTGCAGAGGATAGAACAACGATGTACCTAGTTCTGTTCATCTGTTTCACATGATCACTAGAGCGCGAACATCCTTTACAGTTCTGTTTCTTCTGCACAGATATCAGCATGATGTCTTAACATGTTCTGAGACATCATCTGTTACAGCATTACAGTTTTACCTTGATATATAACAGACAAAATCATAAATTGTTGAAGGTAAAAACACAAATCAGTTGTTGACCCAGTTCGGTGAAACACACCTACTCTGGGGGCATACCAAGCCAGGAATAAGATCCACTGTCAGCAATATTAATTCAGGACTAAACTACACAAGTTCCCATCCTTCACTTAATCATCTACCCAGTGCAACCTATACCTAGGAACTCCTAGATAGAAACCTACCAGTTTCCATTCCTATTGCCGCAGCAACAGAAGTCTTACTCCTACTCAAGAAGCAGTGCCTTCCCACTTGGTTTCCTACATTACAATGAATATGGAGTAATGTAAAAATACTTAGACTTGCTTCATAGCTTCATCCAAGAACACTCAAACTCTTACCTACAGGTTTCGAGTTACATGCATGGTAACCTTGCCACAGACCGACAGGTTTTACCTAACAAAAACCCCCCAAAGTTACATTATGTGCCGCTACCAAACCCTAGGTTACAATCTGCTATTTATAACCTATTACCCAACTCAGCAAGTTTTTCTCCTTGCTATTACAACTCAGCAACAAACTTCTCCTATAATCAAGGTCTTCAATCTTCTAGTTCCTAAAATATCTCCATATTTAGAAACAGAATTTTCTTCAAATATTCTGACTGATTCTTGATTGATCTTCAGATCCTCCATAAGAAACGCCACATATATTCTCAGAGTATTTAAGTACCAGAACTGTAACTGAATTATCAATTCTGTTGACGTGATGTCAAGTCAGATGTCATGACATTACATCTAACATGTTTTCCTAGATGTTGAACTTTTTCAACACAACAAATAACCTCTTTCATAATTTAGATCACTTAGACTAGTTAGGTTACAAGTCACAGCTGTTACAAACATTCAACATATAACATAGTTACTTAATCAGTACTTAATTTCAGGTGCGATGTCATACGCTGATGTTGTGACATCTTACATAACATGTTGGTCCAGATGTTGAACTTCTTCAACACCACATATTAAAACAACAGAGGGAATCTGGGTAAACTTGTTTTCTTATTTGTTTTACAAATGAAGCCAACTCTCCAGCCAGGGCACTTACATCATCCATTGGAGTAACAAATATATCGATAACAGATACCTTCAATAATTACAAGGATACCATCCATTGGAGTAACAAAAATCTCGACAATACACTATCATACATAATGACAAGGTTACCGTCCATTGGAATAACAAAAATATCGACAATAGACTACCTTCCATAATGAAAAGGCTACCATCCAATGGAATAACAAAAATCTCAACAATAGACTACCTTCCATAATGACAAGGCTACCATCCATTGGAGTAACAAAAATATGAACAACTGACTACCATCCATAATGACAAGGTTACAATCCATTGGAGTAATAGAAATCTCAACGACAGACTACCTTCCAAAATGACAAGCCTACCATTCATTGGAGTAACAAAAATATCGACAATAGAATACCTTCTATAATGACAAGGCTACATCCATTGGGGTAACAAAAATATCGACAATAGACTACCTTCCATAATGACAAGGCTACCATCCATTGGAGTAACAAAAATCTGAACAACAACCTACCTTTCATAATGATAAGGCTACCATCCATTGGAATAACAAAAATATCGACAATAGACTACCATCCATAATTACAAGGGTAGCATCCATTGAAGTAACAAAAATCTAGATAAAAAACTACCTTCCATAATGACAAGGCTACCATCCATTGGAGTAACAAAAATCTCGACAACAGACTACCTTTAATAATGACAAGGATATCATCCATTGGAGTAACAAATATATCGATAACAGATACCTTCAATAATTACAAGGCTACCATCCATTGGAGTAACAAAAATCTCGACAAAACAATACCTTACAAAATGACAAGGTTACCGTCCATTGGAATAACAAAAATCTCGACAATAGACTACCTTCCATAATGACAAGGCTACCATCCAATGGAATAACAAAAATCTCAACAATAGACTACCTTCCATAATGACAAGGCTACCATCCATTGGAGTAACAAAAATATGAACAACTGACTACCATCCATAATGACAAGGTTACAATCCATTGGAGTAATAGAAATCTCAACGATAGACTACCTTCCATAATGACAAGGCTACCATTCATTGGAGTAACAAAAATATCGACAATAGAATACCTTCTATAATGACAAGGCTACATCCATTGGGGTAACAAAAATATTGACAATAGACTACCTTCCAGAATGACAAGGCTACCATCCATTGGAGTAACAAAAATCTGAACAACAGCCTACCTTTCATAATGATAAGGCTACCATCCATTGGATTAACAAAAATCTCGACAATAGACTACCATCCATAATTACAAGGGTAGCATCCATTGAAGTAACAAAAATCTAGATAAAAAACTACCTTCCATAATGACAAGGCTACCATCCATTGGAGTAACAAAAATCTCGACAACAGACTACCTTTAATAATGACAAGGATATCATCCATTGGAGTAACAAATATATCGATAACAGATACCTTCAATAATTACAAGGCTACCATCCATTGGAGTAACAAAAATCTCGACAAAACAATACCTTACAAAATGACAAGGTTACCGTCCATTGGAATAACAAAAATCTCGACAATAGACTACCTTCCATAATGACAAGGCTACCATCCAATAGAATAACAAAAATCTCAACAATAGACTACCTTCCATAATGACAAGGCTACCATCCATTGGAGTAACAAAAATCTGAACAACTGACTACCATCCATAATGACAAGGTTACAATCCATTGGAGTAATAGAAATCTCAACGACAGACTACCTTCCATAATGACAAGGCTACCATTCATTGGAGTAACAAAAATATCGACAATAGACTACCTTCCATAATGACAAGGCTACCATCCAATGGAATAACAAAAATCTTAACAATAGACTACCTTCCATAATGACAAGGCTACCATCCATTGGAGTAACAAAAATCTGAAGAACTGACTACCATCCATAATGACAAGGTTACAATCCATTGGAGTAATAGAAATCTCAACGACAGACTACCTTCCATAATGACAAGGCTACCATTCATTGGAGTAACAAAAATATCGACAATAGACTACCTTCTATAATGACAAGGCTACATCCATTGGGGTAACAAAAATATCGACAATCGACTACCTTCCATAATGACAAGGCCATCATCCATTGGAGTAACAAAAATCCGAACAACAGCCTACCTTCCATAATGATAAGGCTACCATCCATTGGAATAACAAAAATCTCGACAATAGACTACCATCCATAATGACAAGGGTAGCATCCTTTGAAGTAACAAAAATCTAGATAAAAAACTACCTTCCCTAATGACAAGGCTACCATCCATTGGAGTAACAAAAATCTCGACAACAGACTACCTTTAATAATGACAAGGATATCATCCATTGGAGTAACAAATATATCGATAACCGATACCTTCAATAATTACAAGGCTACCATCCATTGGAGTAACAAAAATATCGAAAAAACACTACCTTACATAATGACAAGGTTACCGTCCATTGGAATAACAAAAATCTCGACAATAGACTACCTTCCATAATGACAAGGCTACCATCCAATAGAATAACAAAAATCTCAACAAGAGACTACCTTCCATAATGACAAGGCTACCATCCATTGGAGTAACAAAAATCTGAACAACTGACTACCATCCATAATGACAAGGTTACAATCCATTGGAGTAATAGAAATCTCAACGACAGACTACCTTCCATAATGACAAGGCTACCATTCATTGGAGTAACAAAAATATCGACAATAGACTACCTTCCATAATGACAAGGCTACCATCCAATGGAATAACAAAAATCTTAACAATAGACTACCTTCCATAATGACAAGGCTACCATCCATTGGAGTAACAAAAATCTGAACAACTGACTACCATCCATAATGACAAGGTTACAATCCATTGGAGTAATAGAAATCTCAACGACAGACTACCTTCCATAATGACAAGGCTACCATTCATTAGAGTAACAAAAATATCGAGAATAGACTACCTTCTATAATGACAAGGCTACATCCATTGGGGTAACAAAAATATCGACAATAGACTACCTTCCATAATGACAAGGCTACCATCCATTGGAGTAACAAAAATCTGAACAACAACCTACCTTCCATAATGATAAGGCTACCATCCATTGGAATAACAAAAATCTCGACAATAGACTACCATCCATAATGACAAGGGTAGCATCCTTTGAAGTAACAAAAATCTAGGTAAAAAACTACCTTCCCTAATGACAAGGCTACCATCCGTTGGAGTAACAAAAATCTCGACAACAGACTACCTTTAATAATGACAAGGATATCATCCATTGGAGTAACAAATATATCGATAACAGATACCTTCAATAATTACATGGCTACCATCCATTGGAGTCACAAAAATCTCGTCAAAACACTACCTTACATAATGACAAGGTTACCGTCCATTGGAATAACAAAAATCTCGACAATAGACTACCTTCCATAATGACAAGGCTACCATCCAATGGAATAACAAAAATATCAAGAATAGACTACCTTCCATAATGACAAGGCTACCATCCATTGGAGTAACAAAAATCTGAACAACTGACTACCATCCATAATGACAAGGTTACAATCCATTGGAGTAATAGAAATCTCAACGACAGACTACCTTCCATAATGACAAGGCTACCATTCATTAGAGTAACAAAAATATCGACAATAGATTACCTTCTATAATGACAAGGCTACATCCATTAGGGTAACAAAAATATCGACAATAGACTACCTTCCATAATGACAAGGATACCATCCATTAGAGTAACAAAAACCTGAACAACAGCCTACCTTCCATAATGATAAGGCTACCATCCATTGGAATAACAAAAATCTCGACAATAGACTACCATCCATAATGACAATGGTAGCATCCATTAAAGTAACAAAAATCTAGATAAAAAACTACCTTCCATAATGACAAGGCTACCATCCATTGGAGTAACAAAAATCTCGACAACAGACTACCTTTAATAATGACAAGGATATCATCCATTGGAGTAACAAATATATCGATAACAGATACCTTCAATAATTACAAGGCTACCATCCATTGGAGTAACAAAAATATCGACAAAACACTACCTTACATATTGACAAGGTTACCGTCCATTGGAATAACAAAAATCTCGACAATAGACTACCTTCCATAATGACAAGGCTACCATCCAATGGAATAACAAAAATCTCAACAATAGACTACCTTCCATAATGACAAGGCTACAATCCATAGGAGTAACAAAAATCTGAACAACTGACTACCATCCATAATGACAAGTTTACAATCCATTGGAGTAATAGAAATCTCAACGACAGACTACCTTCCATAATGACAAGGCTACCATTCATTAGAGTAACAAAAATATCGACAATAGACTACCTTCTATAATGACAAGGCTACATCCATTGGGGTAACAAAAATATCGACAATAAACTACCTTCCATAATGACAAGGCTACCATCCATTAGAGTAACAAAAACCTGAACAACAACCTACCTTCCATAATGATATGGCTACCATCCATTGGAATAACAAAAATCTCGACAATAGACTACCATCCATAATGACAAGGGTAGCATCCATTAAAGTAACAAAAATCTAGATAAAAAACTACCTTCCATAATGACAAGGCTACCATCCATTGGAGTAACAAAAATCTCGACAACAGACTACCTTTAATAATGACAAGGATATCATCCATTGGAGTAACAAATATATCGATAACAGATACCTTCAATAATTACAAGGCTACCATCCATTGGAGTAACAAAAATATCGACAAAACACTACCTTACATAATGATAAGGTTACCGTCCATTGGAATAACAAAAATCTCGACAATAGACTACCTTCCATAATGACAAGGCTACCATCCAATGGAATAACAAAAATCTCAACAATAGACTACCTTCCATAATGACAAGGCTACAATCCATAGGAGTAACAAAAATCTGAACAACTGACTACCATCCATAATGACAAGTTTACAATCCATTGGAGTAATAGAAATCTCAACGACAGACTACCTTCCATAATGACAAGGCTACCATTCATTAGAGTAACAAAAATATCGACAATAGACTACCTTCTATAATGACAAGGCTACATCCATTGGGGTAACAAAAATATCGACAATAAACTACCTTCCATAATGACAAGGCTACCATCCATTAGAGTAACAAAAACCTGAACAACAACCTACCTTCCATAATGATATGGCTACCATCCATTGGAATAACAAAAATCTCGACAATAGACTACCATCCATAATGACAAGGGTAGCATCCATTAAAGTAACAAAAATCTAGATAAAAAACTACCTTCCATAATGACAAGGCTAACATCCATTGGAGTAACAAAAATCTCGACAACAGACTACCTTTAATAATGACAAGGATATCATCCATTGGAGTAACAAATATATCGATAACAGATACCTTCAATAATTACAAGGCTACCATCCATTGGAGTAACAAAAATCTCGACAAAACACTACCTTACATAATGACAAGGTTACCGTCCATTGGAATAACAAAAATCTCGACAATAGACTACTTTCCATAATGACAAGGCTACCATCCAATGGAATAAAAAAAATCTCAACAATAGACTACCTTCCATAATGACAAGGCTACCATCCATTGGAGTAACAAAAATCTGAACAACTGACTACCATCCATAATGACAAGGTTATAATCCATTGGAGTAATAGAAATCTCAACGACAGACTACCTTCCATAATGACAAGGCTACCATTCATTGGAGTAACAAAAATATCGACAATAGACTACCTTCTATAATGACAAGGCTACATCCATTGGGGTATCAAGAATATCGACAATAGACTGCCTTCCATAATGACAAGGCTACCATCCATTGGAATAACAAAAATCTCGACAATAGACTACCTTCCATAATGACAAGGCTACCATCCATTGGAGTAACAAAAATATGAACAACTGACTACCATCCATAATGACAAGGTTACAATCCATTGGAGTAATAGAAATCTCAACGACAGACTACCTTCCATAATGACAAGGCTACCATTCATTGGAGTAACAAAAATATCGACAATAGAATACCTTCTATAATGACAAGGCTACCATCCATTGGAGTATCAAAAATATGAACAACAGCCTACCTTCCATAATGATAAGGCTACCATCCATTGGAATAACAAAAATCTCGACAATAGACTACCATCCATAATGACAAGGGTAGCATCCTTTGAAGTAACAAAAATCTAGATAAAAAACTACCTTCCCTAATGACAAGGCTACCATCCATTGGAGTAACAAAAATCTCGACAACATACTACCTTTAATAATGACAAGGATATCATCCATAGGAGTAACAAATATATCGATAACAAATACCTTCAATAATTACAAGGCTACGATCCATTGGAGTAACAAAAATCTCGACAAAACACTAACTTACATAATGACAAGGCTACCATCCATTGAAGTAACCAAAATCTAGATAAAAAACTACCTTCCATAATGATAAGGCTACCATCCATTGGAATAACAAATATCTCGACAATAGACTACCTGCCATAATGACAAGGCTACCATCCATTGGAGTAACAAAAATTTGAACAACAGACTACCTTGCATAATGACAAGGCTATCATCCATTGGAGTAACAAAGATATCGATAATATACTACCTTAAATAATGGCAAGGCTACCATCCATTGGAGTAACATAAATATGAACAAAATACTACCTTCCATAATGACAAGGCTACAATTCATTGGAGTAATAGAAATCTCAACGACAGACTACCTTCCATAATTACAAGGCTACCATCCATTGGGGTAACAAAAATCTCGACAACAGACTATCTTTCATAATGACAAGGCTACCATCCATTGGAGTAAAAAAAATCCCGACAACAAACTGCCTTCCATAATGACAAGTCTATCATCCATTGGAGTAACAAACATATCGATAACAGACTACCTTCAATAATCACAAGGATACTATCCATTAGAGTAAAAAAAATCTCGTCAAAATACTACCTTCCATAATGACAAGGATACCATCCATTGGAGTAATTAAAATCTTAACAACAGACTAGCTTGAATAATGACGAGGCTATCATCCATTGGAGTAACAAAGATATCAACAACAGACTACCTTCAATAATGACAAGTCTACCATCCATTGGAGTAATAAAAATCTGGACAAAAGACTACCTTCCATAATGCCAAGGTTACCATACATTGGAATAAAAAAACTCTCGACAACACACTACCTTCCATAATGACAAGGCTACCATCCAATGGAATAAAAAAATTCTCGACAACATACTACCTTCCATAATGACAAGGCTACCATCCATTTGAGTAACAAAAATCTGAACAACAGACTACCTTCCATAATGACAAGGCTACCATCCATTGGAATAACAAAAATCTCGACAATAGACTACCATCCATAATGACAAGGGTAGCATCCATTGAAGTAACAAAAATCTAGATAAAAAACTACCTTCCATAATGACAAGGCTACCATCCATTGGAGTAACAAAAATCTCGACAACAAACTACCTTTAATAATGCAAGGATATCATCCATTGGAGTAACAAATATATCGATAACAGATACCTTCAATAATTACAAGGCTACCATCCATTGGAGTAACAAAAATATCGACAAAACACTACCTTACATAATGACAAGGTTACCGTCCATTGGAATAACAAAAATATCGACAATAGACTACCTTCCATAATGACAAGGCTACCATCCAATGGAATAACAAAAATCTCAACAATAGACTACCTTCCATAATGACAAGGCTACCATCCATTGGAGTAACAAAAATATGAACAACTGACTACCATCCATAATGACAAGGTTACAATCCATTGGAGTAATAGAAATCTCAACGACAGACTACCTTCCAAAATGACAAGGCTACCATTCATTGGAGTAACAAAAATATCGACAATAGACTACCTTCTATAATGACAAGGCTACATCCATTGGGGTAACAAAAATATCGACAATAGACTACCTTCCATAATGACAAGGCTGCCATCCATTGGAGTTACAAAAATCTGAACAACAGCCTACCTTCCATAATGATAAGGCTACCATCCATTGGAATAACAAAAATCTCGACAATAGACTTCCATCCATAATTACAAGGGTAGCATCCATTGAAGTAACAAAAATCTAGATAAAAAACTACCTTCCATAATGACAAGGCTACCATCCATTGGAGTAACAAAAATCTCGACAACAGACTACCTTTAATAATGACAAGGATATCATCCATTGGAGCAACAAATATATCGATAACAGATACCTTCAATAATTACAAGGCTACCCTCCATTGGAGTAACAAAAATCTCGACAAAACACTACCTTACATAATGACAAGGTTACCGTCCATTGGAATAACAAAAATCTCGACAATAGACTACCTTACATAATGACAAGGTCACCATCTAATGGAATAACAAAAATCTCAACAATAGACTACCTTCCATAATGACAAGGCTACCATCCATTGGAGTAACAAAAATCAGAACAACTGACTACCATCCATAATGACAAGGTTACAATCCATTGGAGTAGTAGAAATCTCAACGACAGACTACCTTCCATAATGACAAGGCTATCATTCATTGGAGTAACAAAAATATCGACAATAGACTAGCTTCCATAATGACAAGGCTACCATCCAATGGAATAACAAAAGTCTTAACAATAGACTACCTTCCATAATGACAAGGCTACCATCCATTGGAGTAACAAAAATCTGAACAACAGACTACCATCCATAATGACAAGGTTACAATCCATTGGAGTAATAGAAATCTCAACGACGGACTACCTTCCATAATGACAAGGCTACCATTCATTGGAGTAACAAAAATATCGACAATAGACTACCTTCTATAATGACAAGGCTACATCCATTGGGGTAACAAAAATATCGACAATAGACTACCTTCCATATTGACAAGGCTACCATCCATTGGAGTAACAAAAATCTGAACAACAGCCTACCTTCCATAATGATAAGGCTACCATCCATTGGAATAACAAAAATCTCGACAATAGACTACCATCCATAATGACAAGGGTAGCATCCTTTGAAGTAACAAAAATCTAGATAAAAAACTACCTTCCATAATGACAAGGCTACCATCCATTGGAGTAACAAAAATCTCGACAACAGACTACCTTTAATAATGACAAGGATATCATCCATTGTAGTAACAAATATATCGATAACAGATACCTTCAATAATTACAAGGCTACCATCCATTGGAATAACAAAAATCTCGACAAAACACTACCTTACATAATGACAAGGTTACCGTCCATTGGAATAACAAAAATCTCGACAATAGACTACCTTCCATAATGACAAGGCTACCATCCAACGGAATAACAAAAATCTCAACAATAGACTACCTTCCATAATGACAAGGCTACCATCCATTGGAGTAACAAAAATCTGAACAACTGACTACCATCCATAATGACAAGGTTACAATCCATTGGAGTAATAGAAATCTCAACGACAGACTACCTTCCATAATGACAAGGCTACCATTCATTGGAGTAACAAAAATATCGATAATAGACTACCTTCTATAATGACAAGGCTAGATCCATTGGGGTATCAAAAATATCGACAATAGACTACCTTCCGTAATGACAAGGATACCATCCATTGGAATAACAAAAATCTCGTCAATAGACTACCTTCCATAATGACAAGGCTACCATCCATTGAAGTAACAAAAATCTAGATAAAAAACTACCTTCCATAATGATAAGGCTACCATCCATTGGAATAACAAATATCTCAATAATAGACTACCTTCCATAATGACAAGGCTACCATCCATTGGAGTAACAAAAATCTGAACAACAGACTACCTTGCATAATGACAAGGCTATCAACTATTGGAGTAACAAAGATATCGATAATAGACTACCTTAAATAATGGCAAGGCTACCATCCATTGGAGTAACAAAAATATGAACAACATACTACCTTCCATAATGACAAGGCTACAATTCATTGGAGTAACAGAAATCTCAACGACAGATTACCTTCCATAATGACAAGGCTACCATCTATTGGAGTAACAAAAATCTCGACAACAGACTACCTTCCATAATTACAAGGCTACCATCCATTGGGGTAACAGAAATCTCGACAACATACTATCTTTCATAATGACAAGGCTACCATCCATTGGAGTAAAAAAAATCCCGATAACAAACTGCCTTCCATAATGACAAGTCTATCATCCATTGGAGTAACAAACATATCGATAACAGACTACCTTCAATAATCACAAGGCTACCATCCATTGGAGTAATAAAAATCTGGACAAAAGACTACCTTCCATAATGCCAAGGTTACCATCCATTGGAATAACAAAAATCTCGACAACACACTACCTTCCATAATGACAAGGCTACCATCCAATGGAATAAAAAAATTCTCGACAACATACTACCTTCCATAATGACAAGGCTACCATCCATTTGAGTAACAAAAATCTGAACAACAGACTACCTTCCATAATGACAAGGCTACCATCCATTGGAATAACAAAAATCTCGACAATAGACTACCATCCATATTGACAAGGGTAGCATCCAATGAAGTAACAAAAATATAGATAAAAAACTACCTTCCATAATGACAAGGCTACCATCCATTGGAGTAACAAAAATCTCGACAACAGACTACCTTTAATAATGACAAGGATATCATCCATTGGAGTAACAGATATATCGACAACAGATACCTTCAATAACTACAAGGCTACCATCCATTGGAGTAACAAAAATCTCGACAAAACACTACCTTCCATAATGACATGGTTACCATCCATTGGAATAACAAAAATCTCGACAATAGACTACCTTCCATAATTACAAGGCTACCATCCAATGGAATAACAAAAATCTAAACAATAGACTACCTTCCATAATGACAAGGCTACCATCTATTAAAGTAACAAAAATCTGAACAAATGACTACCATCCATAATGACAAGGTTACAATCGATTGGAGTAATAGAAATTTCAACGACAGACTACCTTCCATAATGACAAGGCTACCATTCATTGGAGTAACAAAAATTTCGACAATAGACTACCTTCAATAATGACAAGGCTACATCCATTGGGGTAACAAAAATATCGACAATAGACTACCTTCCATAATGACAAGGCTACCATCCATTAGAGTAACAAAAATCTGAACAACAACCTACCTTCCATAATGATAAGGCTACCATCCATTGGAATAACAAAAATCTCGACAATAGACTACCATCCATAATGACAAGGGTAGCATCCATTGAAGTAACAAAAATCTAGATAAAAAACTACCTTCCATAATGACAAGGCTACCATCCATTGGAGTAACAAAAATCTGAACAACTGACTACCATCCATAATGACAAGGTTACAATCCATTGGAGTAATAGAAATCTCAACGACAGACTACCTTCCATAATGACAAGGCTACCATTCATTGGAGTAATAAAAATATCGATAATAGACTACCTTCTATAATGAGAAGGCTACATCCATTGGGGTATCAAAAATCTCGACAATAGACTACCTTCCATAATGACAAGGCTACCATCCATTGGAATAACAAAAATCTCGACAATAGACTACCTTCCATAATGACAAGGCTACCATCCATTGAAGTAACAAAAATTTAGATAAAAAACTACCTTCCATAATGATAAGGCTACCATCCATTAAAATAACAAATATCTTGACAATAGACTACCTTCCATAATGACAAGGCTACCATCCATTGGTGTAACAAAAATATGAACAACATACTACCTTCCATAATGACAAGGCTACAATTCATTGGAGTAACAGAAATCTCAACGACAGATTACCTTCCATAATGACAAGGCTACCATCTATTGGAGTAACAAAAATCTCGACAACAGACTACCTTCCATAATTACAAGGCTACCATCCATTGGGGTAACAAAAATCTTGACAACAGACTAACTTTCATAATGACAAGGCTACCATCCATTGGAGTAAAAAAAATCCCGATAACAAACTGCCTTCCATAATGACAAGTCTATCATCCATTGGAGTAACAAACATATCGATAACAGACTACCTTCAATAATCACAAGGATACCATCCATTAGAGTAAAAAAAATCTCGTCAAAATAATACCTTCCATAATGACAAGGATACCATCCATTGGAGTAATAAAAATCTTAACAACATACTAGCTTGAATAATGACGAGGCTATCATCCATTGGAGTAAAAAAGATATCAACAACAGACTACCTTCAATAATGACAAGGCTACCATCCATTAGAGTAATAAAAATCTGGACAAAAGACTACCTTCCATAATGCCAAGGTTACCATCCATTGGAATAACAAAAATCTTGACAACACACTACCTTCCATAATGACAAGGCTACCATCCAATGGAATAAAAAAATTCTCGACAACATACTACCTTCCATAATGACAAGGCTACCATCCATTTGTGTAACAAAAATCTGAACAACAGACTACCTTCCATTATGACAAGGCTACCATCCATTGGAATAACAAAAATCTCGACAATAGACTACCATCCATATTGACAAGGGTAGCATCCAATGAAGTAACAAAAATATAGATAAAAAACTACCTTCCATAATGACAAGGCTACCATCCATTGGAGTAACAAAAATCTCGACAACAGACTACCTTTAATAATGACAAGGATATCATCCATTGGAGTAAGAGATATATCGATAACAGATACCTTTAATAATTACAAGGCTACCATCCATTAGAGTAACAAAAATCTCGACAAAACACTACCTTCCATAATGACAAGGTTACCATCCATTGGAATAACAAAAATCTCGATAATAGACTACCTTCCATAATGACAAGGCTACCATCCAATGGAATAACAAAAATCTAAACAATAGACTACCTTCAATAATGACAAGGCTACCATCCATTGGAGTAACAAAAATATGAACAACATACTACCTTCCATAATGACAAGGCTACAATTCATTGGAGTAACATAAATCTCAACGATAGACTACCTTCCATAATGACAAGGCTACCATCAATTGGAGTAACAAAAATCTCGACAACAGACTACCTTCCATAATTACAAGGCTACCATCCATTGGGGTAATAAAAATATCGACAACAGACTACTTTCCATAATGACAAGGCTACCATCCATTGGAGTAAAAAAAATATCCATAATAGACTAGCTTCCATAATGACAAGGCTATCATCCATTAGAGTAAAAAACATATCGATAACAGACTACCTTCAATAATGAAAAGGCTATCAACCATTGGAGTAACAAAAATCTCGTCAAAATACTACCTTCCATAATGATAAGGATACCATCCATTTGAGTAACAAAAATCTGAACAATAGACTACGTTGCATAATGACAAGGCTATCATCCATTGGTGTAACAAAGATATCAACAACAGACTACCTTCAATAATGACAAGGCTACCATCCATTGGAGTAATAAAAATCTCGACAAAATAATACCTTCCATAACGACAAGGTTACCATCCATTGGAATAACAAAAATATCGAAAACACACTACCTTCCATAATGATAAGGCTACCATCCATTGGAATAACAAAAATCTCGACAATAGACTACCTTCCATAATGACAAGCCTACCATCCATTGGAGTAACAAAAATCAGAACAACAGACTACCTTCCATAATGACAAGGCTATCATCCATTGGAGTAACAAAGATATCGACAATAGACTAGCTTAAATAATGACAAGGCTACCATCCATTGGAGTAACAAAAATATGAACAACATACTACCTTCCACAATGACAAGGCTACAATTCATTGGAGTAACAGAAATCTCAACGACAGACTACCTTCCATAATGACAAGGCTACCATCTATTGGAGTAACAAAAATCTCAACAACAGACTACCTTCCATAATTACAAGGCTATTATCCATTGGGGTAACAAAAATATCGACAACGGACTACCTTCCCTAATGACAAGGCTACCACCCATTGGAATAACAAAAATCTCAACAACAGACTACCTTCCATCATGACAAGGCTAACATCCAGTGGAGTAACAAAAATCTGAACAACAGACTACCTTACATAATGACAAGGCTATCATCCATTGGAATAACAAAAATCTCGACAATTGACTACCTTCCATAATGACAAGGCTACCATCCATTTGAGTAACAAAAATCAGAACAACAAACTACATTGCATAATGACAAGGCTATCATCCATTGGAGTAACAAAGATATCGAAAATAGACTACCTTCATAAATGACAAGGCTACCATCCATTGGAGTAACAAAAATATGAACAACATACTACCTTCCATAATGACAAGGCTACAATTCATTGGAGTAACAGAAATCTCAACGACAGACTACCTTCCATAATGACAAGGCTACCATCTATTGGAGTAACAAAAATCTCAACAATAGACTACCTTCCATAATTAAAATGCTACCATCCATTGGGGTAACAAAAATCTTGACAACAGACTACCTTCCATAATGACAAGGCTACCATCCATTGGAGTAACAAAAATCTCGACAACAGACTTCCTTCCATAATGACAAGGTTATCACCCATTGGAGTAATAAACATATCGATAACAGAATACCTTCAATAATGACAAGGCTATCATCCATTGGAGTAACATAAATCTCGTCAAAATACTACCTTCCATAATGACAAGGATACCATCCATTGGAGTAACAAAAATCTGAACAACAGACTACCTTGCCTAATGACAACGATATCATCCATTGGAGTAACAAAGATATCAATAACATACTACCTTCAATAATGACAAGGCTACCATCCATTGGAGTAATAAAAATCTCGACAAAAGACTACCTTCCATAATGACAAGGTTACCATCCATTGGAATAATAAAAATCTCGACAACACACTACCTTCCATAATGACAAGGATACCATCCATTGGAGTAACAAAAATATGAACAACAGACTACCTTCCATAATGACAAGGCTACCATCCATTAGAATAACAAAAATTTCGACAATAGACTTCCTTCCATAATGACAAGGCTACCATCAATTGGAGTAACAAAAATCTAGATAAAAAACTACCTTCCATAATGATAAGGCTACCATCCATTGGAATAACAAAAATCTCGACAATAGACTACCTTCAATAATGACAAGGCTACCATCCATTGGAGTAACAAAAATCAGAACAACAGACAACCTTGCATAATGACAAGGCTATCATCCATTGGACTAACAAAGATATCGACAATAGACTACCTTCAATAATGACAAGGCTGCCATCCATTGGAGTAACAATAATATGAAAAACATACTACCTTCCATAATGACAAGTCTACAATTCATTGGAGTAACAGAAATCTCAACGATAGACTACCTTCCATAATGACAAGGCTACCATCTATTGGAGTAACAAAAATCTCGACAATAGACTACCTTCCATAATTACAAGGCTACCATCCATTGGGGTAATAAAAATATCGACAACAGACTACCTTCCATAATGACAAGGCTACCATCCATTGGAGTAACAAAAATATCCACAACAGACTACCTTCCATAATGACAAGGCTATCATCCATTGGAGTAACAAACATATCGATAACAGACTACCTTCAATAATGAAAAGGCTATCAACCATTGGAGTACAAAAAATCTCGTCAAAATACTACCTTCCATAATGATAAGGATACCATCCATTTGAGTAACAAGAATCTAAACAATAGACTAACTTGCATAATGACAAGGCTATCATCCATTGGAGTAACAAAGATATCAACAACAGACTACCTTCAATAATGACAAGGCTACCATCCATTGGAGTAATAAAAATCTCGACAAAAGAATACCTTCCATAATGACAAGGTTACCATCCATTGGAATAACAAAAATCTCGACAACACACTACCTTCCATAATGACAAGGCTACCATCCAATGGAATAAAAAAATTCTCGACAACAGACTACCTTCCATAATGACAAGGCTACCATTCATTGGAGTAACAAAAATCTGAACAACAGACTACCTTCCATAATGATAAGGCTATCATCCATTGGAATAACAAAAATCTCGACAATTGACTACCTTCCATAATGACAAGGCTACCATCAATTGGAGTAACAAAAATCTAGATAAAAAACTACCTTCCATAATGATAAGGCTACCATCCATTGGAATAACAAAAATCTCGACAATAGACTACCTTCCATAATGACAAGGCTACCATCCATTGGAGTAACAAAAATCAGAACAACAGACTACCTTCCATAATGACAAGGCTATTATCCATTGGAGTAACAAAGATATCGACAATAGACTACCTTCAATAATGACAAGGCTACCATCCATTGGAGTAACAAAAATATGAACACCATACTCCCTTCCATAATGACAAGGCTACAATTCATTGGAGTAACAGAAATCTCAACGACAGACTACCTTCCATAATGACAAGGCTACCATCTATTGGAGTAACAAAAATCTCAACAATGGACTACCTTCCATAATTAAAAGGCTACCATCAATTGGGGTAACAAAAATCTTGACAACAGACTACCTTCCATAATGACAAGGCTACCATCCATTGGAGTAACAAAAATCTCGACAACAGACTACCTTCCATAATGACAAGGTTATCACCCATTGGAGTAATAAACATATCGATAACAGAATACCTTCAATAATGACAAGGCTATCATCCATTGGAGTAACAAACATCTCGTCAAAATACTACCTTCCATAATGACAAGGATACCATCCATTGGAGTAACAAAAATCTGAACAACAGACTACCTTGCCTAATGACAAGGATATCATCCATTGGAGTAACAAAGATATCAATAACAGACTACCTTCAATAATGACAAGGCTACCATCCATTGGAGTAATAAAAATCTCGACAAAAGACAACCTTCCATAATGACAAGGTTACCATCCATTGGAATAACAAAAATCTCGACAACACACTACCTTCCATAATGACAAGGCTACCATCCATTGGAGTAACAAAAATATGAACAACAGACTACCTTCCATAATGACAAGGCTACCATCCATTAGAATAACAAAAATCTCGACAATAGACTTCCTTCCATAATTACAAGGCTACCATCAATTGGAGTAACAAAAATCTAGATAAAAAACTACCTTCCATAATGATAAGGCTACCATCCATTGGAATAACAAAAATCTCGACAATAGACTACCTTCCATAATGACAAGGCTACCATCCATCGGAGTAACAAAAATCAGAACAACAGACTACCTTGCATAATGACAAGGCTATCATCCATTGGAGTAACAAAGATATCGACAATAGACTACCTTCAATAATGACAAGGCTACCATCCATTGGAGTAACAAAAATATGAAAAACATACTACCTTCCATAATGACAAGGCTACAATTCATTGGAGTAACAGAAATCTCAACGATAGACTACCTTCCATAATGACAAGGCTACCATCTATTGGAGTAACAAAAATCTCGACAATAGACTGCCTTTCATAATTACAAGGCTACCATCCATTGGGGTAACAAAAATCTCGACAACAGACTACCTTCCTTAATGACAAGGCTACCATCCATTGAAGTAACAAAAATCTCGACAACAGACAACCTTCCATAATGACAAGGCTATTATCCATTGGAGTAACAAACATATCGATAACAGAATACCTTCAATAATGACAAGGCTATCATCCATTGGAGTAACAAAAATCTCGTCAAAATACTACCTTCCATAATGACAAGGATACCATCCATTGGAGTAACAAAAATCTGAACAACAGACTACCTTGCCTAATAACAAGGCTATCATCCATTGGAGTAACAAAGATATCAATAACATACTACCTTCAATAATTACAAGGCTACCATGCATTGGAGTAATAAAAATCTCGACAAAAGAATACCTTCCATAATGACAAGGTTACTATCCATTGGAATAACAAAAATCTCGACAACACACTACCTTCCATAATGACAAGGCTACCATCCAATGGAATAAAAAAATTCTCGACAACAGACTACCTTCCATAATGACAAGGCTACCATTCATTGGAGTAACAAAAATATGAACAACAGACTACCTTCCATAATGACAAGGCTATCATCCATTGGAATACAAAAATCTCGACAATTGACTACCTTCCATAATGACAAGGCTACCATCAATTGGAGTAACAAAAATATAGATAAAAAACTACCTTCCATAATGATAAGGCTACCATCCATTGGAATAACAAAAATATCGACAATAGACTACCTTCGATAATGACAAGGCTACCATCCATTGGAGTAACAAAAATCAGAACAACAGACTACCTTCCATAATGACAAGGCTATTATCCATTGGCGTAACAAAGATATCAACAATAGACTACCTTCAATAATGACAAGGCTACCATCCATTGGAGTAACAAAAATATGAACAACATACTACCTTCCATAATGACAAGGCTACAATTCATTGGAGTAACAGAAATCTCAACGACAGACTACCTTCCATAATGACAAGGCTACCATCTATTGGAGTAACAAAAATATCAACAATAGACTACCTTCCATAATTAAAAGGCTACCATCCATTGGGGTAACAATAATCTTGAAAACAGACTACCTTCCATAATGACAAGGCTACCATCCATTGGAGTAACAAAAATCTCGACAACAGACTACCTTCCATAATGACAAGTTTATCACCCATTGGAGTAATAAACATATCGATAACAAAATACCTTCAATAATGACAAGGCTATCATCCATTGGAGTAACAAAAATCTCGTCAAAATACTACCTCCCATAATTACAAGGATACCATCCATTGGAGTAACAAAATTCTGAACAACAGACTACCTTGCCTAATGACAAGGATATCATCCATTGGAGTAACAAAGATATCAATAACAGACTACCTTCAATAATGACAAGGCTACCATCCATTGGAGTAATAAAAATCTCGTCAAAAGATTACCTTCCATAATGACAAGGTTACCATCCATTGGAATAACAAAAATCTCGACAACACACTACCTTCCATAATGACAAGGCTACCATCCATTGGAGTAACAAAAATATGAACAACAGACTACCTTCCATAATGACAAGGCTATCATCCATTGGAATAACAAAAATCTCGACAATTGACTACCTTCCATAATGACAAGGCTACCATCAATTGGAGTAACAAAAATCTAGATAAAAAACTACCTTCCATAATGATAAGGCTACCATCCATTGGAATAACAAAAATATCGACAATAGACTACCTTCCATAATGACAAGGCTACCATCCATTGGAGTAACAAAAATCAGAACAACAGACTACCTTCCATAATGACAAGGCTATTATCCATTGGAGTAACAAAGATATCGACAATAGACTACCTTCAATAATGACAAGGCTACCATCCATTGGAGTAACAAAAATATGAACAACATACTACCTTCCATAATGACAAGGCTACAATTCATTGGAGTAACAGAAATCTCAACGACAGACTACCTTCCATAATGACAAGGCTACCATCTATTGGAGTAACAAAAATCTCAACAATAGACTACCTTCCATAATTAAAAGGCTACCATCCATTGGGGTAACAAAAATCTTGACAACAGACTACCTTCCATAATGACAAGGCTACCATCCATTGGAGTAACAAAAATCTCGACAACAAACTACCTTCCATAATGACAAGGTTATCACCCATTGGAGTAATAAACATATCGATAACAAAATACCTTCAATAATGACAAGGCTATCATCCATTGGAGTAACAAAAATCTCGTCAAAATACTACCTCCCATAATGACAAGGATACCATCCATTGGAGTAACAAAATTCTGAACAACAGACTACCTTGCCTAATGACAAGGATATCATCCATTGGAGTAACAAAGATATCGACAATAGACTACCTTCAATAATGACAAGGCTACCATCCATTGGAGTAACAAAAATATGAAAAACATACTACCTTCCATAATGACAAGGCTACAATTCATTGGAGTAACAGAAATCTCAACGATAGACTACCTTCCATAATGACAAGGCTACCATCTATTGGAGTAACAAAAATCTCGACAATAGACTGCCTTTCATAATTACAAGGCTACCATCCATTGGGGTAACAAAAATCTCGACAACAGACTACCTTCCATAATGACAAGGCTACCATCCATTGGAGTAACAAAAATCTCGACAACAGACAACCTTCCATAATGACAAGGCTATTATCCATTGGAGTAACAAACATATCGATAACAGAATACCTTCAATAATGACAAGGCTATCATCCATTGGAGTAACAAAAATCTCGTCAAAATACTACCTTCCATAATGACAAGGATACCATCCATTGGAGTAACAAAAATCTGAACAACAGACTACCTTGCCTAATAACAAGGCTATCATCCATTGGAGTAACAAAGATATCAATAACATACTACCTTCAATAATTACAAGGCTACCATCCATTGGAGTAATAAAAATCTCGACAAAAGAATACCTTCCATAATGACAAGGTTACCATCCATTGGAATAACAAAAATCTCGACAACACACTACCTTCCATAATGACAAGGTTACCATCCATTGGAATAACAAAAATCTCGACAACACACTACCTTCCATAATGACAAGGCTACCATCCATTGGAGTAACAAAAATATGAACAACAGACTACCTTCCATAATGACAAGGCTATCATCCATTGGAATAACAAAAATCTCGACAATTGACTACCTTCCATAATGACAAGGCTACCATCAATTGGAGTAACAAAAATATAGATAAAAAACTACCTTCCATAATGATAAGGCTACCATCCATTGGAATAACAAAAATATCGACAATAGACTACCTTCCATAATGACAAGGCTACCATCCATTGGAGTAACAAAAATCAGAACAACAGACTACCTTCCATAATGACAAGACTATTATCCATTGGAGTAACAAAGATATCGACAATAGACTACCTTCAATAATGACAAGGCTACCATCCATTGGAGTAACAAAAATATCAACAACATACTACCTTCCATAATGACAAGGCTACAATTCATTGGAGTAACAGAAATCTCAACGACAGACTACCTTCCATAATGACAAGGCTACCATCTATTGGAGTAACAAAAATCTCAACAATAGACTACCTTCCATAATTAAAAGGCTACCATCCATTGGGGTAACAAAAATCTTGACAACACACTACCTTCCATAATGACAAGGCTACCATCCATTGGAGTAACAAAAATCTCGACAACAGACTACCTTCCATAATGACAAGGTTATCACCCATTGGAGTAATAAACATATCGATAACAGAATACCTTCAATAATGACAAGGCTATCATCCATTGGAGTAACAAAAATCTCGTCAAAATACTACCTTCCATAATGACAAGGATACCATCCATTGGAGTAACAAAAATCTGAACAACAGACTACCTTGCCTAATGACAAGGATATCATCCATTGGAGTAACAAAGATATCAATAACAGACTACCTTCAATAATGACAAGTCTACCATCCATTGGAGTAATAAAAATCTCGACAAAAGCCAACCTTCCATAATGACAAGGTTACCATCCATTGGAATAACAAAAATCTCGACAACACACTACCTTCCATAATGACAAGGCTACCATCCATTGGAGTAACAAAAATATGAACAACAGACTACCTTCCATAATGACAAGGCTACCATCCATTAGAATAACAAAAATCTCGACAATAGACTTCCTTCCATAATGACAAGGCTACCATCAATTGGAGTAACAAAAATCTAGATAAAAAACTACCTTCCATAATGATAAGGCTACCATCCATTGGAATAACAAAAATCTCGACAATAGACTACCTTCCATAATGACAAGGCTACCATCCATCGGAGTAACAAAAATCAGAACAACAGACTACCTTGCATAATGACAAGGCTATCATCCATTGGAGTAACAAAGATATCGACAATAGACTACCTTTAATAATGACAAGGCTACCATCCATTGGAGTAACAAAAATATGAAAAACATACTACCTTCCATAATGACAAGGCTACAATTCATTGGAGTAACAGAAATCTCAACGATAGACTACCTTCCATAATGACAAGGCTACCATCTATTGGAGTAACAAAAATCTCGACAATAGACTGCCTTTCATAATTACAAGGCTACCATCCATTGGGGTAACAAAAATCTCGACAACAGACTACCTTCCATAATGACAAGGCTACCATCCATTGAAGTAACAAAAATCTCGACAACAGACAACCTTCCATAATGACAAGGCTATTATCCATTGGAGTAACAAACATATCGATAACAGAATACCTTCAATAATGACAAGGCTATCATCCATTGGAGTAACAAAAATCTCGTCAAAATACTACCTTCCATAATGACAAGGATACCATCCATTGGAGTAACAAAAATCTGAACAACAGACTACCTTGCCTAATAACAAGGCTATCATCCATTGGAGTAACAAAGATATCAATAACATACTACCTTCAATAATTACAAGGCTACCATGCATTGGAGTAATAAAAATCTCGACAAAAGAATACCTTCCATAATGACAAGGTTACTATCCATTGGAATAACAAAAATCTCGACAACACACTACCTTCCATAATGACAAGGCTACCATCCAATGGAATAAAAAAATTCTCGACAACAGACTACCTTCCATAATGACAAGGCTACCATTCATTGGAGTAACAAAAATATGAACAACAGACTACCTTCCATAATGACAAGGCTATCATCCATTGGAATACAAAAATCTCGACAATTGACTACCTTCCATAATGACAAGGCTACCATCAATTGGAGTAACAAAAATATAGATAAAAAACTACCTTCCATAATGATAAGGCTACCATCCATTGGAATAACAAAAATATCGACAATAGACTACCTTCCATAATGACAAGGCTACCATCCATTGGAGTAACAAAAATCAGAACAACAGACTACCTTCCATAATGACAAGGCTATTATCCATTGGAGTAACAAAGATATCGACAATAGACTACCTTCAATAATGACAAGGCTACCATCCATTGGAGTAACAAAAATATCAACAACATACTACCTTCCATAATGACAAGGCTACAATTCATTGGAGTAACAGAAATCTCAACGACAGACTACCTTCCATAATGACAAGGCTACCATCTATTGGAGTAACAAAAATCTCAACAATAGACTACCTTCCATAATTAAAAGGCTACCATCCATTGGGGTAACAAAAATCTTGACAACACACTACCTTCCATAATGACAAGGCTACCATCCATTGGAGTAACAAAAATCTCGACAACAGACTACCTTCCATAATGACAAGGTTATCACCCATTGGAGTACTAAACATATCGATAACAGAATACCTTCAATAATGACAAGGCTATCATCCATTGGAGTAACAAAAATCTCGTCAAAATACTACCTCCCATAATGACAAGGATACCATCCATTGGAGTAACAAAATTCTGAACAACAGACTACCTTGCCTAATGACAAGGATATCATCCATTGGAGTAACAAAGATATCGACAATAGACTACCTTCAATAATGACAAGGCTACCATCCATTGGAGTAACAAAAATATGAAAAACATACTACCTTCCATAATGACAAGGCTACAATTCATTGGAGTAACAGAAATCTCAACGATAGACTACCTTCCATAATGACAAGGCTACCATCTATTGGAGTAACAAAAATCTCGACAATAGACTGCCTTTCATAATTACAAGGCTACCATCAATTGGGGTAACAAAAATCTCGACAACAGACTACCTTCCATAATGACAAGGCTACCATCCATTGGAGTAACAAAAATCTCGACAACAGACAACCTTCCATAATGACAAGGCTATTATCCATTGGAGTAACAAACATATCGATAACAGAATACCTTCAATAATGACAAGGCTATCATCCATTGGAGTAACAAAAATCTCGTCAAAATACTACCTTCCATAATGACAAGGATACCATCCATTGGAGTAACAAAAATCTGAACAACAGACTACCTTGCCTAATAACAAGGCTATCATCCATTGGAGTAACAAAGATATCAATAACATACTACCTTCAATAATTACAAGGCTACCATCCATTGGAGTAATAAAAATCTCGACAAAAGAATACCTTCCATAATGACAAGGTTACCATCCATTGGAATAACAAAAATCTCGACAACACACTACCTTCCATAATGACAAGGCTACCATCCAATGGAATAAAAAAATTCTCGACAACAGACTACCTTCCATAATGACAAGGCTACCATTCATTGGAGTAACAAAAATATGAACAACAGACTACCTTCCATAATGACAAGGCTATCATCCATTGGAATACAAAAATCTCGACAATTGACTACCTTCCCTAATGACAAGGCTACCATCAATTGGAGTAACAAAAATATAGATAAAAAACTACCTTCCATAATGATAAGGCTACCATCCATTGGAATAACAAAAATATCGACAATAGACTACCTTCCATAATGACAAGGCTACCATCCATTGGAGTAACAAAAATCAGAACAACAGACTACCTTCCATAATGACAAGGCTATTATCCATTGGAGTAACAAAGATATCAACAATAGACTACCTTCAATAATGACAAGGCTACCATCCATTGGAGTAACAAAAATATGAACAACATACTACCTTCCATAATGACAAGGCTACAATTCATTGGAGTAACAGAAATCTCAACGACAGACTACCTTCCATAATGACAAGGCTACCATCTATTGGAGTAACAAAAATATCAACAATAGACTACCTTCCATAATTAAAAGGCTACCATCCATTGGGGTAACAATAATCTTGAAAACAGACTACCTTCCATAATGACAAGGCTACCATCCATTGGAGTAACAAAAATCTCGACAACAGACTACCTTCCATAATGACAAGGTTATCACCCATTGGAGTAATAAACATATCGATAACATAATACCTTCAATAATGACAAGGCTATCATCCATTGGAGTAACAAAAATCTCGTCAAAATACTACCTCCCATAATGACAAGGATACCATCCATTGGAGTAACAAAATTCTGAACAACAGACTACCTTGCCTAATGACAAGGATATCATCCATTGGAGTAACAAAGATGTCAATAACAGACTACCTTCAATAATGACAAGGCTACCATCCATTGGAGTAATAAAAATCTCGTCAAAAGATTACCTTCCATAATGACAAGGTTACCATCCATTGGAATAACAAAAATCTCGACAACACACTACCTTCCATAATGACAAGGCTACCATCCATTGGAGTAACAAAAATATGAACAACAGACTACCTTCCATAATGACAAGGCTATCATCCATTGGAATAACAAAAATCTCGACAATTGACTACCTTCCATAATGACAAGGCTACCATCAATTGGAGTAACAAAAATCTAGATAAAAAACTACCTTCCATAATGATAAGGCTACCATCCATTGGAATAACAAAAATATCGACAATAGACTACCTTCTATAATGACAAGGCTACCATCCAATGGAGTAACAAAAATCAGAACAACAGACTACCTTCCATAATGACAAGGCTATTATCCATTGGAGTAACAAAGATATCGACAATAGACTACCTTCAATAATGACCAGGCTACCATCCATTGGAGTAACAAAAATATGAACAACATACTACCTTCCATAATGACAAGGCTACAATTCATTGGAGTAACAGAAATCTCAACGACAGACTACCTTCCATAATGACAAGGCTACCATCTATTGGAGTAACAAAAATCTCAACAATAGACTACCTTCCATAATTAAAAGGCTACCATCCATTGGGGTAACAAAAATCTTGACAACAGACTACCTTCCATAATGACAAGGCTACCATCCATTTGAGTAACAAAAATCTCGACAACAAACTACCTTCCATAATGACAAGGTTATCACCCATTGGAGTAATAAACATATCGATAACAAAATACCTTCAATAATGACAAGGCTATCATCCATTGGAGTAACAAAAATCTCGTCAAAATACTACCTCCCATAATGACAAGGATACGATCCATTGGAGTAACAAAATTCTGAACAACAGACTACCTTGCCTAATGACAAGGATATCATCCATTGGAGTAACAAAGATATCAATAACAGACTACCTTCAATAATGACAAGGCTACCATCCATTGGAGTAATAAAAATCTCGACAAAAGACTACCTTCCATAATGACAAGGTTACCATCCATTGGAATAACAAAAATCTCGACAACACACTACCTTCCATAATGACAAGGCTACCATCCATTGGAGTAACAAAAATATGAACAACAGACTACCTTCCATAATGACAAGGCTATCATCCATTGGAATAACAAAAATCTCGACAATTGACTACCTTCCATAATGACAAGGCTACCATCAATTGGAGTAACAAAAATCTAGATAAAAAACTACCTTCCATAATGATAAGGCTACCATCCATTGGAATAACAAAAATATCGACAATAGACTACCTTCCATAATGACAAGGCTACCATCCATTGGAGTAACAAAAATCAGAACAACAGACTACCTTCCATAATGACAAGGCTATTATCCATTGGAGTAACAAAGATATCGAAAATAGACTACCTTCAATAATGACAAGGCTACCATCCATTGGAGTAACAAAAATATGAACAACATACTCCCTTCCATAATGACAAGGCTACAATTCATTGGAGTAACAGAAATCTCAACGACAGACTACCTTCCATAATGACAAGGCTACCATCTATTGGAGTAAAAAAAATCTCAACAATAGACTACCTTCCATAATTGAAAGGCTACCATCCATTGGGGTAACAAAAATCTTGACAACAGACTACCTTCCATAATGACAAGGCTACCATCCATTGGAGTAACAAAAATCTCGACAACAGACTACCTTCCATAATGACAAGGTTATCACCCATTGGAGTAATAAACATATCGATAACAGAATACCTTCAATAATGACAAGCCTATCATCCATTGGAGTAACAAAAATCTCGTCAAAATACTACCTTCCATAATGACAAGGCTACCATCTATTGGAGTAACAAAAATCTCAACAATAGACTACCTTCCATAATTAAAAGGCTACCATCCATTGGGGTAACAAAAATCTTGACAACAGACTACCTTCCATAATGACAAGGCTACCATCCATTGGAGTAACAAAAATATCGATAACAGACTACCTTCCATAATGACAATGTTATCACCCATTGGAGTAATAAACATATCGATAACAAAATACCTTCAAAAATGACAAGGCTATCATCCATTGGAGTAACAAAAATCTCGTCAAAATACTACCTCCCATAATGACATGGATACCATCCATTGGAGTAACAAAATTCTGAACAACAGACTACCTTGCCTAATGACAAGGATATCATCCATTGGAGTAACAAAGATATCAATAACAGACTACCTTCAATAATGACAAGGCTACCATCCATTGGAGTAATAAAAATCTCGACAAAAGACTACCTTCCATAATGACAAGGTTACCATCCATTGGAATAACAAAAATCTCGACAACACACTACCTTCCATAGTGACAAGGCTACCATCCATTGGAGTAACAAAAATATGAACAACAGACTACCTTCCATAATGACAAGGCTATCATCCATTGGAATAACAAAAATCTCGACAATTGACTACCTTCCATAATGACAAGGCTACCATCAATTGGAGTAACAAAAATCTAGATAAAAAACTACCTTCCATAATGATAAGGCTACCATCCATTGGAATAACAAAAATATCGACAATAGACTACCTTCCATAATGACAAGGCTACCATCCATTGGAGTAACAAAAATCAGAACAACAGACTACCTTCCATAATGACAAGGCTATTATCCATTGGAGTAACAAAGATATCGACAATAGACTACCTTCAATAATGACAAGGCTACCATCCATTGGAGTAACAAAAATATGAACAACATACTCCCTTCCATAATGACAAGGCTACAATTCATTGGAGTAACAGAAATCTCAACGACAGACTACCTTCCATAATGACAAGGCTACCATCTATTGAAGTAAAAAAAATCTCAACAATAGACTACCTTCCATAATTAAAAGGCTATCATCCATTGGGGTAACAAAAATCTTGACAACAGACTACCTTCCATAATGACAAGGCTACCATCCATTGGAGTAACAAAAATCTCGACAACAGACTACCTTCCATAATGACAAGGTTATCACCCATTGGAGTAATAAACATATCAATAACAGAATACCTTCAATAATGACAAGCCTATCATCCATTGGAGTAACAAAAATCTCGTCAAAATACTACCTTCCATAATGACAAGGATACCATCCATTGGAGTAACAAAATTTTGAACAACAGACTACCTTGCCTAATGACAAGGATATCATCCATTGGAGTAACAAAGATATCAATAACAAACTACCTTCAATAATGACAAGGCTACCATCCATTGGAGTAATAAAAATCTCGACAAAAGACTACCTTCCATAATGACAAGGTTACCATCCATTGGAATAACAAAAATCTCGACAACACACTACCTTCCATAATGACAAGGCTATCATCCATTGGAGTAACAAAAATATGAACAACAGACTACCTTCCATAATGACAAGGCTACCATCCATTAGAATAACAAAAATCTCGACAATAGACTTCCTTCCATAATGACAAGGCTACCATCAATTGGAGTAACAAAAATCTAGATAAAAAACTACCTTCCATAATGATAAGGCTACCATCCATTAGAATAACAAAAATCTCGGCAATAGACTACCTTCCATAATGACAAGGCTACCATCCATTGGAGTAACAAAAATCAGAACAACAGACTACCTTGCATAATGACAAAGCTATCATCCATTGGAGTAACAAAGATATCGACAATAGACTACCTTCAATAATGACAAGGCTACCATCCATTGGAGTAAGAAAAATATGAAAAACATACTACCTTCCATAATGACAAGGCTACAATTCATTGGAGTAAGAGAAATCTCAACGATAGACTACCTTCCATAATGACAAGGCTACCATCTATTGGAGTAACAAAAATCTCGACAATAGACTGCCTTTCATAATTACAAGGCTACCATCCATTGGGGTAACAAAAATCTCGACAACAGACTACCTTCCATAATGACTAGTCTACCATCCATTGGAGTAACAAAAATCTCGACAACAGACAACCTTCCATAATGACAAGGCTATTATCCATTGGAGTAACAAACATATCAATAACAGAATACCTTCAATAATGACAAGGCTATCATCCATTGGAGTAACAAAAATCTCGTCAAAATACTACCTTCCATAATGACAAGGATACCATCCATTGGAGTAACAAAAATCTGAACAACAGACTACCTTGCCTAATGACAAGGCTCTCATCCATTGGAGTAACAAAGATATCAATAACAGACTACCTTCAATAATGATAAGGCTACCATCAATTGGAGTAATAAAAATCTCGACAAAAGAATACCTTCCATAATGACAAGGTTACCATCCATTGGAATAACAAAAATCTCGACAACACACTACCTTCCATAATGACAAGGCTACCATCCAATGGAATAAAAAAATTCTCGACAACAGACTACCTTCCATAATGACAAGGCTACCATTCATTGGAGTAACAAAAATATGAACAACAGACTACCTTCCATAAGGACAAGGCTATCATCCATTGGAATAACAAAAATCTCGACAATTGAATACCTTCCATAATGACAAGGCTACCATCAATTGGAGTAACAAAAATCTAGATAAAAAACTACCTTCCATAATGATAAGGCTACCATCCATTGGAATAACAAAAATCTCGACAATAGACTACCTTCCATAATGACAAGGCTACCATCCATTGGAGTAACAAAAATCAGAACAACAGACTACCTTCCATAATGACAAGGTTATTATCCATTGGAGTAACAAAGATATCGACAATAGACTACCTTCAATAATGACAAGGCTACCATCCATTGGAGTACCAAAAATATGAACAACATACTACCTTCCATAATGACAAGGCTACAATTCATTGGAGTAACAGAAATCTCAACGACAGACTACCTTCCATAATGACAAGGCTACCATCTATTGGAGTAACAAAAATCTCAACAATAGACTACCTTCCATAATTAAAAGGCTACCATCCATTGGGGTAACAAAAATCTTGACAACAGACTACCTTCCATAATGACAAGGCTACCATCCATTGGAGTAACAAAAATCTCGACAACAGACTACCTTCCATAATGACAAGGTTATCACCCATTGGAGTAATAAACATATCGATAACAGAATACCTTCAATAATGACAAGGCTATCATCCATTGGAGTAACAAAAATCTCGTCAAAATACTACCTTCCATAATGACAAGGATACCATCCATTGGAGTAACAAAATTCTGAACAACAGACCTCCTTGCCTAATGACAAGGATATCATCCATTGGAGTAACAAAGATATCAATAACAGACTACCTTCAATAATGACAAGGCTACCATCCATTGGAGTAATAAAAATCTTGACAAAAGACTACCTTCCATAATGACAAGGTTACCATCCATTGGAATAACAAAAATCTCGACAACACACTACCTTCCATAATGACAAGGCTACCATCCATTGGAGTAACAAAAATATGAACAACAGACTATCTTCCATAATGACAAGGCTATCATCCATTGGAATAACAAAAATCTCGACAATTGACTACCTTCCATAATGACAAGGCTACCATCAATTGGAGTAACAAAAATCTAGATAAAAAACTACCTTCCATAATGATAAGGCTACCATCCATTGGAATAACAAAAATATCGACAATAGACTACCTTCCATAATGACAAGGCTACCATCCATTGGAGTAACAAAAATCAGAACAACAGACTACCTTCCATAATGACAAGGCTATTATCCATTGGAGTAACAAAGATATCGACAATAGACTACCTTCAATAATGACAAGGCTACCATCCATTGGAGTAACAAAAATATGAACAACATACTACCTTCCATAATGACAAGGCTACAATTCATTGGAGTAACAGAAATCTCAACGACAGACTACCTTCCATAATGACAAGGCTACCATCTATTGGAGTAACAAATATCTCAACAATAGACTACCTTCCATAATTAAAAGGCTACCATCCATTGGGGTAACAAAAATCTTGACAACAGACTACCTTCCATAATGACAAGGCTACCATCCATTGGAGTAACAAAAATCTCGACAACAGACTACCTTCCATAATGACAAGGTTATCACCCATTGGAGTAATAAACATATCGATAACAGAATACCTTCAATAATGACAAGCCTATCATCCATTGGAGTAACAAAAATCTCGTCAAAATACTACCTTCCATAATGACAAGGCTACCATCTATTGGAGTAACAAAAATCTCAACAATAGACTACCTTCCATAATTAAAAGGCTACCATCCATTGGGGTAACAAAAATCTTGACAACAGACTACCTTCCATAATGACAAGGCTACCATCCATTGGAGTAACAAAAATATCGATAACAGACTACCTTCCATAATGACAAGGTTATCACCCATTGGAGTAATAAACATATCGATAACAAAATACCTTCAAAAATGACAAGGCTATCATCCATTGGAGTAACAAAAATCTCGTCAAAATACTACCTCCCATAATGACATGGATACCATCCATTGGAGTAACAAAATTCTGAACAACAGACTACCTTGCCTAATGACAAGGATATCATCCATTGGAGTAACAAAGATATCAATAACAGACTACCTTCAATAATGACAAGGCTACCATCCATTGGAGTAATAAAAATCTCGACAAAAGACTACCTTCCATAATGACAAGGTTACCATCCATTGGAATAACAAAAATCTCGACAACACACTACCTTCCATAGTGACAAGGCTACCATCCATTGGAGTAACAAAAATATGAACAATAGACTACCTTCCATAATGACAAGGCTATCATCCATTGGAATAACAAAAATCTCGACAATTGACTACCTTCCATAATGACAAGGCTACCATCAATTGGAGTAACAAAAATCTAGATAAAAAACTACCTTCCATAATGATAAGGCTACCATCCATTGGAATAACAAAAATATCGACAATAGACTACCTTCCATAATGACAAGGCTACCATCCATTGGAGTAACAAAAATCAGAACAACAGACTACCTTCCATAATGACAAGGCTATTATCCATTGGAGTAACAAAGATATCGACAATAGACTACCTTCAATAATGACAAGGCTACCATCCATTGGAGTAACAAAAATATGAACAACATACTCCCTTCCATAATGACAAGGCTACAATTCATTGGAGTAACAGAAATCTCAACGACAGACTACCTTCCATAATGACAAGGCTACCATCTATTGAAGTAAAAAAAATCTCAACAATAGACTACCTTCCATAATTAAAAGGCTATCATCCATTGGGGTAACAAAAATCTTGACAACAGACTACCTTCCATAATGACAAGGCTACCATCCATTGGAGTAACAAAAATCTCGACAACAGACTACCTTCCATAATGACAAGGTTATCACCCATTGGAGTAATAAACATATCAATAACAGAATACCTTCAATAATGACAAGCCTATCATCCATTGGAGTAACAAAAATCTCGTCAAAATACTACCTTCCATAATGACAAGGATACCATCCATTGGAGTAACAAAATTTTGAACAACAGACTACCTTGCCTAATGACAAGGATATCATCCATTGGAGTAACAAAGATATCAATAACAAACTACCTTCAATAATGACAAGGCTACCATCCATTGGAGTAATAAAAATCTCGACAAAAGACTACCTTCCATAATGACAAGGTTACCATCCATTGGAATAACAAAAATCTCGACAACACACTACCTTCCATAATGACAAGGCTATCATCCATTGGAGTAACAAAAATATGAACAACAGACTACCTTCCATAATGACAAGGCTACCATCCATTAGAATAACAAAAATCTCGACAATAGACTTCCTTCCATAATGACAAGGCTACCATCAATTGGAGTAACAAAAATCTAGATAAAAAACTACCTTCCATAATGATAAGGCTACCATCCATTAGAATAACAAAAATCTCGGCAATAGACTACCTTCCATAATGACAAGGCTACCATCCATTGGAGTAACAAAAATCAGAACAACAGACTACCTTGCATAATGACAAAGCTATCATCCATTGGAGTAACAAAGATATCGACAATAGACTACCTTCAATAATGACAAGGCTACCATCCATTGGAGTAAGAAAAATATGAAAAACATACTACCTTCCATAATGACAAGGCTACAATTCATTGGAGTAAGAGAAATCTCAACGATAGACTACCTTCCATAATGACAAGGCTACCATCTATTGGAGTAACAAAAATCTCGACAATAGACTGCCTTTCATAATTACAAGGCTACCATCCATTGGGGTAACAAAAATCTCGACAACAGACTACCTTCCATAATGACTAGTCTACCATCCATTGGAGTAACAAAAATCTCGACAACAGACAACCTTCCATAATGACAAGGCTATTATCCATTGGAGTAACAAACATATCAATAACAGAATACCTTCAATAATGACAAGGCTATCATCCATTGGAGTAACAAAAATCTCGTCAAAATACTACCTTCCATAATGACAAGGATACCATCCATTGGAGTAACAAAAATCTGAACAACAGACTACCTTGCCTAATGACAAGGCTCTCATCCATTGGAGTAACAAAGATATCAATAACAGACTACCTTCAATAATGATAAGGCTACCATCAATTGGAGTAATAAAAATCTCGACAAAAGAATACCTTCCATAATGACAAGGTTACCATCCATTGGAATAACAAAAATCTCGACAACACACTACCTTCCATAATGACAAGGCTACCATCCAATGGAATAAAAAAATTCTCGACAACAGACTACCTTCCATAATGACAAGGCTACCATTCATTGGAGTAACAAAAATATGAACAACAGACTACCTTCCATAAGGACAAGGCTATCATCCATTGGAATAACAAAAATCTCGACAATTGAATACCTTCCATAATGACAAGGCTACCATCAATTGGAGTAACAAAAATCTAGATAAAAAACTACCTTCCATAATGATAAGGCTACCATCCATTGGAATAACAAAAATCTCGACAATAGACTACCTTCCATAATGACAAGGCTACCATCCATTGGAGTAACAAAAATCAGAACAACAGACTACCTTCCATAATGACAAGGTTATTATCCATTGGAGTAACAAAGATATCGACAATAGACTACCTTCAATAATGACAAGGCTACCATCCATTGGAGTACCAAAAATATGAACAACATACTACCTTCCATAATGACAAGGCTACAATTCATTGGAGTAACAGAAATCTCAACGACAGACTACCTTCCATAATGACAAGGCTACCATCTATTGGAGTAACAAAAATCTCAACAATAGACTACCTTCCATAATTAAAAGGCTACCATCCATTGGGGTAACAAAAATCTTGACAACAGACTACCTTCCATAATGACAAGGCTACCATCCATTGGAGTAACAAAAATCTCGACAACAGACTACCTTCCATAATGACAAGGTTATCACCCATTGGAGTAATAAACATATCGATAACAGAATACCTTCAATAATGACAAGGCTATCATCCATTGGAGTAACAAAAATCTCGTCAAAATACTACCTTCCATAATGACAAGGATACCATCCATTGGAGTAACAAAATTCTGAACAACAGACCTCCTTGCCTAATGACAAGGATATCATCCATTGGAGTAACAAAGATATCAATAACAGACTACCTTCAATAATGACAAGGCTACCATCCATTGGAGTAATAAAAATCTTGACAAAAGACTACCTTCCATAATGACAAGGTTACCATCCATTGGAATAACAAAAATCTCGACAACACACTACCTTCCATAATGACAAGGCTACCATCCATTGGAGTAACAAAAATATGAACAACAGACTATCTTCCATAATGACAAGGCTATCATCCATTGGAATAACAAAAATCTCGACAATTGACTACCTTCCATAATGACAAGGCTACCATCAATTGGAGTAACAAAAATCTAGATAAAAAACTACCTTCCATAATGATAAGGCTACCATCCATTGGAATAACAAAAATATCGACAATAGACTACCTTCCATAATGACAAGGCTACCATCCATTGGAGTAACAAAAATCAGAACAACAGACTACCTTCCATAATGACAAGGCTATTATCCATTGGAGTAACAAAGATATCGACAATAGACTACCTTCAATAATGACAAGGCTACCATCCATTGGAGTAACAAAAATATGAACAACATACTACCTTCCATAATGACAAGGCTACAATTCATTGGAGTAACAGAAATCTCAACGACAGACTACCTTCCATAATGACAAGGCTACCATCTATTGGAGTAACAAATATCTCAACAATAGACTACCTTCCATAATTAAAAGGCTACCATCCATTGGGGTAACAAAAATCTTGACAACAGACTACCTTCCATAATGACAAGGCTACCATCCATTGGAGTAACAAAAATCTCGACAACAGACTACCTTCCATAATGACAAGGTTATCACCCATTGGAGTAATAAACATATCGATAACAGAATACCTTCAATAATGACAAGGCTATCATCCATTGGAGTAACAAAAATCTCGTCAAAATACTACCTTCCATAATGACAAGGATACCATCCATTGGAGTAACAAAAATCTCGACAACAGACAACCTTCCATAATTACAAGGCTATTATCCATTGGAGTAACAAACATATCAATAACAGAATACCTTCAATAATGACAAGGCTATCATCCATTGGAGTAACAAAAATCTCGTCAAAATACTACCTTCCATAATGACAAGGATACCATCCATTGGATTAACAAAAATCTGAACAACAGACTACCTTGCCTAATGACAAGGCTCTCATCCATTGGAGTAACAAAGATATCAATAATAGACTACCTTCAATAATGATAAGGCTACCATCCATTGGAGTAATAAAAATCTCGACAAAAGAATACCTTCCATAATGACATGGTTACCATCCATTGGAATAACAAAAATCTCGACAACACACTACCTTCCATAATGACAAGGCTACCATCTAATGGAATAAAAAAATTCTCGACAACAAACTACCTTCCATAATGACAAGGCTACCATTCATTGGAGTAACAAAAATATGAACAACAGACTACCTTCCATAAGGACAAGGCTATCATCCATTGGAATAACAAAAATCTCGACAATTGAATACCTTCCATAATGACAAGGCTACCATCAATTGGAGTAACAAAAATCTAGATAAAAAACTACCTTCCATAATGATAAGGCTACCATCCATTGGAATAACAAAAATCTCGACAATAGACTACCTTCCATAATTACAAGGCTACCATCCATTGGAGTAACAAAAATCAGAACAACAGACTACCTTCCATAATGACAAGGTTATTATCCATTGGAGTAACAAAGATATCGATAATAGACTACCTTCAATAATGACAAGGCTACCATCCATTGGAGTAACAAAAATATGAACAACATACTACCTTCCATAATGACAAGGCTACAATTCATTGGAGTAACAGAAATCTCAACGACAGACTACCTTCCATAATGACAAGGCTACCATCTATTGGAGTAACAAAAATCTCAACAATAGACTACCTTCCATAATTAAAAGGCTACCATCCATTGGGGTAACAAAAATCTTGACAACAGACTACCTTCCATAATGACAAGGCTACCATCCATTGGAGTAACAAAAATCTCGACAACAGACTACCTTCCATAATGACAAGGTTATCACCCATTGGAGTAATAAACATATCGATAACAGAATACCTTCAATAATGACAAGGCTATCATCCATTGGAGTAACAAAAATCTCGTCAAAATACTACCTTCCATAATGACAAGGATACCATCCATTGGAGTAACAAAATTCTGAACAATAGACTTCCTTGCCTAATGACAAGGATATCATCCATTGGAGTAACAAAGATATCAATAACAGACTACCTTCAATAATGACAAGGCTACCATCCATTGGAGTAATAAAAATCTCGACAAAAGACTACCTTCCATAATGACAAGGTTACCATCCATTGGAATAACAAAAATCTCGACAACACACTACCTTCCACAATGACAAGGCAACCATCCATTGGAGTAACAAAAATATGAACAACAGACTATCTTCCATAATGACAAGGCTATCATCCATTGGAATAACAAAAATCTCGACAATTGACTACCTTCCATAATGACAAGGCTACCATCAATTGGAGTAACAAAAATCTAGATAAAAAACTACCTTCCATAATGATAAGGCTACCATCCATTGGAATAACAAAAATATCGACAATAGACTACCTTCCATAATGACAAGGCTACCATCCATTGGAGTAACACAAATCAGAACAACAGACTACCTTCCATAATGACAAGGCTATTATCCATTGGAGTAACAAAGATATCGACAATAGACTACCTTCAATAATGACAAGGCTACCATCCATTGGAGTAACAAAAATATGAACAACATACTACCTTCCATAATGACAAGGCTACAATTCATTGGAGTAACAGAAATCTCAACGACAGACTACCTTCCATAATGACAAGGCTACCATCTATTGGAGTAACAAATATCTCAATAATAGACTACCTTCCATAATTAAAAGGCTACCATCCATTGGGGTAACAAAAATCTTGACAACAGACTACCTTCCATTATGACAAGGCTACCATCCATTGGAGTAACAAAAACTCAACAACAGACTACCTTCCATAATGACAAGGTTATCACCCATTGGAGTAATAAACATATCGATAACAGAATACCTTCAATAATGACAAGGCTATCATCCATTGGAGTAACAAAAATCTCGTCAAAATACTACCTTCCATAATGACAAGGATACCATCCATTGGAGTAACAAAATTCTGAACAACAGACTACCTTGCCTAATGACAAGGATATCATCCATTGGAGTAACAAAGATATCAATAACAGACTACCTTCAATAATGACAAGGCTACCATCCATTGGAGTAATAAACATCTCGACAAAAGACTACCTTCCATAATGACAAGGTTACCATCCATTGGAATAACAAAAATCTCGACAACACACTACCTTCCATAATGACAAGGCTACCATCCATTGGAGTAACAAAAATATGAACAACAGACTACCTTCCATAATGACAAGGCTACCATCCATTAGAATAACAAAAATATCGACAATAGACTTCCTTCCATAATGACAAGGCTACCATCAATTGGAGTAACAAAAATCTAGATAAAAACTACCTTCCATAATGATAAGGCTACCATCCATTGGAATAACAAAAATCTCGACAATAGACTACCTTCCATAATGACAAGGCTACCATCCATTGGAGTAACAAAAATCAGAACAACAGACTAACTTGCATAATGACAAGGCTATCATCCATTGGAGTAACAAAGATATCGACAATAGACTACCTTCAACAATGACAAGGCTACCATCGATTGGAGTAACAAAACAATGAAAAACATACTACCTTCCATAATGACAAGGCTACAATTCATTGGAGTAACAGAAATCTCAACGATAGACTACCTTCCATAATGACAAGGCTACCATCTATTGGAGTAACAAAAATCTCGACAATAGACTGCCTTTCATAATTACAAGGCTACCATCCATTGGGGTAAAAAAAATCTCGACAACAGACTACCTTCCATAATGACTAGGCTACCATCCATTGGAGTAACAAAAATCTCGACAATAGACAACCTTCCATAATGACAAGGCTATTATCCATTGGAGTAACAAACATATCGATAACAGAATACCTTCAATAATGACAAGGCTATCATCCATTGGAGTAACAAAAATCTCGTCAAAATACTACCTTCCATAATGACAAGGATACCATCCATTGGAGTAACAAAAATCTGAACAACAGACTACCTTGCCTAATGACAAGTCTATCATCCATTGGAGTAACAAAGATATCAATAACAGACTACCTTCAATAATGATAAGGCTACCATCCATTGGAGTAATAAAAATCTCGACAAAAGAATACCTTCCATAATGACAAGGTTACCATCCATTGGAATAACAAAAATCTCGACAACACACTACCTTCCATAATGACAAGGCTACCATCCAATGGAATAAAAAAATTCTCAACAACAGACTACCTTCCATAATGACAAGGCTACCATTCATTGGAGTAACAAAAATATGAACAACAGACTACCTTCCATAATGAAAAGGCTATCATCCATTGGAATAACAAAAATCTCGACAATTGACTACCTTCCATAATGACAAGGCTTCCATCAATTGGAGTAACAAAAATCTAGATAAAAAACTACCTTCCATAATGATAAGGCTACCATCCATTGGAATAACAAAAATCTCGACAATAGACTACCTTCCATAATGACAAGGCTACCATCCATTGGAGTAACAAAAATCAGAACAACAGACTACCTTCCATAATGACAAGGCTATTATCCATTGGAGTAACAAAGATATCGACAATAAACTACCTTCAATAATGACAAGGCTACCATCCATTGGAGTAACAAAAATATGAACAACATACTTCCTTCCATAATGACAAGGCTACAATTCATTGGAGTAACAGAAATCCCAACGACAGACTACCTTCCATAATGACAAGGCTGCCATCTATTGGAGTAACAAAAATCTCAACAATAGACTACCTTCCATAATTAAAAGGCTACAATCCATTGGGGTAACAAAAATCTTGACAACAGACTACCTTCCATAATGACAAGGCTACCATCCATTGGAGTAACAAAAATCTCGACAACAGACTACCTTCCATAATGACAAGGTTATCACCCATTGGAGTAATAAACATATCGATAACAGATTACCTACAATAATGACAAGGCTATCATCCATTGGAGTAACAAAAATCTCGTCAAAATACTACCTTCCATAATGACAAGGATACCATCCATTGGAGTAACAAAATCCTGAACAACAGACTACCTTGCCTAATGACAAGGATATCATCCATTGGAGTAACAAAGATATCAATAACAGACTACCTTCAATAATGACAAGGCTACCATCCATTGGAGTAATAAAAATCTCGACAAAAGACTACCTTCCATAATGACAAGGTTACCATCCATTGGAATAACAAAAATCTCGACAACACACTACCTTCCATAATGACAAGGCTACCATCCATTGGAGTAACAAAAATATGAACAACAGACTACCTTCCATAATGACAAGGCTACCATCCATTAGAATAACAAAAATCTCGACAATAGACTTCCTTCCATAATGACAAGGCTACCATCAATTGGAGTAAAAAAAATCTAGATAAAAAACTACCTTCCATAATGATAAGGCTACCATCCATTGGAATAACAAAAATCTCGACCATAGACTACCTTCCATAATGACAAGGCTACCATCCATTGGAGTAACAAAAATCAGAACAACAGACTACCTTGCATAATGACAAGGCTATCATCCATTGGAGTAACAAAGATATCGACAATAGACTACCTTCAATAATGACAAGGCTACCATCCATTGGAGTAACAAAAATATGAAAAACATACTACCTTCCATAATGACAAGGCTACAATTCATTGGAGTAACAGAAAACTCAACGATAGAGTACCTTCCATAATGACAAGGCTACCATCTATTGGAGTAACAAAAATCTCGACAATAGACTGCCTTTCATAATTACATGGCTACCATCCATTGGGGTAACAAAAATCTCGACAACAGACTACCTTCCATAATGACTAGGCTACCATCCATTGGAGTAACAAAAATCTCGACAACAGACAACCTTCCATAATGACAAGGCTATTATCCATTGGAGTAACAAACATATCGATAACATAATACCTTCAATAATGACAAGGCTATCATCCATTGGAGTAACAAAAATCTCGTCAAAATACTACCTTCCATAATGACAAGGATACCATCCATTGGAGTAACAAAAATCTGAACAACAGACTACCTTGCCTAATGACAAGGCTATCATCCATTGGAGTAACAAAGATATCAATAACAGACTACCTTCAATAATGACAAGGCTACCATCCATTGGAGTAATAAAAATCTCGACAAAAGAATACCTTCCATAATGACAAGGTTACCATCCATTGGAATAACAAAAATCTCGACAACACACTACCTTCCATAATGACAAGGCTACCATCCAATGGAATAAAAAAATTCTCGACAACAGACTACCTTCCATAATGACAAGGCTACCATTCATTGGAGTAACAAAAATATGAACAACAGACTACCTTCCATTATGAAAAGGCTATCATCCATTGGAATATCAAAAATCTCGACAATTGACTACCTTCCATAATGACAAGGCTACCATCAATTGGAGTAACAAAAATCTAGATAAAAAACTACCTTCCATAATGATAAGGCTACCATCCATTGGAATAACAAAAATCTCGACAATAGACTACCTTCCATAATGACAAGGCTACCATCCATTGGAGTAACAAAAATCAGAACAACAGACTACCTTCCATAATGACAAGGCTATTATCCATTGGAGTAACAAAGATATCGACAATAGACTACCTTCAATAATGACAAGGCTACCATCCATTGGAGTAACAAAAATATGAACAACATACTACCTTCCATAATGACAAGGCTACAATTCATTGGAGTAACAGAAATCTCAACGACAGACTACCTTCCATAATGACAAGGCTGCCATCTATTGGAGTAACAAAAATCTCAACAATAGACTACCTTCCATAATTAAAAGGCTACAATCCATTGGGGTAACAAAAATCTTGACAACAGACTACCTTCCATAATGACAAGGCTACCATCCATTGGAGTAACAAAAATCTCGACAACAGACTACCTTCCATAATGACAAGGTTATCACCCATTGGAGTAATAAACATATCGATAACAGAATACCTTCAATAATGACAAGGCTATCATCCATTGGAGTAACAAAAATCTCGTCAAAATACTACCTTCCATAATGACAAGGATACCATCCATTGGAGTAACAAAATTCTGAACAACAGACTACCTTGCCTAATGACAAGGATATCATTCATTGGAGTAACAAAGATATCAATAACAGACTACCTTCAATAATGACAAGGCTACCATCCATTGGAGTAATAAAAATCTCGACAAAAGACTACCTTCCATAATGACAAGGTTACCATCCATTGGAATAACAAAAATCTCGGCAACACACTACCTTCCATAATGACAAGGCTACCATCCATTGGAGTAACAAAAATATGAACAACAGACTACCTTCCATAATGACAAGGCTACCATCCATTAGAATAACAAAAATCTCGACAATAGACTTCCTTCCATAATGACAAGGCTACCATCAATTGGAGTAACAAAAATCTAGATAAAAAACTAACTTCCATAATGATAAGGCTACCATCCATTGGAATAACAAAAATCCCGACCATAGACTACCTTCCATAATGACAAGGCTACCATCCATTGGAGTAAAAAAAATCAGAACAACAGACTACCTTGCATAATGACAAGGCTATCATTCATTGGAGTAACAAAGATATCGACAATAGACTACCTTCAATAATGACAAGGCTACCATCCATTGGAGTAACAAAAATATGAAAAACATACTACCTTCCATAATGACAAGGCTACAATTCATTGGAGTAACAGAAAACTCAACGATAGACTACCTTCCATAATGACAAGGCTACCATCTATTGGAGTAACAAAAATATCGACAATAGACTTCCTTTCATAATTACAAGGCTACCATCCATTGGGGTAACAAAAATCTCGACAACAGACTACCTTCCATAATGACTAGGCTACCATCCATTGGAGTAACAAAAATCTCTACAACAGACAACCTTCCATAATGACAAGGCTATTATCCATTGGAGTAACAAACATATCGATAACATAATACCTTCAATAATGACAAGGCTATCATCCATTGGAGTAACAAAAATCTCGTCAAAATACTACCTTCCATAATGACAAGGATACCATCCATTGGAGTAACAAAAATCTGAACAACAGACTACCTTGCCTAATGACAAGGCTATCATCCATTGGAGTAACAAAGATATCAATAACATACTACCTTCAATAATGACAAGGCTACCATCCATTGGAGTAATAAAAATCTCGACAAAAGAATACCTTCCATAATGACAAGGTTACCATCCATTGGAATAACAAAAATCTCGACAACACACTACCTTCCATAATGACAAGGCTACCATCCAATGGAATAAAAAAATTCTCGACAACAGACTACCTTCCATAATGACAAGGCTACCATTCATTGGAGTAACAAAAATATGAAAAACAGACTACCTTCCATAATGTCAAGGCTATCATCCATTGGAATAACAAAAATCTCGACAATTGACAACCTTCCATAATGACAAGGCTACCATCAATTGGAGTAACAAAAATCTAGATAAAAAACTACCTTCCATAATGATAAGGCTACCATCCATTGGAATAACAAAAATCTCGACAATAGACTACCTTCCATAATGACAAGGCTACCATCCATTGGAGTAACAAAAATCAGAACAACAGACTACCTTCCATAATGACAAGGATATTATCCATTGGAGTAACAAAGATATCGACAATAGACTACCTTCAATAATGACAAGGCTACCATCCATTGGAGTAACAAAAATATGAACAACATACTACCTTCCATATTGACAAGGCTACAATTCATTGGAGTAACAAAAATCTCAACGACAGACTACCTTCCATAATGACAAGGCTACCATCTATTGGAGTAACAAAAATCTCAACAACAGACTACCTTCAATAATTACAAGGCTACCATCCATTGGGGTAACAAAAATATCAACAACGGACTACCTTCCCTAATGACAAGGCTACCATCCATTGGAATAACAAAAATCTCAACAACAGACTACCTTCCATAATGACAAGGCTAACATCCATTGGAGTAACAAAAATCTGAACAATAGACTACCTTCCATAATGACATGGCTACAATCCATTGGAGTAACAGAAATATCGACGACAGACTGCCTTCCATAATAACAAGGCTACCATCCATTGGGGTAACAAAAATCTCGACAACAGACTACCTTCCATAATGACTAGGCTACCATCCATTGGAGTAACAAAAATCTCGACAACAGACTACCTTCCATAATGACAAGGCTACAATCCATTGGAGTAACAGAAATCTCAACGACAGACAACCTTCCATAATGACAAGGCTACCATCTATTGGAGTAACAAAAATCTCGACAACAGACTACTTTCCATAATTACAAGGCTACCATCCATTGGGGTAATAAAAATATCGACAACAGAATACTTTCCATAATGACAAAGCTACCATCCATTGGAGTAAAAAAAATATCCACAACAGACTACCTTCCATAATGACAAGGTTATCATCCATTGGAGTAAAAAACATATCGATAACAGACTACCTTCAATAACGAAAAGGCTATCAACCATTGGAGTAACAAAAATCTTGTCAAAATACTACCTTCCATAATGATAAGGATACCATCCATTTGAGTAACAAAAATCTGAACAATAGACTACCTTGCATAATGACAAGGCTACCATCCATTGGTGTAACAAAGATATCAACAACAGACTACCTTCAATAATGACAAGGCTACCATCCATTGGAGTAATAAAAATCTCGACAAAAGAATATCTTCCATAATGACAAGGTTACCATCCATTGGAATAACAAAAATCTCGACAACACACTACCTTCCATAATGATAAGGCTACCATCCATTGGAATAACAAAAATCTCGACAATAGACTACCTTCCATAATGACAAGGCTACCATCCATTGGAGTAACAAAAATCAGAACAACAGACTACCTTCCATAATGACAAGGCTATCATCCATTGGAGTAACAAAGATATCGACAATAGACTACCTTCAATAATGACAAGGCTACCATCCATTGGAGTAAGAAAAATATGAACAACATACTACCTTCCATAATGACAAGGCTACAATTCATTGGAGTAACAGAAATCTCAACGGCAGACTACATTCCATAATGACAAGGCTACCATCTTTTGGAGTAACAAAAATCTCAACAACAGACTACATTCCATAATTACAAGGCTACCATCCATTGGGGTAACAAAAATATCGACAACTGACTACCTTCCCTAATGACAAGGCTACCATCCATTGGAATAACAAAAATCTCAACAACAGACTACCTTCCATAACGACAAGGCTAACATCCATTGGAGTAACAAAAATCTGAACAACAGACTACCTTCTATAATGAGAAGGCTATCATCCATTGGAATAACAAAAATCTCGACAATTGACTACCTTCCATAATGACAAGGCTACCATCAATTGGAGTAACAAAAATCTAGATAAAAAACTACCTTCCATAATGACAAGGATACCATCCAATGGAATAAAAAAATTCTCGACAATAGACTACCTTACATAATGACAAGGCTTCCATCCATTAGAGTACCAAAAATCTGAACAACAGACTACCTTCCATAATGACAAGGCTACCATCCATTGAAATAACAAAAATATCGACAATGGACTACCTTCCAAAATGACAAGGCTACCATCAATTGGAGTAACAAACATATCGATAACAGACTACCTTCAATAATGACAAGGCTATCATCCATTGGAGTAACAAAAATCTCGTCAAAATACTACCTTCCATAATGACATAGATACCATCCATTGGAGTAACAAAAATCTGAACAACAGACTACCTTGCATAATGACAAGGCTATAATCCATTGGAGTAACAAAGATATCAATAACAGACTACCTTCAACAATGACAAGGCTACCATCCATTGGAGTAATAAAAATCTCGACAAAAGAATACCTTTCATAATGACAAGGTTACCATGCAATGGAATAGAGACATTCTCGACAACAGACTACCATCCATAATGACAAGGCTACCATCCATTGGAGTAACAAAAATATGAACAACAGACTACCTTCCATAATGACAAGGCTACCATCCATTGGAATAACAAAAATCTCGACAATAGACTTCCTTCCATAATGACAAGGCTACCATCAATTGGAGTAACAAAAATCTAGATAAAAAACTACCTTCCATGATGACAAGGCTAACATCCATTGGAATAACAAAAATGTTAACAAGAGACTACCTTCCATAATGACAAGGCTACCATTCATTATTGTAACAAAAATCTCGACAATAGACTACCTTCCATAATGAGAAGGCTACCATCCATTGGAGTAACAAAGACATCGACAACATAGTACCTTCCATAATGACAAGGCTAAAATCCATTGGGGTAAAAAAATCAAGACAATAGACTACCTTCCATAATGACAAGACTACCATCCATAGTAATAACAAAAATCTCAACAACAGAGTACCTTCCATAATGACAAGGCTACCATCCATTGGAGTAACAAAGATATTGACAACATACTACCTTCCATAATGACAAGGCTACCATCCATTGGAGTAACGAAAATCTCGACAACAGACTACCTTCCATAATAATAACACTACCATCCATTGGAATAACAAATATCTCGACAATAAACTACCTTCGATAATGACAAGGCTACCATCCAATGGAGTAACAAAAATCTCGACACCAGACTACCTTCCATAATGACAAGGTTAGCATCCATTGGAGTAACAAAAATATCGACGATAGACTACCTTCCATAATGACAAGGGTACCATCCATTAGAGTAACAAAAATCTCGACAACAGACTACCTTCCATAATGACAAGTCTACCATCCATTGGAATAACAAAAATCTTGACAACACACTACCTTCCACAATGACAAGGCTACAATCCAAAGGAGTAACAAAAATATCGACAACATACAACCTTCCATAATGACAAGTCTACCATCCATTGGAGTAACAAAAATCTGAACAACACACTACCTTCAATAATGACAAGGCTACCATCCATTGGAGTAACATAAATCACAATGACGGACTACCTTTCATAATGACAAGACTACCATCCATTAGAGTAACAAAAATCGGGACAACAGACTACCTTCCATAATGACAAGGATACCATCCATTGGAGTTACAAAAATATCAATAAGAGACTACCTTCCGTAATGACAAGACTACCATCCATTAGACTAAGAAAAATAGGGACAACAGACTACCTTCAATAATGACAAGGATACCATCCATTGGAGTAACAAAAATATGAACAAGAGACTACCTTCCATAATGATAAGGCTACCATCCATTGGAGTATAATAAATTTTGACAACAGACTACCTTCCATAATGACAAAGCTAACATCCATTGGAGTAACAAAAATCACAACAACAGACCACCTTCCATAATGACAAGGCTACCATCCATTAGAGTAACAAAAATCGGGACAACAGACTACCTTCCATGATGACAAGGCTACCATCCATGGGAATAACAAAAATGATAACAAGAGACTACCTTCCATAATGACAAGGCTACCATTCATTAAAGTAACAAAAATCTCGACAATAGACTACCTTCCATAATGAGAAGGCTACCATCCATTGGAGTAACAAAGACATCGACAACATAGTACCTTCCATAATGACAAGGCTACAATCCATTGGGGTAAAAAAAATCAAGACAATAGACTACCTTCCATAATGACAAGGCTACCATCCATAGTAATAACAAAAATCTCAACAACAGAGTACCTTCCATAATGACAAGGCTACCATCTATTGGAGTAACAAAGATATTGACAACATACTACCTTCCATAATGACAAGGCTACCATCCATTGGAGTAACGAAAATCTCGACAATAGACTACCTTCCATAATGATAACGCTACCATCCATTGGAATAACAAATATCTCGACAATAAACTACCTTCCATAATGACAAGGCTACCATCCAATGGAGCACAAAAATCTCGACAACAAAGTACCTTCCATAATGACAAGGTTACCATCCATTGGAATAACAAAAATCTTGACAACACACTACCTTCCACAATGACAAGGCTACAATCCAAAGGAGTAACAAAAATATCGACAACATACAATCTTCCATAATGACAAGTCTACCATCCATTGGAGTAACAAAAATCTGAACAATAGACTACCTTCCATAATGACAAGGCTACCATCCATTGGAGTAACAGAAATCACAACGATAGACTACCTTCCATAATGACAAGACTACCATCCATTAGAGTAACAAAAATCGGGACAACAGACTACCTTCCATAATAACAAGGATACCATCCATCAGAGTAACAAAAATATCAACAAGAGACTACCTTCCATAATGACAAGACTACCATCCATTAGACTAAGAAAAATAGGGACAACAGACTACCTTCCATAATGACAAGGATACCATCCATTGGAGTAACAAAAATATCAACAAGAGACTACCTTCCATAATGATAAGGCTACCATCCATTGGAGTATAACTAAATTTGGACAACAGACAACCTTCCATAATGACAAAGCTAACATCCATTGGAGTAACAACAATCACAACAACAGACCACCTTCCATAATGACAAGGCTACCATCCATTAGAGTAACAAAAACCGGGACAACAGACTACCTTCCATGATGACAAGGCTACCATCCATTGGAATAACAAAAATGTTAACAAGAGACTACCTTCCATAATGACAAGGCTACCATTCATTAAAGTAACAAAAATCATGACAATAGACTACCTTCCATAATGAGAAGGCTACCATCCATTGGAGTAACAAAGATATCGACAACATAGTACCTTCCATAATGACAAGGCTACAATCCATTGGGGTAACAAAAATCAAGACAATAGACTACCTTCCATAATGACAAGGCTACCATCCATAGTAATAACAAAAATCTCAACAACAGAGTACCTTCCATAATGACAAGGCTACCATCCATTGGAGTAACAAAGATATTGACAACATACTACCTTCCATAATGACAAGGCTACCATCCATTGGAGTAACGAAAATCTCGACAACAGACTACCTTCCATAATGATAACGCTACCATCCATTGGAATAACAAATATCTCGACAATAGACTACCTTCCATAATGACAAGGCTACCATCCAATGGAGTAACAAAAATCTCGACAACAAAGTACCTTCCATAATGACAAGGTTACCATCCATTGGAGTAACAAAAATATCGACAATAGACTACCTTCCATAATGACAAGGGTACCATCCATTGGAGTAACAAAAATCTCGACAACAAACTACCTTCCATAATGACAAGTCTACCATCCATTGGAATAACAAAAATCTTGACAACACACTACCTTCCACAATGACAAGGCTACAATCCAAAGGAGTAACAAAAATATCGACAACATACTACCTTCCATAATGACAAGTCTACCATCCATTGGAGTAACAAAAATCTGAACAACAGACTACCTTCCATAATGACAAGGCTACCATCCATTGGAGTAACAGAAATCACAAAGACAGACTACCTTCCATAATGACAAGACTACCATCCATTAGAGTAACAAAAATTGGGACAACAGACTACCTTCCATAATGACAAGGATACCATCCATCAGAGTAACAAAAATATCAACAAGAGACTACCTTCCATAATGACAAGACTACCATCCATTAGACTAAGAATAATAGGGACAACAAACTACCTTCCATAATGACAAGGATACCATCCATTGGAGTAACAAAAATATCAACAAGAGACTACCTTCCATAATGATAAGGCTACCATCCATTGGAGTATAATAAATTTGGACAACAGACTACCTTCGATAATGACAAAGCTAACATCCATTGGAGTAACAAAAATCACAACAACAGACCACCTTCCATAATGACAAGTCTACCATCCATTGGAGTAAAAAAAATCTGAACAGCATACTACCTTCCATAATGACAAGGCTAACATCCATTGGAGTAACAGAAATCACAACGACGGACTACCTTCCATAATAACAAGACTACCATCCACTAGAGTAACAGGAATCGGGACAACAAACTACCTTCTATAATGACAAGGATACCATCCATTGGAGTAACAAAAATATCAACAAGAGACTACATTCCATAATGACAAGACTACCATCCATTAGACTAAGAAAAATAGGGACAACAGACTACCTTCCATAATGACAAGGATACCATCCATTGGAGTAACAAAAATATCAACAAGAGACTACCTTCCATAATGATAAGGCTACCATCCATTTGAGTATAATAAATTTGGACAACAGACTACCTTCCATAATGACAAAGCTAACATCCATTGGAATAACAAAAATCACAACAACAGACCACCTTCCATAATGACAAGGCTACCATCCATTAGAGTAACAAAAATCGGGACAACAGACTACCTTCCATGATGACAAGGCTACCATCCATTGGAATAACAAAAATGTTAACAAGAGACTACCTTCCATAATGACAAGGCTACCATTCATTAAAGTACCAAAAATCTCGACAATAGACTACCTTCCATAATGAGAAGGCTACCATCCATTGGAGTAACAAAGACATCGACAACATAGTACCTTCCATAATGACAAGGCTACAATCCATTGGGGTAACAAAAATCAAGACAATAGACTACCTTCCATAATGACAAGGCTACCATCCATAGTAATAACATAAATCTCAACAACAGAGTACCTTCCATAATGACAAGGCTACCATCCATTGGAGTAACAAAGATATTGACAACATACTACCTTCCATAATGACAAGGCTACCATCCATTGGAGTAACGAAAATCTCGACAACAGACTACCTTCCATAATGATAACGCTACCATCCATTGGAATAACAAATATCTCGACAATAGACTAACTTCCATAATGACAAGGCTACCATCCAATGGAGTAACAAAAATCTCGACAACAAAGTACCTTCCATAATGACAAGGTTACCATCCATTGGAGTAACAAAAATATCGACAATAGACTACCTTCCATAATGACAAGGGTACCATCCATTGGAGTAACAAAAATCTCGACAACAAACTACCTTCCATAATGACAAGTCTACCATCCATTGGAATAACAAAAATCTTGACAACACACTACCTTCCACAATCCAAAGGAGTAACAAAAATTCCGATAACATGCTACCTTCCATAATGACAAGTCTACCATCCATTGGAGTAACAAAAATTTGAATAACATACTACCTTCCATAATGAGAAGGCTACCATCCATTGGAGTAACAGAAATCACAACGACAAACTACCTTCCATAATGACAAGACTACCATCCATTAGAGTAACAAAAATCGGGACAACAGAATACCTTCAATAATGACAAGGATACCATCCATTGTAGTAACAAAAATATCAACAAGAGATTACCTTCCATAATGACAAGACTACCATCCATTAGACTAAGAAAAATAGGGACAACAGACTACCTTCCATAATGACAAGGATACCATCCATTGGAGTAACAAAAATATCAATAAGAGACTACCTTCCATAATGATAAGGCTACCATCCATTGGAGTATAATAAATTTGGACAACAGAATACCTTCCATAATGACAAAGCTAACATCCATTGGAGTAACAAAAATCACAATAGCAGACCACCTTCCATAATTACAAGGCTACCATCCATTAGAGTAACAAAAATCGGGACAACAGACTACCTTCCATGATGACAAGGCTACCATCCATTGGAATAACAAAAATGTTAACAAGAGACTACCTTCCATAATGACAAGGCTACCATTCATTAAAGTAACAAAAATCTCGACAACAGACTACCTTCCATAATGATAACCCTACCATCCATTGGAGTAACAAAGTTATCGACAACAGACTACCTTCCATAATGACAAGGCTACCATTTAATGGAGTAACAAAAATCTCGACAATCGACTACCTTCCATAATGACAAGGCTACAATCCAATGGAGTAACAAAAATCTTGACAACAGACTACCTTCCATAATGAAAAGTCTACCATCCATTGGAGTAACAAAAATCTGAACAACAGACTACCTTCCATAATGACAAGGCTACCATCCATTGGAGTAACAGAAATCACAATGATAGACTACCTTCCATAATGACAAGACTACCATCCATTAGAGTAACAAAAATTGGGACAACAAACTCCCTTCCATAATGACAAGGATACCATCCATTGGAGTAACAAAATTATTAACAAGAGACTACCTTCCATAATGACAAGGCTACCATCCATTGGAGTAACAAAAATCTCGTCAAAAGACTACATTCCATAATGATAAGTCTACCATGCATTGGAGTAACAAAAATTATGACTATAGACTACCTTCCATAATGACAAGACTATAATCCATTGGAATAACAAAAATATCGATAACAGACTACCTTCCATAATGACAAGGCTACCATCCAATGCAGTAACAAAAATCTTAACAACATAATACCCTCCATAATGATAAGGCTACCATCCATTTGAGTAACAAAAATATGGACAACAAACTACCTTCCATAATTACAAGGCTACCATCCATTGGTATAACAAAGATATCAACAATAGACTAGCTTCCATAATGACAAGGTTACCATCAATTGGAGTATAAAAATTTTGGACAACAGACTACCTTCCATAATGTTAGGGCTACAATCCATTGGAGTAACAAAAATATCCACAACACACTACCTTCCATAATTACTAAGCTACCATCCATTGGAGTAACAATGTTATCGACAACAGACTACCTTCCATAATGACAAGGCTACAATCCATTGGAGTAACAATAATCGGGACAACAAACTACCTTCCATGATGATAAGGCTACCATCCATTAGAGTAACAAAAATATCAACAAGAGACTACCTTTTATAATGACAAGGCTACCATCCATTGGAATAACAAAAATCTCGACAACAGACTACCTACCATAATGACAAGGCTACCATCTATTAGAGTAACAAAGATATCGACAACATATTACCTTCCATAATGACAAAGCTACCATCCATTGGAGTAACAAAGATATTGATAACATACTACCTTCCATAATGACAAGGCTACCATCCATTGGAGTAACGAAAATCTCGACAATAGACTACCTTCCATAATGATAACACTACCAGCCATTGGAATAACAAATATCTCGACAATGGACTACCTTCCATAATGACAAGTCTATCATCCAATGGAGTAACAAGAATCTCGACAACAGACTACCTTCCATAATGACAAGGTATCCATCCATTGGAGTAACAAAAATATCAACAAGAGACTAACTTCCATAATGTCAAGGCTACCATCCATTGGAGTAACAAAAATATAGACAAAAGACTACCTTCCATAATGACAAGGCTACCATTTATTGGAGTAACGAAAATCTCGACAACAGACTACCTTCCATAATGATAACGCTACCATCCATTGGAGTAATAAAGTTATCAACAACATACTACTTTCCATAATGACAAGGCAACCATCCAATGGATTAACAAAATTCTCGACAATAGACTACCTTCCATAATGACAAGGTTACCATCCATTGGAGTAACAAAAATATCAACAATAGACTACCTTCCATAAGGACAACGGTACCATCCATTGGAATAACAAAAATATAGACAACACACTACCTTCCATAATGACAAGGCTACAATCCAATGGAGTAACAAAAATATCGACAACAGACTACCTTCCATAATGACAAGTCTACCATCCATTGGAGTAACAAAAATCTGAACAACAAACTACCTTCCATAATGACAAGGCTACCATCCATTTGTGTAATAGAAATCACAACGACAGACTACCTTCCATAATGACAAGACTATCATCCATTAGAGTAACAAAAATCGGGACAACAGACTAACTTTCATAATGACAAGGATATCATCCATTGAAGTAACAAAAATATCAACAAGAAACTACCTTCCATAATGACAAGGCTACCATCCATTGGAGTAACAAATCTCGACAAAAGACTACCTTCCATATTGACAAGTCTACCATCCATTGGAATAACAGAAATCACAACGAAAGACTACTTTCCATAATGACAAGACTACAATCCATTAGAGTAACAAAAATCGGGACAACAAACTCCCTTCCATAATGACAAGGATACCATCCATTGGAGTAACAAAAATATCAACAAGAGACTACCTTCCATAATGACAAGGCTACCATCCATTGGAGTAACAAAAATCTCGACAAAAGACTACCTTCCATAATGATAAGGCTACCATCCATTGGAGTAACAAAAATCACGACTATATACTACCTTCCATAATGACAAGGCTACCATCTATTGGAATAACAAAAATATCGACAACAGACTACCTTCCATAATGACAAGGCTAACGTCCAATGGAGTAATAAAAATCTAGACAACATAATACCTTCCATAATGACAAGGCTACCATCCACTAGAGAAAAAAAAATCTGGACAACAGACTACCTTCCATAATTACAAGGCTACCATCCATTGGTATAACAAAAATATCAACAATAAACTACCTTCCATAATGACAAGGTTACCCTCCATTGGAGTATAAAAATTTTGGACAACAGACTACCTTCCATAATTATTAAGCTATCATCCATGGGAGTAACAATGTTATCGACAACAGACTACCTTCCATAATGACAAGGCTACAATCCATTGGAGTAACAATAATCGGGACAACAAACTACCTTCCATAATGACAAGGCTACCATCCATTGGAGTAACAAAAATATCAACAAGTGACTACCTTTTATAATGACAAGGATACTATCCATTGGAGTAACAAAAATCTCGACAACAGACTACCTACCATAATGACAAGGCTAACATCCATTGGAGTAACAAAGATATCGACAACATAGTACCTTCCATAATGACAAGGCTACCATCCATTGGAGTAACAAAGATATTGACAACAAACTACCTTCCATAATGATAATGCTACCATCCATTGGAATAAAAAATATCTCGACAATGGACTACCTTCCATAATGACAAGGATACCATCCATTGGAGTAACAAAAATATCGACAACAGACTACCTTCCATAATGACAAGGATACCATCCATTGGAGTAACAAAAATATCAACAAGAGACTACCTTAAATAATGACAATTCTACCATACATTGTAATAACAAAAATCTCGACAAAAGACTACCTTCCATAATGACAAGGCTACCATCCATTGGAGTAACAAAGATATCGACAAGATACTACCTTCCGCAATGACAAGGCTACCTTCCATTGGAGTAATAAAAATCACGACAATAGACTACCTTCCATAATGACGAGCTACCCTCCATTGGAATAACAAAAATCTCGACAACAGACTACCTTCCATAATGACAAGGCTACCATATAATAGATTAACAAAAATCTCGACAACAGACTACCTTCCTTAATGACAAGGCTACCATCCATTCGTGTAACAAAAATATGGACAACAGACTACCTTCCATAATTACAAGACTACCATCCATTGGAGTAACAAAAATATCAACAATAGACTACCTTCCATAATGACAAGGTTACCATCATTTGGAGTATAAAATTTTTTGACAACAGACTACCTTCCATAATGACAAGGCTACCATCTATTGGAGTAACAAAAATCACGACAACAAACTACCTTCAATAATTACTAAGATACCATCCATTGGAGTAACAAAGTTATCGACAATAGACTACCTTCCATAATGACAAGGCTACAATCCATTGGAGTAACAATAATCAGGAAAACAGACTACCTTCCATAATGACAAGGCTACCATCCGTTGGAGTAACAAAAATATCAACAAAAGACTACCTTCCATAATGACAAGGCTACCATCCATTGGAGTAAAAAAAATCTCGAAAACAGACTACCTTCCATTATGACAAGGTTACCATCCATTGGAGTAACAAAGATATCAACAACATAGTACCTTCCATAATGACAAGGATACAATCCATTGGAGTAACAAACATTACGACAACAGACTACCTTCCATAATGACAAGGATACCATCCATTGGAGTAACAAAAATATCAACAAGAGACTACCTTCCATAATGACAAGGCTACCATATATTGGAGTAACAAAAATCTAGACAAAAGACTACCTTCCATAATGATAAGGCTACCATCGATTGGAGTAACAAAAATCATGACTATAGACTACCTTCCATAATGATAAGGCTACCATCTATTGGAATAACAAAAATATCGACAACAGACTACCTTCCATAATGACAAGGCTACCATCCATTTATATAACAAAAATATCAACAATAGACTACCTTCCATAATGACAAGGCTACCATCCATTGGAGTAACAAAGATATTAACAACATACGACCTTCCATAATGACAAGGCTACCATCCATTGGAGTAACGAAAATCTCGACAACAGACTACCTTCCATAATGATAACGCTACCATCCATTGGAATAAAAAATATCTCAACAATGGACTACCTTCCATAATGACAAGGCTACCATCCAATGGAGTAACAAAAATCTCGACAACAAACTACCTTCCATAATGACAAGGTTATCATCCATTGGAGTAACAAAAATATCGACAATAGACTACCTTCCATAATGACAAGGCTACCATCCACTGGAGTAACAAAGATATTGACAACATACTACCTTCCGTAATGACAAGGCTACCTTCCATTGGAGTAACAAAAATTACGACAATAGACTACCTTCCATAATGACGAGCTACCATCCATTGGAATAACAAAAATCTCGACAACAGACTACCTTCCATAATGACAAGGCTACCATATAATAGATTAACAAAAATCTCGACAACAGACTACGTTCCTTAATAATAAGGCTACCATCCATTAGAGTAACAAAATTATCGACAACAGACTACCTTCCATAATGACAAGGCTACCATCCATTCGAGTAACAAAAATATCAACAAGAGACTACCTTCCCTAATGACAAGGCTACCATCCATTGGAGTAACAAAAATCACGACAACAAACTACCTTCCATAATGACAAGGTTACCATCCATTGGAGTAACAAAGATATCAACAACATAGTACCTTCCATAATAAGAAAATACAATCCATTGGAGTAACAAAAATTACGACAATAGACTACCTTCCATAATGATAAGGATACCATCCATTGGAGTAACAAAAATATCAACAAGAGACTACCTTCCATAATGACAAGGTTACCCTCCATTGGAGTATAAAAATTTTGGACAACAGACTACCTTCCATAATTATTAAGCTATCATCCATTGGAGTAACAATGTTATCGACAACAGACTACCTTCCATAATGACAAGGCTACAATCCATTGGAGTAACAATAATCGGGACAACAAACTACCTTCCATAATGACAAGGCTACCATCCATTGGAGTAACAAAAATATCAACAAGTGACTACCTTTTATAATGACAAGGATACTATCCATTGGAGTAACAAAAATCTCGACAACAGACTACCTACCATAATGACAAGGCTAACATCCATTGGAGTAACAAAGATATCGACAACATAGTACCTTCCATAATGACAAGGCTACCATCCATTGGAGTAACAAAGATATTGACAACAAACTACCTTCCATAATGATAATGCTACCATCCATTGGAATAAAAAATATCTCGACAATGGACTACCTTCCATAATGACAAGGCTACCATCCATTGGAGTAACAAAAATATCGACAACAGACTACCTTCCATAATGACAAGGATACCATCCATTGGAGTAACAAAAATATCAACAAGAGACTACCTTAAATAATGACAATTCTACCATACATTGTAATAACAAAAATCTCGACAAAAGACTACCTTCCATAATGACAAGGCTACCATCCATTGGAGTAACAAAGATATCGACAAGATACTACCTTCCGCAATAACAAGGCTACCTTCCATTGGAGTAATAAAAATCACGACAATAGACTACCTTCCATAATGACGAGCTACCCTCCATTGGAATAACAAAAATCTCGACAACAGACTACCTTCCATAATGACAAGGCTACCATATAATAGATTAACAAAAATCTCGACAACAGACTACCTTCCTTAATGACAAGGCTACCATCCATTCGTGTAACAAAAATATGGACAACAGACTACCTTCCATAATTACAAGACTACCATCCATTGGAGTAACAAAAATATCAACAATAGACTACCTTCCATAATGACAAGGTTACCATCATTTGGAGTATAAAATTTTTTGACAACAGACTACCTTCCATAATGACAAGGCTACAATCCAATGGAGTAACAAAAATATCGACAACAGACTACCTTCCATAATGACAAGTCTACCATCCATTGGAGTAACAAAAATCTGAACAACAAACTACCTTCCATAATGACAAGGCTACCATCCATTTGTGTAATAGAAATCACAATGACAGACTACCTTCCATAATGACAAGACTATCATCCATTAGAGTAACAAAAATCTGGACAACAGACTAACTTTCATAATGACAAGGATATCATCCATTGAAGTAACAAAAATATCAACAAGAAACTACCTTCCATAATGACAAGGCTACCATCCATTGGAGTAACAAAAATCTCGACAAAAGACTACCTTCCATATTGACAAGTCTACCATCCATTGGAATAACAGAAATCACAACGAAAGACTACTTTCCATAATGACAAGACTACAATCCATTAGAGTAACAAAAATTGGGACAACAGACTCCCTTCCATAATGACAAGGATACCATCCATTGGAGTAACAAAAATATCAACAAGAGACTACCTTCCATAATGACAAGGCTACCATCCATTGGAGTAACAAAAATCTCGACAAAAGACTACCTTCCATAATGATAAGGCTACCATCCATTGGAGTAACAAAAATCACGACTATATACTACCTTCCATAATGACAAGGCTACCATCTATTGGAATAACAAAAATATCGACAACAGACTACCTTCCATAATGACAAGGCTAACGTCCAATGGAGTAATAAAAATCTAGACAACATAATACCTTCCATAATGACAAGGCTACCATCCACTAGAGTAAAAAAAATCTGGACAACAGACTACCTTCCATAATTACAAGGCTACTATCCATTGGTATAACAAAAATATCAACAATAAACTACCTTCCATAATGACAAGGTTACCCTCCATTGGAGTATAAAAATTTTGGACAACAGACTACCTTCCATAATTATTAAGCTATCATCCATTGGAGTAACAATGTTATCGACAACAGACTACCTTCCATAATGACAAGGCTACAATCCATTGGAGTAACAATAATCGGGACAACAAACTACCTTCCATAATGACAAGGCTACCATCCATTGGAGTAACAAAAATATCAACAAGTGACTACCTTTTATAATGACAAGGATACTATCCATTGGAGTAACAAAAATCTCGACAACAGACTACCTACCATAATGACAAGGCTAACATCCATTGGAGTAACAAAGATATCGACAACATAGTACCTTCCATAATGACAAGGCTACCATCCATTGGAGTAACAAAGATATTGACAACAAACTACCTTCCATAATGATAATGCTACCATCCATTGGAATAAAAAATATCTCGACAATGGACTACCTTCCATAATGACAAGGATACCATCCATTGGAGTAACAAAAATATCGACAACAGACTACCTTCCATAATGACAAGGATACCATCCATTGGAGTAACAAAAATATCAACAAGAGACTACCTTAAATAATGACAATTCTACCATACATTGTAATAACAAAAATCTCGACAAAAGACTACCTTCCATAATGACAAGGCTACCATCCATTGGAGTAACAAAGATATCGACAAGATACTACCTTCCGCAATGACAAGGCTACCTTCCATTGGAGTAATAAAAATCACGACAATAGACTACCTTCCATAATGACGAGCTACCCTCCATTGGAATAACAAAAATCTCGACAACAGACTACCTTCCATAATGACAAGGCTACCATATAATAGATTAACAAAAATCTCGACAACAGACTACCTTCCTTAATGACAAGGCTACCATCCATTCGTGTAACAAAAATATGGACAACAGACTACCTTCCATAATTACAAGACTACCATCCATTGGAGTAACAAAAATATCAACAATAGACTACCTTCCATAATGACAAGGTTACCATCATTTGGAGTATAAAATTTTTTGACAACAGACTACCTTCCATAATGACAAGGCTACCATCTATTGGAGTAACAAAAATCACGACAACAAACTACCTTCAATAATTACTAAGATACCATCCATTGGAGTAACAAAGTTATCGACAATAGACTACCTTCCATAATGACAAGGCTACAATCCATTGGAGTAACAATAATCAGGAAAACAGACTACCTTCCATAATGACAAGGCTACCATCCGTTGGAGTAACAAAAATATCAACAAAAGACTACCTTCCATAATGACAAGGCTACCATCCATTGGAGTAAAAAAAATCTCGAAAACAGACTACCTTCCATTATGACAAGGTTACCATCCATTGGAGTAACAAAGATATCAACAACATAGTACCTTCCATAATGACAAGGATACAATCCATTGGAGTAACAAACATTACGACAACAGACTACCTTCCATAATGACAAGGATACCATCCATTGGAGTAACAAAAATATCAACAAGAGACTACCTTCCATAATGACAAGGCTACCATATATTGGAGTAACAAAAATCTAGACAAAAGACTACCTTCCATAATGATAAGGCTACCATCGATTGGAGTAACAAAAATCATGACTATAGACTACCTTCCATAATGATAAGGCTACCATCTATTGGAATAACAAAAATATCGACAACAGACTACCTTCCATAATGACAAGGCTACCATCCATTTATATAACAAAAATATCAACAATAGACTACCTTCCATAATGACAAGGCTACCATCCATTGGAGTAACAAAGATATTAACAACATACGACCTTCCATAATGACAAGGCTACCATCCATTGGAGTAACGAAAATCTCGACAACAGACTACCTTCCATAATGATAACGCTACCATCCATTGGAATAAAAAATATCTCAACAATGGACTACCTTCCATAATGACAAGGCTACCATCCAATGGAGTAACAAAAATCTCGACAACAAACTACCTTCCATAATGACAAGGTTATCATCCATTGGAGTAACAAAAATATCGACAATAGACTACCTTCCATAATGACAAGGCTACCATCCACTGGAGTAACAAAGATATTGACAACATACTACCTTCCGTAATGACAAGGCTACCTTCCATTGGAGTAACAAAAATTACGACAATAGACTACCTTCCATAATGACGAGCTACCATCCATTGGAATAACAAAAATCTCGACAACAGACTACCTTCCATAATGACAAGGCTACCATATAATAGATTAACAAAAATCTCGACAACAGACTACGTTCCTTAATAATAAGGCTACCATCCATTAGAGTAACAAAATTATCGACAACAGACTACCTTCCATAATGACAAGGCTACCATCCATTCGAGTAACAAAAATATCAACAAGAGACTACCTTCCCTAATGACAAGGCTACCATCCATTGGAGTAACAAAAATCACGACAACAAACTACCTTCCATAATGACAAGGTTACCATCCATTGGAGTAACAAAGATATCAACAACATAGTACCTTCCATAATAAGAAAATACAATCCATTGGAGTAACAAAAATTACGACAATAGACTACCTTCCATAATGATAAGGATACCATCCATTGGAGTAACAAAAATATCAACAAGAGACTACCTTCCATAATGACAAGGTTACCCTCCATTGGAGTATAAAAATTTTGGACAACAGACTACCTTCCATAATTATTAAGCTATCATCCATTGGAGTAACAATGTTATCGACAACAGACTACCTTCCATAATGACAAGGCTACAATCCATTGGAGTAACAATAATCGGGACAACAAACTACCTTCCATAATGACAAGGCTACCATCCATTGGAGTAACAAAAATATCAACAAGTGACTACCTTTTATAATGACAAGGATACTATCCATTGGAGTAACAAAAATCTCGACAACAGACTACCTACCATAATGACAAGGCTAACATCCATTGGAGTAACAAAGATATCGACAACATAGTACCTTCCATAATGACAAGGCTACCATCCATTGGAGTAACAAAGATATTGACAACAAACTACCTTCCATAATGATAATGCTACCATCCATTGGAATAAAAAATATCTCGACAATGGACTACCTTCCATAATGACAAGGCTACCATCCATTGGAGTAACAAAAATATCGACAACAGACTACCTTCCATAATGACAAGGATACCATCCATTGGAGTAACAAAAATATCAACAAGAGACTACCTTAAATAATGACAATTCTACCATACATTGTAATAACAAAAATCTCGACAAAAGACTACCTTCCATAATGACAAGGCTACCATCCATTGGAGTAACAAAGATATCGACAAGATACTACCTTCCGCAATAACAAGGCTACCTTCCATTGGAGTAATAAAAATCACGACAATAGACTACCTTCCATAATGACGAGCTACCCTCCATTGGAATAACAAAAATCTCGACAACAGACTACCTTCCATAATGACAAGGCTACCATATAATAGATTAACAAAAATCTCGACAACAGACTACCTTCCTTAATGACAAGGCTACCATCCATTCGTGTAACAAAAATATGGACAACAGACTACCTTCCATAATTACAAGACTACCATCCATTGGAGTAACAAAAATATCAACAATAGACTACCTTCCATAATGACAAGGTTACCATCATTTGGAGTATAAAATTTTTTGACAACAGACTACCTTCCATAATGACAAGGCTACAATCCAATGGAGTAACAAAAATATCGACAACAGACTACCTTCCATAATGACAAGTCTACCATCCATTGGAGTAACAAAAATCTGAACAACAAACTACCTTCCATAATGACAAGGCTACCATCCATTTGTGTAATAGAAATCACAATGACAGACTACCTTCCATAATGACAAGACTATCATCCATTAGAGTAACAAAAATCTGGACAACAGACTAACTTTCATAATGACAAGGATATCATCCATTGAAGTAACAAAAATATCAACAAGAAACTACCTTCCATAATGACAAGGCTACCATCCATTGGAGTAACAAAAATCTCGACAAAAGACTACCTTCCATATTGACAAGTCTACCATCCATTGGAATAACAGAAATCACAACGAAAGACTACTTTCCATAATGACAAGACTACAATCCATTAGAGTAACAAAAATTGGGACAACAGACTCCCTTCCATAATGACAAGGATACCATCCATTGGAGTAACAAAAATATCAACAAGAGACTACCTTCCATAATGACAAGGCTACCATCCATTGGAGTAACAAAAATCTCGACAAAAGACTACCTTCCATAATGATAAGGCTACCATCCATTGGAGTAACAAAAATCACGACTATATACTACCTTCCATAATGACAAGGCTACCATCTATTGGAATAACAAAAATATCGACAACAGACTACCTTCCATAATGACAAGGCTAACGTCCAATGGAGTAATAAAAATCTAGACAACATAATACCTTCCATAATGACAAGGCTACCATCCACTAGAGTAAAAAAAATCTGGACAACAGACTACCTTCCATAATTACAAGGCTACTATCCATTGGTATAACAAAAATATCAACAATAAACTACCTTCCATAATGACAAGGTTACCCTCCATTGGAGTATAAAAATTTTGGACAACAGACTACCTTCCATAATTATTAAGCTATCATCCATTGGAGTAACAATGTTATCGACAACAGACTACCTTCCATAATGACAAGGCTACAATCCATTGGAGTAACAATAATCGGGACAACAAACTACCTTCCATAATGACAAGGCTACCATCCATTGGAGTAACAAAAATATCAACAAGTGACTACCTTTTATAATGACAAGGATACTATCCATTGGAGTAACAAAAATCTCGACAACAGACTACCTACCATAATGACAAGGCTAACATCCATTGGAGTAACAAAGATATCGACAACATAGTACCTTCCATAATGACAAGGCTACCATCCATTGGAGTAACAAAGATATTGACAACAAACTACCTTCCATAATGATAATGCTACCATCCATTGGAATAAAAAATATCTCGACAATGGACTACCTTCCATAATGACAAGGATACCATCCATTGGAGTAACAAAAATATCGACAACAGACTACCTTCCATAATGACAAGGATACCATCCATTGGAGTAACAAAAATATCAACAAGAGACTACCTTAAATAATGACAATTCTACCATACATTGTAATAACAAAAATCTCGACAAAAGACTACCTTCCATAATGACAAGGCTACCATCCATTGGAGTAACAAAGATATCGACAAGATACTACCTTCCGCAATGACAAGGCTACCTTCCATTGGAGTAATAAAAATCACGACAATAGACTACCTTCCATAATGACGAGCTACCCTCCATTGGAATAACAAAAATCTCGACAACAGACTACCTTCCATAATGACAAGGCTACCATATAATAGATTAACAAAAATCTCGACAACAGACTACCTTCCTTAATGACAAGGCTACCATCCATTCGTGTAACAAAAATATGGACAACAGACTACCTTCCATAATTACAAGACTACCATCCATTGGAGTAACAAAAATATCAACAATAGACTACCTTCCATAATGACAAGGTTACCATCATTTGGAGTATAAAATTTTTTGACAACAGACTACCTTCCATAATGACAAGGCTACCATCTATTGGAGTAACAAAAATCACGACAACAAACTACCTTCAATAATTACTAAGATACCATCCATTGGAGTAACAAAGTTATCGACAATAGACTACCTTCCATAATGACAAGGCTACAATCCATTGGAGTAACAATAATCAGGAAAACAGACTACCTTCCATAATGACAAGGCTACCATCCGTTGGAGTAACAAAAATATCAACAAAAGACTACCTTCCATAATGACAAGGCTACCATCCATTGGAGTAAAAAAAATCTCGAAAACAGACTACCTTCCATTATGACAAGGTTACCATCCATTGGAGTAACAAAGATATCAACAACATAGTACCTTCCATAATGACAAGGATACAATCCATTGGAGTAACAAAAATTACGACAACAGACTACCTTCCATAATGACAAGGATACCATCCATTGGAGTAACAAAAATATCAACAAGAGACTACCTTCCATAATGACAAGGCTACCATATATTGGAGTAACAAAAATCTAGACAAAAGACTACCTTCCATAATGATAAGGCTACCATCGATTGGAGTAACAAAAATCATGACTATAGACTACCTTCCATAATGATAAGGCTACCATCTATTGGAATAACAAAAATATCGACAACAGACTACCTTCCATAATGACAAGGCTACCATCCAATGGAGTAACAAAAATCTAGACAACATAATACCTTCCATAATGACAAGGCTACCATCCATTAGAGTAATAAAAATCTGGACAACAGACTACCTTCCCTAATTACAAGGCTACCATCCATTTATATAACAAAAATATCAACAATAGACTACCTTCCATAATGACAAGGCTACCATCCATTGGAGTAACAAAGATATTAACAACATACTACCTTCCATAATGACAAGGCTACCATCCATTGGAGTAACGAAAATCTCGACAACAGACTACCTTCCATAATGATAACGCTACCATCCATTGGAATAAAAAATATCTCAACAATGGACTACCTTCCATAATGACAAGGCTACCATCCAATGGAGTAACAAAAATCTCGACAACAAACTACCTTCCATAATGACAAGGTTATCATCCATTGGAGTAACAAAAATATCGACAATAGACTACCTTCCATAATGACAAGGCTACCATCCACTGGAGTAACAAAGATATTGACAACATACTACCTTCCGTAATGACAAGGCTACCTTCCATTGGAGTAACAAAAATTACGACAATAGACTACCTTCCATAATGACGAGCTACCATCCATTGGAATAACAAAAATCTCGACAACAGACTACCTTCCATAATGACAAGGCTACCATATAATAGATTAACAAAAATCTCGACAACAGACTACGTTCCTTAATAATAAGGCTACCATCCATTAGAGTAACAAAATTATCGACAACAGACTACCTTCCATAATGACAAGGCTACCATCCATTCGAGTAACAAAAATATCAACAAGAGACTACCTTCCCTAATGACAAGGCTACCATCCATTGGAGTAACAAAAATCACGACAACAAACTACCTTCCATAATGACAAGGTTACCATCCATTGGAGTAACAAAGATATCAACAACATAGTACCTTCCATAATAAGAAAATACAATCCATTGGAGTAACAAAAATTACGACAATAGACTACCTTCCATAATGACAAGGATACCATCCATTGGAGTAACAAAAATATCAACAAGAGACTACCTTCCATAATGATAAGGCTACCATCCATTGGAGTATAAAAAATTTGGAGAACAGACTACCTTCCATAATGACAAAGCTAACATCCATTGGAGTAACTAAAATCTCGACAATAGACTACCATCAATAATTATAAGGCTACCATCCATTGGAATAACAAAAATCACAACGACAGACTACCTTCCATAATGGCAAGGCTACCATTCATTAGAGTAACAAAAATCGGGACAACATACTACCTTCCATAATGACAAGGCTACCATCCATTAGAATAACAAAAATGTTAACAAGAGACTACCTTCCATAATAACAAGACTACCATCCATTGGAGTAACAAAAATCTCGACAACAGACTACCTTCCATAATGAGAAGGCTACCATCCACTGGAGTAATAAAGATATCGACAACATAGTACCTTCCCTAATGACAAGGCTACAATCCATTGGAGCAACAAAAATCACGACAATAGACTACTTTCCATAATGACAAGGCTACCATCCATTGGAATAACAAAAATCTCGACAACAGACTACCTTCCATAATGACAAGGCTACCATCCATTGGAGTAACAAAGATATTGACAACATACTACCTTCCATAATGACAAGTCTACCATCCATTGGAGTAACAAAAATCTGAACAACAAACTACCTTCCATAATGACAAGGCTACCATCCATTGGAGTAACAGAAATCACAATGACATACTACCTTCCATAGTGACAAGACTACCATCCATTAGAGTAACAAAAATCCGGACAACAGACTACCTTCCATAATGACAAGGATACCATCCATTGGAGTAACAAAAATATAAACAAGAGACTACCTTCCATAATGAAAAGGCTACCATCCATTGGAGTAATAAAAATATCGACAAAAGACTACCTTCCATATTGACAAGTCTACCATCCATTGGAGTAACAAAAATAAGAACGACATACTACCTTCCATAATGACAAGACTACCATCCATTAGAGTAACAAAAATTGGGACAACAAACTACCTTCCATAATGACAAGACTACAATCCATTGGTATAACAAAAATATCAATAATAGACTACATTCCGTAATGACAAGGCTACCATCCATTGGAATAACAAAAATGCTAAGAAGAGACTACCTTCCATAATGACAAGACTACCATCCATTGGAGTAACAAAAATCTCGTCAACAGACTACCTTCAATAATGAGAAGGCTACCATCCATTGGAGTAACAAAGATATCGACAACATAGTACCTTCCATAATGACAAGGCTACAATCCATTGGAGTAACATAAATCACGACAATAGACTACCTTCCATAATGACAAGGCTACCATCCATTGGAATAACAAAAATCTCGACAACAAACTAACATCCAAAATGACAAGTCTACCATACATTGGAGTAACAAAAATCTGAACAACAAACTAACTTCCATAATGACAACGCTACTATTCATTGGAGTAATAGAAATCACAACGACATACTACCTTCCATAATGACAAGACTACCATCCATTAGAGTAACAAAAATCGGGACAACAGACTACATTCCATAATGACAAGGATACCATCCATTGGAGTAACAAAACTATAAACTAGAGACTAACTTCCATAATGACAAGGCTAGCATCCATTGGAGTAACAAAAATCTCGACAAAATATTACCTCCATATTGACAAGTCTACCATCCATTGGAGTAACAGAAATCACAACGACATACTAACTTCCATAATGACAAGACTACCATCCATTAGAGTAACAAATATTGGGACAACAAACTACCTTCCATAATGACAAGGCTACCATCCATTGGTATAACAAAAATATCAATAATAGACTACCTTCCATAATGACAAGGCTACCATCCATTGGAATAAAAAAAATGTTAACAAGAGACTACCTTCCATAATGACAAGACTACCATCCATTAGAGTAACAAAAATCTCGACAACAGACTACCTTCCATAATGAGAAGGCTACCATCCATTGGAGTAACAAAGATATCGATAACATAGTACCTTCCATAATGACAAGGCTACAATCCATTGGAGTAACAAAAATCATGATAATAGACTACCTTCCATAATGACAAGGATACATTTCATTGGAGTAACAAAAATATCAACAAGAGACTACCTTCCATAATGATAAGGCTACCATCCATTGGAGTAACAAAAATCTTGACAAAAGGCTACCTTCCATAATGACAAGGCTACCATCCATTGGAGTAACAAAGATATCGACAACATACTACCTTCCATAATGACAACGCTACCATCCATTGGAGTAACAAAAATATTGACAACAGACTACCTTCCATAAAGACAAGCTTACCATCCATAGGAATAACAAAAATCTCGACAACAGACTACCTTCCATAATGACAAGGCTACCTTCCAATGGAATAACAAATATCTGAACAAAATACTACCTTCCATAATGATAAGGCTACCGTCCATTGGAGTAACACAAATCTCAACAACAGACTACCTTCCATAATGAAAAGCCTACCATCCATTGGACTCACAAAAATCTAAACAATAGACTACCTTCCATAATGATAAGGCTACCATTCATTAGAGTAACAAAGATATCGACAACAAAGTACCTTCCATAATGACAAGTCTACCATCCATCGGAGTAACAAAAATCTGAACAACAGACTACCTTCCATAATGACAAGGCTACTATCCATTGGAGTATTAGAAATCCCAACAACATACTACCTTCCATAATGACAAGACTACCATCCCTTAGAGTAACAAAAATCGGGACAACAGACTACCTTCCATAATGACAAGGATACCATCCATTGGAGTACACAAATATAAACAAGAGACTACCTTCCATAATGACAAGGCTACCAACCATTGGAGTAACAAAAATCTCGACAAAAGACTACCTTCCATATTGACAAGTCTACCATCCATTGGAGTAACAAAGATATCGACAACAAAGTACCTTCCATAATGACAAGGCTACAATCCATTGGAGTAACAAAAATCATGATAATAGACTACCTTCCATAATGACAAGGCTACCATCCATTGGAATAACAAAAATCTTGACAACAGACTACCTTCCATAATGACAAGCCTACCATCCATTGGAGTAACAAAGATATTGACAACAAACTACCTTCCATAATGACAAGTCTACCATCCATTGGAGTAACAAAAATCTGAACAACAGACTACCTTCCATAATGACAAGGCTACCATCCATTGGAGTAACAGAAATCACAATGACATACTACCTTCCATAGTGACAAGACTACCATCCATTAGAGTAACAAAAATCGGGACAACAGACTACCTTCCATAATGACAAGGATACCATCCATTGGAGTAACAAAAATATAAACAAGAGACTACCTTCCATAATGAAAAGGCTAACATCCATTGGAGTAACAAAAATATCGACAAAAGACTACCTTCCATATTGACAAGTCTACCATCCATTGGAGTAACAAAAATCACAACGACATACTACCTTCCATAATGACAAGACTACCATCCATTAGAGTAACAAAAATTGGGACAACAGACTACCTTCCATAATGACAAGGCTGCATCCATTGGTATAACAAAAATTTCAATAATAGACTACCTTCCATAATGACAAGGCTACCATCCATTGGAATAACAAAAATGCTAAGAAGAGACTACCTTCCATAATGACAAGACTACCATCCATTGGAGTAACAAAAATCTCAGCAATAGACTACCTTCAATAATGAGAAGGCTACCATCCATTAGAGTAACAAAGATATCGAAAACATAGTACCTTCCATAATGACAAGGCTACAATCCATTGGAGTAAAAAAAATCACGACAATAGACTACCTTCCATAATGACAAGGCTACCATCCATTGGAATAACAAAAATCTCGGCAACAGACTACCTTCCATAATGACAAGGCTAGCGTCCATTGGAGTAACATAGATATTGACAACATACTACCTTCCATAATGACAAGTCTACCATCCATTGGAGAAACAAAAATCTGAATAACACACTACCTTCCATAATGACAAGGCTACCATCCATTGGAGTAACAAAAATCACAACGACATACTACCTTCCATAATGACAAGACTACCATCCATTAGAGTGACAAAAATTGGGACAACAGACTACCTTCCATAATGACAAGGATACCATCCATTGGAGTAAGAAAAATATAAACAAGAGACAACCTTCCATAATGACAAGGCTACCATCCATTGGAGTAACAGAAATCACAATGACATACTACCTTCGATAATGACAAGACTACCATCCATTAGAGTAACAAAAATTGGGACAACTGACTACCTTCCATAATGACAAGGATACATTCCATTGGAGTAATAAAAATATCAACAAGAGACTACCTTCCATAATGATAAGGCTACCATCCATTGGAGTAACAAAAATCTCGAAAAAAGACTACCTTCCATAATGACAAGGCTACCATCCATTGGAGTAACAAAAATCTCGACAAAAGACTACCTTCCATAATGACAAGGCTACCATCCATTGGAGTAACAAAGATATCGACAACATACTACCTTCCATAATGACAATGCTACCATCCATTGGAATAACAAAAATCTCGACAACAGACTACCTTCCATAATGACAAGGCTACTTTCCAACGGAATAACAAATATCTGAACAAAATACTACCTTCTATAATGACAAGACTACAATCCATTAGAGTAACAAAAATCGGGACAATAGACTCCCTTCCATAATGACAAGGATACCATCCATTGGAGTAACAAACATATCAACAAGAGACTACCTTCCATAATGACAAGGCTACCATCCATTGGAGTAACAAAAATCTCGACAAAAGACTACCTTCCATAATGATAAGGCTACCATCCATTGGAGTAACAAAAATCACGACTATATACTACCTTCCATAATGACAAGGCTACCATCTATTGGAATAACAAAAATATCGACAACAGACTACCTTCCATAATGACAAGGCTAACGTCCAATGGAGTAACAAAAATCTAGACAACATAATACCTTCCATAATGACAAGGCTACCATCCATTAGAGTAAAAAAAATCTGGACAACAGACTACCTTCCATAATTACAAGGCTACCATCCATTGGTATAACAAAAATATCAACAATAAACTACCTTCCATAATGACAAGGTTACCCTCCATTGGAGTATAAAAATTTTGGACAACAGACTACCTTCCATAATTATTAAGCTATCATCCATTGGAGTAACAATGTTATCGACAACAGACTACCTTCCATAATGACAAGGCTACAATCCATTGGAGTAACAATAATCGGGACAACAAACTACCTTCCATAATGACAAGGCTACCATCCATTGGAGTAACAAAAATATCAACAAGTGACTACCTTTTATAATGACAAGGATACTATCCATTGGAGTAACAAAAATCTCGACAACAGACTACCTACCATAATGACAAGGCTAACATCCATTGGAGTAACAAAGATATCGACAACATAGTACCTTCCATAATGACAAGGCTACCATCCATTGGAGTAACAAAGATATTGACAACAAACTACCTTCCATAATGATAATGCTACCATCCAATGGAATAAAAAATATCTCGACAATGGACTACCTTCCATAATGACAAGGCTACCATCCATTGGAGTAACAAAAATATCGACAACAGACTACCTTCCATAATGACAAGGATACCATCCATTGGAGTAACAAAAATATCAACAAGAGACTACCTTAAATAATGACAATTCTACCATACATTGTAATAACAAAAATCTCGACAAAAGACTACCTTCCATAATGGCAAGGCTACCATCCATTGGAGTAACAAAGATATCAACAAGATACTACCTTCCGCAATGACAAGGCTACCTTCCATTGGAGTAATAATAATCACGACAATAGACTACCTTCCATAATGACGAGCTACCCTCCATTGGAATAACAAAAATCTCGACAACATACTACCTTCCATAATGACAAGGCTACCATATAATAGATTAACAAAAATCTCGACAACAGACTACCTTCCTTAATGACAAGGCTACAATCCATTCGTGTAACAAAAATATGGACAACAGACTACCTTCCATAATTACAAGACTACCATCCATTGGAGTAACAAAAATATCAACAATAGACTACCTTCCATAATGACAAGGTTACCATCATTTGGAGTATAAAATTTTTTGACAACAGACTACCTTCCATAATGACAAGGCTACCATCTATTGGAGTAACAAAAATCACGACAACAAACTACCTTCAATAATTACTAAGATACCATCCATTGGAGTAACAAAGTTATCGACAATAGACTACCTTCCATAATGACAAGGCTACAATCCATTGGAGTAACAATAATCAGGAAAACAGACTACCTTCCATAATGACAAGGCTACCATCCGTTGGAGTAACAAAAATATCAACAAAAGACTACCTTCCATAATGACAAGGCTACCATCCATTGGAGTAAAAAAAATCTCGAAAACAGACTACCTTCCATTATGACAAGGTTACCATCCATTGGAGTAACAAAGATATCAACAACATAGTACCTTCCATAATGACAAGGATACAATCCATTGGAGTAACAAAAATTACGACAACAGACTACCTTCCATAATGACAAGGATACCATCCATTGGAGTAATAAAAATATCAACAAGAGACTACCTTCCATAATGACAAGGCTACCATATATTGGAGTAACAAAAATCTAGACAAAAGACTACCTTCCATAATGATAAGGCTACCATCGATTGGAGTAACAAAAATCATGACTATAGACTACCTTCCATAATGATAAGGCTACCATCTATTGGAATAACAAAAATATCGACAACAGACTACCTTCCATAATGACAAGGCTACCATCCAATGGAGTAACAAAAATCTAGACAACATAATACCTTCCATAATGACAAGGCTACCATCCATTAGAGTAATAAAAATCTGGACAACAGACTACCTTCCCTAATTACAAGGATACCATCCATTTATATAACAAAAATATCAACAATAGACTACCTTCCATAATGACAAGGCTACCATCCATTGGAGTAACAAAGATATTAACAACATACAACCTTCCATAATGACAAGGCTACCATCCATTGGAGTAACGAAAATCTCGACAACAGACTACCTTCCATAATGATAACGCTACCATCCATTGGAATAAAAAATATCTCAACAATGGACTACCTTCCATAATGACAAGGCTACCATCCAATGGAGTAACAAAAATCTCGACAACAAACTACCTTCCATAATGACAAGGTTATCATCCATTGGAGTAACAAAAATATCGACAATAGACTACCTTCCATAATGACAAGGCTACCATCCATTGGAGTAACAAAGATATTGACAACATACTACCTTCCGTAATGACAAGGCTACCTTCCATTGGAGTAACAAAAATTACGACAATAGACTACCTTCCATAATGATGAGCTACCATCCATTGGAATAACAAAAATCTCGACAACAGACTACCTTCCATAATGACAAGGCTACCATATAATAGATTAACAAAAATCTCGACAACAGACTACGTTCCTTAATAATAAGGCTACCATCCATTAGAGTAACAAAATTATCGACAACAGACTACCTTCCATAATGACAAGGCTACCATCCATTCGAGTAACAAAAATATCAACAAGAGACTACCTTCCCTAATGACAAGGCTACCATCCATTGGAGTAACAAAAATCACGACAACAAACTACCTTCCATAATGACAAGGTTACCATCCATTGGAGTAACAAAGATATCAACAACATAGTACCTTCCATAATAAGAAGAATACAATCCATTGGAGTAACAAAAATTACGACAATAGACTACCTTCCATAATGACAAGGATACCGTCCATTGGAGTAACAAAAATATCAACAAGAGACTACCTTCAATAATGATAAGGCTACCATCCATTGGAGTATAAAAAATTTGGAGAACAAACTACCTTCCATAATGACAAAGCTAACATCCATTGGAGTAACTAAAATCTCGACAATAGACTACCTTCAATAATTATAAGGCTACCATCCTTTGGAATAACAAAAATCACAACGACAGACTACCTTCCATAATGGCAAGGCTACCATTCATTAGAGTAACAAAAATCGGGACAACATACTACCTTCCATAATGACAAGGCTACCATCCATTAGAATAACAAAAATGTTAACAAGAGACTACCTTCCATAATAACAAGACTACCATCCATTGGAGTAACAAAAATCTCGACAACAGACTACCTTCCATAATGAGAAGGCTACCATCCACTGGAGTAATAAAGATATCGACAACATAGTACCTTCCCTAATGACAAGGCTACAATCCATTGGAGCAACAAAAATCACGAGAATAGACTACTTTCCATAATGACAAGGCTACCATCCATTGGAATAACAAAAATCTCGACAACAGACTACCTTCCATAATGACAAGGCTACCATCCATTGGAGTAACAAAGATATTGACAACATACTACCTTCCATAATGACAAGTCTACCATCCATTGGAGTAACAAAAATCTGAACAACAAACTACCTTCCATAATGACAAGGCTACCATCCATTGGAGTAACAGAAATCACAATGACATACTACCTTCCATAGTGACAAGACTACCATCCATTAGAGTAACAAAAATCCGGACAACATACTACCTTCCATAATGACAAGGATACCATCCATTGGAGTAACAAAAATATAAACAAGAGACTACCTTCCATAATGAAAAGGCTACCATCCATTGGAGTAATAAAAATATCGACAAAAGACTACCTTCCATATTGACAAGTCTACCATCCATTGGAGTAACAAAAATAAGAACGACATACTACCTTCCATAATGACAAGACTACCATCCATTAGAGTAACAAAAATTGGGACAACAAACTACCTTCCATAATGACAAGGCTACAATCCATTGGTATAACAAAAATATCAATAATAGACTACATTCCGTAATGACAAGGCTACCATCCATTGGAATAACAAAAATGCTAAGAAGAGACTACCTTCCATAATGACAAGACTACCATCCATTGGAGTAACAAAAATCTCGGCAACAGACTACCTTCAATAATGAGAAGGCTACCATCCATTGGAGTAACAAAGATATCGACAACATAGTACCTTCCATAATGACAAGGCTACAATCCATTGGAGTAACATAAATCACGACAATAGACTACCTTCCATAATGACAAGGCTACCATCCATTGGAATAACAAAAATCTCGACAACAAACTACCATCCAAAATGACAAGTCTACCATCCATTGGAGTAACAAAAATGTGAACAACAAACTAACTTCCATAATGACAACGCTACTATTCATTGGAGTAATAGAAATCACAACGACATACTACCTTCCATAATGACAAGACTACCATCCATTAGAGTAACAAAAATCGGGACAACAGACTACATTCCATAATGACAAGGATACCATCCATTGGAGTAACAAAACTATAAACTAGAGACTAACTTCCATAATGACAAGGCTAGCATCCTTTGGAGTAACAAAAATCTCGACAAAATATTACCTTCCATATTGACAAGTCTACCATCCATTGGAGTAACAGAAATCACAACGACATACTAACTTCCATAATGACAAGACTACCATCCATTAGAGTAACAAATATTGGGACAACAAAATACCTTCCATAATGACAAGGCTACCATCCATTGGTATAACAAAAATATCAATAATAGACTACCTTCCACAATGACAAGGCTACCATCCATTGGAATAAAAAAAAATGTTAACAAGAGACTACCTTCCATAATGACAAGACTACCATCCATTAGAGTAACAAAAATCTCGACAACAGACTACCTTCCATAATGAGAAGGCTACCATCCATTGGAGTAACAAAGATATCGACAACATAGTACCTTCCATAATGACAAGGCTACAATCCATTGGAGTAACAAAAATCATGATAATAGACTACCTTCCATAATGACAAGGATACATTTCATTGGAGTAACAAAAATATCAACAAGAGACTACCTTCCATAATGATAAGGCTACCATCCATTGGAGTAACAAAAATCTTGACAAAAGGCTACCTTCCATAATGACAAGGCTACCATCCATTGGAGTAACAAAGATATAGACAACATACTACCTTCCATAATGACAAGGCTACCATCCATTGGAGTAACAAAAATATTGACAACAGACTACCTTCCATAAAGACAAGCTTACCATCCATAGGAATAACAAAAATCTCGACAACAGACTACCTTCCATAATGACAAGGCTACCTTCCAATGGAATAACAAATATCTGAACAAAATACTACCTTCCATAATGATAAGGCTACCGTCCATTGGAGTAACACAAATCTCAACAACAGACTACCTTCCATAATGAAAAGCCTACCATCCATTGGACTAACAAAAATCTAGACAATAGACTACCTTCCATAATGACAAGGCTACCATCCATTAGAGTAACAAAGATATCGACAACAGAGTACCTTCCATAATGACAAGTCTACCATCCATCGGAGTAACAAAAATCTGAACAACAGACTACCTTCCATAATGACAAGGCTACTATCCATTGGAGTATTAGAAATCACAACAACATACTACCTTCCATAATGACAAGACTACCATCCATTAGAGTAACAAAAATCCGGACAACATACTACCTTCCATAATGACAAGGATACCATCCATTGGAGTAACAAAAATATAAACAAGAGACTACCTTCCATAATGAAAAGGCTACCATCCATTGGAGTAATAAAAATATCGACAAAAGACTACCTTCCATATTGACAAGTCTACCATCCATTGGAGTAACAAAAATAAGAACGACATACTACCTTCCATAATGACAAGACTACCATCCATTAGAGTAACAAAAATTGGGACAACAAACTACCTTCCATAAAGACAAGGCTACAATCCATTGGTATAACAAAAATATCAATAATAGACTACATTCCGTAATGACAAGGCTACCATCCATTGGAATAACAAAAATGCTAAGAAGAGACTACCTTCCATAATGACAAGACTACCATCCATTGGAGTAACAAAAATCTCGGCAACAGACTACCTTCAATAATGAGAAGGCTACCATCCATTGGAGTAACAAAGATATCGACAACATAGTACCTTCCATAATGACAAGGCTACAATCCATTGGAGTAACATAAATCACGACAATAGACTACCTTCCATAATGACAAGGCTACCATCCATTGGAATAACAAAAATCTCGACAACAAACTACCATCCAAAATGACAAGTCTACCATCCATTGGAGTAACAAAAATGTGAACAACAAACTAACTTCCATAATGACAACGCTACTATTCATTGGAGTAATAGAAATCACAACGACATACTACCTTCCATAATGACAAGACTACCATCCATTAGAGTAACAAAAATCGGGACAACAAACTACATTCCATAATGACAAGGATACCATCCATTGGAGTAACAAAACTATAAACTAGAGACTAACTTCCATAATGACAAGGCTAGCATCCATTGGAGTAACAAAAATCTCGACAAAATATTACCTTCCATATTGACAAGTCTACCATCCATTGGAGTAACAGAAATCACAACGACATACTAACTTCCATAATGACAAGACTACCATCCATTAGAGTAACAAATATTGGGACAACAAAATACCTTCCATAATGACAAGGCTACCATCCATTGGTATAACAAAAATATCAATAATAGACTACCTTCCATAATGACAAGGCTACCATCCATTGGAATAAAAAAATGTTAACAAGAGACTACCTTCCATAATGACAAGACTACCATCCATTAGAGTAACAAAAATCTCGACAACAGACTACCTTCCATAATGAGAAGGCTACCATCCATTGGAGTAACAAAGATATCGACAACATAGTACCTTCCATAATGACAAGGCTACAATCCATTGGAGTAACAAAAATCATGATAATAGACTACCTTCCATAATGACAAGGATACATTTCATTGGAGTAACAAAAATATCAACAAGAGACTACCTTCCATAATGATAAGGGTACCATCCATTGGAGTAACAAAAATCTTGACAAAAGGCTACCTTCCATAATGACAAGGCTACCATCCATTGGAGTAACAAAGATATAGAGAACATACTACCTTCCATAATGACAAGGCTACCATCCATTGGAGTAACAAAAATATTGACAACAGACTACCTTCCATAAAGACAAGCTTACCATCCATAGGAATAACAAAAATCTCGACAACAGACTACCTTCCATAATGACAAGGCTACCTTCCAATGGAATAACAAATATCTGAACAAAATACTACCTTCCATAATGATAAGGCTACCGTCCATTGGAGTAACACAAATCTCAACAACAGACTACCTTCCATAATGAAAAGCCTACCATCCATTGGACTAACAAAAATCTAGACAATAGACTACCTTCCATAATGACAAGGCTACCATCCATTAGAGTAACAAAGATATCGACAACAGAGTACCTTCCATAATGACAAGTCTACCATCCATCGGAGTAACAAAAATCTGAACAACAGACTACCTTCCATAATGACAAGGCTACTATCCATTGGAGTATTAGAAATCACAACAACATACTACCTTCCATAATGACAAGACTACCATCCCTTAGAGTAACAAAAATCGGGACAACAGACTACCTTCCATAATGACAAGGATACCATCCATTGGAGTACAAAAATATAAACAAGAGACTACCTTCCATAATGACAAGGCTACCAACCATTGGAGTAACAAAAATCTCGACAAAAGACTACCTTCCATATTGACAAGTCTACCATCCATTGGAGTAACAAAGATATCGACAACAAAGTACCTTCCATAATGACAAGGCTACAATCCATTGGAGTAACAAAAATCATGATAATAGACTACCTTCCATAATGACAAGGCTACCATCCATTGGAATAACAAAAATCTTGACAACAGACTACCTTCCATAATGACAAGCCTACCATCCATTGGAGTAACAAAGATATTGACAACAGACTACCTTCCATAATGACAAGGCTACCATCCATTGGAGTAACAGAAATCACAATGACATACTACCTTCCATAGTGACAAGACTACCATCCATTAGAGTAACAAAAATCGGGACAACAGACTACCTTCCATAATGACAAGGATACCATCCATTGGAGTAACAAAAATATAAACAAGAGACTACCTTCCATAATGAAAAGGCTAACATCCATTGGAGTAACAAAAATATCGACAAAAGACTACCTTCCATATTGACAAGTCTACCATCCATTGGAGTAACAAAAATCACAACGACATACTACCTTCCATAATGACAAGACTACCATCCATTAGAGTAACAAAAATTGGGACAACAGACTACCTTCCATAATGACAAGGCTGCATCCATTGGTATAACAAAAATTTCAATAATAGACTACCTTCCATAATGACAAGGCTACCATCCATTGGAATAACAAAAATGCTAAGAAGAGACTACCTTCCATAATGACAAGACTACCATCCATTGGAGTAACAAAAATCTCGGCAACAAACTACCTTCAATAATGAGAAGGCTACCATCCATTAGAGTAACAAAAATATCGACAAAATAGTACCTTCCATAATGACAAGGCTACAATCCATTGGAGTAACAAAAATCACGACAATAGACTACCTTCCATAATGACAAGGCTACCATCCATTGGAATAACAAAAATCTCGGCAACAGACTACCTTCCATAATGACAAGGCTAGCGTCCATTGGAGTAACAAAGATATTGACAACATACTACCTTCCATAATGATAAGTCTACCATCCATTGGAGAAACAAAAATCTGAACAACACACTACCTTCCATAATGACAAGGCTACCATCCATTGGAGTAACAGAAATCACAACGACGTACTACCTTCCATAATGACAAGACTACCATCCATTAGAGTAACAAAAATTGGGACAACAGACTACCTTCCATAATGACAAGGATACCATCCATTGGAGTAAGAAAAATATAAACAAGAGACAACCTTCCATAATTACAAGGCTACCATCCATTTGAGTAACAGAAATCACAATGACATACTACCTTCGATAATGACAAGACTACCATCCATTAGAGTAACAAAAATTGGGACAACAGACTACCTTCCCTAATGACAAGGATACATTCCATTGGAGTAATAAAAATATCAACAAGAGACTACCTTCCATAATGATAAGGCTACCATCCATTGGAGTAACAAAAATCTCGAAAAAAGACTACCTTCCATAATGACAAGGCTACCATCCATTGGAGTAACAAAAATCTCGACAAAAGACTACCTTCCATAATGACAAGGCTACCATCCATTGGAGTAACAAAGATATCGACAACATACTACCTTCCATAATGACAATGCTACCATCCATTGGAATAACAAAAATCTCGACAACAGACTACCTTCCATAATGACAAGGCTACTTTCCAACGGAATAACAAATATCTGAACAAAATACTACCTTCTATAATGATAAGGCTACCATCCATTGGATTAACACAAATCTCAACAACAGACTACCTTCCATAATGAAAAGCCTACCATCCATTGGACTAACAAAAATCTAGACAATAGACTACCTTCCATAATGACAAGGCTACCATCCAGTAGAGTAACAAAGATATCGACAACAGACTACCTTCCATAATGACAAGTCTACCATCCATTGGAGTAACAAAAATATGAACAACATACTACCTTCCATAATGACAAGGCTACTATCCATTGGAGTAATAGAAATCACAACGACATACTACCTTCCATAATGACAAGACTACCATCCATTAGAGTAACAAAAATCGGGACAACATACTACATTCCATAATGACAAGGATACCATCCATTGGATTAAAAAAAATATAAACTAGAGACTACCTTCCATAATGACAAGGCTACCATCCATTGGAGTAACAAAATTCTCGACAAAAGATTACCTTCCATATTGACAAGTCTACCATCCATTGGAGTAACAGAAATCACAACGACATACTAACTTCCATAATGACAAGACTACCATCCATTAGAGTAACAAATATTGGGACAACAAACTACCTTCCATAATGACAAGGCTACCATCCATTGGTATAACAAAAATATCAATAATAGACTACCTTCCATAATGACAAGGCTACCATCCATTGGAATAACAAAAATGTTAACAAGAGACTACCTTCCATAATGAAAAGACTACCATCCATTAGAGTAACAAAAATCTCGACAACAGACTACCTTCCATAATGAGAAGGCTACCATCCATTGGAGTAACAAAGATATCGACAACATAGTACCTTCCATAATGACAAGGCTACAATCCATTGGAGTAACAAAAATCATGATAATAGACTACCTTCCATAATGACAAGGATACATTCCATTGGAGTAACAAAAATATCAACAAGAGGCTACCTTCCATAATGATAAGGCTACCATCCATTGGAGTAACAAAAATCTAGACAAAAGGCTACCTTCCATAATGACAAGGCTACCATCCATTGGAGTAACAAAAATATCGACAACATACTACCTTCCATAATGACAACGCTACCACCCATTGGAGTAACAAAAATATTGACAACAGACTACCTTCAATAAAGACAAGCTTACCATCCATAGGAATAACAAAAATCTCGACAACAGACTACCTTCCATAATGACAAGGCTACCTTCTAATGGAATAACAAATATTTGAAAAAAATACTACCTTCCATAATGATAAGGCTACCATCCATTGGAGTAACACAAATCTCAACAACAGACTACCTTCCATAAATAAAAGCCTACCATCCATTGGACTAACAAAAATCTAGACAATAGACTATGTTCAATAAAGACAAGGCTACCATCCATTAGAGTAACAAAGATATCAACAACAGAGTACCTTCCATAATGACAAGTCTACCATCCATTGGAGTAACAAAAATCTGAACAACAGACTACCTTCCATAATGACAAGGCTACTATCCATTGGAGTAATAGAAATCACAACAACATACTACCTTCCATAATGACAAGACTACCATCCCTTAGAGTAACAAAAATCGGGACAACAGACTAACTTCTATAATGACAAGGATACCATCCATTGGAGTAACAAAAATATAAACAAGAGACTACCTTCCATAATGACAAGGCTACCATCCATTGGAGTAACAAAAATCTCGACAAAAGACTACCTTCCATATTGACAAGTCTACCATCCATTGGAGTAAAAAAGATATCAACAACAAAGTACCTTCCATAATGACAAGGCTACAATCCATTGGAGTAACAAAAATCATGATAAGAGACTACCTTCCATAATGACAAGGCTACCATCCATTGGAATAACAAAAATCTCGACAACAGACTACCTTCCATAATGACAAGCCTACCATCCATTGGAGTAACCAAGATATTGACAACAGACTACCTTCCATAATGACAAGTCTACCATCCATTGGAGTAACAAAAATCTGAACAACCGACTACCTTCCATAATGATAAGGCTAGCATCCATTGGAGTAACAGAAATCACAATGAGATACTACCTTCCATAATGACAAGACTACCATCCATTAGAGTAACAAAAATCGGGGCAACAGACTACCTTCCATAATGACAAGGATACCATCCATTGGAGTAACAAAAATATAAACAACAGACTACCTTCCATAATGACAAGGCTACCATCCATTGGAGTAACAAAAATCACAATGACATACTACCTTCCATAATGACAAGACTACCATCCATTAGAGTAACAAAAATTGGGACAAGAGACTACCTTCCATAATGACAAGGCTACCATCCATTGGAATAACAAAAATGCTAAGAAGAGACTACCTTCCATAATGACAAGACTACCATCCATTGGAGTAACAAAAATCTCGGCAACAGACTACCTTCAATAATGAGAAGGCTACCATCCATTAGAGTAACAAAAATATCGACAAAATAGTACCTTCCATAATGACAAGGCTACAATCCATTGGAGTAACAAAAATCACGACAATAGACTACCTTCCATAATGACAAGGCTACCATCCATTGGAATAACAAAAATCTCGGCAACAGACTACCTTCCATAATGACAAGGCTAGCGTCCATTGGAGTAACAAAGATATTGACAACATACTACCTTCCATAATGATAAGTCTAACATCCATTGGAGAAACAAAAATCTGAACAACACACTACCTTCCATAATGACAAGGCTACCATCCATTGGAGTAACAGAAATCACAACGACATACTACCTTCCATAATGACAAGACTACCATCCATTAGAGTAACAAAAATTGGGACAACAGACTACCTTCCATAATGACAAGGATACCATCCATTGGAGTTAGAAAAATATAAACAAGAGACAACCTTCCATAATGATAAGGCTACCATCCATTGGAGTAACAGAAATCACAATGACATACTACCTTCGATAATGACAAGACTACCATCCATTAGAGTAACAAAAATTGGGACAACAGACTACCTTCCCTAATGACAAGGATACATTCCATTGGAGTAATAAAAATATCAACAAGAGACTACCTTCCATAATGATAAGGCTACCATCCATTGGAGTAACAAAAATCTCGAAAAAAGACTACCTTCCATAATGACAAGGCTACCATCCATTGGAGTAACAAAAATCTCGACAAAAGACTACCTTCCATAATGACAAGGCTACCATCCATTGGAGTAACAAAGATATCGACAACATACTACCTTCCATAATGACAATGCTACCATCCATTGGAATAACAAAAATCTCGACAACAAACTACCTTCCATAATGACAAGGCTACTTTCCAACGGAATAACAAATATCTGAACAAAATACTACCTTCTATAATGATAAGGCTACCATCCATTGGATTAACACAAATCTCAACAACAGACTACCTTCCATAATGAAAAGCCTACCATCCATTGGACTAACAAAAATCTAGAAAATAGACTACCTTCCATAATGACAAGGCTACCATCCAGTAGAGTAACAAAGATATCGACAACAGACTACCTTCCATAATGACAAGTCTACCATCCATTGGAGTAACAAAAATATGAACAACATACTACCTTCCATAATGACAAGGCTACTATCCATTGGAGTAATAGAAATCACAACGACATACTACCTTCCATAATGACAAGACTACCATCCATTAGAGTAACAAAAATCGGGACAACATACTACATTCCATAATGACAAGGATACCATCCATTAGAGTAAAAAAAATATAAACTAGAGACTACCTTCCATAATGACAAGGCTACCATCCATTGGAGTAACAAAATTCTCGACAAAAGATTACCTTCCATATTGACAAGTCTACCATCCATTGGAGTAACAGAAATCACAACGACATACTAACTTCCATAATGACAAGACTACCATCCATTAGAGTAACAAATATTGGGACAACAAACTACCTTCCATAATGACAAGGCTACCATCCATTGGTATAACAAAAATATAAATAATAGACTACCTTCCATAATGACAAGGCTACCATCCATTGGAATAACAAAAATGTTAACAAGAGACTACCTTCCATAATGAAAAGACTACCATCCATTAGAGTAACAAAAATCTCGACAACAGACTACCTTCCATAATGAGAAGGCTACCATCCATTGGAGTAACAAAGATATCGACAACATAGTACCTTCCATAATGACAAGGCTACAATCCATTGGAGTAACAACAATCATGATAATAGACTACCTTCCATAATGACAAGGATACATTCCATTGGAGTAACAAAAATATCAACAAGAGGCTACCTTCCATAATGATAAGGCTACCATCCATTGGAGTAACAAAAATCTAGACAAAAGGCTACCTTCCATAATGACAAGGCTACCATCCATTGGAGTAACAAAAATATCGACAACATACTACCTTCCATAATGACAACGCTACCACCCATTGGAGTAACAAAAATATTGACAACAGACTACCTTCAATAAAGACAAGCTTACCATCCATAGGAATAACAAAAATCTCGACAACAGACTACCTTCCATAATGACAAGGCTACCTTCTAATGGAATAACAAATATTTGAAAAAAATACTACCTTCCATAATGATAAGGCTACCATCCATTGGAGTAACACAAATCTCAACAACAGACTACCTTCCATAAATAAAAGCCTACCATCCATTGGACTAACAAAAATCTAGACAATAGACTATGTTCAATAAAGACAAGGCTACCATCCATTAGAGTAACAAAGATATCAACAACAGAGTACCTTCCATAATGACAAGTCTACCATCCATTGGAGTAACAAAAATCTGAACAACAGACTACCTTCCATAATGACAAGGCTACTATCCATTGGAGTAATAGAAATCACAACAACATACTACCTTCCATAATGACAAGACTACCATCCCTTAGAGTAACAAAAATCGGGACAACAGACTAACTTCTATAATGACAAGGATACCATCCATTGGAGTAACAAAAATATAAACAAGAGACTACCTTCCATAATGACAAGGCTACCATCCATTGGAGTAACAAAAATCTCGACAAAAGACTACCTTCCATATTGACAAGTCTACCATCCATTGGAGTAAAAAAGATATCAACAACAAAGTACCTTCCATAATGACAAGGCTACAATCCATTGGAGTAACAAAAATCATGATAAGAGACTACCTTCCATAATGACAAGGCTACCATCCATTGGAATAACAAAAATCTCGACAACAGACTACCTTCCATAATGACAAGTCTACCATCCATTGGAGTAACAAAAATCTGAACAACCGACTACCTTCCATAATGATAAGGCTACCATCCATTGGAGTAACAGAAATCACAATGAGATACTACCTTCCATAATGACAAGACTACCATCCATTAGAGTAACAAAAATCGGGGCAACAGACTACCTTCCATAATGACAAGGATACCATCCATTGGAGTAACAAAAATATAAACAACAGACTACCTTCCATAATGACAAGGCTACCATCCATTGGAGTAACAAAAATCACAATGACATACTACCTTCCATAATGACAAGACTACCATCCATTAGAGTAACAAAAATTGGGACAAGAGACTACCTTCCATAATGACAAGGCTACCATCCATTGGAATAACAAAAATGCTAAGAAGAGACTACCTTCCATAATGACAAGACTACCATCCATTGGAGTAACAAAAATCTCGGCAACAGACTACCTTCAATAATGAGAAGGCTACCATCCATTAGAGTAACAAAAATATCGACAAAATAGTACCTTCCATAATGACAAGGCTACAATCCATTGGAGTAACAAAAATCACGACAATAGACTACCTTCCATAATGACAAGGCTACCATCCATTGGAATAACAAAAATCTCGGCAACAGACTACCTTCCATAATGACAAGGCTAGCGTCCGTTGGAGTAACAAAGATATTGACAACATACTACCTTCCATAATGATAAGTCTAACATCCATTGGAGAAACAAAAATCTGAACAACACACTACCTTCCATAATGACAAGGCTACCATCCATTGGAGTAACAGAAATCACAACGACATACTACCTTCCATAATGACAAGACTACCATCCATTAGAGTAACAAAAATTGGGACAACAGACTACCTTCCATAATGACAAGGATACCATCCATTGGAGTTAGAAAAATATAAACAAGAGACAACCTTCCATAATGACAAGGCTACCATCCATTGGAGTAACAGAAATCACAATGACATACTACCTTCGATAATGACAAGACTACCATCCATTAGAGTAACAAAAATTGGGACAACAGACTACCTTCCCTAATGACAAGGATACATTCCATTGGAGTAATAAAAATATCAACAAGAGACTACCTTCCATAATGATAAGGCTACCATCCATTGGAGTAACAAAAATCTCGAAAAAAGACTACCTTCCATAATGACAAGGCTACCATCCATTGGAGTAACAAAAATCTCGACAAAAGACTACCTTCCATAATGACAAGGCTACCATCCATTGGAGTAACAAAGATATCGACAACATACTACCTTCCATAATAACAATGCTACCATCCATTGGAATAACAAAAATCTCGACAACAGACTACCTTCCATAATGACAAGGCTACTTTCCAACGGAATAACAAATTTCTGAACAAAATACTACCTTCTATAATGATAAGGCTACCATCCATTGGATTAACACAAATCTCAACAACAGACTACCTTCCATAATGAAAAGCCTACCATCCATTGGACTAACAAAAATCTAGACAATAGACTACCTTCCATAATGACAAGGCTACCATCCAGTAGAGTAACAAAGATATCGACAACAGACTACCTTCCATAATGACAAGTCTACCATCCATTGGAGTAACAAAAATATGAACAACATACTACCTTCCATAATGACAAGGCTACTATCCATTGGAGTAATAGAAATCACAACGACATACTACCTTCCATAATGACAAGACTACCATCCATTAGAGTAACAAAAATCGGGACAACATACTACATTCCATAATGACAAGGATACCATCCATTGGAGTAAAAAAAATATAAACTAGAGACTACCTTCCATAATGACAAGGCTACCATCCATTGGAGTAACAAAATTCTCGACAAAAGATTACCTTCCATATTGACAAGTCTACCATCCATTGGAGTAACAGAAATCACAACGACATACTAACTTCCATAATGACAAGACTACCATCCATTAGAGTAACAAATATTGGGACAACAAACTACCTTCCATAATGACAAGGCTACCATCCATTGGTATAACAAAAATATCAATAATAGACTACCTTCCATAATGACAAGGCTACCATCCATTGGAATAACAAAAATGTTAACAAGAGACTACCTTCCATAATGAAAAGACTACCATCCATTAGAGTAATAAAAATCTCGACAACAGACTACCTTCCATAATGAGAAGGCTACCATCCATTGGAGTAACAAAGATATCGACAACATAGTACCTTCCATAATGACAAGGCTACAATCCATTGGAGTAACAAAAATCATGATAATAGACTACCTTCCATAATGACAAGGATACATTCCATTGGAGTAACAAAAATATCAACAAGAGGCTACCTTCCATAATGATAAGGCTACCATCCATTGGAGTAACAAAAATCTAGACAAAAGGCTACCTTCCATAATGACAAGGCTACCATCCATTGGAGTAACAAAAATATCGACAACATACTACCTTCCATAATGACAACGCTACCACCCATTGGAGTAACAAAAATATTGACAACAGACTACCTTCAATAAAGACAAGCTTACCATCCATAGGAATAACAAAAATCTCGACAACAGACTACCTTCCATAATGACAAGGCTACCTTCTAATGGAATAACAAATATTTGAAAAAAATACTACCTTCCATAATGATAAGGCTACCATCCATTGGAGTAACACAAATCTCAACAACAGACTACCTTCCATAAATAAAAGCCTACCATCCATTGGACTAACAAAAATCTAGACAATAGACTATGTTCAATAAAGACAAGGCTACCATCCATTAGAGTAACAAAGATATCGACAACAGAGTACCTTCCATAATGACAAGTCTACCATCCATTGGAGTAACAAAAATCTGAACAACAGACTACCTTCCATAATGACAAGGCTACTATCCATTGGAGTAATAGAAATCACAACAACATACTACCTTCCATAATGACAAGACTACCATCCCTTAGAGTAACAAAAATCGGGACAACAGACTAACTTCTATAATGACAAGGATACCATCCATTAGAGTAACCAAAATATAAACAAGAGACTACCTTCCATAATGACAAGGCTACCATCCATTGGAGTAACAAAAATCTCGACAAAAGACTACCTTCCATATTGACAAGTCTACCATCCATTGGAGTAAAAAAGATATCAACAACAAAGTACCTTCCATAATGACAAGGCTACAATCCATTGGAGTAACAAAAATCATGATAAGAGACTACCTTCCATAATGACAAGGCTACCATCCATTGGAATAACAAAAATCTCGACAACAGACTACCTTCCATAATGACAAGCCTACCATCCATTGGAGTAACAAAGATATTGACAACAGACTACCTTCCATAATGACAAGTCTACCATCCATTGGAGTAACAAAAATCTGAACAACCGACTACCTTCCATAATGATAAGGCTACCATCCATTGGAGTAACAGAAATCACAATGAGATACTACCTTCCATAATGACAAGACTACCATCCATTAGAGTAACAAAAATCGGGGCAACAGACTACCTTCCATAATGACAAGGATACCATCCATTGGAGTAACAAAAATATAAACAACAGACTACCTTCCATAATGACAAGGCTACCATCCATTGGAGTAACAAAAATCACAATGACATACTACCTTCCATAATGACAAGACTACCATCCATTAGAGTAACAAAAATTGGGACAAGAGACTACCTTCCATAATGACAAGGATACATTCCATTGGAGTAAGAAAAATATCAACAAGAGACTACCTTCCTTATTGACAAGGCTACCATCCATTAGAGTAACAAAAATCTCGACAAAAGACTACCTTCCATAATGACAAGGCTACCATCCATTGGAGTAACAAAGATATCGACAACATACTACCTTCCATAATGGCAATGCTTCCATCCATTGGAATAACAAAAATCTCGACAACAGACTACCTTCCATAATGACAAGGCTACCTTCCAATGGAATAACGAATATCTGAACAAAATACTACCTTCCATAATGATAAGGCTACCATCCATTGGAGTAACACAAATCTCAACAACAGACTACCTTCCATAATGAAAATCCTACCATCCATTGGACTAACAAAAATCTAGACAATAGACTACCTTCCATAATGACAAGGCTACCATCCAGTAGACTAACAAAGATATCGACAACAGACTACCTTCCATAATGACAAGTCTACCATCCATTGGAGTAACAAAAATCTGAACAACAGACTACCTTCCATAATGACAAGGCTACTATCCATTGGAGTAATAGAAATCACAACGACATACTACCTTCCATAATGACAAGACTACCATCCATTAGAGTAACAAAAATCGGGACAACAGACTACATTCCATAGTGACAAGGATACCATCCATTGGAGTAACAAAAACATAAACTAGAGACTACCTTCCATAACGACAAGGCTACCATCCATTGGAGTAACAAAAATCTCGATAAAAGATTACCTTCCATATTGACAAGTCTACCATCCATTGGAGTAACAGAAATCACAACGACATACTAACTTCCATAATGACAAGACTACCATCCATTAGAGTAACAAAAATCTCAACAACAGACTACCTTCCATAATGAGAAGGCTACCATCCATTGGAGTAACAAAGATATCGACAACATAGTACCTTCCATAATGACAAGGCTACAATCCATTGGAGTAACAAATATCATGATAATAGACTTCCTTCCATAATGACAAGGCTAAATTCCATTGGAGTAACAAAAATATCAACAAGAGACTACCTTCCATAATGATAAGGCTACCATCCATTGGAGTAACAAAAATCTCGACAAAAGGCTACCTTCCATAATGACAAGGCTATCATCCATTGGAGTAACAAAGATATCGACAACATACTACCTTCCATAATGACAAAACTACCATCCATTGGAGTAACAAAAATATTAACAACAGACTACCTTCCATAAAGACAAGCTTACCATCCATAGGAATAACAAAAATCTCGATAACAGACTACCTTCCATAATGACAAGGCTACCTTCCAATGGAATAACAAATATCTGAACAAAATACTACCTTCCATAATGATAAGGCTACCATCCATTGGAGTAACACAAATCTCAACAACAGACTACCTTCCATAACGAAAAGCCTACCATCCATTGGACTAACAAAAATCTAGACAATAGACTACCTTCCATAATGACAAGGCTACCATCCATTAGAGTAACAAAGATATCGACAACAGAGTACCTTCCATAATGACAAGTCTACCATCCATCGGAGTAACAAAAATCTAACCACCAGAGTACCTTCCATAATAACAAGGCTACTATCCATTGGAGTATTAGAAATCACAACAACATACTACCTTCCATAATGACAAGACTACCATCCCTTAGAGTAACAAAAATCGGGACAACAGACTACCTTCCATAATGACAAGGATACCATCCATTGGAGTACAAAAATATAAACAAGAGACTACCTTCCATAATGACAAGGCTACCAACCATTGGAGTAACAAAAATCTCGACAAAAGACTACCTTCCATATTGACAAGTCTACCATCCATTGGAGTAACAAAGATATCGACAACAAAGTACCTTCCATAATGACAAGGCTACAATCCATTGGAGTAACAAAAATCATGATAATAGACTACCTTCTATAATGACAAGGCTACCATCCATTGGAATAACAAAAATCTTGACAACAGACTACCTTCCATAATGACAAGCCTACCATCCATTGGAGTAACAAAGATATTGACAACAGACTACCTTCCATAATGACAAGTCTACCATCCATTGGAGTAACAAAAATCTGAACAACAGACTACCTTCCATAATGACAAGGCTACCATCCATTGGAGTAACAGAAATCACAATGACATACTACCTTCCATAGTGACAAGACTACCATCCATTAGAGTAACAAAAATCGGGACAACAGACTACCTTCCATAATGACAAGGATACCATCCATTGGAGTAACAAAAATATAAACAAGAGACTACCTTCCATAATGAAAAGGCTAACATCCATTGGAGTAACAAAAATATCGACAAAAGACTACCTTCCATATTGACAAGTCTACCATCCATTGGAGTAACAAAAATCACACTGACATACTACCTTCCATAATGACAAGACTACCATCCATTAGAGTAACAAAAATTGGGACAACAGACTACCTTCCATAATGACAAGGCTGCATCCATTGGTATAACAAAAATTTCAATAATAGACTACCTTCCATAATGGCAAGGCTACCATCCATTGGAATAACAAAAATGCTAAGAAGAGACTACCTTCAATAATGACAAGACTACCATCCATTGGAGTAACAAAAATCTCGGCAACAGACTACCTTCAATAATGCGAAGGCTACCATCCATTAGAGTAACAAAGATATCGACAACATAGTACCTTCCATAATGACAAGGCTACAATCCATTGGAGTAACAAAAATCACGACAATAGACTACCTTCCATAATGACAAGGCTACCATCCATTGGAATAACAAAAATCTCGGCAACAGACTACCTTCCATAATGACAAGGCTAGCGTCCATTGGAGTAACAAAGATATTGACAACATACTACCCTCCATAATGACAAGTCTACCATCCATTGGAGAAACAAAAATCTGAACAACACACTACCTTCCATAATGACAAGGCTACCATCCATTGAAGTAACAGAAATCACAACGACATACTACCTTCCATAATGACAAGACTACCATCCATTAGAGTAACAAAAATTGGGACAACAGACTACCTTCCATAATGACAAGGATACCATCCATTGGAGTAAGAAAAATATAAACAAGAGACAACCTTCCATAATGACAAGGCTACCATCCATTGGAGTAACAGAAATCACAATGACATACTACCTTCGATAATGACAAGACTACCATCCATTAGAGTAACAAAAATTGGGACAACAGACTACCTTCCATAATGACAAGGATACATTCCATTGGAGTAATAAAAAAATCAACAAGAGACTACCTTCCATAATGATAAGGCTACCATCCATTGGAGTAACAAAAATCTCGAAAAAAGACTACCTTCCATAATGACAAGGCTACCATCCATTGGAGTAACAAAAATCTTGACAAAAGACTACCTTCCATAATGACAAGGCTACCATCCATTGGAGTAACAAAGATATCGACAACATACTACCTTCCATAATGACAATGCTACCATCCATTGGAATAACAAAAATCTCGACAACAGACTACCTTCCATAATGACAAGGCTACTTTCCAACGGAATAACAAATATCTGAACAAAATACTACCTTCTATAATGATAAGGCTACCATCCATTGGATTAACACAAATCTCAACAACAGACTACCTTCCATAATGAAAAGCCTACCATCCATTGGACTAACAAAAATCTAGACAATAGACTACCTTCCATAATGACAAGGCTACCATCCAGTAGAGTAACAAAGATATCGACAACAGACTACCTTCCATAATGACAAGTCTACCATCCATTGGAGTAACAAAAATATGAACAACATACTACCTTCCATAATGACAAGGCTACTATCCATTGGAGTAATAGAAATCACAACGACATACTACCTTCCATAATGACAAGACTACCATCCATTAGAGTAACAAAAATCGGGACAACATACTACATTCCATAATGACAAGGATACCATCCATTGGAGTAAAAAAAATATAAACTAGAGACTACCTTCCATAATGACAAGGCTACCATCCATTGGAGTAACAAAAATCTCGACAAAAGATTACCTTCCATATTGACAAGTCTACCATCCATTGGAGTAACAGAAATCACAACGACATACTAACTTCCATAATGACAAGACTACCATCCATTAGAGTAACAAATATTGGGACAACAAACTACCTTCCATAATGACAAGGCTACCATCCATTGGTATAACAAAAATATCAATAATAGACTACCTTCCATAATGACAAGGCTACCATCCATTGGAATAACAAAAATGTTAACAAGAGACTACCTTCCATAATGAAAAGACTACCATCCATTAGAGTAACAAAAATCTCGACAACAGACTACCTTCCATAATGAGAAGGCTACCATCCATTGGAGTAACAAAGATATCGACAACATAGTACCTTCCATAATGACAAGGCTACAATCCATTGGAGTAACAAAAATCATGATAATAGACTACCTTCCATAATGACAAGGATACATTCCATTGGAGTAACAAAAATATCAACAAGAGGCTACCTTCCATAATGATAAGGCTACCATCCATTGGAGTAACAAAAATCTCGACAAAAGGCTACCTTCCATAATTACAAGGCTACCATCCATTGGAGTAACAAAAATATCGACAACATACTACCTTCCATAATGACAACGCTACCACCCATTAGAGTAACAAAAATATTGACAACAGACTACCTTCAATAAAGACAAGCTTACCATCCATAGGAATAACAAAAATCTCGACAACAGACTACCTTCCATAATGACAAGGCTACCTTCTAATGGAATACTTATATTTGAAAAAAATACTACCTTCCATAATGATAAGGCTACCATCCATTGGAGTAACACAAATCTCAACAACAGACTACATTCCATAAATAAAAGCCTACCATCCGTTGGACTAACAAAAATCTAGACAATAGTCTATGTTCAATAAAGACAAGGCTACCATCCATTAGAGTAACAAAGATATCAACAACAGAGTACCTTCCATAATGACAAGTCTACCATCCATTGGAGTAACAAAAATCTGAACAACAGACTACCTTCCATAATGACAAGGCTACTATCCATTGGAGTAATAGAAATCACAACAACATACTACCTTCCATAATGACAAGACTACCATCCCTTAGAGTAACAAAAAATGGGACAACAGAATACCTTCTATAATGACAAGGATACCATCCATTGGAGTAACAAAAATATAAACAAGAGACTACCTTCCATAATGACAAGGCTACCATCCAATGGAGTAACAAAAATCTCGACAAAAGACTACCTTCCATATTGACAAGTCTACCATCCATTGGAGTAAAAAAGATATCAACAACAAAGTACCTTCCATAATGACAAGGCTACAATCCATTGGAGTAACAAAAATCATGATAAGAGACTACCTTCCATAATGACAAGGCTACCATCCATTGGAATAACAAAAATCTCGACAACAGACTACCTTCCATAATGACAAGCCTACCATCCATTGGAGTAACAAAGATATTGACAACAGACTACCTTCCATAATGACAAGTCTACCATCCATTGGAGTAACAAAAATCTGAACAACCGACTACCTTCCATAATGATAAGGCTACCATCCATTGGAGTAACAGAAATCACAATGAGATACTACCTTCCATAATGACAAGACTACCATCCATTAGAGTAACAAAAATCGGGGCAACAGACTACCTTCCATAATGACAAGGATACCATCCATTGGAGTAACAAAAATATAAACAATAGACTACCTTCCATAATGACAAGACTACCATCCATTGGAGTAACAAAAATCACAATGATATACTACCTTCCATAATGACAAGACTACCATCCATTAGAGTAACAAAAATTGGGACAAGAGACTACCTTCCATAATGACAAGGATACATTCCATTGGAGTAAGAAAAATATCAACAAGAAACTACCTTCCTTATTGACAAGGCTACCATCCATTAGAGTAACAAAAATCTCGACAAAAGACTACCTTCCATAATGACAAGGCTACCATCCATTGGAGTAACAAAGATATCGACAACATACTACCTTCCATAATGGCAATGCTTCCATCCATTGGAATAACAAAAATCTCGACAACAGACTACCTTCCATAATGACAAGGCTACCTTCCAATGGAATAACGAATATCTGAACAAAATACTACCTTCCATAATGATAAGGCTACCATCCATTGGAGTAACACAAATCTCAACAACAGACTACCTTCCATAATGAAAATCCTACCATCCATTGGACTAACAAAAATCTAGACAATAGACTACCTTCCATAATGACAAGGCTACCATCCAGTAGACTAACAAAGATATCGACAACAGACTACCTTCCATAATGACAAGTCTACCATCCATTGGAGTAACAAAAATCTGAACAACAGACTACCTTCCATAATGACAAGGCTATTATCCATTGGAGTAATAGAAATCACAACGACATACTACCTTCCATAATGACAAGACTACCATCCATTAGAGTAACAAAAATCGGGACAACAGACTACATTCCATAGTGACAAGGATACCATCCATTGGAGTAACAAAAATATAAACTAGAGACTACCTTCCATAATGACAAGGCTACCATCCATTGGAGTAACAAAAATCTCGATAAAAGATTACCTTCCATATTGACAAGTCTATCATCCATTGGAGTAACAGAAATCACAACGACATACTAACTTCCATAATGACAAGACTACCATCCATTAGAGTAACAAAAATCTCAACAACAGACTACCTTCCATAATGAGAAGGCTACCATCCATTGGAGTAACAAAGATATCGACAACATAGTACCTTCCATAATGACAAGGCTACAATCCATTGGAGTAACAAATATCATGATAATAGACTTCCTTCCATAATGACAAGGATACATTCCATTGGAGTAACAAAAATATCAACAAGAGACTATCTTCCATAATGATAAGGCTACCATCCATTGGGGTAACAAAAATCTCGACAAAAGGCTACCTTCCATAATGACAAGGCTATCATCCATTGGAGTAACAAAGATATCGACAACATACTACCTTCCATAATGACAAAACTACCATCCATTGGAGTAACAAAAATATTAACAACAAACTACCTTCCATAAAGACAAGCTTACCATCCATAGGAATAACAAAAATCTCGATAACAGACTACCTTCCATAATGACAAGGCTACCTTCCAATGGAATAACAAATATCTGAACAAAATACTACCTTCCATAATGATAAGGCTACCATCCATTGGAGTAACACAAATCTCAACAACAGACTACCTTCCATAATGAAAAGCCTACCATCCATTGGACTAACAAAAATCTAGACAATAGACTACCTTCCATAATGACAAGGCTACCATCCATTAGAGTAACAAAGATGTCGACAACAGAGTACCTTCCATAATGACAAGTCTACCATCCATTGGAGTAACAAAAATCTGAACAACAGAATACCTCCCATAATGACAAGGCTACTATCCATTGGAGTAATAGAAATCACAACGACATACTACCTTCCATAATGACAAGACTACCATCCATTAGAGTAACAAAAATCGGGAGAACAGACTACCTTCCATAATGACAAGGATACCATCCATTGGAGTAACAAAAATATAAACAAGAGACTACCTTCCATAATGACAAGGCTACCATCCATTGGAGTAACAAAAATATCGACAAAAGACTACCTTCCATATTGACAAGTCTACCATCCATTGGAGTAACAGAAATCACAACGACATACTAACTTCCATAATGACAAGACTACCATCCATTAGAGTAACAAAAATTGGGACAACAGACTACCTTCCTTAATGACAAGGCTACCATCCATTGGTATAACAAAAATATCAATAATATACTATCTTCCGTAATGACAAGGCTACCATCCATTGGAATAACAAAAATGATAACAAGAGACTACCTTCCATAATGACAAGACTACCATCCATTAGAGTAACAAAAATCTCGACAACAGACTACCTTCCATAATGAGAAGGCTACCATCCATTGGAGTAACAAAGATATCGACAACATAGTACCTTCCATAATAACAAGGCTACAATCCATTGGAGTAACAAAAATCATGATAATAGACTACCTTCCATAATGACAAGGCTACCATCCATTGGAATAACAAAAATCTCGACAACAAACTACCTTCCATAATGACAAGCCTACCATCCATTGGAGTAATAAAGATATTGACAACAGACTACCTTCCATAATGACAAGTCTACCATCCATTGGAGTAACAAAAATCTGAACAACATACTACCTTCTATAATGACAAGGCTACCATCCATTGGATTCTCAGAAATCACAACGACATACTACTTTCCATAATGAAAAGACTACCATCCATTAGAGTAACAAAGATATCGACAACAAAGTACCTTCCATAATGGCAAGTCTACCATCCATTGGAGTAACAAAAATATAAACAAGAGACTACCTTCCATAATGACAAGGCTACCATCCATTGGAGTAACAGAAATCACAATGACATACTACCTTCAATAATGACAAGACTACCATTCATTAGAGTAACAAAAAATGGGACAACAGACTACCTTCCATAATGACAAGGATACATTCCATTGGAGTAAGAAAAATATCAACAAGAGACTACCTTCCTTATTGACAACGCTACCATCCATTAGAGTAACAAAAATCTCGACAAAAGACTACCTTCCATAATGACAAGGCTACCATCAATTGGAGTAACAAAGATATCGACAACATACTACCTTCCATAATGGCAATGCTTCCATCCATTGGAATATCAAAAATCTCGACAACAGACTACCTTCCATAATGACAAGGCTACCTTCCAATGGAATAACGAATATCTGAACAAAATACCACCTTCCATAATGATAAGGCTACCATCCATTGGAGTAACACAAATCTCAACAACAGACTACCTTCCATAATGAAAAGCCTACCATCCATTGGACTAACAAAAATCTAGACAATAGACTACCTTCTATAATGACAAGGCTACCATCCATTAGAGTAAGAAAGATATCGACAACAGACTACCTTCCATAATGACAAGTCTACCATCCATTGGAGTAACAAAAATCTGAACAATAGACTACCTTCCATAATGGCAATGCTACTATCCATTGGAGTAATAGAAATCACAACGACATACTACCTTCCATAATGACAAGACTACCATCCAATAGAGTAACAAAAATCGGGACAACAGACTACCTTCCATAATGACAAGGATACCATCCATACGAGTAACAAAAATATAAACAAGAGACTACCTTCCATAATGACAAGGCTACGATTCATTGGAGTAACAAAAATCTTGACAAAAGACTACCTTCCATATTGAAAAGTCTACCATCCATTGGAGTAACAGAAATCACAACGACATACTACCTTCCATAATGACAAGGCTACCATCCATTAGAGTAACAAAAATTGGGACAACAGACTACCTTCCATAATGACAAGGCTACCATCCATTGGTATAACAAAAATTTCAATAATAGACTACCTTCCATAATGACAAGGGTACCATCAATTGGAATAACAAAAATGTTAAAAAGAGACTACCTGCCATAATGACAAGACTACCATCCATTAGAGAAACAAAAATCTCGACAACAGACTACCTTCCATAATGAGAAGGCTACCATTCATTGGAGTAACAAAGATATCGACAACATAGTAACTTCCATAATGACAAGACTACAATCCATTGGAGTAACAAAAATCACGACAATAGACTACCTTCCATAATGACAAGGCAACCATCCATTGGAATAACAAAAATCTCGACAACAGACTACCTTCCATAATGACAAGGCTACCATCCATTGGAGTAACAAAGATATTGACAACATACTACCTTCCATAATGACAAGTCTACCATCCATTGGAGTAACTAAAATCTGAACAACAGACTACCTTCCATAATGACAAGGCTACCATCCATTGGAGTAACAGAAATCACAACGACATACTACCTTCCATAATGAAAAGACTACCATCCATTAGAGTAACAAAAATCGGGACAAAAGACTACCTTCCATAATGACAAGGATACATTCCATTGGAGTAAGAAAAATATCAACAAGAGACTACCTTCCTTATTGACAAGGCTACCATCCATTAGAGTAACAAAAATCTCGACAAAAGACTACCTTCCATAATGACAAGGCTACCATCCATTGGATTAACAAAGATATCGACAACATACTACCTTCCATAATGGCAATGCTTCCATCCATTGGAATAACAAAAATCTCGACAACAGACTACCTTCCATAATGACAAGGCTACCTTCCAATGGAATAACGAATATCTGAACAAAATACTACCTTCCATAATGATAAGGCTACCATCCATTGGAGTAACACAAATCTCAACAACAGACTACCTTCCATAATGAAAAGCCTACCATCCATTGGACTAACAAAAATCTAGACAATAGACTACCTTCCATAATGACAAGGCTACCATCCATTAGAGTAAGAAAGATATTGACAACAGACTACCTTCCATAATGACAAGTCTACCATACATTGGAGTAACAAAAATCTGAACAATAGACTACCTTCCATAATGGCAATGCTACTATCCATTGGAGTAATAGAAATCACAACGACATACTACCTTCCATAATGACAAGACTACCATCCAATAGCGTAACAAAAATCGGGACAACAGACTACCTTCCATAATGACAAGGATACCATCCATAGGAGTAACAAAAATATAAACAAGAGACTACCTTCCATAATGACAAGGCTACCATTCATTGGAGTAACAAAAATCTCGACAAAAGAATACCTTCCATATTGAAAAGTCTACCATCCATTGGAGTAACAGAAATCACAACGACATACTACCTTCCATAATGACAAGACTACCATCCATTAGAGTAACAAAAATTGGGACAACAGACTACCTTCCATAATGACAAGGCTACCATCCATTGGTATAACAAAAATATCAATAATAGACTACCTTCCATAATGACAAGGCTACCATCCATTGGAATAACAAAAATGTTAAAAAGAGACTACCTGCCATAATGACAAGACTACCATCCATTAGAGAAACAAAAATCTCGACAACAGACTACCTTCCATAATGAGAAGGCTACCATTCATTGGAGTAACAAAGATATCGACAACATAGTAACTTCCATAATGACAAGGCTACAATCCATTGGAGTAACAAAAATCACGACAATAGACTACCTTCCATAATGACAAGGCTACCATCCATTGGAATAAAAAAAATCTCGACAACAGACTACCTTCCATAATGACAAGGCTACCATCCATTGGAGTAACAAAGATATTGACAACATACTACCTTCCATAATGACAAGTCTACCATCCATTGGAGTAACAAAAATCTGAACAACAGACTACCTTCCATAATGACAAGGCTACCATCCATTGGAGTAACAGAAATCACAACGACATACTACCTTCCATAATGACAAGACTACCATCCATTAGAGTAACAAAAATCAGGACAAAAGACTACCTTCCATAATGACAAGGATACATTCCATTGGAGTAACAAACATATCAACAAGATACTACCTTCCATAATGACAAGGCTACCATCCATTGGAGCAACAAAAATCTAGACAAAAGACTACCTTCCATAATGACAAGGCTACCATCCATTGGAGTAACAAAGATATCGACAACATACCACCTTCCATAATGACAATGCTACCATCCATTGGAGTAACAAAAATATTGACAACAGACTACCTTCCATAAAGACAAGCTTACCATCCATTGGAATAACAAAAACGTCGACAACAGACTACCTTCCATAATGATAAGGCTACCTTCCAATGGAATAACAAAGATATCGACAACAGACTACCTTCCATAATGACAAGGCTACCATCCATTGGAGTAAAAAAAATGTCGACAATAGACTACCTTCCATAATGACAAGGCTACCATCCATTGGAGTATTAGAAATCACAATATCATACTACCTTCCATAATGACAAGACTACCATCCATTAGAGTAACAAAAATTGGGACAACAGATTACCTTCCATAATGACAAGGATACCATCCATTGGAGTAAGAAAAATCTCGACAAAAGACTACCTTCCACAATGACAAGGCTACCATCCATTGGAGTAACAGAAATCACAATGACATACTACCTTCAATAATGACAAGACTACCATCCATTAGAGTAACAAAAATTGGGACAACAGACTACCTTCCATAATGACAAGGATACATTCCATTGGAGTAAGAAAAATATCAACAAGAGACTACGTTCCTTATTGACAAGGCTACCAACCATTGGAGTAACAAAAATCTCGACAAAAGACTACCTTCCATAATGACAAGGCTACCATCCATTGGAGTAACAAAGATATCGACAACATACTACCTTCCATAATGGCAATTCTTCCATCCATTGGAAAATAGACTACCTTCCATAATGACAAGGCTACCTTCCAATGGAATAACGAATATCTGAACAAAATACTACCTTCCATAATGATAAGGCTACCATCCATTGGAGTAACACAAATCTCAACAAGAGAGTACCTTCCATAATGAAAAGCCTACCATCCATTGGACTAACAAAAATCTAGACAATAGACTACCTTCCATAATGACAAGGCTACCATCCATTAGAGTAAGAAAGATATCGACAACAGACTACCTTCCATAATGACAAGTCTACCATCCATTGGAGTAACAAAAATTTGAACAATAGACTACCTTCCATAATGGCAATGCTACTATCCATTGGAGTAATAGAAATCACAACGACATACTACCTTCCATAATGACAAGACTACCATCCAATAGAGTAACAAAAATCGGGACAACAGACTACCTTCCATAATGACAAGGATACCATCCATAGGAGTAACAAAAATATAAACAAGAGACTACCTTCCATAATGACAAGGCTACCATTCATTGGAGTAACAAAAATCTTGACAAAAGACTACCTTCCATATTGAAAAGTCTACCATCCATTGGAGTAACAGAAATCACAACGACATACTACCTTCCATAATGACAAGACTACCATCCATTAGAGTAACAAAAATTGGGACAACAGACTACCTTCCATAATGACAAGGCTACCATCCATTGGTGTAACAAAAATATCAATAATAGACTACCTTCCATAATGACAAGGCTACCATCAATTGGAATAACAAAAATGTTAAAAAGAGACTACCTGCCATAATGACAAGACTACCATCCATTAGAGAAACAAAAATCTCGACAACAGACTACCTTCCATAATGAGAAGGCTACCATTCATTGGAGTAACAAAGATATCGACAACAAAGTAACTTCCATAATGACAAGGCTACAATCCATTGGAGTAACAAAAATCACGACAATAGACTACCTTCCATAATGACAAGGCTACCATCCATTGGAATAACAAAAATCTCGACAACAGACTACCTTCCATAATGACAAGGCTACCATCCATTGGAGTAACAAAGATATTGACAACATACTACCTTCCATAATGACAAGGCTACCATCCATTGGAGTAACAGAAATCACAACGACATACTACCTTCCATAATGACAAGACTACCATCCATTAGAGTAACAAAAATCGGGACAAAAGACTACCTTCCATAATGACAAGGATACATTCCATTGGAGTAACAAACATATCAACAAGAGACTACCTTACATAATGACAAGGCTACCATCCATTGGAGCAACAAAAATCTAGACAAAAGACTACCTTCCATAATGACAAGGCTACGATCCATTGGAGTAACAAAGATATCGACAACATACCACCTTCCATAATGACAATGCTACCATCCATTGGAGTAACAAAAATATTGACAACAGACTACCTTCCATAAAGACAAGCTTACCATCCTTTGGAATAACAAAAATGTCGACAACAGACTGCCTTCCATAATGATAAGGCTACCGTCCAATGGAATAACAAAGATATCGACAACAGACTACCTTCCATAATGACAAGGCTACCATCCATTGGAGTAAAAAAAATGTCGACAATAGACTGCCTTCCATAATGACAAGGCTACCATCCATTGGAGTATTAGAAATCACAATATCATACTACCTTCCATAATGACAAGACTACCATCCATTAGAGTAACAAAAATTGGGACAACAGACTACCTTCCATAATGACAAGGATACCATCCATTGGAGTAACAAAAATCTCGACAAAAGACTACCTTCCACAATGACAAGGCTACCATCCATTGGAGTAAAAAAGATATCGACAACATACTACCTTCCATAATGAAAATGCTACCATCCATTGGATTAACAAAAATATCAACAACATACTACCTTCCATAAAGACAAGCTTACCATACATAGGAATAACAAAAATCTCGACAACAGACTACCTTCCATAATGACAAGGCTACCTTCCAATGGAATAACAAATATCTGAACAAAATTCTACCTTCAATAATGATAAGGCTACCATCCATTGGAGTAACACAAATCTCGACTATAGACTACCTTCCATAATTAAAATCCTACCATCCATTGGACTAACAAAAATCTCGACAATAGACTACCTTCCATAATGACAAGGCTACCATCCATTAAAGTAACAAAGACATCGACAATAGACTACCTTCCATAATGACAAGGCTACCATCCATTGGAGTAACGAAAATCTCGACAACAGACTACCTTCTATAATGATAACGCTACCATCCATTGGAATATCAAATATCTCGACAATGGACTACCTTCCATAATGACAAGGCTACCATCCAATGGAGTAAAAAAAATCTAGACAACAAACTACCTTCCATAATTACAAGGTTACCATCCATTGGAGTAACAAAAATATCTACAATAGACTACCTTCAATAATGACAAGGATACCATCCATTGGAGTAACAAAAAAAAAACAAGAGACTACCTTCCATAATGATAAGGCTAGCAGACATTGGAGTAACAAAAATCTCGACAAAAGACTACCTTCCATAATGACAAGGCTACCATCCATTGGAGTAACAAATATCTGAACAAAATACTACCTTCCATAATGATAAGCCTACCATCCATTGGAGTAACACAAATCTCAACAACAGACTACCTTCCGTAATGACAAGGCTACCATCCATTAGAGTAACAAAGATATCGACAACAGACTAGCTTCCATAATGACAAGTCTAGCATCCATTGGAGTAACAAAAATCTGAACAACAGACTACCTTCCATAATGACAAGGTTACCATCCATTGGAGTAATAGAAATCACAACGACATACTACCTTCCATAATGACAATACTACCATCCATTAGAGTAACAAAAATCGGGACAACAGACTACCTTCCATATTGATAAGGATACCATCCATTGGAATAACAAAAATATAAACAAGAGACTACCTTCCATAATGACAAGCCTACCATCCATTGGAGTAACAAAAATCTAGACAAAAGACTACCTTCCATATTGACAAGTCTACCATCCATTGGAGTAACAGAAATCACAACGACATACTACCTTTCATAATGACAAGACTACCATCCATTAGAGTAACAAAAATTGGGACAACATACTACCTTCCATAATCACAAGGCTACCATCCATTGGTATAACAAAAATATCAATAATAGACTACCTTCCATAATGACAAGGCTACCATCCATTGGAATAACAAAATTGTTAACAAGAGACTACCTTCCATAATGACAAGACTACCATCCATTGGAGTAAAAAAAATCTCGACAACAGACTACCTTCCATAATGAGAAGGCTACCATCCATTGGAGTAACGAAAATCACGACAATAGACTACCTTCCATAATGACAAGGTTACCATCCATTGGAATAACAAAAATCTCGACAACAAACTACCTTCCATAATGACAAGGCTACCATCCATTGGAGTAACAAAGATATTGAGAACATACTACCTTCCATAATGACAAGTCTACCATCCATTGGAGTAACAAAAATCTGAACAACAGACTACCTTCCATAATGACAAGGCTACCATACATTGGAGTAACAGAAATCACAACGACATACTACCTTCCATAATCACAAGACTACCATCCATTAGAGTAACAAAAATCGGGACAACAGACTACCTTCCCTAATGACAAGGATACCATCCATTAGAGTAACAAAAATATAAACATGAGACTACCTTCCATAATGACAAAGCTACCATCCATTGGAGTAACCGAAATCATAATATCATACTACCATCCATTAGAGTACCAAAAATTGGGACAAAAGACTACCTTCCATAATGACAAGGATGCATTCCATTGGAGTAACAAAATATCAACAAGAGACTACCTTCCATAATGACAAGGCTACCATCCATTGGAGCAACAAAAATCTCGACAAAAGACTACCATCCATAATGACAAGGCTACCTTCCATTGAAGTAACAAAGATATCGACAACATACCACCTTCCATAATGACAATGCTACCATCCATTGGAGTAACAAAAATATCGACAACATACTACCTTCCATAAAGACAAGCTTACCATCCATTGGAATAACAAAAATCTCGACAACAGACTATACTCCATAATGATAAGGCTACCTTCCTATGGAATAACAAAGATATCGATAACAGACTACCTTCCATAATGATAAGGCTACCATCCATTGGAGTAAAAAAAATGTCTACAATAGACTACCTTCAATAATGGCATGGCTACCATCCATTGGAGTAACAAAAATATCTACAATAGACTACCTTCAATAATGACAAGGATACCATCCATTGGAGTAACAAAAATATCAACAAGAGACTACCTTCCATAATGACAAGGCTCCCAAACATTGGAGTAACAAAAATCTCGACAAAAGACTACCTTCCATAATGACAAGGCTATCATCCATTGGAGTAACAAAGATATCGACAACATACTACCTTCCGTAATGACAAGGCTACCTTCCATTGGAGTAACAAAAATCACGACAACAGACTACCTTCCATAATGACAAGCTATCATCCATTGGAATAACAAAAATATCAACAACAGACTACCTTCCATAATGACAAGGCTACCATATAATAGATTAACAAAAATCTTGACAATAGACTACCTTCCATAATGACAAGGCTACCATCCATTAGAGTAATAAAAATATGGACAAAAGACTACCTTCCATAATGACAAGGCTACCATCCATGGGAGAAACAAAGATATTGACAACATACTACCTTCCATAATGAGAAGTCTACCATCCATTGGAGTAACAAAAATCTGAACAACAGACTACCTTCCATAATGACAAGGCTACCATCCATTGGAGTAACAGAAATCACAACGACATACTACCTTCCATAATGACAAGACTAACAACCATTAGAGTAACAAAGATCGGGACAACATACTACCTTCCATAATGAAAAGGATTCCATCCATTGGAGTAACAAAAATATAAACAAGAGACTACCTTCCATAATTACAAGGCTACCATCCATTGGAGTAACAGAAATCACAATGACATACTACCTTCCATAATGACAAGACTATCATCCATTAGAGTAACAAAAATTGGGACAACATACTACCTTCCATAATGACCAGGATACATTCCATTGGAGTAAGAAAAATATCAACAAGAGACTACCTTCCATAATGACAAGGCTACCATCCATTGGAGTAACAAAAATCTCGACAAAAGACTACCTTCCATATTGACAAGTCTACCATCCATTGGAGTAACAGAAATCACAACGACATACTACCTTTCATAATGACAAGACTACCATCCATTAGAGTAACAAAAATTGGGACAACAGACTACCTTCCATAATGACAAGGCTACCATCCATTGGTATAACAAAAATATCAATAATAGACTACCTTCCATAATGACAAGGATACCATCCATTGGAATAACAAAATTGTTAACAAGAGACTACCTTCCATAATGACAAGACTACCATCCATTGGAGTAACAAAATCTCGACAACAGACTACCTTCCATAATGAGAAGGCCACCATCCATTGGAGTAACAAAGATATCGACAACATAGTAACTTCCATAATGACAAGGCTACAATCCATTGGAGTAACAAAAATCACGACAATAGACTACCTTCCATAATGACAAGGTTACCATCCATTGGACTAACAAAAATCTCGACAACGAACTACCTTTCATAATGACAAGGCTACCATCCATTGGAGTAACAAAGATATCGATAACAGACTAGCTTCCATAATGACAAGTCTACCATCCATTGGAGTAACAAAAATCTGAACAACAGACTACCTTCCATAATGACAAGGCTACCAACCATTGGAGTAATAGAAATCACAACGACATACTAGCTTCCATAATGACAATACTACCATCCATTAGAGTAACAAAAATCGGGACAACAGACTACCTTCCATAATGACAAGGATACCATCCATTGGAGTAACAAAAATATTAACAAGAGACTACCTTGCATAATGACAAGGCTACCATCCATTGGAGTAACAAACATCTCGACAAAAGACTACCTTCCATATTGACAAGTCTACCATCCATTTGAGTAACAGAAATCACAACGACATACTACCTTCAATAATGACAAGACTACCATCCATTAGAGTAATAAAAATTTGGACAACAGACTACCTTCCATAATTACAAGGCTACCATCCATTGGTATAACAAAAATATCAATAATAGACTACCTTCCATAATGACAAGGCTACCATCCATTGGAATAACAAAATTGTTAACAAGAGACTACCTTCCATAATGACAAGACTACCATCCATTGGAGTAACAAAAATCTCGACAACAGACTACCTTCCATAATGAGAAGGCTACCATCCATTGGAGTAACAAAGATATCGACAACATAGTAACTTCCATAATGACAAGGCTACAATCCATTGGAGTAACAAAAATCACGACAATAGACTACCTTCCATAATGACAAGGTTACCATCCATTGGAATAACAAAAATCTCGACAACAAACTACCATCCATAATGACAAGGCTACCATCCATTGGAGTAACAAAGATATCGACAACATACTACCTTCCATAATGACAAGTCTACCATCCATTGGAGTAACAAAAATCTAAACAACAGACTACCTTCCATAATGACAAGGCTACCATCCATTGGAGTAACAGAAATCACAACGACATACTACCTTCCATAATGATAAGACTACCATCCATTAGAGTAACAAAAATCGGGACAACAGACTACCTTCCCTAATGACAAGGATACCATCCGTTAGAGTAACAAAAATATAAACAAGAGACTACCTTCCATAATGACAAGGCTACCATCCATTGGAGTAACCGAAATCACAATATCATACTACCTTCCCTAATGACAAGACTACCATCCATTAGAGTAACAAAAATTGGGACAAAAGACTACCTTCCATAATGACAAGGATACATTCCATTGGAGTAACAAAATATCAACAAGAGACTACCTTCCATAATGACAAGGCTACCATCCATTGGAGCAACAAAAATCTCGACAAAAGACTACCTTCCATAATGACAAGGCTACCTTCCATTGGAGTAACAATGATATCGACAACATACCATATTCCATAATGAAAATGCTACCATCCATTGGAGTAACAAAAATATCGACACCATACTACCTTCCATTGGAATAACAAAAATCTCGACAAGAGACTACCTTCCATAATGATAATGCTACCTTCCTATGGAATAACAAAGATATCGACAACAGACTACCTTCCATAATGATAAGGCTACCATCCATTGGAGTAAAAAAATGTCTACAATAGACTACCTTCAATAATGGCATGGCTATCATCCATTGGAGTAACAAAAATATCTACAATAGACTACCTTCAATAATAACAAGGATACCATCCATTGGAGTAACAAAAATATCAACAAGAGACTACCTTCCATAATGACAAGGCTCCCAGACATTGGAGTAACAAAAATCTCGACAAAAGACTACTTTCCATAATGACAAGGCTATCATCCATTGGAGTAACAAAGATATCGACAACATACTACCTTCCGTAATGACAAGGCTACCTTCCATTGGAGTAACAAAAATCACGACAATAAACTACCTTCCATAATGACAAGCTACCATCCATTGGAATAACAAAAATATCAACAACAGACTACCTTCCATAATGACAAGGCTACCATATAATAGATTAACAAAAATCTCGACAACAGACTACCTTCCATAATGACAAGGCTACCATCCATTAGAGTAATAAAAATATGGACAAAAGACTACCTTCCATAATGACAAGGCTACCATCCATTGGAGTAACAAAGATATTAACAACATACTACCTTCCATAATGACAAGTCTACCATCCATTAGAGTAACAAAAATATGAACAACATACTACCTTCCATAATGACAAGGCTACCATCCATTGGAGTAACAGAAATCACAATGGCATACTACCTTCCATAATGACAAGACTACCATCCATTAGAGTAACAAAGATCGGGACAACAGACTACCTTCCATAATGAAAAGGATACCATCCATTGGAGTAACAAATATATAAACAAGAGACTACCTTCCATAATTACAAGGCTACCATCCATTGGAGTAACAGAAATCACAATGACATACTACCTTCCATAATGACAAGACTATCATCCATTAGAGTAACAAAAATTGGGACAACAGACTACCTTCCATAATGACAAGGATACATTCCCTTGGAGTAAGAAAAATATCAACAAGAGACTACCTTCCATAATGACAAGGCTACCATCCATTGGAGTAACAAAAATCTCGACAAAAGACTACCTTCCATAATGAGAAGGCTACCATCCATTGGAGTAACAAAGATATCGACAACATACTACCTTCCATAATGACAATGCTACCATCCATTGGAGTAACGAAAATCTCGACAATAGACTACCTTCCATAATGATAATGCTACCATCCATTGGAATAACAAATATCTCGACAATGGACTACCTTCCATAATGACAAGGCTACCATCTATTGGAGTAACAAAAATATCTACAACATACTACCTTCCATAATGATAAGGTTACCATCCATTGGAGTAACAAAAATATCAACAAGAGACTACCTTCCATAATGACAAGGCTACTAGACATTGGAGTAACAAAAATCTTGACAAAAGACTACCTTCCATAATGACAAGGCTATCATCCATTGGAGTAACAAAGATATCGACAACATACTACCTTCCGTAATGACAAGGCTACCTTCCATTGGAGTAACAAAAATCACGACAATAGACTACCTTCCATAATGACAAGCTACCATCCATTGGAATAACAAAAATCTCAACAACAGACTACCTTCCATAATGACAAGGCTACCATATAATAGATTAACAAAAATCTTGACAACAGACTACCTTTCATAATGACAAGGCTACCATCCATCAGAGTAATAAAAATATGGACAAAAGACTACCTTCCATAATGACAAGGCTACCAACCATTGGATTAACAAAGATATTGACAACATACTACCTTCCATAATGACAAGTCTACCATCCATTGGAGTAACAAAAATGTGAACAACATACTACCTTCCATAATGACTAGGCTACCATCCATTGGAGTAACAGAAATCACAACAACATACTACCTTCCATAATGACAAGACTACCATCCATTAGAGTAACAAAAATCGGGACAACAAACTACCTTTCATAATGACAAGGATACCATCCATTGGAGTAACAAAAATATAAACAAGAGACTACCTTCCATAATGACAACGCTACCATCCATTGGAGTAACAAAAATCTCGACAAAAGACTACCTTCCATATTGACAAGTCCACCATCCATTGGAGTAACAGAAATCACAATGACATACTACCTTCAATAATGACAAGACTACCATCCATTAGAGTAACAAAAATTGGGACAACAGACTACCTTCCATAATGACAAGGCTACCATCCATTGGTATAACAAAAATATCAATAATAGACTACCTTCCATAATGACAAGGCTACCATCCATTGGAATAACAAAATTGTTAACAAAAGACTACCTTCCATAATGACAAGACTACCATCCATTGAAGTAACAAAAATCTCGACAACAGACTACCTTCCATAATGAGAAGGCTACCATCCATTGGAGTAACAAAGATATCGACAACATAGTAACTTCCATAATGACAAGGCTACAATCCATTGGAGTAACAAAAATCACGACAATAGACTACCTTCCATAATGACAAGGTTACCATCCATTGGAATAACAAAAATCTCGACAACAAACTACCTTCCATAATTACAAGGCTACCATCCATTGGAGTAACAAAGATATTGACAACATACTACCTTCCATAATGACAAGTCTACCATCCATTGGAGTAACAATAATCTAAACAACAGACTACCTTCCATAATGACAAGGCTACCATCCATTGGAGTAACAGAAATCACAACGACATACTACCTTCCATAATGACAAGACTACCATCCATTAGAGTAATAAAAATCGGGACAACAGACTACCTTCCCTAATGACAAGGATACCATCCATTAGAGTAACAAAAATATAAACAAGAGACTACCTTCCATAATGACAAGGCTACCATCCATTGGAGTAACCGAAATCACAATATCATACTACCTTCCCTAATGACAAGACTACCATCCATTAGAGTAACAAAAATTGGGACAAAAGACTACCTTCCATAATGACAAGGATACATTCCATTGGAGTAACAAAATATCAACAAGAGACTACCTTCCATAATGACAAGGCTACCATCCATTGGAGCAACAAAAATCTCGACAAAAGACTACCTTCCATAATGACAAGGATACCTTCCATTGGAGTAACAAAGATATCGACAACATACCACATTCCATAATGAAAATGCTACCATCCATTGGAGTAACAAAAATATCGATAACATACTACCTTCCATTGGAATAACAAAAATCTCGACAAGAGACTACCTTCAATAATGATAAGGCTACCTTTCTATGGAATAACAAAGATATCGACAACAGACTACCTTCCATAATGATAAGGCTACCATCCATTGGAGTAAAAAAATGTCTACAATAGACTACCTTCAATAATGGCATGGCTACCATCCATTGTAGTAACAAAAATATCTACAATAGACTACCTTTAATAATGACAAGGATACCATCCATTGGAGTAACAAAAATATCAACAAGAGACTACCTTCCATAATGACAAGGCTCCCAGACATTGGAGTAACAAAAATCTCGACAAAAGACTACCTTCCATAATGACAAGGCTATCATCCATTGGAGTAACAAAGATATCGACAACATACTACCTTCCGTAATGACAAGGCTACCTTCCATTGGAGTAACAAAAATCACGACAATAGACTACCTTCCATAATGACAAGCTACCATCCATTGGAATAACAAAAATATCAACAACAGACTACCTTCCATAATGACAAGGCTACCATATAATAGATTAACAAAAATCTCGACAACAGACTACCTTCCATAATGACAAGGCTACCATCCATTAGAGTAATAAAAATATGGACAAAAGACTACTTTCCATAATTACAAGGCTACCATCCATTGGAGTAACAAAGATATTAACAACATACTACCTTCCATAATGACAAGTCTACCATCCATTGGAGTAACAAAAATATGAACAACAGACTACCTTCCATAATGACAAGGCTACCATCCATTGGAGTAACAGAAATCACAACGGCATACTACCTTCCGTAATGACAAGACTACCATCCATTAGAGTAACAAAGATCGGGACAACAGACTACCTTCCATAATGAAAAGGATACCATCCATTAGAGTAACAAAAATATAAACAAGAGACTACCTTCCATAATTACAAGGCTACCATCCATTGGAGTAACAGAAATCACAATGGCATACTACCTTCCATAATGACAAGACTATCATCCATTAGAGTAACAAAAATTGGGACAACAGACTACCTTCCATAATGACAAGGATACATTCCATTGGAGTAAGAAAAATATCAACAAGAGACTACCTTCCATAATGACAAGGCTACCATCCATTGGAGTAACAAAAATCTCGACAAAAGACTACCTTCCATAATGAGAAGGCTACCATCCATTGGAGTAACAAAGATATCGACAACATACTACCTTCCATAATGACAATGCTACCATCCATTGGAGTAACGAAAATCTCGACAATAGACTACCTTCCATAATGATAATGCTACCATCCATTGGAATAACAAATATCTCGACAATGGACTACCTTCCATAATGACAAGGCTACCATCTATTGGAGAAACAAAAATATCTACAACAGACTACCTTCCATAATGATAAGGTTACCATCCATTGGAGTAACAAAAATATCAACAAGAGACTACCTTCCATAATGACAAGGCTACTAGACATTGGAGTAACAAAAATCTTGACAAAAGACTACCTTCCATAATGACAAGGCTATCATCCATTGGAGTAACAAAAATCACGACAATAGACTACCTTCCATAATGACAAGCTACAATCCATTGGAATAACAAAAATCTCAACAACAGATTACCTTCCATAATGACGAGGCTACCATATAATAGATTAACATAAATCTCGACAACAGACTACCTTCCATAATGACAAGGCTACCATCCATTAGAGTAATAAAAATATGGACAAAAGACTACCTTCCATAATGACAAGGCTACCATCCATTGGATTAACAAAGATATTGACAACATACTACCTTCCATAATGACAAGTCTACAATCCATTGGAGTAACAAAAATGTGAACAACAGACTACCTTCCATAATGACAAGGCTACCATCCATTGGAGTAACAGAAATCACAACAACATACTACCTTCCATAATGACAAGACTACCATCCATTAGAGTAACAAAAATAGGGACAATAGACTACCTTCCATAATGACAAGGATACCATCCATTGGAGTAACAAAAATATAAACAAGAGACTACCTTCCATAATGACAAGGCTACCATCCATTGGAGTAACAAAAATCTCGACAAAAGACTACCTTCCATATTGACATGTCAACCATCCATTGGAGTAACAGAAATCACAACGACATACTACCTTCCATAATGACAAGACTACCATCCATTAGAGTAACAAAAATTGGGACAACAGACTACCTTCCATAATGACAAGGCTACCATCCATTGGTATAACAAAAATATCAATAATAGACTACCTTCCATAATGACAAGGCTACCATCCATTGGAGTAACAAAAATGTTAACAAGAGACTACCTTCCATAATGACAAGACTACCATCCATTGGAGTAATAAAAATATCGACAATAGACTACCTTCCATAATGAGAAGGCAACCATCCATTGGAGTAACAAAGATATCGACAACATAGTACATTCCATAATGACAAGGCTATAATCCATTGGAGTAACAAAAATCACGACAATAGACTACCTTCCATAATGAAAAGGCTACCATCCATTGGAATAAAAAAAATCTCGACAACAGACTACCTTCCATAATGACAAGGCTAACATCCATTGGAGTAACAAAGATATTGACAACATACTACCTTCCATAATGACAAGTCTACCATCCATTGGAGTAACAAAAATATGAACAATAGACTACCTTCCATAATGACAAGGCTACCATCCATTGGCGTAACAGAAATCATAACGACATACTGCCTTCCATAATGACAAGACTACCATCCATTGGAGTAACGAAAATATCGACAACAGACTACCTTCCATAATGATAACGCTACCATCCATTGGAATAACAAATATCTCGACAACAGCCTACGTTCCATAATGACAAGTCTACCATCCATATGAGTAACCAAAATATGAACAAAGTGACTACCTTCCATAATGACAAGGCTACCATCCATTGGAGTAACAAAAATATAAACAAGAGACTACCTTCCATAATGACAAGGCTACCATCCATTGGAGTAACAAAAATCTCGACAAAAGACTACCTTCCATATTGACATGTCTACCATCCATTGGAGTAACAGAAATCACAACGACATACTACCTTCCATAATGACAAGACTACCATCCATTAGAGTAACAAAAATTGGGACAACAGACTACCTTCCATAATGACAAGGCTACCATCCATTGGTATAACAAAAATATCAATAATAGACTACCTTCCATAATGAGAAGGCTACCATCCATTGGAATAACAAAAATGTTAACAAGAGACTACCTTCCATAATGACAAGACTACCATCCATTGGAGTAACAAAAATATCGATAATAGACTACCTTCCATAATGAGAAGGCTACCATCCATTGGAGTAACAAAGATATCAACAACATAGTACATTCCATAATGACAAGGCTATAATCCATTGGAGTAACAAAAATCACGACAATAGACTACCTTCCATAATGAAAAGGCTACCATCCATTGGAATAAAAAAAATCTCGACAACAGACTACCTTCCATAATGACAAGGCTACCATCCATTGGAGTAACAAAGATATTGACAACATACTACCTTCCATAATGACAAGTCTACCATCCATTGGAGTAACAAAAATATGAACAACAGACTACCTTCCATAATGACATGGCTACCATCCATTGGAGTAACAGAAATCACAACGACATACTGCCTTCCATAATGACAAGACTACCATCCATTAGAGTAACAAAAATCGGGACAACAGACTACCTTCCATAATGACAAGGATACCATCCATTGGAGTAACAAAAATATAAAAAAGAGACTACCTTCCATAATGACAAGGCTACCATCCATTGGAGTAACAAAAATCTGAACAACAGACTACCTTCCATAATGACAAGGCTACCATCCATTGGAGTAACAGAAATCACAACAACATACTACCTTCCATAATGACAAGACTACCATCCATTAGAGTAACAAAAATAGGGACAATAGACTACCTTCCATAATGACAAGGATACCATCCAATGGAGTAACAAAAATATAAACAAGAGACTACCTTCCATAATGACAAGGCTACCATCCATTGGAGTAACAAAAATCTCGACAAAAGACTACCTTCCATATTGACATGTCTACCATCCATTGGAGTAACAGAAATCACAACGACATACTACCTTCCATAATGACAAGACTACCATCCATTAGAGTAACAAAAATTGGGACAACAGACTACCTTCCATAATGACAAGGCTACCATCCATTGGTATAACAAAAATATAAATAATAGACTACCTTCCATAATGACAAGGCTACCATCCATTGGAATAACAAAAATGTTAACAAGAGACTACCTTCCATAATGACAAGACTACCATCCATTGGAGTAACAAAAATATCGATAATAGACCAACTTCCATAATGAGAAGGCTACCATCCATTGGAGTAACAAAGATATCGACAACATAGTACATTCCATAATGACAAGGCTATAATCCATTGGAGTAACAAAAATCACGACAATAGACTACCTTCCATAATGAAAAGGCTACCATCCATTGGAATAAAAAAAATCTCGACAACAGACTACCTTCCATGATGACAAGGCTACCATTCATTGGAGTAACAAAGATATTGACAACATACTACCTTCCATAATGACAAGTCTACCATCCATTGGAGTAACAAAAATATGAACAACAGACTACCTTCCATAATGACATGGCTACCATCCATTGGAGTAACAGAAATCACAACGACATACTGCCTTCCATAATGACAAGACTACCATCCATTAGAGTAACAAAAATCGGGACAACAAACTACCTTCCATAATGACAAGGCTACCATCCATTGGAGTAACAAAAATATAAACAAGAGACTACCTTCCATAATGACAAGACTACCATCCATTGGAGTAACAAAAATCTGAACAACAGACTACCTTCCATAATGACAACGCTACCATCCATTGGAGTAACAGAAATTACAACAACATACTACCTTCCATAATGACAAGACTACCATCCATTAGAGTAACAAAAATAGGGACAATAGACTACCTTCCATAATGACAAGGATACCATCCATTGGAGTAACAAAAATATAAACAAGAGACTACCTTCCATAATGACAAGGCTACCATCCATTGGAGTAACAAAAATCTCGACAAAAGACTACCTTCCATATTGACATGTCTACCATCCATTGGAGTAACAGAAATCACAACGACATACTACCTTCCATAATGACAAGACTACCATCCATTAGAGTAACAAAAATTGGGACAACAGACTACCTTCCATAATGACAAGGCTACCATCCATTGGTATAACAAAAATATCAATAATAGACTACCTTCCATAATGACAAGGCTACCATCCATTAGAGTAACAAAAATGTTAACAAGAGACTACCTTCCATAATGACAAGACTACCATCCATTGGAGTAATAAAAATATCGACAATAGACTACCTTCCATAATGAGAAGGCTACCATCCATTGGAGTAACAAAGATATCGACAACATAGTACATTCCATAATGACAAGGCTATAATCCATTGGAGTAACAAAAATCACGACAATAGACTACCTTCCATAATGAAAAGGCTACAATCCATTGGAATAAAAAAAATCTCGACAACAGACTACCTTCCATAATGACAAGGCTACCATCCATTGGAGTAACAAAGATATTGACAACATACTACCTTCCATAATGACAAGTCTACCATCCATTGGAGTAACAAAAATATGAACAACAGACTACCTTCCATAACGACAAGGCTACCATCCATTGGAGTAACAGAAATCACAACGACATACTGCCTTCCATAATGACAAGACTACCATCCATTAGAGTAACAAAAATCGGGACAACAGACTACCTTCCATAATGACAAGGATACCATCCATTGGAGTAACAAAAATATATAAAAGAGACTACCTTCCATAATGAAAAGGCTACCATCCAATGGAGTAACAGAAATCACAATGACATACTACCTTCCATAATGACAAGACTACCATCCATTAGAGTAACAAAAATTGGGATAACAGACTATCTTCCATAATGACAAGGATACATTCCATTGGAGTAACAAAAATATCAACAAGAGACTACCTTCTATAATGACAAGGCTACCATCCATTGGAGTAACAAAAATCTCGACAATAGACTACCTTCAATAATGGCATGGCTACCATCCATTGGACTAACAAAAATCTCGACAACAGACTACCTACCATAATGACAAGGCTACCATCTATTGGAGTAACAAAGATATCGCAAACATGGTATCTTTCATAATGACAAGGCTACGATCCATTGGAGTAACAAAGATATTGACAACAGACTAACTTCCATAAAGACAAGCTTACCATCCATTGGAATAACAAAAATCTCGACAACAGACTACCTTCCATAATGACAAGGCTACCTTCCAATGGAATAAAAAATATCTGAACAAAATACTACATTTCATAATGATAAGGCTACCATCCATTGGAGTAACACAAATATCGACAACAGACTACCTTCCATAATGAAAAGCCTACCATCCATTGGACTAACAAAAATCTCGACAATAGACTACCTTCCATAATGACAAGGCTACCAACCATTAGAGTAACAAAGATATCGACAACAGACTACCTTCCATAATGACAAGGCTACCATACATTGGGGTAAAAAAAATCTCGACAATAGAATACCTTCTATAATTAAATGGCTACCATCCATTGGAGTAACAAAAATCTCGACAACAGACTAACTACCATAATGACAAGGCTACCATCTATTGGAGTAAAAAAGATATCGGTAACATAGTACCTTTCATAATGACAAGGCTACCATCAATTGGAGTAACAAAGATATTGACAACATACTACCTTCCATAATGACAAGGCTACCATCCATTGGAGTAACGAAAATATCGACAACAGACTACCTTCCATAATGATAACGCTACCATCCATTGGAATAACAAATATCTCGACAACAGCCTACGTTCCATAATGACAAGACTACCATCCATTAGAGTATCAAAAATTGGGACAAAAGACTACCTTCCATAATGACAAGGATACATTCCATTGGAGTAACAGAAATCACAACGACATACTACCTCCCATAACAAGAAGACTACCATCCATTAGAGTAACAAAAATCGGGACAACATACTACCTTCCATAATGACAAGGATACCATCCATTGGAGTAACAAAAATATAAACAAGAGACTACCTTCCATAATGACAAGGCTACCATCCATTGGAGTAACAGAAATCACAATGACATACTACCTTCCATAATGACAAGACTACCATCCATTAGAGTATCAAAAATTGGGACAAAAGACTACCTTCCATAATGACAAGGATATATTCCATTGGAGTAACAAAAATATCAACAAGAGACTACCTTCCTTAATTACAAGGCTACCATCCATTGGAGTAACAAAAATCTCGAAAAAAGACTACCTTCCATAATGACAAGGATACCATCGATTGGAGTAACAAAGATATCGACAACATACCACCTTCCATAATGACAATGCTATCATCCATTGGAGTAACAAAAATATCGATAACAAACTACCTTCCATAAAGACACGCTTACCATCCATTAGAATAACAAAAATCTCGACAACAGACTACCTTCCATAATGATAAGGCTACCTTCCAATGGAATAAAAAATATCTGAACAAAATACTACCTTTCATAATTATAAGGCTACCATCCATTGGAGCAACACAAATCTCGACAACAGACTATCTTCCATAATGAAAAGGCTACCATCCATTGGAATAACAAAATTGCTAACAAGAGGCTACCTTCCATAATGACAAGACTACCATCCATTAGAGTAACAAAAATCTCGACAATAGACTACCTTCCATAATGAGAAGGCTACCATCCATTGGAGTAACAAAGATATCGACAACATAGTACCTTCCATAATGACAAGGCTATAATCCATTGGAGTAACAAAAATCACGACAATAGACTACCTTCCATAATGACAAGGCTACCATCCATTGGAATAACAAAAATCTCGACAACAGACTACCTTCCATAATGACAAGGCTTCCATCCACAGGAGTAACAAAGATATTGACAACATACTACCTTCCATAATGACAAGTCTACCTTCCATTGGAGTAACAAAAATCACGACAATAGACTACCTTCCAATATGACAAGCTACCATCCATTGGAATAACAAAAATCTCGACAACAGACTACCTTCCATAATGACAAGGCTACCATATAATAGATTAATAAAAATCTCGACAACAGACTACCTTCCATAATGACAAGGCTACCATCCATTAGAGTAACAAAAATATGGACAAAAGACTACCTTCCATAATTACAAGGCTACCATCCATTGGAGTAACAAAAATATCAACAACAGACTACCTTCCACAATTACAAGGCTACCATCCATTAGAGTTACAAAAATATGAACAACAGACTACCTTCCATAATGACAAGGCTACCATCCATTAGAGTAACAGAAATCACAACGACATACTACCTCCCATAATAAGAAGACTACCATCCATTAGAGTAACAAAAATCGGGACAACAGACTACCTTCCATAATGACAAGGATACCATCCATCGGAGTAACAAAAATATAAACAAGAGACTACCTTCCATAATGACAAGGCTACCATCCATTGGAGTTACAAAAATCACAATGACATACTGCCTTCCATAATGACAAGACTACCATCCATTAGAGTATCAAAAATTGGGACAAAAGACTACCTTCCATAATGACAAGGATACATTCCATTGGAGTAACAGAAATCACAACGACATACTACCTCCCATAACAAGAAGACTACCATCCATTAGAGTAACAAAAATCGGGACAACAGACTACCTTCCATAATGACAAGGATACCATCCATCGGAGTAACAAAAATATAAACAAGAGACTACCTTCCATAATGACAAGGCTACCATCCATTGGAGTTACAAAAATCACAATGACATACTGCCTTCCATAATGACAAGACTACCATCCATTAGAGTATCAAAAATTGGGACAAAAGACTACCTTCCATAATGACAAGGATACATTCCATTGGAGTAACAAAAATATAAACAAGAGACTACCTTCCTTAATTACAAGGCTACCGTCCATTGGAGTAACAAAATTCTCGACAAAAGACTACCTTCCATAATGACAAGGATACCATCCATTGGAGTAACAAAGATATCGTCAACATACCACCTTCCATAATGACAATGTTACCATCCATTGGAGTAACAAAAATATCGACAACAAACTACCTTCCATAAAGACAAGCTTACCATCCATTAGAATAACAAAAATCTCGACAACAGACTACCTTCCATAATGACAAGGCTACCTTCCAATGGAATAACAAATATCTGAAAAAAATACTTCCTTTCATAATTATAAGGCTACCATCCATTGGAGTAACACAAATCTCGACAATAGACTACCTTCCATAATGAAAAGGCTACCATCCATTGGAATAACAAAATTGCTAACAAGAGACTACCTTTCATAATGACAAGACTACCATCCATTAGAGTAACAAAAATCTCGACAACAGACTACCTTCCATAATGAGAAGGCTACCATCCATTGGAGTAACAAAGATATCGACAACATAGTACCTTCCATAATGACAAGGCTACAATCCATTGGAGTAACAAAAATCACGACAATAGACTACCTTCCATAATGACAAGGCTACAATCCATTGGAATAACAAAAATCTCGACAACAGACTACCTTCCATAATGACAAGGCTTCCATCCACAGGAGTAACAAAGATATTGACAACATACTACCTTCCATAATGACAAGTCTACCTTCCATTGGAGTAACAAAAATCACGACAATAGACTACCTTCCAATATGACAAGCTACCATCCATTGGAATAACAAAAATCTCGACAACAGACTACCTTCCATAATGACAAGGCTACCATATAATAGATTAATAAAAATCTCGACAACAGACTACCTTCCATAATGACAAGGCTACCATCCATTAGAGTAACAAAAATATGGACAAAAGACTACCTTCCATAATTACAAGGCTACCATCCATTGGAGTAACAAAAATATCAACAACAGACTACCTTCCACAATTACAAGGCTACCATCCATTAGAGTTACAAAAATATGAACAACAGACTACCTTCCATAATGACAAGGCTACCATCCATTGGAGTAACAGAAATCACAACGACATACTACCTCCCATAATAAGAAGACTACCATCCATTAGAGTAACAAAAATCGGGACAACAGACTACCTTCCATAATGACAAGGATACCATCCATCGGAGTAACAAAAATATAAACAAGAGACTACCTTCCATAATGACAAGGCTACCATCCATTGGAGTTACAAAAATCACAATGACATACTGCCTTCCATAATGACAAGACTACCATCCATTAGAGTATCAAAAATTGGGACAAAAGACTACCTTCCATAATGACAAGGATACATTCCATTGGAGTAACAGAAATCACAACGACATACTACCTCCCATAACAAGAAGACTACCATCCATTAGAGTAACAAAAATCGGGACAACAGACTACCTTCCATAATGACAAGGATACCATCCATCGGAGTAACAAAAATATAAACAAGAGACTACCTTCCATAATGACAAGGCTACCATCCATTGGAGTTACAAAAATCACAATGACATACTGCCTTCCATAATGACAAGACTACCATCCATTAGAGTATCAAAAATTGGGACAAAAGACTACCTTCCATAATGACAAGGATACATTCCATTGGAGTAACAAAAATATAAACAAGAGACTACCTTCCTTAATTACAAGGCTACCGTCCATTGGAGTAACAAAATTCTCGACAAAAGACTACCTTCCATAATGACAAGGATACCATCCATTGGAGTAACAACGATATCGTCAACATACCACCTTCCATAATGACAATGCTACCATCCATTGGAGTAACAAAAATATCGACAACAAACTACCTTCCATAAAGACAAGCTTACCATCCATTGGAATAACAAAAATCTCGACAACAAACTACCTTCCATAATGACAAGGCTACCTTCCAATGGAATAACAAATATCTGAAAAAAATACTTCCTTTCATAATTATAAGGCTACCATCCATTGGAGTAACACAAATCTCGACAATAGACTACCTTCTATAATGAAAAGGCTACCATCCATTGGAATAACAAAATTGCTAACAAGAGACTACCTTTCATAATGACAAGACTACCATCCATTAGAGTAACAAAAATCTCGACAACAGACTACCTTCCATAATGAGAAGGCTACCATCCATTGGAGTAACAAAGATATCGACAACATACCACCTTCCAAAATGACAATGCTACCATCCATTGGAATAACAAAAATATTGACAACAGACTACCTTCCATAAAGACAAGCTTACCATCCATTGGAATAACAAAAATCTCGACAACAGACTACCTTCCATAATGACAAGGCTACCTTCCAATGGAATAACAAATATCTGAACAAAATACTACCTTTCATAATTATAAGGCTACCATCCATTGGAGTAATACAAATCTCGACAACAGACTACCTTCCATAATGAAAAGCCTACCATCCATTGGACTAACATAAATCTCGACAATAGACTACCTTCCATAATGACAAGGCTACCATCCATTAGAGTAACAAAGATATCGATAACATACTACCTTCCATAATGACAAGGCTACCATACATTGGGGTAAAAAAAATCTCGACAACAGACTACCTTCAATAATGGCATGACTACCATCCATTGGACTAACAAAAATCTCGACAACAGACTACCTACCATAATGACAAGGCTACCATCTATTGGAGTAACAAAGATATCGACAACATAGTACCTTCCATAATGACAAGGCTACCATCCATTGGAGTTACAAAGATATTGACAACTTACTACCTTCCATAATGACAAGGCTACCATCCATTGGAGTAACGAAAATATCTGGACAATGGACTACCTTCCATATTGACAAGGTTATCATCCATTAGAGTAACAAAAATATCTACAACAGACTACCTTCCATAATGACAAGGATACCATCCATTGGAGTAACAAAAATATCAACAAGAGACTACATTCCATAATGACAAGGCTACCAGACATTGGAGTAACAAAAATATCGACAAAAGACTACCTTCCATAATGACAAGGCTATCATCCATTGGAGTAACAAAGATATCGATAACATACTACCTTCCGTAATGACAAGGCTACTTTCCATTGGAGTAACAAAAATCACGACAAGAGACTACCTTCTATAATGACAAGCTACCATCCATTGGAATAACAAAAATCTCGACAACAGACTACCGTCCACAATGACAAGGCTACCGTATAATAGATTAACAAAAATCTCGACAACACACTACCTTCCATAATGACAAGGCTACCATCCATTAGAGTAACAAAAAAAAGGACAAAAGACTACCTTCCATAATTACAAGGCTACCATCCATTGGAGTAACAAAAATATCAACAACAGACTACCTTCCATAATTACAAGGCTACCATCAATTAGAGTTACAAAAATATGAACAACAGACTACCTTCCATAATGACAAGGCTACCATCCATCGGAGTAACAGAAATCACAACGACATACTACCTCCCATAATGAGAAGACTACCATCCATTAGAGTAACAAAAATCGGGACAACAGACTACCTTCCATAATGACAAGGATTCCATCCATCGGAGTAACAAAAATATAAACAAGAGACTACCTTCCATAATGACAAGGCTACCATCCATTGGAGTTACAAAAATCACAATGACATACTGCCTTCCATAATGACAAGACTATCATCCATTAGAGTATCAAAAATTGGGACAAAAGACTACCTTCCATAATGACAAGGATACATTCCATTGGAGTAACAAAAATATAAACAAGAGACTACCTTCCTTAATTACAAGGCTACCGTCCATTGGAGTAACAAAATTCTCGAAAAAAGACTACCTTTCATAATGACAAGGATACCATCCATTGGAGTAACAAAGATATCGTCAACATACCACCTTCCATAATGACAATGCTACCATCCATTGGAGTAACAAAAATATCGACAACAAACTACCTTCCATAAAGACAAGCTTACCATCCATTGGAATAACAAAAATCTCGACAACAAACTACCTTCCATAATGACAAGGCTACCTTCCAATGGAATAACAAATATCTGAAAAAAATACTTCCTTTCATAATTATAAGGCTACCATCCATTGGAGTAACACAAATCTCGACAATAGACTACCTTCCATAATGAAAAGGTTACCATCCATTGGAATAACAAAATTGCTAACAAGAGACTACCTTCCATAATGACAAGACTACTATCCATTAGAGTAACAAAAATCTCGACAACAGACTACCTTCCATAATGAGAAGGCTACCATCCATTGGAGTAACAAAGATATCGACAACATAGTACCTTCCATAATGACAAGGCTACAATCCATTGGAGTAACAAAAATCACGACAATAGACTACCTTCCATAATGACAAGGATACCATCCATTGGAATAACAAAAATCTCGACAATAGACTACCTTCCATAATGACAAGGCTACCATCCATTGGAGTAACAAAGATATTGACAACATACTACCTTCCATAATGACAAGTCTATAATCCATTAGAGTTACAAAAATATGAACAACAAACTACCTTCCATAATGACAAGGCTACCATCCATTGGAGTAACAAAAATCACAACGACATACTACCTTCCATAATGAGAAGACTACCATCCATTAGAGTAACAAAAATCGGGACAACAGACTACCTTCCATAATGACAAGGATACCATCCATTGGAGTAACAAAAATATAAACAAGAGACTACCTTCCATAATGACAAGGCTACCATCCATTGGAGTAACAGAAATCACAATGACATACTACCTTCCATAATGACAAGACTACCATCCATTAGAGTATCAAAAATTGGGACAAAAGACTACCTTCCATAATGACAAGGATACATTCCATTGGAGTACCAAAATATCAACAAGAGACTACCTTCCTTAATTACAAGGCTACCATCCATTGGAGTAACAAAAATCTCGACAAAAGACTACCTTCCATAATGACAAGGATACCATCCATTGGAGTAACAAAGATATCGACAACATACCACCTTCCATAATGACAATGCTACCATCCATTGGAGTAACAAAAATATTGACAACAGACTACCTTCCATAAAGACAAGCTTACCATCCATTGGAATAACAAAAATCTCGACAACAGACTACCTTCCATAATGACAAGGCTACCTTCCAATGGAATAACAAATATCTGAACAAAATACTACCTTTCATAATTATAAGGCTACCATCCATTGGAGTAACACAAATCTCGACAACAGACTACCTTCCATAACGAAAAGCCTACCATCCATTAGACTAACATAAATCTCGACAATAGACTACCTTCGATAATGACAAGGCTACCATCCATTAGAGTAACAAAGATATCGATAACATACTACCTTCCATAATGACAAGGCTACCATACATTGGGGTAAAAAAAATCTCGACAACAGACTACCTTCAATAATGGCATGACTACCATCCATTGGACTAACAAAAATCTCGACAACAGACTACCTACCATAATGACAAGGCTACCATCTATTGGAGTAACAAAGATATCGACAACATAGTACCTTCCATAATGACAAGGCTACCATCCATTGGAGTTACAAAGATATTGACAACTAACTACCTTCCATAATGACAAGGCTACCATCCATTGGAGTAACAAAAATCTCGACAATAGACTACCTTTCATAATGATAACGCTACCATCCATTGGAATAACAAATATCTCGACAATGGACTACCTTCCATAATGACAAGGTTATCATCCATTAGAGTAACAAAAATATCTACAACAGACTACCTTCCATAATGACAAGGATACCATCCATTGGAGTAACAAAAATATCAACAAGAGACTACATTCCATAATGACAAGGCTACCACACATTGGAGTAACAAAAATATCGACAAAAGACTACCTTCCATAATGACAAGGCTATCATCCATTGGAGTAACAAAGATATCGATAACATACTACCTTCCGTAATGACAAGGCTACTTTCCATTGGAGTAACAAAAATCACGACAAGAGACTTCCTTCTATAATGACAAGCTACCATCCATTGGAATAACAAAAATCTCGACAACAGACTACCGTCCACAATGACAAGGCTACCGTATAATAGATTAACAAAAATCTCGACAACACACTACCTTCCATAATGACAAGGCTACCATCCATTAGAGTAAGAAAAAAAAGGACAAAAGACTACCTTCCATAATTACAAGGCTACCATCCATTGGAGTAACAAAAATATCAATAATAGACTACCTTCCATAATGACAAGGTTACCATCCATTGGAGTATAAAAATTTTGGACAACAGACTACGTTCCATAATGACAAGGCTACAATCCATTGGAGTAACAATAATCAGGACAATAGACTACCTTCCATTATGACAAGGCTACCATCCATTGTAGTAAAAAAAATCTCGACAACAGACTACCTTCAATAATGGCATGGCTACCATCCATTGGAGTAACAAAAATCTCGACAACAGACTACCTACCATAATGACAAGTCTACCATCTATTGGAGTAACAAAGATATCGACAACATAGTACCTTCCATAATGACAAGGCTACCATCCATTGGAGTAACAAAGATATTCACAACTTACTACCTTCCATAATGACAAGGTTACCATCCATTGGAGTAACGAAAATCTCGACAAGAGACTACCTTCCATAATGAGAATGCTACCATCCATTGGAATAACAAATATCTCGACAATGGACTACCTTCCATAATGACAAGGATACCATCCATTGGAGTAACAGAAATAACAATGACATACTACCTTCCATAATGACAAGACTACCATCCATTAGAGTATCAAAAATTGGGACAAAAGACTACCTTCCATAATGACAAGGATACAATCCATTGGAGTACCAAAAATAACAACAAGAGACTACCTTCCTTAATTACAAGGCTACAATCCATTGGAGTAACAAAAATCTCGACAAAAGACTACCTTCCATAATGACAAGGCTACCATCCATTGGAGTAACAAAGATATCGATAACATACTACCTTCCATAATGACAAGGCTACCATACATTGGGGTAAAAAAAATCTCGACAACAGACTACCTTCAATAATGGCATGACTACCATCCATTGGACTAACAAAAATCTCGACAACAGACTACCTACCATAATGACAAGGCTACCATCTATTGGAGTAACAAAGATATCGACAACATAGTACCTTCCATAATGACAAGGCTACCATCCATTGGAGTTACAAAGATATTGACAACTTACTACCTTCCATAATGACAAGGCTACCATCCATTGGAGTAACGAAAATATCTGGACAATGGACTACCTTCCATATTGACAAGGTTATCATCCATTAGAGTAACAAAAATATCTACAACAGACTACCTTCCATAATGACAAGGATACCATCCATTGGAGTAACAAAAATATCAACAAGAGACTACATTCCATAATGACAAGGCTACCAGACATTGGAGTAACAAAAATATCGACAAAAGACTACCTTCCATAATGACAAGGCTATCATCCATTGGAGTAACAAAGATATCGATAACATACTACCTTCCGTAATGACAAGGCTACTTTCCATTGGAGTAACAAAAATCACGACAAGAGACTACCTTCTATAATGACAAGCTACCATCCATTGGAATAACAAAAATCTCGACAACAGACTACCGTCCACAATGACAAGGCTACCGTATAATAGATTAACAAAAATCTCGACAACACACTACCTTCCATAATGACAAGGCTACCATCCATTAGAGTAACAAAAAAAAGGACAAAAGACTACCTTCCATAATTACAAGGCTACCATCCATTGGAGTAACAAAAATATCAACAACAGACTACCTTCCATAATTACAAGGCTACCATCAATTAGAGTTACAAAAATATGAACAACAGACTACCTTCCATAATGACAAGGCTACCATCCATCGGAGTAACAGAAATCACAACGACATACTACCTCCCATAATGAGAAGACTACCATCCATTAGAGTAACAAAAATCGGGACAACAGACTACCTTCCATAATGACAAGGATTCCATCCATCGGAGTAACAAAAATATAAACAAGAGACTACCTTCCATAATGACAAGGCTACCATCCATTGGAGTTACAAAAATCACAATGACATACTGCCTTCCATAATGACAAGACTATCATCCATTAGAGTATCAAAAATTGGGACAAAAGACTACCTTCCATAATGACAAGGATACATTCCATTGGAGTAACAAAAATATAAACAAGAGACTACCTTCCTTAATTACAAGGCTACCGTCCATTGGAGTAACAAAATTCTCGAAAAAAGACTACCTTCCATAATGACAAGGATACCATCCATTGGAGTAACAAAGATATCGTCAACATACCACCTTCCATAATGACAATGCTACCATCCATTGGAGTAACAAAAATATCGACAACAAACTACCTTCCATAAAGACAAGCTTACCATCCATTGGAATAACAAAAATCTCGACAACAAACTACCTTCCATAATGACAAGGCTACCTTCCAATGGAATAACAAATATCTGAAAAAAATACTTCCTTTCATAATTATAAGGCTACCATCCATTGGAGTAACACAAATCTCGACAATAGACTACCTTCCATAATGAAAAGGTTACCATCCATTGGAATAACAAAATTGCTAACAAGAGACTACCTTCCATAATGACAAGACTACTATCCATTAGAGTAACAAAAATCTCGACAACAGACTACCTTCCATAATGAGAAGGCTACCATCCATTGGAGTAACAAAGATATCGACAACATAGTACCTTCTATAATGACAAGGCTACAATCCATTGGAGTAACAAAAATCACGACAATAGACTACCTTCCATAATGACAAGGATACCATCCATTGGAATAACAAAAATCTCGACAATAGACTACCTTCCATAATGACAAGGCTACCATCCATTGGAGTAACAAAGATATTGACAACATACTACCTTCCATAATGACAAGTCTATAATCCATTAGAGTTACAAAAATATGAACAACAAACTACCTTCCATAATGACAAGGCTACCATCCATTGGAGTAACAAAAATCACAACGACATACTACCTTCCATAATGAGAAGACTACCATCCATTAGAGTAACAAAAATCGGGACAACAGACTACCTTCCATAATGACAAGGATACCATCCATTGGAGTAACAAAAATATAAACAAGAGACTACCTTCCATAATGACAAGGCTACCATCCATTGGAGTAACAGAAATCACAATGACATACTACCTTCCATAATGACAAGACTACCATCCATTAGAGTATCAAAAATTGGGACAAAAGACTACCTTCCATAATGACAAGGATACATTCCATTGGAGTACCAAAATATCAACAAGAGACTACCTTCCTTAATTACAAGGCTACCATCCATTGGAGTAACAAAAATCTCGACAAAAGACTACCTTCCATAATGACAAGGATACCATCCATTGGAGTAACAAAGATATCGACAACATACCACCTTCCATAATGACAATGCTACCATCCATTGGAGTAACAAAAATATTGACAACAGACTACCTTCCATAAAGACAAGCTTACCATCCATTGGAATAACAAAAATCTCGACAACAGACTACCTTCCATAATGACAAGGCTACCTTCCAATGGAATAACAAATATCTGAACAAAATACTACCTTTCATAATTATAAGGCTACCATCCATTGGAGTAACACAAATCTCGACAACAGACTACCTTCCATAACGAAAAGCCTACCATCCATTAGACTAACATAAATCTCGACAATAGACTACCTTCGATAATGACAAGGCTACCATCCATTAGAGTAACAAAGATATCGATAACATACTACCTTCCATAATGACAAGGCTACCATACATTGGGGTAAAAAAAATCTCGACAACAGACTACCTTCAATAATGGCATGACTACCATCCATTGGACTAACAAAAATCTCGACAACAGACTACCTACCATAATGACAAGGCTACCATCTATTGGAGTAACAAAGATATCGACAACATAGTACCTTCCATAATGACAAGGCTACCATCCATTGGAGTTACAAAGATATTGACAACTAACTACCTTCCATAATGACAAGGCTACCATCCATTGGAGTAACAAAAATCTCGACAATAGACTACCTTTCATAATGATAACGCTACCATCCATTGGAATAACAAATATCTCGACAATGGACTACCTTCCATAATGACAAGGTTATCATCCATTAGAGTAACAAAAATATCTACAACAGACTACCTTCCATAATGACAAGGATACCATCCATTGGAGTAACAAAAATATCAACAAGAGACTACATTCCATAATGACAAGGCTACCACACATTGGAGTAACAAAAATATCGACAAAAGACTACCTTCCATAATGACAAGGCTATCATCCATTGGAGTAACAAAGATATCGATAACATACTACCTTCCGTAATGACAAGGCTACTTTCCATTGGAGTAACAAAAATCACGACAAGAGACTTCCTTCTATAATGACAAGCTACCATCCATTGGAATAACAAAAATCTCGACAACAGACTACCGTCCACAATGACAAGGCTACCGTATAATAGATTAACAAAAATCTCGACAACACACTACCTTCCATAATGACAAGGCTACCATCCATTAGAGTAAGAAAAAAAAGGACAAAAGACTACCTTCCATAATTACAAGGCTACCATCCATTGGAGTAACAAAAATATCAATAATAGACTACCTTCCATAATGACAAGGTTACCATCCATTGGAGTATAAAAATTTTGGACAACAGACTACGTTCCATAATGACAAGGCTACAATCCATTGGAGTAACAATAATCAGGACAATAGACTACCTTCCATTATGACAAGGCTACCATCCATTGTAGTAAAAAAAATCTCGACAACAGACTACCTTCAATAATGGCATGGCTACCATCCATTGGAGTAACAAAAATCTCGACAACAGACTACCTACCATAATGACAAGTCTACCATCTATTGGAGTAACAAAGATATCGACAACATAGTACCTTCCATAATGACAAGGCTACCATCCATTGGAGTAACAAAGATATTCACAACTTACTACCTTCCATAATGACAAGGTTACCATCCATTGGAGTAACGAAAATCTCGACAAGAGACTACCTTCCATAATGAGAATGCTACCATCCATTGGAATAACAAATATCTCGACAATGGACTACCTTCCATAATGACAAGGATACCATCCATTGGAGTAACAGAAATAACAATGACATACTACCTTCCATAATGACAAGACTACCATCCATTAGAGTATCAAAAATTGGGACAAAAGACTACCTTCCATAATGACAAGGATACAATCCATTGGAGTACCAAAAATAACAACAAGAGACTACCTTCCTTAATTACAAGGCTACAATCCATTGGAGTAACAAAAATCTCGACAAAAGACTACCTTCCATAATGACAAGGATACCATCCATTGGAGTAACAAAGATATCGACAACATACCACCTTCCATAATGACAATGCTACCATCCATTGGAGTAACAAAAATATCGACAACAGACTACATTCCATAAAGACAAGCTTACCATCCATTGGAATAACAAAAATCTCGACAACAAACTACCTTCCATAATGACAAGGCTACCTTCCAATGGAATAACAAATATCTGAACAAAATACTACCTTTCATAATTATAAGGCTACCATCCATTGGAGTAACAAAAATCTCGACAACAGACTACCTTCCATAATGAAAAGCCTACCATGCATTGGACTAACATTAATCTCGACAATAGACTACCTTCCATAATGACAAGGCTACCATCCATTAGAGTAACAAAGATATCAATAACATACTACCTTCCATAATGACAAGGCTACCATACATTGGGGTAAAAAAAATCTCGACAACAGACTACATTCAATAATGGCATGACTACCATCCATTGGACTAACAAAAATCTCGACAACAGACTACCTACCATAATGACAAGGCTACCATCTATTGGAGTAACAAAGATATCGACAACATAGTACCTTCCATAATGACAAGGCTACCATCCATTGGAGTTACAAAGATATTGACAACTTACTACCTTCCAAAATGACAAGGCTACCATCCATTGGAGTAACGAAAATCTCGACAACAGACTACCTTTCATAATGATAACGCTACCATCCATTGGAATAACAAATATCTCGACAATGGACTACCTTCCATAATGACAAGGTTATCATCCATTAGAGTAACAAAAATATCTACAACAGACTACCTTCCATAATGACAAGGATACCATCCATTGGAGTAACAAAAATATCAACAAGAGACTACATTCCATAATGACAAGGCTACCACACATTGGAGTAACAAAAATATCGACAAAAGACTACCTTCCATAATGACAAGGCTATCATCCATTGGAGTAACAAAGATATCGATAACATACTACCTTCCGTAATGACAAGGCTACTTTCCATTGGAGTAACAAAAATCACGACAAGAGACTTCCTTCTATAATGACAAGCTACCATCCATTGGAATAACAAAAATCTCGACAACAGACTACCGTCCACAATGACAAGGCTACCGTATAATAGATTAACAAAAATCTCGACAACACACTACCTTCCATAATGACAAGGCTACCATCCATTAGAGTAAGAAAAAAAAAGGACAAAAGACTACCTTCCATAATTACAAGGCTACCATCCATTGGAGTAACAAAAATATCAATAATAGACTACCTTCCATAATGACAAGGTTACCATCCATTGGAGTATAAAAATTTTGGACAACAGACTACGTTCCATAATGACAAGGCTACAATCCATTGGAGTAACAATAATCAGGACAATAGACTACCTTCCATTATGACAAGGCTACCATCCATTGTAGTAAAAAAAATCTCGACAACAGACTACCTTCAATAATGGCATGGCTACCATCCATTGGAGTAACAAAAATCTCGACAACAGACTACCTACCATAATGACAAGTCTACCATCTATTGGAGTAACAAAGATATCGACAACATAGTACCTTCCATAATGACAAGGCTACCATCCATTAGAATAACAAAGATATTCACAACTTACTACCTTCCATAATGACAAGGTTACCATCCATTGGAGTAACGAAAATCTCGACAACAGACTACCTTCCATAATGATAATGCTACCATCCATTGGAATAACAAATATCTCGACAATGGACTACCTTCCATAATGACAAGGCTACCATCCATTGGAGTAATAGAAATAACAATGACATACTACCTTCCATAATGACAAGACTACCATCCATTAGAGTATCAAAAATTGGGACAAAAGACTACCTTCCATAATGACAAGGATACAATCCATTGGAGTACCAAAAATAACAACAAGAGACTACCTTCCTTAATTACAAGGCTACAATCCATTGGAGTAACAAAAATCTCGACAAAAGACTACCTTCCATAATGACAAGGATACCATCCATTGGAGTAACAAAGATATCGACAACATACCACCTTCCATAATGACAATGCTACCATCCATTGGAGTAACAAAAATATCGACAACAGACTACATTCCATAAAGACAAGCTTACCATCCATTGGAATAACAAAAATCTCGACAACAAACTACCTTCCATAATGACAAGGCTACCTTCCAATGGAATAACAAATATCTGAACAAAATACTACCTTTCATAATTATAAGGCTACCATCCATTGGAGTAACAAAAATCTCGACAACAGACTACCTTCCATAATGAAAAGCCTACCATGCATTGGACTAACATTAATCTCGACAATAGACTACCTTCCATAATGACAAGGCTACCATCCATTAGAGTAACAAAGATATCGATAACATACTACCTTCCATAATGACAAGGCTACCATACATTGGGGTAAAAAAAATCTCGACAACAGACTACATTCAATAATGGCATGACTACCATCCATTGGACTAACAAAAATCTCGACAACAGACTACCTACCATAATGAAAAGGCTACCATCTATTGGAGTAACAAAGATATCGACAACATAGTACCTTCCATAATGACAAGGCTACCATCCATTGGAGTTACAAAGATATTGACAACTTACTACCTTCCAAAATGACAAGGCTACCATCCATTGGAGTAACGAAAATCTCGACAACAGACTACCTTTCATAATGATAACGCTACCATCCATTGGAATAACAAATATCTCGACAATGGACTACCTTCCATAATGACAAGGTTATCATCCATTAGAGTAACAAAAATATCTACAACAGACTACCTTCCATAATGACAAGGATACCATCCATTGGAGTAACAAAAATATCAACAAGAGACTACATTCCATAATGACAAGGCTACCACACATTGGAGTAACAAAAATATCGACAAAAGACTACCTTCCATAATGACAAGGCTATCATCCATTGGAGTAACAAAGATATCGATAACATACTACCTTCCGTAATGACAAGGCTACTTTCCATTGGAGTAACAAAAATCACGACAAGAGACTTCCTTCTATAATGACAAGCTACCATCCATTGGAATAACAAAAATCTCGACAACAAACTACCTTCCACAATGACAAGGCTACCATATAATAGATTAACAAAAATCTCGACAACACACTACCTTCCATAATGACAAGGCTACCATCCATTAGAGTAAGAAAAAAAAGGACAAAAGACTACCTTCCATAATTACAAGGCTACCATCCATTGGAGTAACAAAAATATCAATAATAGACTACCTTCCATAATGACAAGGTTACCATCCATTGGAGTATAAAAATTTTGGACAACAGACTACGTTCCATAATGACAAGGCTACAATCCATTGGAGTAACAATAATCAGGACAATAGACTACCTTCCATTATGACAAGGCTACCATCCATTGTAGTAAAAAAAATCTCGACAACAGACTACCTTCAATAATGGCATGGCTACCATCCATTGGAGTAACAAAAATCTCGACAACAGACTACCTACCATAATGACAAGTCTACCATCTATTGGAGTAACAAAGATATCGACAACATAGTACCTTCCATAATGACAAGGCTACCATCCATTGGAGTAACAAAGATATTCACAACTTACTACCTTCCATAATGACAAGGTTACCATCCATTGGAGTAACGAAAATCTCGACAACAGACTACCTTCCATAATGATAATGCTACCATCCATTGGAATAACAAATATCTCGACAATGGACTACCTTCCATAATGACAAGGCTACCATCCATTGGAGTAACAGAAATAACAATGACATACTACCTTCCATAATGACAAGACTACCATCCATTAGAGTATCAAAAATTGGGACAAAAGACTACCTACCATAATGACAAGGATACAATCCATTGGAGTACCAAAAATAACAACAAGAGACTACCTTCCTTAATTACAAGGCTACAATCCATTGGAGTAACAAAAATCTCGACAAAAGACTACCTTCCATAATGACAAGGATACCATCCATTGGAGTAACAAAGATATCGACAACATACCACCTTCCATAATGACAATGCTACCATCCATTGGAGTAACAAAAATATCGACAACAGACTACATTCCATAAAGACAAGCTTACCATCCATTGGAATAACAAAAATCTCGACAACAAACTACCTTCCATAATGACAAGGCTACCTTCCAATGGAATAACAAATATCTGAACAAAATACTACCTTTCATAATTATAAGGCTACCATCCATTGGAGTAACAAAAATCTCGACAACAGACTACCTTCCATAATGAAAAGCCTACCATGCATTGGACTAACATTAATCTCGACAATACACTACCTTCCATAATGACAAGGCTACCATCCATTAGAGTAACAAAGATATCGATAACATACTACCTTCCATAATGACAAGGCTACCATACATTGGGGTAAAAAAAATCTCGACAACAGACTACATTCAATAATGGCATGACTACCATCCATTGGACTAACAAAAATCTCGACAACAGACTACCTACCATAATGACAAGGCTACCATCTATTGGAGTAACAAAGATATCGACGACATAGTACCTTCCATAATGACAAGGCTACCATCCATTGGAGTTACAAAGATATTGACAACTTACTACCTTCCAAAATGACAAGGCTACCATCCATTGGAGTAACGAAAATCTCGACAACAGACTACCTTCCATAATGATAACGCTACCATCCATTGGAATAACAAATATCTCGATAACAGACTACCTTCCATAATGACAAGATTATCATCCATTGGAGTAACAAAAATATCTACAACAGACTACCTTCCATAATGACAAGGCTACCATCCATTGGAGTAACAAAAATATCAACAAGAGACTACATTCCATAATGACAAGGCTACCAGACATTGGAGTAACAAAAATATCGATAAAAGACTACCTTCCATAATGACAAGGCTATCATCCATTGGAGTAACAAAGATATCGATAACATACTACCTTCCGTAATGACAAGGCTACCTTCCATTGAAGTAACAAAAATCACGACAAGAGACTACCTTCTATAATGACAAGCTACCATCCATTGGAATAACAAAAATCTCGACAACAAACTACCTTCCACAATGACAAGGCTACCATATAATAGATTAACAAAAATCTCGACAACACACTACCTTCCATAATGACAAGGCTACCATCCATTAGAGTAACAAAAAAAAGGACAAAAGACTACCTTCCATAATTACAAGGCTACCATCCATTAGAGTAACAAAGATATCGACAACAGACTACCTTCCATAATGACAAGGCTACCATACATTGGGGTAAAAAATTTTTGGACAACAAACTACCTTCCATTATGACAAGGCTACCATCCATTGTAGTAACAAAAATCTCGACAACAGACTACCTTCAATAATGGCATGTGAAATTCTGGCTGCAGATACTCAATGTCACGTTCAATGTTATGACACCGTATCTGACTTTCTATAAGACAGTAAATACAAAAACAGTAAAGAACACAGTCAATTGTTTACCCAGTTCAGTGTGCAACAACACCTACTCTGGGGGCTACCAAGCCAGGGAGGAAATCCACTATAAGAGATATTAATTCAGGAATAAACCAACCAGTTTATCTCCTTCACTTAAGACCTACCCAATGCAACTTCAATCTAAGTACAACTTAAACCTGAGTTCCTACTCACTCCCCCTCAATCACAGCAGTGATACATAAAACAATTTGACTAATGAATTGATGAAGACACTCTTCAAAACATACACTTGATTATGCTTCACAGCTTTTTAATCAAGCAACACAAACACTCTTGCTTCACAACTTTGAGTGATACATAAACCTAACTTGACTTTGCTTCACAGCTTTAGTCAAGAGACATACAAACACTCTTGCTTCAAAGCTTTGAGTGATACACAACCCTTACAATTAAAACCTATTCCAAGTCACTTATAACAATGATAATTGCTTGGATTACAATAGTTAAAACTATACAGCTTCTAAATGATCTTCTGTCAAAAAGGGATGCATACCAAGACAGCAGCTCTGTTGAATATATAGCAGCTGCATCTTTAGTTAGGGTTTCCACAAAAAGCTAGGGTTAAATCCGTTTGACCTTAAGACTAGGTCACATGACTAGATCAACCAGGTTGGGGTTGAGCTAGGTTAACCCAAAGAAAACGCTGGATTCTGTTCTGGAAAGACTGAGTCATTTTCCTGAAAAAACTCAGAATTAACCAAACTGCATACCTGTTAGTTCAGAACAGGATGTCTTAACATTTGTTATGACATATGAATTCCTGTTTACTGATTTTGGTAAATGTGATCATTTTGCAAAATGCTCAGATACACACTCATAAACATCAGTACCTGTATGACAATATTTTTCTGCAAAGGTACCTAATAAATCTGTACCTAATAAACTTGAATGTTATGACATCAGTCATGACATTCATACACCTGGTTTTACCAAAAATGCATGCCAATACCTAAACAACTACAAACTCCCCCTTTGGCAGATTTTTGGCTAAAGCCCCTAAGTAATCAGAGATAGATAGCAGCAGAAAAATATGACTGCAGAAAAATAGAATGTCTAATAAAGTACCAAAATATATCTCCCCCTCTTTAGCCACAAATGGGCCAAAGATACATGTTCTTAAAGATTATACAGTCATCCAGAAAAAGTAACACAACAAGACAAAGAATTGAACACACTTTGCAAACTCCACCAGGGACCAGCAACACCACCAAACAGCAACTCCACCAACCTTTAAGCACTGTCATCAGACTCAGAGGATTCGGGCTTCTTCCTTTTCTTGTGAGAAATGTCAGCATTCTTCTCTTTGTCTGATGTCTCAACATCCTTAGAGACATCTGGATTTGTTTCAGCATTTGAACTTTCTTGATTTAAAGGAACAGAAATGCCAGGAACTAAGTGGTTCTCGTTCAGAATTCTTGAAACAATTTTAGCTATTTCTAGACGAACATAGGCTGACCCTTCCCTATTTGCAATTTCAGGGGGAACTGAAGAAGAAGGATGAGATGAATTACCAGAGGCAGAAGCTTGGGACCTTCCTGCATGTCTTGTTCTCAGCTCTTTGACCTTGGTGGGGTTAGTTTCCACTTTTCCAAGAGAAGAGATCTCCAGGACTTCAGAGTCCAGACAAGAGGAGATTGTCCTAGAATCTTGATAAGAGGAAGAGGTTGAAATAGTCGTATTGGATGATGATGGTGTTTGAGACATTTTGACAGTCTTAGAGGACCAACAGCAACTGAAGAGAAAATTCAGATTGAGAGACTGGGCTTTGATGAGGAGACGAGAGGAGAAGGAAGAAAAGGAGTGTCTATTCAACTTCTTAAAAGAATTGAAGGAAATGGGAAAATATAATTTTAACCCAATCAGAATAAGCATAACTCCTTTAACCCTTGTTTTAAGCAAAATTAATTGCTACAATTCCTCATGTTGGCAAATACCCAACTTACCCCTCAAGTTTTCAAATTGATTTGCATCAAGAGCCTTGGTAAAAATGTCAGCCAGCTGTAGCTCAGTGGCAACATGTTCCAATTTGATTGTCTTCTCTTCTACAAGGTCTCTGATAAAGTGATGTCTTATGTCAATATGTTTGGTCCTACTATGCTGAATGGGATTCATGGAAATGTTGATTGTACTCAGATTGTCACAGTACAATGTCATAACATCTTGTGTGACATTATACTCAGTAAGCATCTGTTTCATCCAGATCATTTGAGAGCAGCTACTACCAGCTGCAATATATTCAGCTTCAGCAGTAGAGAGAGACACACAATTCTGTTTCTTGCTGAACCAGGAAACCAGATTATTTCCTAAGAAGAAACATCCTCCAGAGGTGCTTTTTCTATCATCAGCACTACCAGCCCAATCAGCATCACAGTAACCAGTTAGAGTTGGTTCACAGCCATGAGAATATAGCAACCCATAGTTGTAAGTTCCACTCACATACTTCAAAATTCTCTTCACTTGATTGATATGACTGACTTTGGGATCAGCTTGGTATCTTGCACAAACTCTAACTGCAAAAGCAATATCAGGTCTGCTGGCTGTTAAGTACAACAAGCTTCCTATCATGCTTCTGTACAGACTTTAATCCACCTTAACCCCACTTGAATATTTGGAAATCTTTAAATGAGTAGGAGCAGAAGTCCTTTTATGACTGGCATTCTCCATACCAAACTTCTTTACAATGTTCTTAGCATACTTGCTTTGAGATAAGAAGATTGAGTCCTCCATCTGTGAGACTTGCAGTCCAAGAAAATAAGTTAGTTCTCCCATGAGACTCATTTCGAATTTAGCCTGCATCTGGTCAGCAAAATGTTTAACCATAGGTTCTGACATTCCTCCAAACACTATGTCATCAACATATATTTGGGCAACCATCAACTTCCCTCCTTCAGTTTTGACAAAGAGTGTTTTGTCCAAGCCTCCTTTTTTGTATCCTTTGTCTGAGAGAAACTTTGTTAACCTGTCATACCATGCTATAGGAGCTTGTTTCAGGCCATATAGAGCTTTTCTCAATTTGTAGACATGATCAGGGTGATTTGGATCCACAAAGCCTTTAGGCTGTTCCACATAAGCTTCCACATTCAAGTACCCATTTAGAAAGGCACTTTTCACATCCATCTGAAATAACTTGAACTTCAGAAGACAAGAAATTGACAATAGGAGTCTAATTGATTCCAGCCTGGCTACAGGTGCAAAGGTTTCATCAAAATCAACCCCTTCAACCTGAGTGAATCCTTGAGCAACAAGTCTTGCCTTATTCCTGGTGACAACTCCTTCAGCATCTGATTTGTTCTTGAAAATCCATTTTGTGCCAATGATGTTAGTTCCTTCAGGTCTAGGAACCAGTTCCCAATCTTCATGTTGCTTGAATTGGTTCAGTTCATCTTGCATTGCTCCAATCCAGTATTCATCAGTTAAAGCTTCTTTGACATTTCTTGGTTCCATTTTGGACACAAAACAAGAGTTTGAGATGATTTCTCTAGATCTTGTAATGACTCCACTGTTGAGATCTCCTATGATGAGCTCTTTTGGATGATCCTTCTGAATTCTGATGGAAGGGATTTTGCTAGCTTCCTTTGATTCAGATTCTGTTGTGGAGGTGTTGGGTAGATCATTCTGTTGGGTTGAAGTCTCAAAGAATGTCTCAACATTACAAGGGACATCTATTTCTTCATGATAATCATCAATTATAACATTTATTGATTCCATCATGGCTTTGGTCCTGGAATTGTATACTCTATAAGCTCTGCTGTTTTCAAATTCCTTGCCATGATCACTTCTGATTCTGACAATACACCCTTCCTTTTCTCTTTGACTTCTTTTGCACAATTCTTTAAAAACTTCAAATACATCAGATTTTTCCCTAATGAAGTTAATCCAGGTGAATCTGGAAAAATCATCCACAACCACATAGGCATATCTTTTTCCACCAAGACTCTCCACTTGCATTGGTCCCATCAGATCCATATGAAGAAGTTCTAGAACCTTAGAGGTGGTCAGATGTCTTGACTTTGGATGTGACATCCTAGTCTGCTTACCAACCTGACATTCACCACAAACTCTTCCTTCATCAATTTACAGTCTTGGAATCCCTCTGACTACCTCCATGGAGATAATCGTTTTCATACCTCTTAGATGAAGATGGCCAAGTTTTTGGTGCCACAGTTTCACCTCTTTTTCTTCTTTTGCAATGGAACACACAGAGGAGAGATTAGTTTTCTCAGGCTCCCACAAGTAACAGTTGTCTTTAGATCTGACTCCTTTCATGACAATTTCTTGTTTTTCATTAATTACAAGACATTCAAATTTTGAGAAATTGACCTTGAATCCTAGATCACACAATTGACTGATACTAATAAGATTAGCAGTCAGCCCTTTTACCAGCAGTACTTCATTCAGACTTGGAACTCCAGGTCAGTCCAAATTACCAACTCCTTTGATTTCACCTTTAGCACCATCTCCAAAGGTCACAAAACTGGTGGTGTGAGGTTTAACATTATTGAGGAGGTTCTTGATTCCAGTCATGTGTCTGGAACACCCACTGTCAAAGTACCAGTCTTCCTTTGCAGAGACCCTCAGGGAAGTGTGGGCTATCAGGGCAGTAGCCTTTTTCTTCCATTTAGGAGCATGTGGTACCTTTTTAGACTTAGGTTTGACACCTGAGTTCTGATTAGGGTATGCATGCAATCTGAAGCAGAAAGGCTTTATGTGGCCATATCTCCCACAATGATGACATCTCCATCTTTGGTACCTTTTCTTCATATGTCTCTGTTCCTGATGTTGAGAGTTGTGTTGAGACATCTGCTTTGACATTTGTTTAACAGGCCTGATCTTCTTGTCTGTACTAGATTTCTTGGCTTCCACAAATCCTAGTCCAGATTTGTTTCCCACATTTTGTCCAACTTGAAGAATCTCTTCCAATTTGTCTGTTCCATTAGTCAGCATCTTGACAGATTTGGTCATTTGGATCAGTTGTGAGTTCAGTAATTGAACTTCCCCTTCTAGATGACTTATAGTTTCAAGATCTGCCCTTTTTTAAGCCTGCAGCTTTATGATGACTTTTGATTATTTCTCATTCTGCACACAGACTTCAGCACTTCTGATACACAATTTCTTGTAGGTATCAGCCAGTTCTTCAAATGTCACTTCTTCATCACTGGTGTCACTTTCAGAGGTACAAACACCAGTTAGAGCAGTAACTAGTTTGGCAGATTCTTCTTCAGAATTACTTTCTGAATCACAGGCAGACCAAGTAACAGTCATTCCTTTCTTTTGTTTCTTAAGAAAGGTAGGACATTCATCTCGAATATGCCCATATCCTTCACAGCCATGACATTGAATACCTCTGCCTTGATTTCCCTTCTCTTCTGACCTTGGTCTTCTGCTGGAACTGTCAATGTCAGAGGGAATGTTATGAACATTAGACCTTGACTTTGGATCTATTCTTTTGATGAGTTTGTTGAATTGTCTTCCAAGCATGGCTATAACTTCTGAAATATTTTCTTCTTCATCCTCCTTGTTTTCAACATCAGTGTTGGATACAAGTGATATGCTCTTGTTCTTCTTGTCACCATTTTTAGTGATCCCCATCTCAAAAGTCTGAAGAGACCCAATAAGTTCATCCACTTTCAACTTGCTGATGTCCTGGGCTTCTTCTATGGCAGTTACCTTCATTTCAATTCTTTTAGGCAAGGATCTGAGAATCTTTCTCACCAATTTTTCTTCTGACATCTTTTCTCCCAATGCTCCTGAGGTGTTGGCAATCTCCAAGATGTTCATGTGAAACTCATGAATGGTTTCATCTTCCATCATTTTTAGATTCTCAAACTTGGTAGTCAACTTCTGAAGCCTTGACATTTTCACTTTGGAAGTGCCCTCATGAGTATTTTTGAGAGTGTCCCAAACTTCCTTGGCCAATTCATATTGATGTACTAGTCTGAAAATGTTTCTATCAATTCCATTGAACAAGGCATTTAAAGCTTTGGAATTTCCCAGGGCTAACTCATCTTCTTCTTTACTCCAATCTTCCTCAGGCTTCAAACTAATTGTCCCATCTTTCTCAGTTATGGTGGGATGGATCCATCCTTTGTCAGCAGCTCTCCAAGCGTTTTTGTCCAGAGATTTTAAGAAGGCAATCATACGAGGTTTCCAGTAGTCATAATTTGTTCCATCCAGAATGGGTGGTCTATTTCCAAAAACTCCTTCTTTGTCCATAGTGCCAGAAAGTGATATCCCTATATTTCACCCGGTAATACAGGCAGGGTGACTGCTCTGATGCCAATTGAAATTCTGGCTGCAGATACTCAATGTCACGTTCAATGTTATGACACCGTATCTGACTTTCTATAAGACAGTAAATACAAAAACAGTAAAGAACACAGTCAATTGTTTACCCAGTTCAGTGTGCAACAACACCTACTCTGGGGGCTACCAAGCCAGGGAGGAAATCCACTATAAGAGATATTAATTCAGGAATAAACCAACCAGTTTATCTCCTTCACTTAAGACCTACCCAATGCAACTTCAATCTAAGTACAACTTAAACCTGAGTTCCTACTCACTCCCCCTCAATCACAGCAGTGATACATAAAACAATTTGACTAATGAATTGATGAAGACACTCTTCAAAACATACACTTGATTATGCTTCACAGCTTTTTAATCAAGCAACACAAACACTCTTGCTTCACAACTTTGAGTGATACATAAACCTAACTTGACTTTGCTTCACAGCTTTAGTCAAGAGACATACAAACACTCTTGCTTCAAAGCTTTGAGTGATACACAACCCTTACAATTAAAACCTATTCCAAGTCACTTATAACAATGATAATTGCTTGGATTACAATAGTTAAAACTATACAGCTTCTAAATGATCTTCTGTCAAAAAGGGATGCATACCAAGACAGCAGCTCTATTGAATATATAGCAGCTGCATCTTTAGTTAGGGTTTCCACAAAAAGCTAGGGTTAAATCCGTTTGACCTTAAGACTAGGTCACATGACTAGATCAACCAGGTTGGGGTTGAGCTAGGTTAACCCAAAGAAAACGCTGGATTCTGTTCTGGAAAGACTGAGTCATTTTCCTGAAAAAACTCAGAATTAACCAAACTGCATACCTGTTAGTTCAGAACAGGATGTCTTAACATTTGTTATGACATATGAATTCCTGTTTACTGATTTTGGTAAATGTGATCATTTTGCAAAATGCTCAGATACACACTCATAAACATCAGTACCTGTATGACAATATTTTTCTGCAAAGGTACCTAATAAATCTGTACCTAATAAACTTGAATGTTATGACATCAGTCATGACATTCATACACCTGGTTTTACCAAAAATGCATGCCAATACCTAAACAACTACAAACTCCCCCTTTGGCAGATTTTTGGCTAAAGCCCCTAAGTAATCAGAGATAGATAGCAGCAGAAAAATATGACTGCAGAAAAATAGAATGTCTAATAAAGTACCAAAATATATCTCCCCCTCTTTAGCCACAAATGGGCCAAAGATACATGTTATTAAAGATTATACAGTCATCCAGAAAAAGTAACACAACAAGACAAAGAATTGAACACACTTTGCAAACTCCACCAGGGACCAGCAACACCACCAAACAGCAACTCCACCAACCTTTAAGCACTGTCATCAGACTCAGAGGATTCGGGCTTCTTCCTTTTCTTGTGAGCAATGTCAGCATTCTTCTCTTTGTCTGATGTCTCAAGATCCTTAGAGACATCTGGATTTGTTTCAGCATTTGAACTTTCTTGATTTAAAGGAACAGAAATGCCAGGAACTAAGTGGTTCTCGTTCAGAATTCTTGAAACAATTTTAGCTATTTCTAGACGAACATAGGCTGACCCTTCCCTATTTGCAATTTCAGGGGGAACTGAAGAAGAAGGATGAGATGAATTACCAGAGGCAGAAGCTTGGGACCTTCCTGCATGTCTTGTTCTCAGCTCTTTGACCTTGGTGGGGTTAGTTTCCACTTTTCCAAGAGAAGAGATCTCCAGGACTTCAGAGTCCAGACAAGAGGAGATTGTCCTAGAATCTTGATAAGAGGAAGAGGTTGAAATAGTCGTATTGGATGATGATGGTGTTTGAGACATTTTGACAGTCTTAGAGGACCAACAGCAACTGAAGAGAAAATTCAGATTGAGAGACTGGGCTTTGATGAGGAGACGAGAGGAGAAGGAAGAAAAGGAGTGTCTATTCAACTTCTTAAAAGAATTGAAGGAAATGGGAAAATATAATTTTAACCCAATCAGAATAAGCATAACTCCTTTAACCCTTGTTTTAAGCAAAATTAATTGCTACAATTCCTCATGTTGGCAAATACCCAACTTACCCCTCAAGTTTTCAAATTGATTTGCATCAAGAGCCTTGGTAAAAATGTCATCCAGCTGTAGCTCAGTGGCAACATGTTCCAATTTGATTGTCTTCTCTTCTACAAGGTCTCTGATAAAGTGATGTCTTATGTCAATATGTTTGGTCCTACTATGCTGAATGGGATTCTTGGAAATGTTGATTGTACTCAGATTGTCACAATACAATGTCATAACATCTTGTGTGACATTATACTCAGTAAGCATCTGTTTCATCCAGATCATTTGAGAGCAGCTACTACCAGCTGCAATATATTCAGCTTCAGCAGTAGAGAGAGACACACAATTTTGTTTCTTGCTGAACCAGGAAACCAGATTATTTCCTAAGAAGAAACATCCTCCAGAGGTGCTTTTTCTATCATCAGCACTACCAGCCCAATCAGCATCACAGTAACCAGTCAGAGTTGGTTCACAGCCATGAGAATATAGCAACCCATAGTTGTAAGTTCCACTCACATACTTCAAAATTCTCTTCACTTGATTGATATGACTGACTTTGGGATCAGCTTGGTATCTTGCACAAACTCCAACTGCAAAAGCAATATCAGGTCTGCTGGCTGTTAAGTACAAAAAGCTTCCTATCATGCTTCTGTACAGACTTTAATCCACCTTAACCCCACTTGAATCTTTGGAAATCTTTAAATGAGTAGGAGCAGAAGTCCTTTTATGACTGGCATTCTCCATACCAAACTTCTTTACAATGTTCTTAGCATACTTGCTTTGAGATAAGAAGATTGAGTCCTCCATCTGTGAGACTTGCAGTCCAAGAAAATAAGTTAGTTCTCCCATGAGACTCATTTCGAATTTAGCCTGCATCTGGTCAGCAAAATGTTTAACCATAGGTTCTGACATTCCTCCAAACACTATGTCATCAACATATATTTGGGCAACCATCAACTTCCCTCCTTCAGTTTTGACAAAGAGTGTTTTGTCCAAGCCTCCTTTTTTGTATCCTTTGTCTGAGAGAAACTTTGTTAACCTGTCATACCATGCTCTAGGAGCTTGTTTCAGGCCATATAGAGCTTTTCTCAATTTGTAGACATGATCAGGGTGATTTGGATCCACAAAGCCTTTAGGCTGTTCCACATAAGCTTCCACATTCAAGTACCCATTTAGAAAGGCACTTTTCACATCCATCTGAAATAACTTGAACTTCAGAAGACAAGCAATTGACAATAGGAGTCTAATTGATTCCAGCCTGGCTACAGGTGCAAAGGTTTCATCAAAACCAACCCCTTCAACCTGAGTGAATCCTTGAGCAACAAGTCTTGCCTTATTCCTGGTGACAACTCCTTCAGCATCTGATTTGTTCTTGAAAATCCATTTTGTGCCAATGATGTTAGTTCCTTCAGGTCTAGGAACCAGTTCCCAATCTTCATGTTGCTTGAATTGGTTCAGTTCATCTTGCATTGCTCCAATCCAGTATTCATCAGTTAAAGCTTCTTTGACATTTCTTGGTTCCATTTTGGACACAAAACAAGAGTTTGAGATGATTTCTCTAGATCTTGTAATGACTCCACTGTTGAGATCTCCTATGATGAGCTCTTTTGGATGATCCTTCTGAATTCTGATGGAAGGGATTTTGCTAGCTTCCTTTGATTCAGATTCTGTTGTGGAGGTGTTGGGTAGATCATTCTGTTGGGTTGAAGTCTCAAAGAATGTCTCAACATTACAAGGGACATCTATTTCTTCATGATAATCATCAATTATAACATTTATTGATTCCATCATGGCTTTGGTCCTGGAATTGTATACTCTATAAGCTCTGCTGTTTTCAAATTCCTTGCCATGATCACTTCTGATTCTGACAATACACCCTTCCTTTTCTCTTTGACTTCTTTTGCACAATTCTTTAAAAACTTCAAATACATCAGATTTTTCCCTAATGAAGTTAATCCAGGTGAATCTGGAAAAATCATCCACAACCACATAGGCATATCTTTTTCCACCAAGACTCTCCACTTGCATTGGTCCCATCAGATCCATATGAAGAAGTTCTAGAACCTTAGAGGTGGTCAGATGTCTTGACTTTGGATGTGACATCCTAGTCTGCTTACCAACCTGACATTCACCACAAACTCTTCCTTCATCAATTTGCAGTCTTGGAATCCCTCTGACTACCTCCATGGAGATAATCCTTTTCATACCTCTTAGATGAAGATGGCCAAGTTTTTGGTGCCACAGTTTCACCTCTTTTTCTTCTTTTGCAATGGAACACACAGAGGAGAGATTAGTTTTCTCAGGCTCCCACAAGTAACAGTTGTCTTTAGATCTGACTCCTTTCATGACAATTTCTTGTTTTTCATTAATTACAAGACATTCAAATTTTGAGAAATTGACCTTGAATCCTAGATCACACAATTGACTGATACTAATGAGATTAGCAGTCAGCCCTTTTACCAACAGTACTTCATTCAGACTTGGAACTCCAGGTCAGTCCAAATTACCAACTCCTTTGATTTCACCTTTAGCACCATCTCCAAAGGTCACAAAACTGGTGGTGTGAGGTTTAACATTATTGAGGAGGTTCTTGATTCCAGTCATGTGTCTGGAACACCCACTGTCAAAGTACCAGTCTTCCTTTGCAGAGACCCTCAGGGAAGTGTGGGCTATCAGGGCAGTAGCCTTTTTCTTCCATTTAGGAGCATGTGGTACCTTTTTAGACTTAGGTTTGACACCTGAGTTCTGATTAGGGTATGCATGCAATCTGAAGCAGAAAGGCTTTATGTGGCCATATCTCCCACAATGATGACATCTCCATCTTTGGTACCTTTTCTTCATATGTCTATGTTCCTGATGTTGAGAGTTGTGTTGAGACATCTGCTTTGACATTTGTTTAACAGGCCTGATCTTCTTGTCTGTACTAGATTTCTTGGCTTCCACAAATCCTAGTCCAGATTTGTTTCCCACATTTTGTCCAACTTGA